>CM057450.1:1195303026-1195931359 GCA_016271365.2 Neoceratodus forsteri | reverse complement strand
TTTCCAGGTCCTAAATGGAGTTGCAGTTTGTTCTTTGCAGTAAGTTTGAGCTTCCAACAGACACTTTAAAGTCACATTTCTTTGGTCTAATGTGCATCACATTTGGGGCCTCATTCATGCATCTTCCAAGCTGCTTGCACCTAGAATTTGATATAAGCTGCCATAAAGCACCTCACATTATAGTTTGTGGATGCATCCCCAACCACTCATGGTGTTTCCTTCAGTTGCACATGAGGTACTGTACTCTTGTTTCCATAAGAGTGTCTCAGGCACTGAGCCACAATAACAGGCTTCTCGCTAAGTGCTCACACCATCATCATTCTAATTATTATTTTGTTTTTTAAAAAGTAACCTATAATAAGTTTATGGGTCCATTTGGAGGGCCTCTTATGGATCACAGAGTGTCATCTGTTACATCCTTAGGACTGCAAAACTACTCACCTTTGGTTCCTAGTCCAATGTCCTAAGATCATGTGAGGTGACACTCTTATATCCATAAGAGGCCCTCCAACAAGACCCATAAACTTATAATAAAGTATAATTGTGTAAAATGGTCTAAGCTCACCAGCAGCCCTGAAGTTTTAGCCTACACCTAAAACCACCATCCTTGCACTGATGCTTGAACTCTTACCCCTGACAGTTACTTGAAAAATGCTCAGCTCTTTAGAAAACATGGGAGGCGGGAAGGAAGGGTGGGACCAGTGTTTAGCTCTACTTCACCCAACAGCCATGGCAGATGGGTTGTCAGGAGCAAAGGGGTGTGAGACCTGTGGCTATGAACAGGTACTGATTAAGATGGCGGAGCAGGGAGGGGTCAGAGAGAAAGAACATAGCACAGCATCTAGACTGAGACAGAGAGACAAGAGGAGACCAAGGTGATTGAGGAAGGGGAGGGAAAGGTGGAAAGAGAGAAAGGAGAAGGGTTAGTGGGAAAGATGAGTCAGATGTAAAGTTGAGATGGAGGTAGATAAAAAGTAGATGGGACATATGGGGCAAAATTAAAAAGAAGAAGGGGACTGATGCATTGTCAGGGGATGCAAGTTATAGAAACTAGAGACAGGAACGGCTGTAGAATTCTCTTTAAGGGGTAACAATTTTGTCAAGGGATTAGCACTTCACTACAAATGTGTAGTTCCATTTTGAAACTCAAATTAGGCTTCAGCAACTATGGTTTGCTGGTTTAAGAGGTGATGGCTGCTACTCTACTACATAGCTGAATCCACTAAATCCAGTTGTGGAGTCAAGCCTACAGGAGTGGCAGGGGAACACATGTAAAATGTGTTTAGAAGTCTACACAGGTAACGCTTATTTAAACATAGATACTAGTAGCAAGTTCAGCTACTGATAAAACAAATTACTAGAGCAGACATAACTGCAGATTCAGTCAGATTGAACAAGCCAGTGCAAGCTAGTTAATTCAGAGGAGTATAACATAACAAAAACTAAATTAAACAGACCACAGGGACTAACTAAGCAATAAAAGTGCCAGGGAACTGCAACTTAGTTAGGCAGGCTAGTACGATCTAGCTAAGCAAAACAACACTGTGAAGGGCTACTAGACAGATACAGTGCAGCAGTAACATTTTACAAAGAATAAGATTAATGAATATCAATTTGGATAGGCAGGGGACACCAGCATGCAAATACAACTGTATGTGGTAGGAACCTGCCTTATCTCAGAAGATAAAGCACTGAATTTAAAAATCTTGGCTGGGGCTGTAGTAGATGGAGAAAGAGGAAGTATTTGTTGTGGTGGTGGAGAACAGTTGGTTATAGTCCCGTGGAGGTGGTAAGTCATGCAGACCAGTGTCTACTGGCTACTGACCCCAAATTGGGGTGCTAGAGTCATTGAGGGGTGATCTTGCAGAGTCCAGGTGGCAGGGCAGGGGGAGGCTGCTGGCAAGGGTCCTCTTAGACATCACACAACTCAGTTTCTTGTTAACATAATCCACAGAAGGGAGTGCTTGAGCAGACTGTATGAAGCTGATAATCTATTTTTTTCTTTCTAATTCTGTCACTAAAATATAGTGACCAAAATGTTTTATTTTGAAAATGTTTGGGGCTGCCTGATAAGCCAGCAGAAGCACATTGTGTTTCTGTGCCTGTGATCTGGGTTTCCAAGTGAGCTTGGGGATCCAGGATCAGTGTAGCATGGGCTGTGGAGTGTTGACAAGTGCAGAGCAAGCCAGCCCAAGTTGAGAGATGTGATATCCAAGCTTCAGCATCACAACAGCACATCATGGTGGGCCAAGGACCCTGCTCCATCATGAAGGGTGGCATCAGCCAAGAGTGTGCTGTGATTATCTGAGGCCCTTGACAGCATGGCTCAACATCCAGGGAGGTTGGAGGGACAGGAACAAAGGGTACAAAAACATTGCTGCTGGGATTATGGCAAGTGGTGTCTTTGGGCCCTTGGAGGCATGGACCCTCTGGTGGGAGCAGATAGACTAGCAGTGGACAGGACTGGAGATGCTGCCACAGGGTAAGATCTAGGCTTGAGGACCGGGTGAATGATGATGATGATGATGATGATGGAGAAACAACTCCATTGGAAAAATAAATAAAATGTCCTAACTGCATAAAGTAGGTGATACTGCAAGCGATTTTATTTGTGCTGTTAATTTACCTCTGATGTAGCAGTGCTGTGTGTGCTATACTGTGGCTTTCAAATTCTCCTAAAATGTTTTCCTAAAAGCATTTTGTATTTATGCAAAAGGACAGCTCAAGTCAAAACTGTAATGCTGCCCTCTCACAGAAGCTCTGTACAGCTGCACTACTCATAACAGGGCAAGTACTGACGTACAGCAAAAGACACCAGAATGTAAGACTTTTTAAAGGCTTGTTTTATGTGATTAACATTGTTTATTCTTACATTACACAGTATTGTAGGAGTGAAAAAAAGGAGTTAAAAATACCCAGTATTTAAACCAGGGCAGAATATTTCAAAAATAGAAGAGCTGCATTTAACATATCATGTGCCTGAGCAATGAAAGGCCAAAGCAAGTTTTCTACAGTACCTTCTATTTCAGCATCAAGAACGCCACCCCAAGGCTGGAGAGCATTACAACAGTAATCTAAAAAAAAAAAAAGCAAAAATCTACACACGCCTGTTTCCAAAGACAGAGTGCTTTTCAGCAGCATCACTTCAGTTCCAGCTGGCCCACTGGGTTAGTGTTAGCAAGGTCTCTAAAAATAAACTGAGATGAAGGACTGGTTCATTGAAACCTTACTCCAGTGATCAAAGAGATTTCCACAGGCACTGCCAGAATGAAAGGCACATCTATTATTTGAACCCCCCATCTAGAAACTAGCAGGCTCCTCCAAAATGTTCTCTTCAAGTGCAGAAGTGGCTGGTTTGTTTGTTTTTCATGAGATTTTCAGGGAGCCTGGAAGTTGCTTGTTTAGCAGTTACCTAATGGTAATGAAGGGAGAGGAGAAATGAGCTCTCTTGAAAATGTGTGTTTCATGTTCAAGGGCTTTTTCTACTTGGTGTAGTTCATTGTTTTTTATCCTGTTTCACAATCCCTGTAGGACTGCAGCTGCTGCCATTTCTGTGCATCAACTGCTTCAACACATCTCATGCTAAGTGACCAGTTGTTTTGAAATGAATAAATGTGAACTGTCTTTTGAATAATTTCCTGTGTGTGTTTTTTTGTTTTGTTTGTTAAATAGAAATCATTTGCAAAAGACTGTGGAGAAATTTACCTCATAACTGGACAGACAAAGCAGAGAATATGATACCTTTTATTCTCCAAGCATGTACATTGCAATACTTGTGTTTTCAGCGTTTATAGGTACAGAATTCTGCTGTATGCTGCCTTGCATCCTGGCAGTCTTCACTGTCCTTTTCCTTTGGTTTACCCTCTGTGAGCACAAAACCTCCCTATATTTGTAACTCAGGTGTGAATTTGCATGCATCTATAAAACAATTTGGGATACTGTCTGTATGAAAGATGCTATATAAAATTTAATTGTACTATAATAAATGGTATCACACCTTCTTCCAAGTTATTCCATTTGTACAAGGACCAATATGGTTAACTCCTAGACAGACATTGTAACCTTGCAGCTGTTCCTTTAAGGCTGCTTCTACTCTTTGGCAGAAATAGGCTCACAGTAACTGCAGATACTTGAAAATCAGCCTGACCTAGTGGTTCTGGTTTATCATTTGTGAGACTTGGGGAATGATTCTCAAATCCTGACTCCACTGCATTTGGCTGGTGGCATCCAGGATGCAATGGGGGATGGGCAACTGGCATGCCTGTTCTTGTAGCTCTTACAGCGGAAGGTCTGATAGTATTGACATTGTGGATAACTGCACAACACCAGTCATCCTCCCCTCACTACAGGACTGATGCAGTGGCTTTGAAGTTGATTGGATGATAGAAAGGTTCAAATGAACTAAAATCTCGTCTTGCATATATGACTGAATGTGGGAAGGGGACTGCTATGTGGTCCAGATAGCCATGTACTCAATGCCACAGATGCAGTGTTACCTCATGACTTTTGCCTATGTTGTGCCATGTTTACAGGAGATGCCACGATGTGAACAGTCACAGCCTGGTATTGTGCCTGTTAACATCTGGAATGATGATTTGCAATGTGCCACACTCTTGAGGGAACTTCTCATATGATGATATCTGTTAGGTGCTGTGTACAGTAGTTTTGGGCTATAGCCCAGATCTGTGGGTACAAGCTGCCTATTTTACGCCAGTCACAGCTGAGACTGAGAATTGTTCCCCAAATCTGTTTCAGGCATCATCATTTCTACCCATTATTACAACTGAATTTTTTTCTTACTTAGAATAGTATTCATTAAGCTCCTGGTTTAAAGAGCGAGAATAATAACAATTCACCCCAAACTTAACAAGCCTTGATCAATGTCAATCATGTTCACTCGCAGTAGTAGTGCAACTGTTATGCTCAGTTAGTGATGGTGGGGAACCTCTGTGGGGCTGGTCAACTTAGATGTGCAGAGACTTTTCAGTCTGTAAGACTGTAAGTGTGAACTGACCATATATCATACCTTCTACCTCTAAATAAACATTTATGCAAAGGTTAGATAAGTATTTTTCACTATCCTCAACCAAAGAAACAATACTACATCAGCTTTCACAAACTGCTGATGACATCCCAGTTACATGCACTGAACCCAGCTGCTTAACTAAACAAGTTTTTATAGTGAAGTTGGTATGCTTAGTTAGTGATGGATGGGACATTGATTAAAATAAGAACTTACCTGCTCCAATGGAGTTGTGGAATCCTGAGGACAAGGAGAAGACTGCGGAGACACAAAAGGTCCTAGAGGAGGACAATTGATGGTTAGAAATAAATAACAGGGATACATATTTGACAGAAGACAGATTATGTGTGGCAAGACATAGGGTAGTAAAGGTGAAATACATTAAGATAAGAAAAGAAACTGACAGACAGAGGAGATACAGCCGTGACACAAAACAACTAGCACTGCTCTGGCTCTATTACCCTGAGCATACCAGCCTGCTCTGGCACTAGTACCCATTCCTTTGAGCCCTATTCTGGCACTATTACCCCAGCACCTGCCAGCCTAGATCTGGCACTACTGTTCTCTGGCCTACCAGCTCTGCTCTGACACTATTACCTCTAAGCCTACCAGCCCTACTCTGGCACTGTTGCTCCTATGTCTACCAGTTCTGCTCTGGCACTGTTACCTCTAAGCCTTCCTGCCCAGCTCTGCCACTATTGCCCATAAGCTAACCAGCCCTGCTCTGCTTTTCACCGTCCCTAGAGCCTACCAGCCATACTCTGCCAATATTGCCCATAAGCATACCAGCCTTACTCTGGCACTATTGGCTCTGTGGTAGCCTTAACCTTGCACTATTACCCCTGAGCTTGCCAACCCTGCTCTGTCATAATTACCCCTGAGCCTAAAAGCCGTACTTTGCCACCACTGCCATTAAGCATACCAGTCCTACTTTGCCACTATTGTCCCTGAGACTACCAGCATTGCTGTAGCACTATTGCCCATGTGGGTACAAGCCCTGATCTGGAATTATACCCCTGAACCTACCGGTCTTACTCTGCTACTACAGCCAGTCAGCATACCAGCTCTGTTCTGGTACTATTGCCCCTGGGACTACCAGTGCTGATCTGACACCATTACCCCATTGCCTACCAGCCCTGCTCTTGCACTGTTATCCTAGTGCCTACTAAACCTGTTCTTCTATTAGAAACTCTGAATCTAGTAGTTGCTTATGGCCCTATTATCCTTGAGTCTCCATCAAGGCTCTGGTGTTTATTACCCCTGAGCTTACTAGGCCTTTCTGGAGATATTATCACTAAGATTACTAACCTTGCTCTGACACTGTTACCACTGACTCCACCAGCTTAACTCTGCTTACCAGCCCTGCCTTGCAGCTATTGCCACTGAGCCTAAGTCACAAATCACATGCTTGCTGGCCAGGTATGGCGCAACTATGGAAAGCAAAAACAGAGTAAACATAAAGATGACACACACTGCTGCTAATATATCAAATAAATACAGGAATAACACCAGGTACTGCAAAAAGGTACATGAATTTATTCAGGTGCACAGCAAAAGAGTACAGCACAAAACCATGGTGCTTCACATCTGTACATGATGCTTTGTCTGGCGAATGGGGTAGCAGCAGAACCAATAGCTTTAAATAGCTGCATATTAATGACAGATCAGCAGAAAATATAACATTGTATGTCTAAATGAGGAGAGCACTATTAAACCCCATAATGCATGACAGACGTCAAGAGTGAAATGTAATATAAACTTGAGAGCACAAATGACTAAGGCATTGCATGACATATGGAAATCCTCTGTGCTTAACAAACTGAACTGAAGAATCAGAGGCTGTAGACAAGAAAAAAAAAGAAAAGACAGTAATGTCAAACAGTATGTAATAAAATACACAGAATTAATATACACATCAAATATTTCTAAAACAAGTGAAACAATTTTGACAACAATGGAACAGTATCGGTTTTGTCAATTAGATCAAATGGTTGAAGGATACACAAAGTGAAAATTCACTCACCACAAGTGCAGATTAGCATCATAAAGTGTGGACCCAGACACACAAAGACGCACCCAGCACTAACATCACAAAGTGTGGACAATAATATATAGAGACACACACCCAGCATAACAACACAGGGTATGTGACCTTGGCATATAGAGACACATCCCACGGTGATAACACAAAGTGAGGACAGTAATATACAGAGGAACACCTGTCAGTAAGAACACAAACTGTGGACCTTGTCAGACAGAGACACTCCTGACAAGAACAACAGAAAGTGTGGACACAGAGGCACTCAACATAAACACAGACCCTAACACTGAAATACACAGTTGACTCTAGCAAAGACAAAATGCAGACCATGACACAGAGACATACATTGCACTAACAACATAATGTGTGGAACATGTCAGAGACACACACCTTACACTAACAGCACAAAGTGTCGACCCTGATGACACAGCTAACCTAGCAACATAGACTACAGACTGTGACACAGATAGACACATCTGACACCAACAACATGAAGTGTGCACTCTGACACAAAGAGACACTCTTGATATCAACAACGCAAAATGTGGTCCCAGACAGAGACAACATGTATTATTTGGCATAAACAATTTACTTGATCAGCCTAAGATAGAAATATCTGCAGGAAAGAATTTCTGGTTTAACTTGCTGCCCCACCTGTGCTACCAGCTAAGGGCAACAGCAAGAGAAAGTCCTTACGGGTTTGGGGATGTCAGCAGCATTGTAACCGAGAAGAGAAAGTCCCCACTGGGTCTGGGATGTCAGAGAACTCAATGGCACCATTCACATCACCATCTAAGGCAATTGTTTAACTTGCTGGGCCCAAGAACCTCAGTGACTCTGCCACTAAAAACTAAAAGACCCTGCAGAACCCAGGAGCATCAACAGCTTTGCTGCTGAATAGTAAAAGTCTACTGCATAGGCCAGCTCTAAAAAGTTTCAAAGGGTAGTGAATTACTGATCTGCAAAGTCCCTGATGGCTGCCACTGGACTAGCTGCATTGTTTGCCTCACCAGCTAAGCGCAGCAGCAAATGAAAGCCTCCACTGGGTCCAGGACATCAGTAGAATTGAGCAGAAAAAGAAGTCCCTCCTGGTCCAGAGACATCCGTGGACTTACTGCACTGCCTGCATCACCAACTAAGGACAGCAGCTTGCTGGGTGTAATAACATCAGTGGCTCTGCCACAGATCAGTAAAAGTCTCCACCGAGCCCAGAGATGTCTATGGCTTTGCCACTGAGGAGTAAAAGTCTGCTACACAGGCCAGACCTAAACATTTTCAAAAGGCTGAAGGGTGGATGTTGCTATAGATAGATAGATAGATAGATAGATAGATAGATAGATAGATAGACAGACAGACAGACAGACAGACAGATAGATAGAAAAAAGAAGGATGGATGGATAGATCAGATAGATAGATAGACAGACAGACAGACAGAAAGATAGATATGAGATAGATAGGTAGACAGACAGAGAGGCAGGCAGGCAGGCAGACAGACAGACAGACACTGTAGATAGAAACAGTTTCTGCCTGTAAGTAATGGTTTGTGAATTCTTAACTTGTAGCAAATAGTCTCCCACTGTAGGTGTGCTCTGAGCTGTGCAGTCTCTTGATTCCCACAGTGTAGGTGAAATTGCACTGTGGTATATCCGATGGACTAACTACTCTATGGTATCTCATCAAAGCAGCGACTGAAATTGAGCAGCTTGAATATGAGCAACTCAATTTCAGTGCTGTTATATGGGCTACTGAAAGGGTAGCTGCGGGGAACAAGAAGGCAAGCGGAACAGAAGGAGGGAGCAGGAAGAGAATGGCAGGGGAATGGGAGAGGGCGGCAGGTATGTGGAAGGTAGTGGTGAGCAGCTGCCGAGCTGGCCATGTGGTGGTGTGGTGTTGAGTGTGGCTGGCTACAGTGGTGAAGGTGCAGGGTTCGGGGCTAGGGAGGTGCACACTATTTTTATAGTGTGGCGGGGAATATTTCATTTTTTACAGTTTCAGCCCCTCCTTGACATGTACCCCCACCCCGGAGTTGCTAATATTTAGTTAGGGGGTGCGGGGGGGGGGCTGCGCCCTCCGCATAACAAAAATATTTGTTTTCACCCGCTTGTCATTTCTGGGAGTGTATATCGCAGTTTGGGTTTTTCGGTGATGTACACTTGCTATTTTGTAATAGCTGTTTTAACATAGAACCCTCACCTACAGTAAAGTGTATGCACAAGGTTGGAGAATTGTAACTATGGGCTAGGGGTCTGGGGCTATTTGCTGATTATTTAGTACACTTAGTAGAAAAATTATCAGCTCCTATTTCTCTTTTAATTGTTTCCATTTTATACAGTCTGCACAGCCAGTTCACTCAGTTGGACTGAAAAATTTCTAATGGAATGACCTCCAACTGCTATGCTCTTCACCACTCCTCATAGATCAAAGTCTCTACACATTCTCTCGACCCCCTACTGATTGTCCACCCTGATTCAGATATTGGTATCATCTGCGTAAACCAATACGGTACCTTCCCTTCCAGTTCTTCTGCAATGTCACTTATGAAGACATTGAAGAGGAACAGTCCCAATACTGAGCTCTGTGGTATCCCACTGGTCACTCTCCCCTCATAAGAGTGAGTGCTATTAACCACCCTCTGCCACCATCCATTATTCAGTTTCTTACCAATTCACCACTTTGGATTCCACCCTTAGGCTGCTCAGTTTCTTTACTAACACCTGTGTGGCACACAGTTGAAGGCCTGCTAAAGTCCAGATAGGCCACATCCACTGCCCTCTCCTGATCTAGTTCCCTGGTAACCCAGTCAAATAAATTAATCAAATTCATCAGGGATGCTCCCCATGAAGCCATGCTGTCTCTGAGATTGCAGCCCAATGGATTCAAGATACTCTGCTAACCGTTCCTTTAACAGGATTTCCATTAATTTCCCACACCTGATGTGAGACTCATTGGCTTATAGTTGCTAGCCTCATCCCTGCTGCTCTTATGGTGAGGCACCATGACTGCTCTCCTCCAGCCCTCTGGAACCATGCTTGTTTCTAGTGAGATGTTGAATGTGGTCTTCAGTGGAGGCAGCTAGTACATCCTAAGTTCCTTTAGTACCCTTAGGTGTATCCTGTTCAGTTTCATAGCTAGGTAAGTGTGAAGTTGGGATACTTCGCTGCATGGATTAATTCATGAATTCATCTCATTTTGTGAAGTTAATCCACCATGCGAAGTCCAAATTTGTGGACAACTGATAACTCCATGAAATGTGAAGTTGGGAACTCTGCCAGCAGAGTTTGGCACAGATGCAAAGTTTGCAACATTTATTACCTCGTGTCTCGTGGTCCCCCTCACTGATCACCAGCCCAGTGTTAAATAATGATCATTCTCTGGTGTCTAGTGGTCCCCCCGCCTCCATTTGCCAACTCTATGTTAAATTAATCAGTGTTATAGTACATGCTCATTGACAGCTCAGGTGGTGGCCAGCTGTGGTGGAGAGCAGAGGGCTGTGCTGGTCGCTGGCTCAGTAATGGGATAGGAGATCACGGTGGTGGGGCACTACCTGTGGAGGGGTCCACTAGACACCAAGGAAAGATATATATATTGTATTTTAGTGGCAGATTGGGGATAGGGAGGGGGGACTGCTAGACCACAAGGGAGGCATACATTTTATTGTAAGGAAGGATTGGGGATAGTGAGGAGGGACTGCTAGACCACCAGGGAATAGTTTGTCTGTAATACACAGGGGATCAGGATGTTGACAGGGATACACTTTATACCAAGGAAACAGTGTCTGTGTGTTGGGTGGGTGATCGGGTGGGGGAGAGACCACTGGACACCGAAGAATAGTACAAATAACATCGGGCATGGGTGCGGGTGGGGGAGGACCGCTAGACACCAGAGAAAGATTTTATTTAACATTGGGCTGACAATCGGCAGGTGGGACCACTAGACAACAGGGAATGATCATTATTTAACATTGGGCAGTAAACAGTGGGGGACCACTAGACACCAGGGAATTATCATTATTTAACATCAGGCCACGATCAATGGGGGCACCACTAACCACCAAGGAAAGATTTTTTTTCAGCATCAGGCCAGCAATTGGTGGGGGGGAGGCAACCACTAAACACCAGGGAATGATCATTATCTAACATCAGGCCAGTAAACAGTGGTGGGGGGGACCACTAGACACCAGGGAATGATCATTATTTAACACTGGGGCAGCAATCGGCAGCAGAGGACCACTAGACATCAGGGAGAATTTTAGTTTGCACTTAAAAAAACAAAAACAAGTAGTTGGTGGAAGTCATTTTGACCAAAGGGGTGGGGTGAAAGCTGTTGCATTTCTGTAACATTACCATTTATTCTGCATTGCAAAAAGAAAATTGGTGGCCTTGACTATCGTATGACAAATTCAATTGACAAATAATGACATGTTGTTATATGTCGACTTCCCCTTTCTTGATTTTGAGGGTACAGTTCACAGAATCCATGCAGTCATTATGACTCGCAGTCCTCTAAACAAAAATGTCAACTTGTAGCCACTTAAATCCTGTTGATCTAATGACAGATATCCTAATGACACTGAAAAATAGAAATGCACCCCAGCCAGCCACACTGCTTCTTGAGTGTGACAGAGAAGTGAGAGAGAGACACACATATTGTACCTGTGCCCAAGCTAAGAACCCTCAGCCAGCCACAGCCTCCTGCTTCTTGAGAGTGAGAGAGACATTGTACCTATGCCCAAGCTTATGAACCTCAGCCAGCCACAGCCACCCTGCATCTTGAGTGAGAGAGACATTGTACCTGTGCCCAAGTTATACACATACAGCCACCCTGCTTCTTGAGAGTGAGAGGCATTGTACCTGTGCCCAAGCTATGATTCCTCAGCCACTGACAGCCACCTATTTCTTCAGAGTGAGAGAGACATTGTACCTGTACCCAAGCTATGAACACTCAGCCAGCCACAGCAACCCTGCTTCTTCAGAGTGAAAGAGAGACACATTGTACCTGTGCACAAACTATGAACACTCAGCTAGCCACAGCCACCCTGGTTCTTGAGAGAGAGAGAGGGACATTTATTTATTTATTAATTAAAATTTCAGATAACACCTTTGAACCACAGGGCTCTTTTACGAAGGTTCCACAACATGGACAAAGGACAAGTTGAGACACTAAACAGGGAAATTAATAAGATATAAACATTGCAGTACAGTTTCATAAAAGGAGCCCCCAAAGGCTTTATCAGTGATCAAATGTGATGAAATAAGAAAAAGCAATTGGAACAATACATCAGTTATTGTAACAGTATGCCTGGGATAGTTGCATGAGAGGTAGAGATATTGCAAGTGCAATAATGGGCAGAGAGTAACTTCTTGTGTGAACATAGTAGTAGGAAGAGATCAGGAAGACAAAACAATGTCTGGGGGAAGAAGGAAGGGGTTGGTGGTGAAGAAGGGGCAAGGGTTAGGTGTGAGGTAGACAGGGGAGGAACGTGATAGAATGGGTAGAGGGAAAGGAGGGGGAATAGGACCAAATGGGGAGAGAAGTGGAGTGGATAAATCTAGTATAGGGGCTGAGAGTTTGGGAGGAGCTCAAAGAGTGATGTGGAAGCAGTGTGAGGTGGGAAGATACAGAGGGCAAGGAGTGGCTAGGGAGGCAGTAGAGAGATATGAAAAAGAGATATCAGGGAGTAAGAGGGGATATGGAGAGAGTGCAATGGTGTGAGGGGAAGCCAAGAGAGCAAACATAGCAGTTTAAGTGAAGCAGTCACAGTAGGCACTGACCACCAAATGCTGGCATAGTTTGTGCTTAAAAGAGCTGAGATTTGAAGTGTTGGGGATTTCCACTGGAAGGGAGTTGAACCAGTTAGAGGCCCTTACTTTGTAGGAGTGCTGTCTTTGTGAGGTCTGGCAGCAGGGAACAGAGAAGGTTAGACTTTTGAAACTCCTGGTTAGGCAGGTGGCACAGTGAGGGGTGAGTAAAGACTGAACCCCAGGAGGCAGGAGGTCCAATGAGACCTTCTTTGCAAGGATGCAGGTCTGATACTTTAGTCTGCCCGATGGAGCCAGTTAGCCTGTTCGTAGATATCACATGTGTGGGAAATGAGCGGCTGAGGTGAGGCAACGACATGCCTTGTTAAGGGCTAGAACTATGCATCAGAGGGCAGTGTCAGTGGCTGATCCATACACTACAAGACCATAGTCAATTAATGAGGTAACTGAGCTCTGAATAACAAGATTTAAGGCTTCGGCCATCAATCAGTGCCTATGCCTGTAGAGCAGCCCTATGCAGATATTCACAGCTTTAGTAATGTTATGAATATGAGTGGTATACGATAGAGTGCAGTCAAGGGTCACATCCAGGTATTTGAACTGGTCAACCTGTTCCAGTGCAGAGCCTCCACTATTGTTCATTAGAAGTTGTTGGTCTTTGCATTTGTTGTGGGTACCATGGAACAGCATTGTTTTGGTTTCTGAATAATTTAGGATGAACTTGTGCGATCTGAACCAGGTTTCAACTTCTGCAAAACTTCTCTGCAGCTGCAGCTGTAGAAGAGAGGGATTAGTGTGGCTAGTGAAAATGACTGCGTCATCTGCATATACAAGAATTCTGTCATGGCAGGAGACAGAGAGGTTGTTCAAAAAGATGCTAAATAGTAAGGGTCCCAGGATAGAACCTTGGTGGACTCATGACCTGACTGGAAAGGAGGTTGAGAGGGATTCTACAATTCTAACCTGCTGAGAGTGGTCACAAAGATAGCTTTGAAACCAGCGGGTGGTGTCCAGTTTAGAGTCCTAGATGTGATAATTGTCCATTTAGCAGGGAGTGGTTGCCAGTATCAAATGCCTTGGTCAGGTCAATGAAGGTGGTGCAGACCAATTGGTTGTGATCAAGGGCATGGTGGATGTAGGTGGTGAAATCAAGGAGTGCAGTGGTGGTGCTATGCCCTTTTCAAAATCCATGTTGCTTGGGAGACTGGAAATTATATTTTTCCAGATAGTCAAAGAGTTGATCAGAAAACATCCATTCCAAGACTTTGGAGAGGGGGGAGGATAGAGAGAGGTCTGTAGTTGCTTGCTAGAGTCTTGTCACCACTTCTGAGTATAGGGGTCACCACAGCAGACTTCCATTTATGGAGAACTGGGAGAGCATAAGGGAGCAGTTGAGAATTTTGGTAATGGAGAGTAGGACTTCATCAATGGTGAGGGCAAGGAGTTTCAGGTAAGGGAGTCTCCACTGTGCCTGGCCTTCCCAAGTCCTTTGAATAGGTGTTTTCTGGCTAGACCTTCAGAGATTGCCTTAAACTAAAATGGTGGGTGCTGCTGAGTTGCATCTGAGATGTCAGGTCAGCTTGCAGCAAGGGTTGGATCAAAAAGTTAGGGGGGAGCATGTGACTAAGGTTTTCAAAAGTGGTGTTGAATGCATTGGCTATGGTTACTTTATCCAAGGTGATAGAGCCATCGATGTTGAGCATTGCGGGTGTAATTTTGGAGTTTTTCCCATTTAGTTTGGAGAGGTTGCCCCAGAACTTCCTCCCATCATTCCAGGTGTTGGCAAGTACATTCCTGTAGTAGTTGGCTTTGGAGAGTTGTATAGCTGTTGTGCAGGCGTTCTCCGCTGATTTGAAGGCCTGAGTTTCAGCTAGAGTGCCAGATCGCATTAGCGCAGTACCAGAGCTGGTCCCGCTTTTCATTTGTTTAAGGAGGTTGAGGGTCACCCACAGGTTAATAGTACCCTTAACCTTATGTTTCTTGATGAGTATCACATGCTGAGTTAAAGGTAGTAATAAATAATATTCAAGGGCTGAGCCTACAGCCTGGTCATTGTGCCTGTGCCCAAGCTATGAACCCTCAGCTAGCCACAGCCATCCTCCTTCTTATCACTGATTTATAGTAAATATGTTCTAATATCATGCACTATGGTTTTGACTTGCACTGTGGTGTGAATCCTTCCTTTACAGTTTTAAAGATGTCACTGTCACCTCACCAAATACTGACAACTGAGTTTCATTTTGTTTTCACAGGTTACAGAATGTGTAACTTTGCAGGACTGCAGTACTCCTACCACCTAAAGGATAACATCTACAGGTAAGTATCACTCCTATTTCCTCTTTCATTTTTTTATGTAATTTTTTCAGCCAGTGTAAAGCATTCAAGGGCGGTGACATACAGGCCACATAAGATATTTTATATTCACAGATGGGACATGCATGCGTACTGCAGTATGACAGGATTGTACAATGTGTTATCCTGGTCCTGAAAACCTGTGATGTAATGTAAGTACCACAGTGGGTCAGTGCGTTTCACTCACTAAACGTGAGAATTATTTTAAGGGCTTTACTAATAGCTGGGCATTTTAAGCTGGATATAACAGAAGACAGGAACAGCCACACTGGGAACTGAATGTGGGGGTGCACTGAACTCGTACTAATTTCTTCATCATCTGTTTGTAGATAACAATGAGGTGCTGCAGACTGCCGTAGGTGGTATCTTCCAACCTGAAGATGGACAACAGTTAGGAATGGATGTGCTGAAGACCTGGAAAGAAGACAAAAATATTAATGAAACTTGTTTTCAAATATACCTCCCCCAAAACAAAATATTTACCTTTCATGGATTAACATTGTTCGTACAGCTGAAGTCAACAATCAGACACATGGGGAACACATGTGCAGCAGCAACATGGCTTCATCAATATGGTCATAAATCTGAGTGCTGTGGCCTGAGAATATAAAATAAAAGAACAGTAATGATAAATGTTTATAATTGACTCACTCACAGCTGTAGTCCACCCCACCACCAGAAAAAATTTTTAATTTTACATTACCACATTTGATGGTGACACAGATGTTTGACATGTGAATGTGACCATGGCCCACACAACAGTAAAGGGGAAACATTCAATATGTATGATGATGATTCCCTGCAAAGGAACAACACGATGGACTGCTTACAACAAAAAACAAGATTTAATACAAATTAAATGGAAGTGTGTCTGAAAAAACATGACAGTGACACATACACTAACTTACCAGTGTTGGTATGAATACGCACACATAGGGCAGCATGTTCAGTCAGCACAGCAGAAGAATTTCCCAGAATATCAAATTATAGTTCAAACCATGGTAATCATTTACCAGCTTTAATCAGCTGTCATCATTTAGTAGCAACACATTGTACATCAGCAGCAGCAGAAAACAGATGGACAACAACAGCAGCAGCAGAAGGCACTAGTAAGCCATTTTCTCACTCGGGACACTTATGCAGAGTTCTGGCTCTACATGCATGCTTTTAGTAGTGTCTCAAGAAATCCTTGTGACTTTTCTGAACGATTTCTCATGTGATTATTCTTCATCTGGACTTTTCATAACATTTAAACAGCAGCAACAGGTGCCAGCAAGCCATTTTCTCCATTAGGACACTTATGCAGAGTTCTGGCTGTGGGTACACACTTTTAGCAGTGCATCAAGAAATACTTGTGACTTTTCTGAGCAGTTTCTCATGTGATTATTCCTTATCGGGACTTTTCATGATTTAAAATTTTTTTTAGCAGGGATTATGATTGTTTGTGATGATAGCGTATTTTGATTGTAGTTGTGGGTGTACTAAGAAAACAACACAGTCAACAGTAACAAAAAGTAATATAACATGACAAGTACAGCAGCAGTGCAATAATCAGGTACAATTTTTACCTATACTTTTCTATTCCATTTTGATTGGTACTTATCTAATGGCGTCTATATGATACCTTCTCTTTCCCAATTTACGGCTGCTGTACTCTTTTTCATATCTGAAATGATAAACAGAGGACTACTTTTAATCTGACTTGCACCTAGTTTTCATCAGTATACCAATGGTTTTTGTACATCTATTATATAAAATCATTTTTATTGTGACTAAAATGAACTAGTATGCATCCAGCAGGACACATCCATCACCATGACCTTATGGAGCAACAAAAACAGCTGGGTATACTAATGAAAACCACATCTGAACAATATTAAGAGGAGCACTACTTTTGTTATTTCATATCTAAAATAGGGAGTAAGTATGCTATAAACCACGACAGACAATGGGTGTATCAGGCCATTAATGCACACCCTAGGTGCATTGTGAGGCACAAAGGATTGCCCAAGTGACTTGCAACACCTGGGAGGGGAGTTCATTAATGCCCTGATACACCCATGGACTGGAGTGGGTTATCACACTTATAAAACGGGCTAACTAACCGTAAAAAGCAAAAAATTAAAAGCTTTTTTTACAATCAGCATACCAACTGTTGGTGTACTGGGACAATAATAAATGGTCAGGTGAAACGTTTTGTCCAATGGCAAGTCGTCACATTTGACCTTTCATTAATGACTGTTTTATAATGCAAAATAACATTAAATGTATAAGGAATGGTATCATACAAGTCAGTAGATAAGGGACAATTGAACATAGAATAAAACAGTATAGATCAAAATTGTTAACATGTTATTGCATTGCTGGTTCAACACAGTACAACAGGAAGAAAACACTGCAAAAAAAATGAAATACGTTTTATGTATGTAAAAGATTATTAATTAGGAAAAGAAGGAAAGTGCAGGACCAGATTTCTTTTATGTTCTTTTCTTTTATAACTTTTTTGGGTGTGTTTTTAATATTTTGTTGGGGGAAGAACAGTAGGAAACATAAAGGTGGAACACACAATACAAGTTAGAAAGAAAACAAAAAGACTACTGGGCCTGGTTCTGACTAATCAGCAGCCGGAGCATAGCCATTATTTGCAGCTAATGACCCTCCATTCAGTACAACTGCTGCTGCATTGAGTTGACCATGTTACTGAGGTGGTCAACCTCACTCCACAGTAGGCCAAGATCTGCCAGTGTGGCCAGGCTTTTGGCTGGGTTGTACTTGAGTACAGGTGCGGGAGCCGCCACATGTCCCCTCCCCCTTCTGCTGCGCTTCTCATGCCATGCAGGCTGAGGCCGTGCTGATATCTCTTGCACTGCAGGAGCATTTTCTGCTACTTCAGTCACATTAGCCTCCCACTCTGCATGATAATGGACAGTCAGGTGAGTTCTCTGGCCACCTGTTCCCAGATGCTTACCCTTCTGACCACGCTGCACCATCATGCCACAGATATTGCATTTCACTACACTAGGGTCGCCTGGCAGTGTGGTGAAAAAATGACACACTGCTGAGCTGCATGGAGGACCAGGCAGGAGATGCAGGAAAAACAGTGTTAGAGAGTCTGAACTGGAGAAACTAAGACTCCAATGACCAATGCCAGAGGAGGTAAATGGCAGGGGTGAACCTGAAACTCCAGGGCTGGGGTATAAGTTAAACTCCAAATTAATAGCTGAATTTAAAGAGGGGAAGGATATGGATGCATTTTTGAATTTGTTTGAAAAGGACTGTATCCAGGCCAAAATACCCATGGAGTCCTGGAGCTTCCAACTATCCTCACTATTTACTGGTAAAGGCGTGAGGTGTAGGCCAAATGGATAATGAGGACAGCAAAGACTATGAGAAACTTAAAACTGCTTTACTTAAAAAGTTTGAACTTACTCATGAGGCCTACATGGTTAAATTCCATAACTCAGAAAAAGCCCTGACACGAGCTTTGAAGAACTAGCCACAAAGCAATGGCAGTTTTTACAGCATTGGTGGGAGGGGGTAGAAGCAACTCTGTGGAGAAAATTGAGGAGGTTATACTTTTAGAACAGATCTTTTGGGCTAAAAACCTGACTGGAGGATTGGGATCCCAAAACAGCACAGCAAGCTTCTGAGCTCTCAGATTGCTATGCCAGGAGCAGGCCTGCTCTGAATGGAAGTAGGGGAGCAGGTGCTGCAGGGCAGAAAAGGAAAGCATGCCTTCAGGGCAGCTAAAACCCTCAATGTCTGCAGAAAGGGGGAAGCACCAAGTTACCAAGAAGGGAGGTTATGGAAAAAAGAATGATGAATGTTGGTTTTGTAAGCAGCCTTTCTGGCTAGACAGTGTCTTAAAAAGGCACAGAGTGGACAAAGTGTTGCTCAAAAGGAGGTGGGTGCACTGTGTATCCCTGAGAGTATGCCTGTGAACATGAGGGAGCACACACACTCTGTTACTGTAAATGGGGTGCAGACCCATGGGTTTAGAGACACAGAGGTGTCTCTTACCCTGGTAAAGGGGATTTGGTTGAGCCTGAACAGCTTATATCTGATCAGTTTGTCACCGTGAGGGGATTCACAGGGGAGAAGAAAACCCTGCCACTAGCTAGTGTTCTCCTGGATTGGGGTGAGACAGAGAGAGGGTACAAAAATTAGCAGTGGCAGACAACCTCACGCTGTATGTGATTATAGGGAATTATATACAGCAGTGGCTGGTGTGTGCAGTTACACGCAGTCAGAGGGCTAAGGCCCATTGTATTTCCCTGAACCCTACAGAAGCACCTGTGGAAAAGAATAGGAGGCTGGTTCCCCAGCCTGTGTCTCCTGAAATGGAGAATAGTGAAAGGGAGGTAGGACTTCCTCAAGTAGCTATGCACCAAACAGCTACAGAAGGTTACTCTGAAGAGGGAGGGGTAACCAATAGTCAGAAGGTTAGGGATGGCAGCGACTCTGAATGCCCTGACACTAGAGCTATGGACCCCAGCTTAGGAACTGAGGGAGACATCTGCCATGCTTTGGGAAAATGTGAAGATTTTGAAGCTGCTCAGAGGACTGACCCTAGTTTGGAGAGGCTGAGGGATTGTGCAGAATCTGATGGGACACTGGAAGGTGACATGAGAAATAAGGTATTTTGGGACAACGGACTGCTGTATACACAGGATATGAGGACTGAGGGATAGGTGATTGGCTGGCATTTTGTTGTTCCCCAGGAGCATCGTGAGCAGTTGCTCAAGATTGTCCATGATACTCCCATGTCTGGACATCTGGGCATCACTCACACCATGCAGTGATCAGCACAAAATTTCTATTGGCCCAACTTCACCCAGCAGGTGAAGGAATATTGCAGGTCTTGTCATGGGTGCCAACAGACAGGGAAGGCAGGTAGTAAAATAAAAGCTGCCCTACTTCCCTTTCCCAATTTGGAGGAGCCATTGCAGAGGGTAGTAATGGATATTGTGGGACCCTTGTATACCTCAAGCTCCTCTGGAAAAAGGTTTATCCTTTTTTTTTTTTTCTTTGTTTTTCTGCTTGCATCCACCGAGTCCTCAACCCGGTCAAGTACTCCTGGACCAGTGGAGTAACCAACTTGTGGGTGTATGCACCAAAATCCAAATTTTGTTTTTGGTGCATTCTGGTGCATTTTGGGGGTAATCTGAAACAGAATTAGCTACCCTGTTACCCTCCTCCTCATACCTAGTAAGTTGCGCTATAGTCCTTTCTGCAGTCCCCACAGTTCAGTGAGTTGCCCAAACCACCCTCTCCATAGCCCAGCCACTTGCTGCACTGCATGGCCCTAGCCCTCCCCAAGCCCAACAAGTTTCATCTGGCTCCCTTCCTTAGAATACCTAACCCTTCCTCAAAACATCATGTTGCATCCTACTGTCCTATTTATTTATTAAAATGGTGAGATTCTATCTAAAGTCTATCTCTCCATGCAGCCCAGCATGTTGCCCCTTCTCCCAGTCTGGCAAGCTGCTCCTATTCCAACTCCCAGATTCCTTGGCCTCCCCAGCCCACCATGTTGCCTTTCCCCTGCCACCCAGCAAGTTGTATCCAACTTCCAAGCCCACCCCAGCCCAGCAGGTTGAATCATAGCCCTCAGCCAGACCCTCACACAAAGTGCAGTGAACTAAACAGGTACTACCTCCCCATAGAAACCTAAAACATTATTTATGCAACAAAGTCACTCTAGTCCATAGCCTCTTTCTGTCAATTTACAAGTACTCCTCTGTTGTCTACACCAAGTACCTGGAAAGGGATACGTATGAAAGAGTGATGGGAAACCACTGACCACTTAGGGTCAGAGACTACAAACAAGTATAGGGCTTAAGGGCAGACTAGATGGGCCTAGCGTGGTCCTTATCTGCTGACAATTTCTATGTTTCTATCAAGGATGATTTCAAAAGGACAATGAAAGAACTATAACACTTGTACTGTACAAGCACATACTACCTGCAAATAAAAATAACATTCCATGCACAGCAGCAGTAATGTACAAACCCCCATCATCCAACCAAATATATGAAAACAAAACAATATATGAAAACAACATAAAAGATAACTGCCTATATTGCTGGTTCCCCATAAAGACAACCACACGCATCTTTTCTAGATACTTTTTGCATTGCTGAGATGAGATTTATAAATTGTTTCACACAGACACAGCCATGCAAATTTACTTTCTGCATAAAAGTCCTTAGATTTGATCTTTCTCACAGCTGCCATAGTACAGTATACAGACCTGTATAAAACGTTGCCCCTCATATCTGAGGTTCTTTCGATGGCATGACTTGACAAAACTGCCCTGCCCCCCACCCACCACCACAACCATACACACACTCAGTTTGGCAGCACTGATGGAGGACTGATCATCAGCAGCAGCGGCACTACCCAGGTAGTACTGTACTGTACATAAGGGTAGATAAGGGTAGATAGTTGTCACATGGCAAGTACATGTAGGGATGGCAGACCCAAAATTTTAACAAGAGAAACAAGCTAAGTTGCACTCCAAAATGCAAGAACCATGAAGACTTCAAGAATCCAACTTTATAGTTGGTTTTAATCCACTGTGTGAGGTTCTGACACGTGGTATTAAACTAACTATTGTTGGATTCTTGAAGTCTTGTGGTTCTAGCATTTGGAGCGCAACTTAGTTTGTGTTTCTTGTAATTAATCCCAGCCTCATTGGCCAGACATAGAGCTCAGCTCCAGGAGAGAAGACTCACATCGATGTGCCTGTCAACTCTGAGTCCTCTACTTCTGAGTCCCTCCCATCCCAACTATAACAACACACAAGGTAACACCGACACACAGACACCATCAGTAATCCTCTCTTGGTCTCGGTTCATTTAGGGTGACTTACCAGCTGCAGAGTAGCTAGCAAGGAGCTCAGGAGTAGGTTAGAGACCCATAGGTCCCAAGTTTCAGGAACTAGAATGCTGGTCACTGTGGCGGTGGGGAGAGGGACTGTCATGTGGCCTTTACAATTGAAATCAAACATGCAAAGAATGGCAGCCAGACATACTATTATTTTTGCTCTGCTTATAGGTAATGAACTGTATGTCATGTGTAACCCAGCCCCTGCCACCCAGTTTCCTCCGAGTTGATCCTGTTTCCCTGATGGAGTAATGGTTTGATAGCAGTCCCCTTGCAATTTAATGTGGTGCAGGCAGCTGCCCTTTTGCACTGACCTCCAAGACAGACATTAATTGGCATAGATCATGGTGCAGAAGATTACACAACACACAGCCTGGCATTTCATGTGTGGTCCCTAACTGGGGAGGGAGACAGATTCAATAAAGAAAGTAGATTTGAGTAGATTTATTTATGAGGAGCACATGCTTTGAATTATAGTCCATCACAAGTAGGCCTTACTACTGCATCACAGACACAGAATATACATTTGGGCCACCCAAGAACCCTCACACTCCTACTCGGTACTAGGGTGTTGTAACAACAGCAGGAAGGACTTACTGTGCACCAGGCTTTCAGTGGGTTCCCCTTCACAAGCTGTACACAGGGCCCTGACTATGATGACCACTGCCTCTGGTACCAGTAGCAGGCACACATGATTATGCCTCGGTGAGTGCTTCCTCTTTCAGCTGATTTTTCTTGGCCATGGAGACGCCCGACAGGAACAAACCAGGCTGGTCCCCCATCCTTGCAATCCTCATCGCCAAACGACTGCATCGTGGTGATTTAAAAAAAAAAAAACTCTCTGATCATCCGCGATCACTCCTCGATGGCACAAAATTCAGCTCAGTGTCTTGCACATCAGACACTGACTGCCGTCTCTTCAGCTAGCAGCTGCTCCAGACAAGATTGCCGCTCAAAACGCAGTGGTGCTGCGGGCGATGGAGAGACCCATGGCCCCATGCTGATGACTCAGCTGACACAAAGAGTGATGAACTAAATGAGTGCCAAGTTTAGGTTGCCACAGCAACCATACACAGATACACTAACCCCAGACCTGACCAAGGCTGAGATCCAGCCAGCCTCCAAAAACTCAGGATTTTTAAAGGGCCAGCTTTAATTTTTTTTGTGTGTGTCAGTCTGAAAACTGTACACCCGTGTGTACGATAAGTATGCATGGTTACACCACTGCTTTGGACCCCCACTTCCATGCTGGCCATGACTCCTGACACCCCCAGCTTTCTCTCTCGGGTGGGGTTGCAGCACCTGGCTCAGTGCAACAAATGTGGGACCAGAATCAGGAGCCAGCTTGGAAGCTAATCAGGGCCAGGGGCAGGTGTCATGCATGGTGGCCATGAGCAAGGTTTTTTTGTTACTTGGATTCCCAGGGGTGGGGATGTGCAATGACATCCTGTGTCCATCCCACCCCTCTGACTTTTGGATGCCAGTGCTTGTGATTCCTCCTGGCCTCTGCCAGGAGTCCTCATGCACCAGGCAGTCTTTCCGACCCTCCCCCTTGAGAAGGAGAGCAGCCCTGAGGGCACTCTAACCTTCTCCCCAGGCCGGCCTCCAGCTCCCCGGGGTCCATTTCCATCCCCGGGTTGCTGGTGTCACAAGTGGAATTCCAACCACTGTGCCAGTGGGCCAGCCGAAAAAGGTTTATCCTGGACCGTGGTCAATTATGCCACCCGATACCCAGAGGCATTCGCTCTCCTCCATTAAGGCACCAAGGTGGTAGACACCTTGCCAGGAATTTTCTCCCATGTCGGGTTTCCACAGGAGGTTATCTCTGATCAAGGGCTAACTTCATGTCAGACCTGATAAAGTTTTGTGAGACAAGTGCGTGGTGGTGCAAAGATGCATGACAATTTATCACCCACAAGCCAATGGGCTCGTGGAAAGATTCAATGGTACTCTAAAATGATGCTCCAAGTCTTTGCTGAACAGCATAGGAGGGACTGGGAGAAATACCTTCCCCCCACCTTGTTTGCTTACAGGGAAGTGGCCCAAGAGTAGACAGGGTTCTCCCCCTTCAAATTCTTATATGGACTTTGGGTGCATGGGCCCCTAGACTTGATCCATGAGAACTGGAAAGGCAAGCATGCCAGTCCAGCATTTCCCACAGTGGAGTATGTCCTTAAGTTCAGGGAGAAGCTGAAGGAGATTATGGGGATGGCCCAAAGCAACCTGTCAGCTGCTCAGCAGAAGCTAAAAGTCTGGTATGATCACAGAGCCAGAGCTCGCTCGTATAGCATAGGCCAAGAAGTAATGGTCCTCATTCCAGTCTGGAAGGACAAGCTGCTGGACAAGTGAATGAGATCATACAAGGTAGTCTGACATGTAAATGACATAAATGATATAGTGGAACTGCCTGACTGGAGACATACATTGAAAGTACCATGCCAATATGATGAAGCATATATAAATAAGGCAGACATGGTGTTTGCTGTTTGTAGTCCTGGGGAGGGGACGGATGAAGAAGACCCCCTCCTGGACTTGCTAGAGGAAAGCAAGTGGGAGTCATCAGTGGAGACAATCAAACTGTCACCTCAGTTGACCCCTGAACAGATCCAGGAAATGAGGGAGAATTTAGAGGACTTTGCCCCTTTATTTATGACCAATCAATGGCAGTCTTTGGTGTCTACCACTCGTATCACTCCCCCCAGCTGATTTTATTATTATAACCAGTGCGAGTGCCCAACCCCACCACCAGTATTCTCCCTATGCACAGCGACTTTTCATTCTATTACTATGTGTAGGTGCACTCTCTGCTAAAGCTCGATTATGTTAACCTGTCCCTCTCTCTCTCTGAGAATCTGCGACACCAGGGTGCCCACCCAGCACCACTGCATTTAATTATAACTGCACCCCCCATTGTTGGCCCAGTGGGTAGTGCATTGTGTTTCCATGCCTTTGAGCTGGGTTCAGGGTTGAGTTCAGTGATCAGACTGATTGAGCTGGAACTGGTGGAGACAGTGCTGCCATATGGCACTGCTCCCAGCCAGGGGAGGAATGGTGCAGATTTCTTTTGCATGGGCAACACCTTGTGGTGGGCCAGGGAGCCTTCCTTCATGAGGGTTAATGTATGGCTGGCAGTATAGCCTAGAGGTTAGAGTAATGAGCTGTAAACAAGCTTGGTACATCCAGCACCCCAGACTTTGGTTTGATTCTCACAGTCTCCACTTGCATACTGTGTGACTATGAGCAAGTCACTTAACCGCCCAGTGCTCCTAGGTCACCCCTGAAAACAGGCACTTGTGCCTAGAGAGCCTTGTCCAGTTACCAAAGACTAAAAAAAAAAAAAAAAAAAAAATGTGTCAAGACCTGATGGGGCTATGTACTGTGTCAGGAAAGGTGGGTACCCCAGCTAACATAATCTGATGCTCTGTGCATGACCCACAGGGCCCTGTGCAAAGAGAGTTATTTATGATCTTACTGTCATGGTTCATTATATATGATCTCTTACTTTCTACCAGACCCACAGGGCACAGCATGAAGAAAGTTATGACAGATTCTATAGTCCAGCTGTGGTGAGAAATGTTTTCAACCATCAAATATTCTCCACCTTCAAACACTCTATGCCTATGAAGCACATGCTTGGAGCTGTATGGGTTGGAGGCTAGAGGCTAGGAGCTGGGGTGGGCAATAAGGTTGAGAACCCCAAATAACATCACACCACCATTTTGTCAATACTCCTGAGATTCCAAAACCTAATGTTCTTATTTTCCAACTTTGCATTCTTCTGCCCTAATGTCTGCATTAATATTCATGCAACAGGGTGTGGACTTAAATGAGTTTAGGCAAACAATTTATGTCACTGCTTACAGTGAGCAGTAAGATAAATGCTTTCATACAATAGGTGTGGGCAAAATATCCATTACATAAATCCTGATATTTGAGCTACTGTGTACATACAGCAAATTTCATTTATACAATAGGGGTGGGCTGATATGTGGTGTGATAAAATGATGTATTTTTCACCCCAGTAGAATAAACAGCCTGATGACATATGCACAATATATATAAATGTAAAATGTTACATTTATATACATACTCGCCACGTCATCTCGCCGCTTATTCTCACAGTGCATCATCAGCTTCCCACTCACGCATTCAAAACTTTTTACATAGTCCAAGGTCTGTCTTCACAGAGAAAGTACACACCAAGATCCCTGCCATCATTCTATGCTGCAAATCCATCAGTTACATTTATTAGCTCAAAAATACCAATATCTTTCAAACAGTAAGCTGATGAAGCCGACAAGTTCTAAATCACTGTCCGATATCTTCTGCAATGGCTTCGTAAACTCATCTCCGCTCTCATAATGCCGCCCACCCACCCAAAAACATCAACAGCCTTTTTTTTTTAAACCTGCACAAAACTTAATACATGAAACAAAAACCTTCTCACAAACTGTATAAAGGTACAAAAACTTACGCAGTACTGAACTCCAGCAACCGAACTGAAAAATTTTGCCACCATACTCAACAGATGCTACAACCCACCCCCCACATGTAGCATAGCCTACCAAAGTCCACGCTTTCCTGCCACATCAAATAACCGACCAATAACAACCTACAACAACCAGCTCATTCACACAAACCTAATAATGCATAAAGATAATAGGCAGTAGCACACAAAAAACAGCAACTTTTTTAAAATGAAAAACACAAGCTACTAAAAAATGAAAGCACCACAACAGTAGACCCTATTGTATAAATCGCACACATGATGCCCAGATCATGTGCTATGGAAAATATTCTCACACCTACATCATGACCTCTGGATACTCTCACTCGTGCCTTCAGCACTCGTGAGTATCCAGGGCTCACTCTGCAGGAGTGAGAATATTTTCTGTATCACATTCCTGGGCATCATGTATCCATTATTTATGTACATAGTAGCTACGTCATCAGGATTTATGTACATAATAACACATCATGATGTGCGTATGTGTATGCACATAGTAGAGAAATAGTCATGATGCGCCTGCACCCCCACCAGCACAACTGACTGCAGGTTACTTTCATCTTCCCAAACCACCCGCCCATCTCACACTATTCTTGTCCCAACCAGGTTTGTCCCTTTACTCACACACTGCACAATTACAACCATTTAAAATCTTTTGGTTCATTTCACAAAGTATATTCATGTTTTTTTTTCCTAACAGCTTACTGTATGTTTTCTCACGAGCAGCTGCTGATCCACAGTCTCTTTCCTCATGTCTGGCTCCCATGCACTCACTACTCCCTCCTCAAAACCTGTACAAAGTGCTCCAACAGAATCTCCTTCCTCGGTTTAAATAAACCAAGCTGTTTTTTTTAACACAAAAGAAACTGCTGAATGCCATGTACAACTTTTGTACCTCAGAAGATCCTGGCTGTCTGGAGGACATCTTGCTTCCAGTTGCTCTGGCTTAGAGTTCATTCCTTTTGAGCCAGTATTCAAAACACATATCCACTGTAGCCATTGTGTTAAAAAATGCACAACTGATAATGAAACTGATTTCCGTCATTCCTGATCACTGTAACAAGAGTTTTGCTTCACTATCCCACTTGCTAAGAGACATCACCATTTTCTGTGTGACATTTTGCAAATTCCAAAGTGACCACAAATGAAAACAACATGCCAAGAATGTTGGGTGTGTCAAGATGTTGCCAGGTTCCTAGCAACCCCCTAGCAACAACTATGCTAAGCGAAGCTATACGGGAAACATCACAAAAAGTCCCTTGAAATTTATTTAAAAAAACAAATAATTAAACAATTTTAAACAACTCCCCTGAACTATCTTAAAGGATCTCTATTGTATAAATGTAATATGCAACAGGAACCCTGTGTAATACATGATTTATTTCCACTTGAGCTTGTTTACCCTTTGGCACATCACTCCTGGCTTACTCAGCTCATGAAGTTACCAAAGGTCAAACATCTCTAGTGAAGATGAATCATGTATTCCACATACCCCTGCTGTGTATCCTTTATTTATCTCAACTGTAGCATTTTTCTCAATAATTTCATATGATTACCCTCCCCCCATCTGCGGCACTTTTCCTTATCAGAACTCACAGACTGAAGTCAGCCTAATACCTTCCAACTCTCCTTAATAAAACAACTTTAAAACAATCTGTCAATGTTTTTTCATTCCAGCATTAAACCTGAAGTCCCCACATGCAAATGAACTGCTGGATTTGCCAACTCTTTTTTTCTCTCCAACTGTAAAGAAAACTGTCTTCTTCTGACTGTTCAGCAAAGGCTACAGATCATCTACCATTGCTGGCTGTTGCCTTCTGCACTTCTGCTGGCTACATTCCTACATACAGAAAAACTCAGAAAGGAAAAAAAAACTGTACATTATTTTTCCTTCAGTATCTTTCAACATTGCGTCTCGAATCACTGAAAACAGCACTTGCGCTCATCCCCTCTGACTATGACAGCTGCTCGCACTCTGTCGCACAATACCTCTTGTTTCTTCAAGCACACAATCACCACACTCCACAGAACTTTACAGAGCCCCCAAAGAGATTTTTAAATAAAAAAATCGTAAGCCACAACAACTCTCTGATGCCAGCTTGCAATCACAGATTGAACTGAAGACATTATTCCATGTCTTCTACCTCTCGCTTGCTAAAAGCACTCACCACCTTAACATGAACATTTCTGAAGCTTGCTCTTTCCACCAATGGAAACCACCATCAGAATGTTGGGATGTCTGAGCTCCATATGGTGCCCAGGGTGACCCCTAGCAACCTGTAAGGTAAGCATACTAATGCACAGCAGACTACAAAAAAAATCCAAAACAATTTCCATTTTATTTCAAAAATACCAAATCCACCTCTAATATTTAATTCTATCCTATTGCATAAATTGAATATTCAGTGGGAACCAGTTGGATAACTAATTTATTTTCACACGAGCAATCTGACCTTGGGCACATCGCTTGTGGCTTATGTCACTCCTAGATCATAGATCGTATAGTAGATATAGATAAATACTGTAGCTATGACAGGTCTAAAATTTCTAAGATAATTCACTAGAATACCACCAGCAGCTTAATCAATACACATAGGTCTAGAAGGAGCTCCACCACTGAAGGTCTAGAAGAAGCTTCACCACTGGCCTTACAACTCAGTTCAACAAATGTTCACCTGATCTTCAACTGTTATAACATAATGCCTGCTCTAATTAATGAATGTCTGTATGCATCTAAAACATAGGCATGCTACCTGAGATGGACTGCTTGTGAGTGTTGTGATCATGTGTGCAAGTGGTGGTGGGGGTAAAATGCATTGTAAGTTTTCTACACTTGTACAGTTTCCTAAAATAGATAGGCATGTACGAACACAATATAGTGGAGCCCACCAGGATGCAACACAGCACTGCAGAATTCAGTAGCAGAGTTAATGCAGTAAACAAGACACTTTCAATGGCAGTTTATGTGTTTTGTAATGTAGGAATTAGTGACACTGAATTGCATCCTGGTGAGCTTACTGTACATAATGGTTTTCAAAACAAAATGTGAAACCTAAAACATTTCTAACAGATGAAATACAAAGATAAAGCAATATAGCATGGACATCCAGCAGAACAACAGTGAAACAATAAACAATTTAGAAAGAAATGGTTGTATACATTAAATATTGCACGGGCTACCTGTGATATCATATTTGTGCTGCTTGACCCCTACTGGCCTCACCCATAGCTTCCCCACTCATGAGATTAGTGGCTAGAGTCACAAAAACCCAGTTTGCCCAGGACAAAGTGGGTTTTGTCCGAAGTTGGTATTCACAAAGCAGCAAACTGGGTTTGTGCCTGGGCAAAGTTGTGAGAGGGGGCCACAATGCAAATGAAGGGGAGTGGACCTGTATATCCCAGCAATCCCATTCATTAAGATTTTGCTCCATGCAAGGGCCTTTGCGAAGGCTCTTGCATGGAACAAATTAACACCGACAAAAACTTGGTGGTAATCCACGCAACCCTAGTAGTTGACGGAGGTACTGTGGTCCTCCACCCCCTCTGGTCCCCAATCTCTGCATCCAAGAAGTGTAAATAAAGCTTCCATAGTGTAGTGTTCCATCCCAGTCCCAAATCACCCACCCGATAATTAAAAAAATATGTTTCTATGGTGTAGTGGCCCTCCGCCCACCTTGATCGCCCATCCGACATGTAGAATACATATTTTCCATAGTACAGTGGTCCCTCCCCCCTCCCTGAGCACTGATGCCTGACTAAAGAACAATTTCCATAGTGTAGTGGCCCTCCTTGATCACTAATCCCACGTTAAAAAAAAACATTTTCCGGGGGTCACGTGATGGCAGCCTAGAGGAAAGCAGCTTCTCGTCTAGCTCCACTCCCAGCCCAGACTACAACCCTCAATTTGACTTATTTCAAGCATCTTGTCATAAATCTGCTAGTCCAGTGAATTAAGAAAGTCTTTTTTGTTTTAAAACTATGGAAAATGGAAGCGTTTGTCAAAAACAATCTGCCAAACATACACCTCCTCCTTCGCGGGAAAAAGAGCAGGCTGCAAAGCGCCCTCGGGAGGGAGTTTCTAAATTAACAGTGGAGTCTTCTGCCCTCATGGAAGAATGTTTTCTGGAAATAATTGCTCCATTACAATGCTCGATCAAAGAAATTTCAATGGAAATCCAGAGTTTCAGATCATCGTTGGAATCCTTAACTACCAAAATCGGAGACAATGAAGTCAGAATTAAATCAGCAGAAGCTAGGCTGGACAAATATGAATCGGAACGAGTTTCCATGGGTAAAAGAATCAAAAAGATAGAGGATAAAATCGAAGACCTAGACGGGAGAAGCAGAAGAAGTAATCTAATTATTTTTGGCATTCTGGAGAAAGAAGAGGGGACGTTGCCAGTTCTGTTCACTCAGAAGCTTTTTGAAAGAATAGCGGGCCCATCCCCAAATGGCTCATGCTACATAGTGGAACGGGCACACAGATCTCTTCGCCCTCCCCCTCCCGCTGGTGCGCAACCCAGACCAATTATATATAAACTACTGAATTATTTGGATAAGCAGCATATTTTAAGTGAAGTTAGATCCTTACAAGAAGTTTCCTGGGAAGGCAAGCGAATTAGGGTAACACACGATTTACTACACTCCGTGAGACTAAAGCATCAAGAGTTACATCCTATAGTTTTGAAATTAATCACAGCTGAAATCCAATATCGTGTAAAATACCCAGCTGTGTTACATGTTAAAATAAGTGATCAATGGCAGTCTTATGAAACTGTTGAAATAGCACGTCAACAGCTCAAAGAGTCCTTGCCAGACCGGTTTAAATAAGTGTGTTGGATCTCCACAATGCCATTAACATAGGCATGGAAGGGTACACGAAATACTTTGATTTGGTAAACCCAGATGCTCGCTGGTTAAAGTTCTGCGACGTATTCATTGATAACCTTCAAAGCAATCTTCTACCTCTCTAAGAGTCTCTCCCTAACAGGGAGAAATGTGGTTGTTTGAATGGATTGGCTTGCTATGTCCCTCTGCAGTAGAATGGGAATACAACTCACTCAGGTCCTTCAGACATTAAACTCAAATTGAAGAAGCACACTGAATAGCCTGATGTGTAATAATTCTCCGACAGGCTAAATTTCATAGTGACAAAGTGAGATGGGACAGCCTAGCCAGCTTGCTATGTTTATGTTACTAATATGATGCATTTCCATCTTCATTCGCTTGGGCAATAGAGGAGAGATAATGTGTGTTGCCAAATGACATAGATATTCTCCACTTCAGCTGTGACCTAGGAAAGGGCGATTCTAATAATTGGTGGGCTTCGAACTTAATACGCTGTACAGAGAAACTACCAAAACAAGATTATAGAGTCTCCAGCGCAATCTCATTGAGTTTGATCATTTGCTCATGTAGAGTCCGGGACAGTTGCGTGAGATGAAACAATACACAACAAAGAGCTTGTCATAGACCTGAAAATGAAGAATACTTGCATTGGAGGTCAAATGGAAAAGGTGGTAAAGCCTCAGAATTATGAATTGAATTCATCACACCACTAAGCTCGGTAGCAGCAACGATACCCACAGTGAAAGACCATTCACAATTACTATCCAAACAGCCCCAAGCTATGTGGCATACCTTGATCTTCACTTGCAGTGCAATATAATCTTATAACGGCCATGAAGACCAAATGATAGACTCGAAAGACACATAACAACACTTGAAGAGGCGATAATTACGTCGCAGCACTTCATAACATAGGATTAACTGGTCAAGAGGAGCATTAACACTCCGGGTATAACAACAAGGGTAATGGCCCAAAAAAGTTTCACTTAGGAAATCAATACAGTACTGTGTGCCCTTTAATTAGTGATTCCTCCTGTAAGTGCACGATTAACAGTAGCCCGGCATCTGGAAATTCAATAATGGAGCGGTTTTGCTCTTGGCTACCTAGAGTACACAGTAAAATGGGATATAATGGACACAACCGGTGATGTTTCTTACTTCCCAGAGAGAGAGATCCATAGACACATAGTTAAATAATAGATGTTAATAATGAAAATTGTGGCTACGGATAAAATCTACCTGTCGGAATCTAGACTGTTCAGGGTGTGCCAGTCCTGGAAGATATAGTTGAGCAGTGCAACTCCAATGTACTGAATGTCTCTCAGTAACACAGCATGGGTGCAGTGTTATGTATCGCAGCAAGGAAAGACTTAACAGACATGCTAGCTTAAGTACTACTTATGATACACCCTGGTCTTTTTCTGATTAACAGTGGGGACAAATGTGCACAAGCGTACTTTAATAATGTGAAACGTTTGTAATAGGACAACCTTGTTGGGGAGATATAGAAGGACTGCAAGCTGGATTTATATAAAGGATAGTGACTAAGTGGATCCTAAGGGGCCACTACAATCTATTAACCAGCTAGAGCATCTGAATCTTGCAATTTATGAACAGTGGTCCTGTTTTATGATTCGGGTGGTGTAGTGCTCGACAATCCCCACTAGAGGGGGATAAAGGCTAATGTACTAGTCTCCTAGCCTTACAATTGCGGTAGAATTATTGTCATTAGCATTTAAGTGAAATAGATAGTGAAGTAACCTATTAGTTAAGATCTAAGTTGCAAGTTCCACTTAAAAGAATGGGGCCCTGAACGAATAGGGCAATTAATGCTCTCTGAAATAAAAAGTTATATATTTTTTTTTTTTTTTTTTTTTTTTAGCATGGCAAATGTCATGTCAAATCACATGGGGGCAAGAATATAAAGTATTAATATACAGTAAGTAGTGGGTTTGGGATCGGGTGGCGGATAGACTTTCTGCTGGGTTGATAAGAATCACATGACAGTTTGGTGTAGTAGAGCAGCTGTCAGAACTGGGGGGTTATTTGGCTTTGGGATTACTTGAGTCTTGGGGAACAAGGGTGGATGGGGCAGCATCTACTTATTTTGTATGAGAAGGGTGAGAGCCACTTTTAGAGATATGACTGGTTCAGTTTTATTTATAATGCAGCATGAAACCTTTTATTTAACATAAATCATGATGTCAGGAGTTAATAATATAGTAAGTTGGAATGTTAAAGGGCTCGGATAGATGTAAAAGGCAAATTATATTAAGACATCTCTCAACTCTTAACTGTGATGTGGCATGTTTGCAAGAAACCCATCTCAAAAGGGAAGATGTTCATTTGTTCAGGAAATATTAGATATGTATTTGGCAGGGTCTCATCTAATAAAGGTGGAGTCATTATTCTATTTCACAAAAGATTATACTTCCAGTTGGAAAAGAAATATGGGATTCATGAGGGACGGTTTATCCTATTGATTGGAGTGCTAATGACACAACAGATCATTATAGGGTCAGTATAATGGTCCTAACATAGATTCCCACAATTTTTCATACACCTATTGGATAAACTAAATTCTCAATTTTCTGGGACTATATTACTTGGGGTGATTGGAATATTACTCCACAGTTACAGGGCGACAGGTCAGTTAACAAAAGAGCAGCATTATTCCCAGCACAAGAGCTCTGAGAGAGATGATGGAAGGGTTAAATCAGTAGATATCTGGAGACTTAACAATCCTGGGGTAACACAATATACTTTCTTTTCAATGCTGCACAAAACCTGCTCTAGAACTGATTACTGGTTAGTAAGTAGTAAATTGCTCCTTTGATTATTGATACAAAGATTCATACTAGCTTATTTCGGATCATTCCCAGTATCAATTAAATATGAATCAAACCCAGGATTTAGGAGAGACTTTATGTGGAGATTTAATAATCAACTCTTACAGGATTCCCATATACATGGACACTTCAAGAATTTTATAACCCATTTTTAGAGCAAAATCTTGGCTCAGTTTCAAAGATTGATATTGTTTGGGCAACTTTGAAATGTGCAATAAGAGGGAGTGTATTAGAATTACATCCACAAAAGCTAAAAAAAGATAAGTTACGACTAGAAGAGATTACTAATGCTATTAGAATGACGGAGCGTGCATTAATAAGCAGTCAACAGAAGCGGAGGGGTTAGGTTGCATCATTACATTCCCAATTCTCTTCCATTATGTTGCAGAAAGCAGAATTAGCCCTTTGAAGAACTAAGATTAAATACCTTGAATCTGGTGATAGGGTTGGAAACTCCTAGCTTTAAGGATTAAGCAGCTGGATTCAAATAGGTATGTTACAGCTTTGCAAAGTAACGAAGGAGGCACTACCATCAAAGACCCAAAGAAAATTGCATCTGTGTTTATAGCTTTTTCTGAAGAGTTTATTCTATTCCTGTGGAAGACAGGGCAAGATTAGATGAGATCAATAATTTCCTAAATTCTGTAGCTTTAACGAGATTGGATCCCAAAGATGTGGCCATGTTGGAATCACCCATTCATGTATGGGAGGTGAAACAAGCAGTAGCACAGCTAGCTTCGGATAAGTCACCAGGACCAGATGGCCTTACTACTAATATGTACAAGGTCTTTATAGAAGAAATCTCCCTGATTTTGACCAAGGTATACAATTACTGGTACCGTGAGGGTTTTTCTGAAGATAGCTTCCTGGAGGTCCTAATAACTCTTATTCTAAAGCCAGGACAGGATCCAATATCTCCGGGGAACTACAGACCGATATCCTTGCTAAATGTAGATGTTAAAATACTGGCAAAAGTTTTAGCTTGTCGACTTAGTCCGTTTATGTCTAGAATGGTTAGTGATGTGCAGGTTGGTTTCATGAGCAACAGAGTGTCAAGTGATCACATACGTAAACTTCACTATTTAATTGTACATGCACGAGAAATGCAGACCCCGCTGGCCCTGTTGGCTTTGGATGCAGAAAAGGCATTCAACAGAGTTTATTGGAATTTCTTATTTGCTGTTCTGTCAAAGTTTGGGTTACCAGATAGCTGCTTCTAAATTGGATCAGCTTGTTATATAGATCTTCCAAAGCACGGTATGGTGCAATGGAATACTGTCTGATCCTTTTCTCTTATGTGCACAAGACAGGGTTGCCCTCTCTCCCACTCCTATTTAATTTATATTTGGAGCCTTTGATTCAAAGACTACTTATGGTACAGGGAATAAAGGAATACAAATAGGAAATAAGAGGTACCTGGTATCTGCATATGCAGACAATCTGCTTCTTCATATGGAAGAGCCAGATACAAGTATCCCAGTAATTCTACAAGAAATAGCACAGTTCTCAAAGGTCTCGAACTATAAGCTCAATATTTCTAAATCAAAGCTCTTTTCACTTAATTCTAGATGTCTTCCAAGTGTGGCTAAGGAGTCGGGGCTTAGCTGGGAGCCTAAGGTGTTACTGTATCTAGGAATTAAGATTACACAAGATATAGCCACAATGATAAATGAAAACCTCAATAATCAAGTCAAAACAATTAAACAAGATTTAGCTAGATGGAGCTCATTACTGCTATCACTTTGGGCTAGAATTGAAATAGTCAAAATGAACATACTACCGAGGATCTTTTATCCCTGAATATGTTGAGTCCTTATCTGCCAAAAGCATGGTTTGGTTCATTACAAACGATCCTTAATGAATTCATATGGAAGGGAAGGCAGTAAGGTGGTCATATAGGAAACTCACTGCATTAAAGAAGTTAGGGGCCTGCGCTCCTCCTTTTTAAATATTATATGCGCCACATGTTAGCAAATTAGTTCATTGACTCTGCCGACCTTCAAGGTAGACTCCAATCAGTACGTCCCTCCATGGATTCATATTGAGAGAGATTTGGTCAGTAATTGTACACTTGCACTAAATTCAATCCCTTTTATATCCTTCAGACTTCTACCTACATCACTCAAAAACATACCTATTGGGTGGTCAATAAAAGTTTTACACCAGGTTCAGAAGTTATTAAAGGTAAAATGGCAGAATTCTCCTGACCAACCCATCCTATACAATAAGAATTTTCAAATACAGAGTGCCCCAATCCCCTCCAAGTTCTTGGATTCATTAGGTTGATTAAAATTGGGAGATTTAGCTCCTCAAGGGAAGTTATTGACGTGTGAACAAGCTTGTGCTCTGATTCCAGAGTTAAAAGGAAAAACTTTTAAATATTTGCAGATTAGGGTTCAATTAAAGCCCACCTGAGAAAAATGGATAAAAGGAGCGAAGAGGAGTATGAATTGACTTCTCTATTAAAGATAGCAGAACAGAAGCATCCGGTGTCCAAATTATATTATGAACTCCAGATCAGAGACAAAGGGATTTCCTCCAAGATTGGTATATACTGGAGGTGGAGACTAGGGGTTGGAGAGGAAAAATTTGAGAACAAATATGGGACAATAACAGTAGGTACCTTAAACAAGATAGATACAAACTGCAGCAATTCAATATTATGCACAACTTGTATTAAACCCCTGCTAAACTATATAAAATGGGAAACTCTATATCACCCAAATGAGACAGATGTGAGGTTGGAGAGGGTGACTTGTACCATGTCTTATGGGCATGTCTCAAGATTCTCCCTTTCTGAAATCAATCTGTACTTCAGTGCAACCAGTATTAGGGCTAGAGCTCTTTTTATGCCGGAAATATGTTTGCTAAACATCTTCCCTAGAGACATGGGTAAGCAGAGGAAGCGTTCATGGCCATCATATCAGCAGCTGCTAAAGCGTTATTCTTAGGTATTGGAAGAGGTTAACATGCCATCTGTGATTGAATGGTAGAGAGATTATGATGGCATTACAAATAGAGTGGCATATAGCAAAAATAAATAATAAATTACAATCCTATAATACTAAGTGGGGACCATGGGATGCGATCTTGGCTGCCTGGAAGTCTTAGGTTCCAAAAGTTGATGTAGTGTTAACCCTAATGTTTATAATACTTCCCAAGCCACTGCCCTAGGGAATTTAGTGGCTCTCTGATTTAGTAGATGCTGGGGGGGGGAGAGGGGGATGCATTAAATTCTAGGGGTGGATAAATGGCTTTTGTTATTTGAATGTTAAAAAGACTTTACTGAAAGTGCTAATTTCATTGTCATTTATACCAAGCTATGTCTAAAAATAATGTTGATGTTATGTATGTACTGGTCTGATTAGGCCACATCTTCGCTGTAAAGTCAATAAAATATATTAAATAAAAAAAAAAAAAAACATTTTCCATAGTGTAGTGGCTCTCCCCCCAGCCCAATTGCCCATCCGATAATTAAAACAAAAATTTCCATAGTGTAGTGTCCTACCCCAGTCCCCGATTTCCCACCCAGTAATATAAAAATATGTTTCCATAGTGTACTAGCCCTTCGCCCTCCCCAATCATCGATCCCCCATAAAAAAAAATTCCATAGTGTAGTGGTCCCACCCCCACCCTGTTCCCTGATTCAAACTTGTGACACAGTCAAAAACCTGACAGTCTAGTGGATCCCCACCCAGTAGCGGAGGTCCAACCACCCTGCTCCCCCAGCCCAACTCAGCCAGCGATCAGAACAGCCCACCACTCACCACCATGGCTGGCCGCTGACTGAGCTCTCAATGACTGCACAGTACTGCATAGAGTATGACCCATTGACAGTGATTGACAGATCACTGTCAATGAGCCGTACTCTATACAGTACTGTGTGGTCATTGAGAGCTCAGTCTGTAGCCAGCTATGGTAGTGAGTGGTGGGCTGTGCTGGAGCTGGGTGGTCGGACCTCTATTGCCGGGTGGGGGGTCCACTAGACTGCCAGGGTTTTTGACTGTGTCGCAGGTTCGAGGATCGGGAACAGGGTGGTGGGATGGGACCACTCACACTACACTATGGAAAAAATGTTTATTTCATGTGAGATCAATGATCAGGGAGGGAAAGGGCCACTAAACTATGGAAACATATTTGTTATTATTGAGTGCGTGATTGGGGACTGGGGTGGGACACTACATTATGGAAATTTTGTTTTCATTATCAGGTGGGTAATCGGGGTGGAGAGGGCCACTACACTATGGAAAATATATATCCATTGATTGGGTGGATGATCAGGGACCAGGAGAGGGTAGGGACCACTAGACTATCAGGGAGTAGGAATGTGGCTGCATGGGGCATGGGCTGGTTGGAGTGGGGCCATGCTTAGTCACCTGTGGGCCATGAAAATGAACCCATAATGGACATGCTAATGGCCAGTAGCGATTTGCATGCCCAATGGACACATCTGCATGGCTTCCATGGTGAATAATAATAATAATAATATAATAATAATAAAACTTTATTTATTTATTAAGTGCCTTTCAGGTACCAAGGTGCTGTACAAAAGTCACAGTAAAATCCCAAGAAGTAGAATTAAAATAAACATTAAAATCATAAGATCACTCATATCAGTTCACAAATGCTTGTCTCTACAGGTAGGTCTTAAGTTTCTGCTTGAAGCTCCCCATGGTTGTACATTCCCAAAGCTGATGGGGCAGAGAATTCCAGAGGGTTGGGGCCATAAACATAAAAGCACGGGCCCCAGAAGATTTTAAAGTAACCCCCTGAACCTCCAGCAACCCCTCGCCAGCTGAACGGAGCTGTCGCACAGGGTTGTAAGGAATCAGAAGCTCTTTCAAGTATTCGGGACAAAGTCCATGTAAGGCTTTGTAGGTCAATAAACCTACTTTAAAGGTGATCCACCACTGAATCGGCAGCCAGTGCAGATTGCGCAACACAGGGGTAATATGTGACCTTCTTGACACCCCTGTCAACAATCGAGCTGCAGCATTCTGCACTAGCTACAAGCGGCGGATATCAACCCCAGGAAGCCCTAAGTAAAGGGAGTTGCAATAGTCAAGGTGAGAGGTCACGAAGGCATGGACCAACACAGGTAAATCGCTGGATGGAACAAGGTGTTTCACTCTGGCAATGTTCCTAAGATGGTAAAAGGCTGACTTGATGACTGCTGACACCTGATAGCAAAGGGTCAGTCCATCATCAAGTACCACTCCCAGGTTATGCACCCATTCTCAGGTAAGGATCTGATCACCCCCAGAAATAAACCAGAGGGCTGATCAGTCCTCAACCCCTCTATCCTGCTACCCAGGTCCACTACCATAACCTCAGTCTTTCCTGCGTTCAACTTTAACCAGCTCGAATTCATCCAGGCATGGATTTCAGTGAGGCAGTTATTAAATACTTAGAGAGCATTAACCTGGTCGGGAGCAAAAGACAGGTAGAGCTGGGTATCATCAGCATAGCAGTGAAACCTCAGCCCATACCATCTTTCAACATCTCCGAGGGGTAGCATGTACACTGCAAACAACATGGGGGACAGCACCAAGCCCTGGGGAACCCCACAAGGCAGAGATAAAGGGTCGGAAGAAAAGATCCCCGACACAACTCTCTGCATTCTACCAGATAGGAATGATGTAAACCATCTGAGCACAGTACTTCACAAGCCACAGATGGACCTCAGGCCCTCGAGCAAAACCCCATGGTCTACAGTGTCAAAGGCTGAGGAGAGATCAAGGAGTACCAGAATGGAATGGTTTCTCCAATCTCTCGCCATCAGGAGATCATTGAGCACCCAAACCAGAGCAGTCTCAGTACTGTGCCTCTTATGAAAACCCGACTAGAGAGGTTCGTAGATACTATGGATGGTCAAATGGTTCTCCAGCTGGTTTGCCACTATTTTCTCTAAACCTTTCCAACAAAGGGAAGGTTCAAGAATGGTCTGTAGTTAGCAATACTATCTGGGTCCAATGAAGCTTTCTTCAGAAGGGTGTCACCACCGCCTCCTTCAGGAGCTGGAAACTCACCCGATTCAAGGAGCACCAGATAATTTGAGCCAGAAATGGGCCGATGATCTCAAAACAACCCAAAATCAGGGAAGTTGGGCCCTGATCTAAACTACAGTACGTAGGGTGCATCCCCGGACAATCCGCATAATATCGTTGAACTCCGGCAGGTCAAAGGTACTCCAGGAGACACAAGGTACCGCGACCGATTGCCGACCAACAGCGTCCCCCATAGAATGGGTCAAGCAGATCTCTGATCTGATGTCAGCCACCTTATTCACAAAGAATTGAGCAATCTCATCACACAGAGGCTTAGCACCTGTGTGCTACTGTTGCCTTCCCATTTTCCTGGCTGGCTGTGGGGGCAGTGTTACTGGGGTTCCAGATGCTTTGCCTAGGTTAGCGCTGCCCCTGCTGGCCCCTATTCACAGTCAAATAGCGCACTGATCCTCCTCTACTGTGAATAGCAGGTTTGCCTAATTAGAGTAACCGCAAAGTGCAGCACAAACTTTGCGCTGCACTTTGCATTGTGAATCCTAGCCCAGGAGTCAAACAGCACACATAAATGACAGAAACATAGAAATATAGAATCTGTTGGAAGAAAAGGACTGCTTCGCCACCTGCTCACATGTTCCCTGCCTATTCTACTTCCACAGACCCTAACTGGTCTTTGCGACCCTCTCCATCCTCCCTCCATTCTTCTATACCCTTTGTGTATCCCTCACATTCTTGAAGCCCTCCACCATTTCGTCTCCACCACCTCAGCTGTCAGATGGTTCCATGGATCAACCACTCTTTCAGTGAAGAAATATTTTATTACATCCCTCCTGAACTTCAACCCTTCCTGCTTCATGGCATGTCCCCTAGTCCTGGAGCTCATCTTCATTTGGAAAAGGCTCCACTCCAGCACCTTTTCACCCCGTGAGTTACTTGTAGGTCTCAATTTTGTCACCTCTCTATACTCTCATCCAGGTTGTACATGTTAATATTCCTCAATATCTCCTCATAGGACTTCTCTTGCAACCCCTGCTCCATTCTGTTTGCCCTCTTCTGGACTGCCTACACTCTGTCTATGTTCTTTCTGAGGATCAGGCCCAAAACTGAACACAGTACTCCAGACTGGGGTGTGCTAGAAAGCAGGGGTGTAGCCAGAAATTTCTGTTTTGTACACAGTCTTCAACAGTTACACCCCTATCCCATTAAAAAATGTACACATCCTTTCCAAATGGCACCCCCTTCCAAACAAGTCAGATTCTTGTCAGATGATTCCTCTACTCTCTGAAGAGGTTATAGATGTATCGGACACTCCTCAGTGGCCTACACTAACCCAAATACTACAGATTAGAATGATAATATTAACAGAGTGGCTTATGGTTTGTGACAGGCACTCAACAAAACTCTGCACTAATGTGTACAGTGAGTATGCCTGTCTACACCCTTGCTAGAAAGCAATACAGCCGCAGCACCACCTCTCTTCTCTTGCAGATGATACCCCTCCCCATGCACCCCACCATTCCACTAGCCCTGCCTACAGCCTTGTTATATTGAGCTGGTATTTTTTATATCTAAGGTAGCAGCATGTCATATTTTATAGCTAGACATGACAGGGCATACATAATTTATATATTTACATATTTATTTATTTATTTACAGGGCACACATTATTTACTTGTTTATTTATTTATTGTGTTTGGGAAACCTTTGAGCTCAAAAGCTCTTTTTCAAAGGTGTCTATGTCAAGCAAATTACAACAATATCATGCATCAAAAATAAGTCAATCTTGTATATGCAGTGAGAGATAATGACAATAGTTGAGTTACAGACATCAGCAGATAGCATCATCTTGATTCAAGGTACATCCTTACGGAAATATAAGCATGCTGCGTACATGCAGAATTCATGCCACATGCTTAATTGTGCAATGTTTGCATGTGGTTTGTATACATAAAGTGAACCTATGCAAACCAGGTCCAAAAAGCATCTCAGGTTCGCATGCTGCAAGCTCGACATGTGCAGCAGGTAAGCTGGTGTGAACATCATTTAAAAATCACATAAGGTTCATATGTTGCATGCTTGCCATATGTGCAGCAACTAAGATGGTACAAATCTCATCTAAAAAAACACATCAATTTCTGTTTCTCATACTACTGCTAGCAATTAGAGCTATTAAAATACCCTTTTCATTGATTTTGCATTAAAATTAGGTAAACTCATTAATTCTGATCCTTTTGCAAGTTGTTTAATGGCTTTTGATTTTTGTCATTAAATCACCATTATTTTGTAAAGTATTGTTTGCTTGCTGCATTAAATGCTTAGGATATAGTCAGCCAACATCCCGATTCAGATGTGCGAAGAGGGGCCTCTTTGTTTAAAGCCTGACCTTTTGTTTTGGCCATGCAAATCCCTCATGCATATTTAGTGCTACAAATGTGTTACTCCATGACCGTTACAGCTCACTTACTTTCCCTTTGTCATTCTGTATGGAGCATATACACTATGGCCATGCTCAGCACTCTTTGTGCTGAGTAGGGTCTTGGAAGCATGCACCATTCGTAAATGTCAGCTGTCAACAAGACCTCTTTTTACCATCTGAGGAATATCGCCAGGGTTAAGCACCTTGTTCCGACCGGCGACCTTCCTATGCTGGTTCTCGCCTTTGTGTCCTCCCGCTTGGACTGTTGCAACTCCCTGTATCTAGGGCTTTCTGGGGTAGAAATCCACCGTTTGCAGCTAGTGCAGAATGCAGCAGCTTGGCTTTTGATGAGAACTTCTTGGTTCTGTCATATTTCTCTGGTGCTGCGCGGTCTGCACTGGCTGCCAGTACAATGGCGGATCACCTTTAAGGTCGGTCTTTTGACTTATGAAGCCCTACATGGACAGGGCCCTGACTACCTGAAAGAGCTTCTGGTTCCCTACTGCCCCAGTTTATCACTCCACTCAGCTGTGAGGGGTTGCTAAAGATTTCAAGAGTGTGCTTGAAATCTTCTGGGGCCCGGGCATTTATGCATGTGGCCCCTTCTCTTTGGAATTCTCTACCTTGCCAGTTATGTGAGTGCACTACTATGGAGGGATTTAAATGAGCCCTAAAAACTCATCTTTGGCACCATGCATTTGGCGACTGATTAGCTGTCTTTATTTTAATTTTATAAGTTTGTTTAGATGTTTGTGTATTAACTAAGCTGCTGTCATTTGTGCAATATGTTGTTTGTTTTTAAATCTGTTTGGCGCCTTGGTTTTGGAAAAGCACCATAAAAATAAAGATTTATTATTATTTATTACCATACCTCACATTTTGTCACTGAAATGAGGGATATGGACACTCAGAATGAGGGACAATGAGGGACACTAACCCTCACGATAATCAGGACACATCCTGAAACATAGAGATCCAGTACCACAGAACAGAGTGGAAACCATTGTATTTACTTGTACTGATTTTAGCCCTTGAGAATCAGTTTCTACCATAAAGCAGGAGTGCCACTTAGGTAGGGCAGCAGGGAGCAGTTGTCCACCCCCCCCCACACACATTTGTGCCTAGGTTGTTCTTATGGTGTGGCAATAATGGCATTAAATTTGGATTTAATCTTTTGCACAACAAGTGCCCCCTGACCTGTGTTGTGCTCAAGCTGCAGGTGCACTCCTGACTTGACTGTGTCTGTATTGCATTGTCCACTGTCTCCACCTATTAACGGCAGTGCCATCACATGTGACATGGAGGAGCTCCATCCAAACAAGAGCAGATGAGTCGCACTAGTGGGACGCTGTCTTTTCTGCCAAAGAGTAGACAGGCTGCACACTACAGCTTGGAGGAGTCGGTGAGAACTGAACTCTCAATAGCAGCGTTGTGGAGGTATATTTTTGTTGTTCTACTCTTAGTGAGTCTCTGTCTCCCTTGGTAGCTGAAAGGGCTGGAGGCGAGCTAGATGCTAACTAAAGACTAGGTTACCTACTTACTCTACTAGGCTTACTTCACAAAAAAAAACAGTGCAGGCCTCCCACAGCAGCAAGCTAGGCCTCACAGCAGCAGTGACAGTGGTGTAGGCAGCCGTCATAGGCCTTGATCAGTGTAGTGTGGCAGCAGCCAAGCAAGAAGCAAGCAATACAGTTTTTTTGGGCTCGACTTGTGAGGTAACTTAGTTGCAGACCACACTGGGGACCTGGGATGGTCAGTTCTAGCATCCAGCTTCTGGCAGAAGGACGGAGGAGGAGGAGCAGACTGAAAACTGGGCTGGTGGCACACTGGGCTGGGCTACAGGTTCTGGCCAGATGGCTGAGTAGGTAAAAGTAAATAATTTTTTTACAGGTGGATTGGGGAAAGAGGAAGGACTGAAATATTTATGTGTATTTCATGTTTCTGAGCCTTTGGGCGACTTTGCAACCCATATGGGATGGGTACTGAATGAAATGGAGTTGGGGAGAGAAATTGGGACAAAGTTGTATTTTTTGGAGGGGTTGGGGTCAGACCTTCAGCCAGAAAAAACATTGATTAATAACTGGATGGATTTGAGCCCAAATCTGATGCACTGCTCCGGGGTACAGACAGATGAATCTTGTACATTTTAATTTTTCCTGATTTGCATATAACTCTCCAGTCACAACAAATAAGTTTTACCTTTTAGAGATGTTCCAAACATTCCAGAGCTTGCTGCCTAGGGTCTAATTAGCACTTGGCCTCCACTGGTTGTTGGCTCCCCCCTGCTGAAATCTGAAATGGTGCCCCTGTCATAAAGTCTAAATTTAAAGGACATACTCTGTGTGAGCAGAATGATTTCCATGAGGGATGGATGAGATGCAGAGTAGTTTTCAGGGGTAAAATGAGGGCTGTCCCTTGCATTCAGGGACAGTTGAGTGGTGTGGTATGCACAGACTATTGGAGCCCCACTGTAATCAGGTTTATCCCACCCCCCAGTGAAGCTGATCTCCACATCCCCATGCTCAGGCACATTACGATATAGGGCAAGGGACAGTGCAGGGATGTGCCCCATTGAAATGAATGGGGGTATTTTTTTATTACTATTTTATACATTATTGATGAAGAGTTGGAGATTAATGAAGGACACTGCTTGATTAACATGGGCCTTGTTTGTAGAACAGTGGCCTTCATTATTTTCAACTTCGCCATCATAATGTATAAAATAATAATAAAAAATAACTCCATTCATTTCAAAATACACCAGTACTCTGACTCATGAACGTCATCTCTTAAAGACTTCCATGTCTGGCTACTTAGTACTCAGGTAATAGACTCTCAACTTATATGTATACTTGGTGGGTTGTCTGTAGTAGTGTGGCTGCACCTGTTACAGTGTGTGTGCATGGAGAGGAGGACTGGCTGTGTGGGTGAGTGTCAAGCTATTGCTACTTTTGTGTTTGCCACTGAAAGTCTATTTGCATGGAAGTATTCAAAACTATGGGAAGAAAATAGTTGGAGTACAGGCCAGACAGAAGTAATTAAGTAGTTTTGTGGGTAAGTGTGTACATTGGGGGTGGAAAGAACCACACGTGTTTCCACTGGTATGTGTGCCTCAGTTCAGCTGTGCAGCTGAGATGAGGGTGGATGAGAAAACTAAAAAGTATATAATTGGCTATAAGCATGTGCTGCATGCATGCAGACATATGCAGATTTCTACTGAAGTACAAGTGAGCCATATGCATGCAGACAATATAGCCTAGTGGTTAAAGGCACTGAGCTACAGACCTGAAGACCTGGGTTTGAATCTCATCAACTCCCACTTGTATCCTGTATGATCCTTAGCAAGTCACTTAACTTTTATGTGTGCAGTTATCAGTGACCACTTGTTTTTTTCATGCATGCCACATGCATGCAGTCTGTTCCAATTTAACATAAAAAGCATGCTTTCCACACTGGCTTGCTGCATGCATGCCACCTGTATGAAACTGATTCCAATTTAACATTTAGATCATGCATGCAGCATACATATCACATGGGTAGTTTTATGCATGCAGCATGAAAACATTTCATATAATTATTTCTGTAAGGGATAGGCAGGGAACAACATAGATGCATTATGAACAAATGATTACATGCCTCAGGTGAATTGATAGGCATGAGATGCAACTGAGTGCCATTAAATGCACCTGAGAAATGCTATTATATCGCCATAATGGCACTCCCTGGAGTGTCGTGTTGCACTTACAAAGTGACATTTAAATATCTGACTTAAAATAAATGAAAATAAGAAAAACATACTTTTAAAAAAGATAAAAATAAGACCTTTCCTTGAAATATGCTTCCATTCTAACTTTGAAGACAAAAAATAGTAAACGTTCTGGGGGGTGTAGCTTAAAACAATAAAAGACAATGAAACCCATTCTGTATGTGACAGACGTTTACACAGGAAAAATATTCTTACCTGATTTGCATCTCAGATTAATGTAGATACAGTATATTAGTGGAAATGTGTTCAAAACCTTTGAACCTGATAGGATGCTTGTGTGTGTGTGTGTGGGGGGGAAGATTACACCTAAAAAAAACATAAATGATTCAAATGTATGTGCTTTTATGAATTTCATGGATGTTGTAACAATTTGCTATAAATACCTATACTATTTTCCTTTCTTAATAAATATAATTCTTTCTGCAAGTGTAACAGTTCAAATTTAGCAGCTGTAGGGGAATGTCAAACTTTCTTTCAGTGTCTCTGGAAACAGGCCATTTAGCTCTTTTGAAAATTTACTTCTGAGCAGGACCCCCATGGACAATTCATGATAGGGCTGTGGTGAGAGATACCAATTTTCCTGGACAGGTACTGGGATAGCTGAAGCAGAAAGCATCCCCTTTATGTTTCCTAGAGGAGTCACCCCCTGCTGTGCTAGACAGAACTTGGACAAGAAAGAGATGTCTTCAGATGTCTTTGTATATACCAAGTTTGAAGGCCAGGGCAAACCAGTTTTTTTATGAGTATCCAACTCTCTAGATAAAGAATTTGGAATCTGTGATGTCAGAGTGACATACTGGATATCATGTCATGAGGAGGGCAACTGGAGGGTTTTTAGGTCTGGCAGGGCTTGAAAATGTCAGTCAGGCTTGGGACTACAAACAAACTGCTACCTAAGAGTTTATGTCTGCCCTGAGTCATCAAAGCGTATAGTGGTAAGCCAATCTACCGAGAGAGAGAGAAGAGAGAGAGAGAGAGAAAGAGATTGAGTTTCTTTCTGTGTGTAATCTATTATTCAAAACAATTTTCTTTCCATTTCAGTAGAACTATTGTTCCTATAGCTTTTATGTAGTATCCTGTATTATATGTGTAAATATCTTGAAGTATTAAAATTATTTTCATATCGTCATGTTTCTGCGACTGAGTCCTTTGAAATACAACTAACTGACATAACTGACAAACTTTATTTCTGCCTCAAAAGTGAAAGCTACAGTTATCATAATCTGTTCTAAATAAAAAAAAATAAATAAATAAAAAATGAAGTAAGGAATCTTCAGCTGTGACGGGGGGGGGGGGTGAGTCATTTGCCCTTGGATAAGGATCACTGTATGGTGTGAGCAGTGGCTCTGGAGGAATTCAAACCTAGAAACACCCTGAGAGACTGTTTAAGTTGAGTGGTGGCAGCTATTGAAATATTGAGAAAGCTGACACTGTAACAGTGATGCAGGCGAGTCTGAGAAAGACCAGTTTGCCACAGATGTATTTAAACAGTTTGGGTCTGCCTCTGTCTATATAACTGTGTTTTCCACCTTTCTCACTTTGTTTATGTAGTATTATTGTTTCCTTTTTTCAGCCTTTTTTCTTTTTCTCTGTCTTTCCACATTGAACCTATAGAATGTTTACCAATGAATGCTTACCATGCAAGACAGGGATTAAAAAATCTAAACAGTTCCTTTGGCATAATGTTCCTCTCCCAACACACACACACACACACACACACACACACACACACACACACACACGCCAAAACAAAAGCCTTATGTGGAGCCAAAGCCTCAATTGTATTTGTCAGATTAAGCAACAGAAAGTTCCTTGATAAGCAGGTAAGGACAAGAGAAGTATTTTTCACTGCTAGCAAAGAAACACTAGTAGTGAAACCTATGAACAATGCTTAATGCTTCTAATTTGTTTGTTTGTGTAAGGAGAGCTTGATGATCAGAGGAACATTTTATTAGTTTGTTTTATATTTATGGTAGTCTCATTTTTAAGGCCTAGTTGAAGGTTTTTAGTAGGTAAAGGTAGCAGCCACGTTTGTGACAGAAGGACAGTTCTGATTGTAGGGGGACTGGCTTGCTCACTGTGTTATGTGACTACTAGTAATCATGGCATTTGCTGGTGTTGTGAAACTGCAGAGAAGTGTGGTCTGTGAACTAGGGAAATTGTCAACTTCTGCATGGATGACGTTTCTGTACATTTCCCTTTCACAGGAGGTTTGTTTATTTTTTTATTAGTGGCGGATACTTTGGTCACATGGACAACAATCAGGGATTCCAGTCCTACACTTTGCTGAAAGACTGAGCAGCTGGGAAGTTGTTACCATGTAAATGTATTTACAGAGGGCAGAACAGTCTAGGTGTCATATTTTATCATTTTTGGTTGGGAAAGGCACATTTAGTGGAATTCATTTCCAGGTGCATTGCAGGGGCTTGCTCAGTGTGACACAGTGTTCAAGTGGCAGCTGTGGGAATAAAACCCAGGTTTGTAGTACGAGTATTGAGCTAGCTCACTGCTCATTGCTTTAACCTCAAGCAAGGCTATATGGCATTGATGGAAACTGAACACTGAGGACATGCATGTAAATCCTATGTGACTATAGAGGAAAGCAAGCCAGGAATTCTTTCACCTAGAGTAAATACAGAGCTGACCTGTAGGTGGCTTAACTCTATGAGCCAAAGCACGAGCCAAGCTATGGCTGCTACAGGCTGTTCTATAACTCACTGACAGTGTCACTCTTGAGTTTCAGCCACAACACCAATGGCTCAGACTGAAAAAAATGCTTTCTTTGACCATAACTGGCTCGGATTGACCTTGGCTCTCATTTACTTACAAAGATTGAGCCAAGGCCAAGTAGTGGCAGGCACTAGACTCCAGCCAAGCACAAGCCTGCTCAAGCTTGCCCACCTGTAAGTGAATATCACACAAATGAACATGTGTTACTACTACCTATAGCATTTTTTCCCTTACCTCAAGCACAGTGCTTTCCTTATGTTAATCATTTATTTAATTTATATTTTATGCTCCTATACTACTGTGACCCCCTACATTTGGGATCACACACAGACCACTCTCTTGCATCTCTGCCCCTTGCATTGTTCTCCCATTCAACCCCCCAGCAGGGTCTGGTGAGCCAGATCCATCTTTTCCTTGTGCAGACACAGGCGTTCCCAGGGTGGGGGAGAAGTGTGCAAAGGTTCAGGGCCAGAGTGCATCTGAGTCATCATGGGCAGAGTAAGTATTTTTTCTTGTTCTGGTCCCTGCCTCTTTTGGACACTAGCCCGTGTGTCCAAGCACCATGCACTCTGCCCGTGCAGAGCAGAGCTCTGCCTGTATTCCCCCCTCCATGCTGTGTTGACACTGTATGCCACAGCAACTCTCCTTCCTTGGAGGAAGAAAACATCCCCTGGCATGCTTGACCTTTCCTCCCCCAAATGGACATTTTTAAAAGAAACACTTGATCCTTGCTTACTAAATTAAGGGGTGTAGAGCCCCATCTTAACAGTCAAAGCAGCAGTGTAACATAAATGCTTTTCCAAAAGTCAACGCCAGCTACAGTTATTAAAATATTATTGCACCTGTCAACATCTACTTTACCAGGTACCTTCTGTGGTGGGCACCATGATGTTTTTGGCTCTAACCCTGCAAGATCTAATATCGTATTTGAAAGCCAAATGTGGTAGACACTTTTTTTCTTGATTTAAAAAATAAATGATTAAAACTTTTGCTGTTTTTTATTCATTGTTATTATTCAGTATTTTCTGGACTTTGTGGTTTATCACCTTCTTTATTTGAATGATTAGTGTAGTGTTCTGCTATCATGCTTCTACATGATGGCACCAATTCGTAATTCTAGTCCTCTAAACGTTTTGCATAAATTTAAAGAATCATGACTTGAAACCATGCTCCCTGACGAAATGTCACATTAATGACGTGGAGCTCTAGGGTTAGTGCTATACTTTTCAGTTGGGTTTAAACAAATCAATCATTTATTTTATTTTATTTAAAATTGTGATAACCAGGAAAGACACACTAAGCCAGGGCTCATTTCTGATGCGACCCAGGGACAAGGAAACAAGTACAGACAAAGGTAATACATACCTTAAAGTTAGAAATACAACTTCTGAGCAGCAGTAGTTACAGGCATACATGATGGCTTTAATTACTTATTTGTGCGTGTCTTACTTTTGCTGCCAAGCAATTCAGTTGAGTATGACCAGTTGTGGTGTTTATATTGCAGAGGTGGTCAAGAGTGGAATAATTCTTCAGATATATTAGGGAAAAAAGAAAAATGGGGGGAATTGATAGGCTAACAGAGAGAGGCAGGATAATAGTGGAGGATGAGAGAAAAGCAACCATTCTAAATGACTACTTCTGCTCTGTATTCATAAGGGAGGACAGCAGGCCTGTGCCAGAGAGTGGCATAAAGATGGTTTTAAGGGGGATCTGTCAGATGAGGCAAAAACTACAGGACGTGCACTAGTACTTTGATTGACTGGATGCTCACAACCGATTTGAGCATGCCTCTAATGCCTCCATCCTCCCAGATGACATCAGTGACCACTCCCCTGTCATGTTCAGTTGGGCTAATAATTTCTTCAAACCGCCTCCTAGAACAGTCACCAGCAGGGTCCTCAAACCTGTTCACGCTGACTGCTTCAAAATGGATCTCCTCAATGTTGACTGGTCCTCAGTTTTGAGGCTTCGAGTTGACAACATGCTCGACCATTTCATCCTCCTCTTCAATACAATCTCCTGACACCCATGCTCCCATAAAAAGTGGAAGGTCGAGGCAACTTTAACCCTGGATGAGCCCTGATACCCTTGAACTAATGAAAAATAGAGACCACATCTGGCATATAGCTAGGGCCACTGTAAAGCAGTCTGATATCCTGAACTACAAATATCTGAGGAACAACTGTACCAGGACCATCTGATTAGCCAAAACATTTACTATAAAGATGCCTAACCAAGAACTGGAATAACAGGTGCAAATTCTGGGCTAACCTAAATGAGGCCACTGGGTGAGAACCCAAATGGCCCCTACCATGCTCTGAGTTGATGGCTTCCCATCCTTGACCCTAAATCTATCACCAACACCTTTAACAAATGCCTTCACTGACTTGCAGCATGTTCTCCTGCCGACTTCTTCTCCACCACCATCCTGCACTTACACCCAATCCCCATTGCATCCCCCCTTTCTCTTCAAGACTATTACCTTCAGAGAAACCAGGAAATATCTGCGCATAGTGCTTGGGAAGGGGAGATTCAGTGGGGATAACCTCGACCTGAAACTAATCTTGCTTTCACTCGAAGAAATCCTGTCCCCTCTCACCCATATCCTTAATCTTTCACTCCATCTTGCAGTATTCCCCCAAAAATGGAAAGCTGCAGTAGTCACCCCTTTGTACAAGAGTGGAGATCGTTCCCTCCCTGGGAACTATAGACCCATATCTATACTACCACCACTCTTGAAGACCCTTGAATGAATTGTTGCTGACCAACTTGTCAATTATCTGGACAAGCACATGCTCCTATGTGCAGAGCAACATGGGTTTAGGGCTGGGTATAGCACCACTACAGCCCTCCTGGAATACACAGACTTCATCCACAAATCCCTCGATCTTGGCCAGCTAGTTGGGGCTATCTATATTGACCTAATAAAGGCCTTTGACATGGTCAACCATGCCCTCCTAGTTGACCAACTCTCTGCCATAGGCCTTGCCCCTGAGGCAGATGCATGGTTCCACAGCTACCTACACTGCCGTTCACAGCAAGTCAGGCTAGATACCTTTCTGTCTGACACCAAGCTTGTGTGCTCAGATGTTCCACAGGGGTCAATACTGGGTCCCCTCCTCTTTAGCCTATTTCTGAATTGCCTCCCCCTAGTCAGTCAGTACCGTATCCTCCTCTACGCGGATGATGCGGTTATCTTTTCTAATGGCTCTGACCCCACTGCTGTTGAGCAACAGCTACAATGTGACTTCACCAGCATTGAGTCATGGTTGAAAAATCATAAATTGATAATGAACTACAAAAAAACAAAAACCATGTTGTTCACCAGCCTTAAGAACAAGCACAAAAAAGACCTGCTATCAATATGTGATGGGGTGGTGTTCCTCTTGAACATGTTCATCACTTCAAATATCTCAGAATCACTCTTGACAGCACTGTCCTACACCTCCACATAGACATCACAGCTAAAGCAATCAACAAATGCTTAGGGCTACTTTACTCGCCATAGGCAGAGCCTGACCCTGAAGCCCTCAGCATAGCAGTCCACTATTCAGTGGGTTCCCTAATGGACTATGGACTGCCGATATATGGCTCTTCCACAGATACTGCCCTCCAATGTATAAAAACTGCCCTTAACAATGCGTGCAGGCTCACCTTAGGGGCACACCAACTAACCCACACCTGCGATCTCTATGCAAAAGCTCACTGGCTAACGCTCTTTGGTCACCTAAAATGTCAATCCTGCCTCCTGGCCAAAAAGATCTGCCTTGGTCAGCTCCTGACTGGGGTCCAACAACTCCTAGTTCCAGCACTAATCCCAGGCCCACCCAAAATTCAGAACTGCAGTCCTTCCTGACTTCAAAATGTCTGACATCTCAAGGACAAAGGTCTTTTGCCTATCGGGCACTGTTATAGTTCAACTCGCTCCATCAGAACATTATTAGCCTGCTCACTCTGAGGACCTTCAAAAGAACCTAAAGAACCATTTAATACAGGAATCTTAATGTGTCTGCCATCGCTAGCACCTAGCAAAGGCATCTCCTACTATCTGCCCTTCTGCCAAACAGATCTCTCTCTCTCTCGGACACCCTGTGCTGAGGGCTCAACCCCCACCCCATCTCTCCAGCATTTCTATGCATTAATCCCCTCGTGTTGCTGACAACTAACAGGCTCCTCTGCACACAATTATTTAGTCTGTTCCTGTATGTATCTGACTGTGTTTACTTATTTCAGTTTGGGTTTTCACTGTAATTTTGTATTCCTTTGTTTAAAGAGCAAATGTACCTAAATGTTCTCATTCTAATTCTATTGCCTTGTTTGTCTTAATCCTCTGTATAATCACCTACTTGTTCTAAATGTACTAGCAGTGGAACCTATGTAAAGAGCTCTGAGTTCAAATGGTTAATTTGAGATCAGAAATAAATAAAATAAATAAATAAATTAATAAATAAATAAAGCATTTACTAGTGAAAGGGTCTAAAAAAGACTATCAGCCCTAAAAAAAAGATAAGGCTCCACGGCTGGATGGGATGTGTCCTTGGGTGCTCAAGGAATTCACATCAGAACTAACTGGTCCCTTGATAGGGCTATTCAATAGCTAAATTCAGACAGGGGTTGTTCCAAAACTGGAGGGTGCAGATGTAGTTCTGCTCCATGGGGGGGATAAAGAGCAACCATGTAACTAAGACCTATCAGTATTACCTCTGTTGTGGCAAACTGATGGAGACAGTAGACAAAGAGGACCTAGTAGACTGCCTGGGGAGAAATGGACTCCTGGAAGGTAGCATGGCTTTGTGATAGGGAGGTCTTGACAGACCAACCACATATTATTCTTAAAAGGGTAAGAAGGGTGCTGGATAAGGATAATGCTGTGGATTTACTCCATTTTGAGTTCAAAAAGGCTTTCAGCTTAGTGCCTCACAAAAGGTTGCTGAAGAAGCTAGAGGATCTGGGTGTAGCAAAGGACACAGTTAGATGGGTTGGAATTTGGTTGGGAGGGAGACAGCAGAGGGTTGGGGTAAACTGCAAAATCTGAGTCAATGGATATCACCAGTAGGATGCTACAGGGATTGGTCCTGGGTCCAATCCTTTTCAATATGTTCTTTAGCGATATAGGAGAAGGACTTTGGAGTAAGATGTGTCTCTTTACAGATGACACTAAGCTCTGTGGTAGGGTAGACAGTGCGGACTAGATTTGGGAGATGCAGAGGGACCTCCAAAAGTTAGAGAGGTGGTTAAGGTTTGGAAGTTGAAATTCAGTGTCGAAAAGTGTATGGCATTGCACATAGAGAACAAGAACCCTGGGACAGAGTACTGGATAGGAGTGGTTAAGCTGGGCACTACTTCTGAGGAAAGAGACCTATGAGCCATCAAAAGTGACTCCCTTAAACAGTCTAACCAAAGTAACAAAGCCTATAGTAAAGCAAACAGGATGCTGGAGTGCATCGAGAGGCATATTGACAGCAGAAGAAAGGCGGTATTACTACTTCTCTACAGATCACTGGTGAAGCTGCAGCTAGAGTACTGTGCCCAGTTCTAGTGTCCTCATCTGAGGAAAGATAAAGACAGGCTTGAGATGGTGCAGTATAGGAGAACCAAAAGGATTAAGGGCCAGCAGGACAGTTCTTAGGGATTGGCTTAAGGCACTGAATATTTACTCACTGGAGTCCAGACAGGAGAAGGGAGGTATGAAAGAGATCTTCAAGTTCTTGAAAGGAATGAATAAGGTGAACAGCAAGGAACTATTGAGCAGGAATCACAGATCAATAACACAGGTACATGAGTGGAAACTGGTAGGGGGAAGGTTCAGGAGGGACATGAGAAAGTTTTATTTTACAGAGAGGGTGGTTGAGCCATGGAACAGTCTGAGCTGATGTGGTGGGCACCAAAACCACTAATGGTTTCAAACATGGCTGGGACAGGGTGAAGGGTCTGGTAGTTATTCAGTATGGTAGCAGTAAAATGGGAAGCATAGGGGTTGATAATGTGGGCTAAAACTCTATAAAAATGGTCTCATAGTATGATGCAATGGTCATTTCCTGCCATCATTTTCTATGTTCTATGTAGCAAATCAGGTCAGGTTTAGGACCAAGATGACTATGCATTATGCTACAGTAATGCACGGTCAGCTGACTGTTTTTGCCAATTAAATTTATTTGATTTTAGCCCATTTTATAACTTTTTTCCATCTGTTTTCTGTGCCTGCCTGCCCATCTGCCTGTTTGTCCATCTATCTATCTATCTATCTATCTATCTATCTATCTATCTATCTATTTACATGATGACCAGCACCCCTTTCCCCACACAGACACAGTGACAGTAACAACCACTGGGGAAAGGCTTGTGAATGACCCCACTGTGTATGCAAAACAATGGGCTGTCACAAAGTGGTTGTTGCAACCACTTAACAACAGTCCCTTGCAACTGTATATTGGGATCCTCATTATTTTCTGTGTCAAACTTTAAAAATATTAATATTGTTCAAAAAGGAAATAGTTGTCACAGTTTTCATTACCTCTGCATTTTGACAAGCTGATGATTACATGTACAAGAGATGTTATTGGCCTGTTTCATTATTTTCAATATGCAACTGACTAGTATAACTTCTTTTTCACTCCAGAGACCTGCTGACTTTGGGGCCCATCTGCTAAGTATATACTTCTTTGTTTAAGGTCATAGCTAGTTGGTTATACTAGAAGAGTAAAGCAGCAACTGGAACCTAACACTATAAACCGTAACATTTTTTACATTCATGCTTCTGTTCCCATTGTTCAAGGTAGTGCTTAAATGGTTTAAGCATCTGGAATTCATTATGGAAAAGTATTGTACTCAAAATGGAATGGCCTTTCATGCTTGTGGGTAATGCAGGCGGCTACTTAAACCACCCTTGGGCTTAGATGCCATAGAAAGGATTTGTGCTGATTAAAGTCATTTGATAATAACGCCAAGTAAAAACAGCACCATGTGATGCTTTTTTCTCAAAGGAGATGCAAACATCAAGTACAATAAATCACTTTTCATAGTGGAGATTACAGTTTTTTGAAAGTTCGACAGTGCTGAGGTGCTAATGTTTTGGTTAGTCACACTTTATGATGGCAATGTGTGTACTGTATTTTAAACTGCATTTATATTCCTGAACAGTTGCATTGTACTGTAGGTTGGCAGTGTTTTACAAAGCATTTTTCTGTGTTGATTATTATGTTCCAACACTTTCACAAGCAAAGTCTAATAAAAGAAAAAATTATAAGGAATTGTAAGGAGAATTACTGAAATGTGTGTGAGACTATAAAATGGATTAAATGTAATAGAAATGTATCACAAAACTGTCAAAAATTCATGGAACAGTTTCCAATGTATTCCCAATTTCTTAAAAAATTAAAAAAAATGTTTAACCCTTCACTAGTGGGTTTATATCATCAAAAAATGAATTTGCATCAACTTATGAAGTAATCAGCACACAAGGTGAGTTTGCATTGACATGAAGTGAGCCTGTGTTGACACACAACCAAGGCTGAAGCAACACAAAGTTGCTTTGTTTAAACAATACCTCACATTGCACTGATAAACATTGATTTTAATGCCACAGAGATATCACTCTAATGTTATAGGGGCTTGAGTTCACTTTGGCACTACTTTAGAGTGATGCAACACATAACGAAAGAATCCAAACTACAACACAAGAATACAGAATTTAATTTTCAAATATAATATAAAAAATGGTAAACTATAATACACAATAGTTTTAATAAAAATAGCAGTCTTAATTAAATACCACGCTTCACTTCTGAAGAAATGCAAAGACTTCTATTGGTCAGCTCTCAGACTAAATTTCTCTATGTATGATGTGAATGTACAGTGTTATTTGTAAAAGCACTAGCCAAAGTGACAGTGAATAATAACATTTAGAAACTAGAACCAGAATAAGTACAATTTTTGATACTGATGTATTTACTGGGGAGGTTTTCAAATACTTGCTTATATTTGTATACTGTATCATTTTTATCGGCAATGTTATTTGTGCTCTACATGCAAAGATTTTTCATGTAAATAGTAACATTGTTTACAAAAGTTCTACAGTGTTTGAACTGTTACACATGTAGATGTAAAACAAAATAAAACATTACAGAGGATAATATGTAAGGAACAGTGTCAACTGAGATTTGTTTTACACACCTGAGGTGTGTGATACAGTATAAATCATGTGACTGAACACAAGGTCAAGTAGTTTATTCAGGTATCACACATTAAGGGCTTGGGTGCTAAAGAAAGACACAGTTTCTGTGTGATAGAAACAGTCACCTATTTCTATTTAGCTAATGCAACATTTGTACCTCAAAGTTTGAGACTAAATCAGTCTAGATTTATGCCATTGCAATCACTATTTAAAACCTTTATATTCATGTGTTTTTATGGTAAATGGGAGAAGCAGCAGGAAGGGAACTGTTTTGCTTAGAGCCAGAGTACCAAAACTGAATTCCTGATGTCACCTTCAGGTCCTGGCTATTTGTACCAATACCAACATCATCATCATCCATGTGGGTAACATGGACATGACAGCAAGAGCCACAGCTTTTGATGCTGCTGCTCCTAGCAGGCTCTATGTACCACTGCATTAAGATTGCAGATTTGTGTGGGGGAAACAAATTAAGCAATGTGAACTGACACTGAGAAAAAACTCACAGCATAAAGGCAGAATACACAAAAGAAATTGTGCAGCTATATAAGACGCCACAGTAATGCATGGAAGTAATAAATTACATGTGGTGTCATGTAAATGTAATTACATCTGCATAAAATCAATAATCACTGGGGGACAGTTACACATCCACTCTGTCCACTAAGAAAGAAAACTTTAGTATTGTGCTTTAAATACAGTAAATGTAGTGGTCACCAAGATGTGTAGCACAGCCATGTCACAAAATAGCTGCCTTTTAAGGCTATTTTCATTATTAAAATGTTGCCACAATAAAACAAAATACATACACCCTTTTTTATGCACACTATCTCTTGACCATATTGGCAGCAGTACAGAGCACAAATTCTGTATTTTTAATGAATTATGAGTAAAATATAGACTTTATTTTAGTGCATACCCAAGTCTCTCGAATACTGTCCACACCTATATATATATTTTAGTGTACCAGCGTGAGCACTGAATGGATCAGTGTACTCTGGCAAAACTAACATGTCTTCTGGTGTTTTGCTGCAAACTGTTCTCCAGTCCCTGTTGTGTTCAGAGGGTGCAAGGATGGTATGAGCATGGAGCAGCATGACTTTTCTGTTAGCTACATACTGCTGGCAGAAACTAACTCGCTAACTGGCTACCTGCTGTCCCTGTCCTTGCTGTGCTCCAAGTCTCTGTGGCTGGCTGGTAGAAACATGCACACATGCTGTACTCCAATAAGTCACGTCTTTAAAAACTGAAACTGTATAAAAAAATAAAACTAGTACTGTATTAAATATAATCTCCCATCATAATCAACCCTTGCTATAACAAACATATGGGATGGACCCAGAGATATTGATTTTAAAGAGGGACTACTGTATATCTTACACATAAAAGCCATCCTCCAAGTTCTCAGGGTTGATGGATGGCACAATTTGTTTTCAAGGAGGGAACCCACACACACCACTTATTTGTCCTTCCGAATCTCAGGTGACCTACCATAGCTAGGACATTCTTCATCCCATTGTAGGGCTACAAAGCAAGGGATTAGTAGAAACGAAGTACACAAACAATAACTGAATTCCCACACCAGTATTAAATTCAAAAATTAAATTCAGACTACGATCCTCAGACTTGGATCCTTTTTATTCTTCCAAACTCATGAGCATTGCATGTTCACACTAAAGATCTTTCTCTTTTTCTCTCACAGGTACAGCTTTTCACATTTCAATTTTACTCTAATCCCATAGTCGCTTAAGAAGGCACACCTTAGTTTCAGTCTAGCCATTTCTGGGGGCTACAAGCAAGCCCAGTGGGGTGCAGTTCAATAGTTCTAAGTCTCTAAATTGCTTCCATTTACCTGCATTCATTTTAAGGCTGTGCCAATACCTTTTTCTGAATATTTGGCTGACTATTCAGTATTTGGATGCAGAATATTTGGGTATTCAGTATTTGGAATTTTTATATTTAGCACTGGCAACCACTATGTTGTGTTTGTCTAAAACACACCCTGCTGTGTTCCTTAGACCACCTGATGAAAATAAACCAATTTTTCACCCTCCATCCCCTTCCCCAACCTGCGCAATTCTTAAAATACAAAAACAAAGTCAGCTCTTAGTAGACAACACAGTATATGGGCTGTGTTGTAGACTAGACAGCAGAGCACCCCCTCCCTAACCTGTTCTGTACTGCCTTATGTGGTCTGAAAACTTACTGGTCCTGGTTTTCAAAGGGCTTTTGATCGACGCAAGGGACTTGCATCAAATGGTTTGACACAAGGGGCAACTTGCATCAAACATTACGGCAACCGCAATTTTATAACGCAGCTTAACCCAAGCCCCTTGCACCAAATGCTGCACACTAGACCAGCTCCCCCTTGTCTAACTTGCACCATCTGTGGGACCATTTTATGTGGTTTGCTTCAAAGCTTTGGTGCAAGCTCCCATAATGTGTGGAACATGTCGCAACTGCGCCAGACATAGTAAAATTGAGTGCAAGTTGCAACAATGTGTTTGGCACAGTTGCATCAAACATCTGGGTTGACACAGGACTTGATGCAAGCCCTGTGTCAACCTTTGACAATCAAGCCCACTTTAACAAGGTAAGGCACTATTTCCAACTAGTCAATCACATCTTCTCCCAGAAAGCTGTCCTCTGTTTCCACTCAGATGCAGTTTCAGAAAAGCCACCCTAGCATGGAGGGATAGTCAGAGCAGAAGTATACAGAGTGGCAATATAAGCCAGTAAACTTAGTAGATCAGGTGCATGATGGGAGGGAGGGAGGGGTGGAGCAAAGGGAGCAAACAGCATCATTGATGGTGCTAGCAGACTGGGATCAATCAGTCTGCTTAGCATCATGAAAAATGCTCTTCACTCCGCCTCCTCCCTACCTATCATATACCCAATCTATTAAGTTTGCCACCTTTATTACTGCTCTGTATACTTCTGCTCTGACTATCCTTCCGTGCTTGAAGTCTTTTCTGAAACTGCAGCTGAGGAGAATTTGGGGATCAGTGGACAGCTTTATTGGTGGTGGCATAACTGACTAGCCAGGATGGACTGCCAACCACAGCAAGAATTAAAATAAAGTTCTGGGCTTCTGCCTTGCCTTGTGATGCTAAATTTTGAGGCCACATGGGGAGGTTCAGGTTCTGCTGACTTGTAGACTACAACACAGCATGTATATTATTCTGGTGGTCAGGAGCTAACATTGTTTTTTTATTTCAACAGTTGAGCAGGCTGGGAAAGAGGGGTGGAGGGTGGGAAAACTGTTTAATTTAATTTTTTTCTTCTCCCCTTCCTTCCAAATACTACTTCCCAAACGTGAATAGTAAGCTATTCATTATTCAGTGCTGAATATTCAGATTGACTACAATTCATGGTATTTGGGGAGTGATATTCAGACCTTGCACATCCCTAATGGGTTTTGCCTTTCCATAAAGATTCCACAGCAAATGAACAGTAACAGCAATAGTGCTTGGTACTGTATACTTTGCCATGACTCTGATTTCTCTGTGACTCTAAATGACTGAGGACCTCTGTCCTGACCCACAAGTGTATTTAAAAGAGGCACCTTTTTTCTCTTAACCATTTTAGATACTTGTGCAATTTCCCGTTTGGCTCATACTTTCTCCTATCAGACCTCAAAAGCAACAAGGGGCATTTGGCTCCATTAAGCTACTCGAGGAATTCCACCATGCATGCATGCATGCATCCATCCATCCATCCTCTAATGCTGGTCCACTGTTGATCCACTACCTGACCTGCCTGGGGGACTTAAGGTAGTGGCCTCCAGGCCCTTAGATCTACTAATGCTTTATAAGTAATCTTTCACAGAATTAAGGCTGAATCCAGATGAGGAGTTGTCCACAGTTTACATGGCTGGGAGGTAGGCAGCCCTGGGGTCAAAGGTTGCTAATGCTGCCACCCCATTCTCTTCCAACTACTGACCTCCGTGGCTAGGGAGTCCAAGGCCTAAATACTAATATTCTGGGCTTCATCCCCACTTGTGGGAATCCTTGTGGGCTGCCTGTCCAATTTAGAAGGGCAAGGTGAGGCAGATACCCCCTGGATGTATGAGGCCACCACGGGTGCTGCCTCCCACCTTCTCCCAAGACTTGACTCCTGTGGGTAGAGGACCCCATACTAAATCATTTCACAGAGTCATACTTCTTACTTCTCCTCTGCCTAGTTCAGGGAAGAAGGGGCACTGCTGGGTGCCTAAATCAGTCCTTGGATACAAAGATTCACAGTTTATGTCTGTTTTTGCTCCATGTTCTGTTACTCCAGTTCTCTCTCCATCTCTGGCTTCTCTGCATGGAGATGGGGGGAAGGGGTTACCCCCTGTTGGAGATCTCAAACATTGACAGCCACCACAGTTCTCTGAGTTTTGGGTGGATTATACTCTCTGGAGTTCATGTTCAACCGGTAACTTTTCTTCTTGATGCCCAGTCAGAAAATGCTTGAAGAGCCCAAAGTGTTTGTTTTTTTTGTTTGTTGATGTTCTCTTTTTCCCAGTATACTTCAGTTTTGTCAAGGTCTGAGTTACTTAAATTTATATGCCATTCACTTACAGGTTCTTTTTTTGGTTTTGTAAGTGACCTGCTTTGCTTGGGGTTCTACTTCTCATTGAAGATGGTAGCTGCTGGTTGCCTAAGAGGTTAAATTTGATATCTAGATAATCTGACTATTTCATAACTGTGGATATTGGGCTTCTAAGGAAATGGCTGCCAGGTCAGTTTTGAAAATTCTGAGAGAGGACACAAGGTTATTGCTTGGAGATGTGACAGTTGGTACTGGTACTTGTTTTTGGTTTGCACTATTATGACATAAATGTATGCCCAGAGATAGGTATGAACCAGTCAAATTGAGTATTTTAAAGCCTATTTTCTCACTAGACCCCAGTACTGTTAGCTGCATTGAAAGTGCACAAGTTGACAGGACCAGGGTGAGCTGAGCTGCATGCAGCACTATATATTTTTTATCTTAGTGCTCTGCAAAACTGTTCATGAAACGTTTTCTTTGTTAGGGATGAGGAGGATGGGAAGCCAGATGTGGAGCTCTCTCTGCTCCAGTGACGCCCTGCTGCTTCACCTGCCTGAGAGGGAGGGGGTCAGTGGGGGGTTAAACAACTGCAAGATCTTGTAGTTTTCTACAAGGAAAGGCGCCATTTCTGGGAAAATCAAACCCAACCTTGTCCAAAAAGAAAGGAGTAATTTTAAAAGTTATGTAGTGTTCTGGAAGCTTCATGCTCTTTTTGAATGACATTTGCCTGCCTACGCTCACCTGTTAAAGCTGCATAATGAACCACAGGTGCCTTCTAATTAGAAGATGCCTACTTAAATTAACATCACCTAAATGAGCCCAATGGGCCAGCCAGCCAGTTGCTTCCCCATGCTTTCTCTAGCTATTCTTTTGCTCCACATTCACTTTCTCCTCTTCTCACTTTCTTTCTTTCTGCTTATCCTGTATGCTGCTCATCCTCTGTTATTCTTTACCATCCCTTTTCCACCTCTATCATTCTCTAAGGCTTCAATAACGCACTAAGGGACTTTCCCTCAAACTTTTTATTTCCCTGACCCCAATTGTTTCTCAGGAGTGTTGCTATAAGTATATCTGCTGTAATCTTTCTTTTACTGTAAGCATTCCCTGTTGTTGTATATGAGAATACACTGCCCCACCTATGATGATCTCCGAAAGTGAAGTGCTACTCCTGCCTCCCTGTATGACAAATAACATGAGTTAGAGAAAACTACAAATGTGCAAAGGCCTATGTTATTTCTTTAAGACTAATACTGTAGATGGAGTGTGGCTCCTAGCTGCTCAGCAGGTTCATGTTTATATTATACAGTGTGGCACTGTACCCACATGAAGTGACAGTGCACCCCAATATACTGTCAGTGAATGTCTGACTGAGCCCCAGCCATATTGTGTTTTGTAACTTGTTAGATATTTCTATCTATGGCACCCGAGTTCAACAAATAAAATATATGGGAAATTACATTCAGTCCTATTACACAATTGCAATACAAAGACAGGTAATGATTTTGAAGTCAATAAGTTTTGAGTTCTATATACAGTATTTTTAGGAATTTCTGTACATTAAATTCTGCAGCCTGATCCTTTCTTCTCCTATCTGAAGGCGTAAGTACAAAGAACTGAGGTTGCATGTCAAACTGTATACTGTAGCTCAGCTTTTACCCATAGCAGGACAGAACATACATTGCTGCTGTATCAAAGGAATGGTTTGGGGAGGTGGGTATTGGTGGGGCGTAGCGTCTGGAGGGACTTTGGATTCTTTGTGTTGGGGGATGCAAGGCCTGCAAATATAGAAGTTTTGACTGGTTAACTACACAACTACAAGGCACTACAGGATTGTATCGGAAATGGGACGGATGTTGCTATAAAATTTCTTACATTGAACATTAAAGGCGAGGACAAAACAAAGCAATTTAAAATATTGAAGTACATTGATGCATTGAGGGCTAAAATTGTATTTTGCAAGAAACCCACTTGTTACAAGAAGAAAGCAATACTATGCGGAGACTTCAGATAAGGAGGATTTTAGCGTCACAGGGGCACCACACAGAGCAGAGGGTCATGCTATTATTTCACAGGTCATTGCACTTCATCCCCTTAAGGTTATCCAGGATAATGAGGAAGGTACATTTTGGTACAAGGTAAATTGCAGAACAAGGTTATGTTGATTGGTGCAATTTATGGCCTAACTCAGTTCTCATGATTTTTGGTTGAATTACCTAAGGTCTTACAACCTTTCAGCCATTTTCCCATGATAATAGCTGGTGATTTCAATACAGTGCTAGACCCGTCACTAGATAGGGTTTCTAGGACTCAGGCACTTCCTACTCCTCCTTCCCGAGCCTTCGGGGAATTGGTTGACCAATTGGGCCTAGCAGATGTTTGGAGGGTTCTTCATCCTCAAGAGAGGAACTATACATTTGTTTCCCCGACTCATGGGTCGCGTTCCTGGTTGGACTATATTCTATTGTCTCGCACCTTGCTCCCCGGGATTCTCAACTCAGCAATAGTAGCTGCTCCCCTCTCAGACCATTCAGCTGTAGACCTCACAGTTTTCCTGCCTTCCTTAATCCGTAAAAGTAATAGATAGAAGATAAATAATCAGATATTGAGGAGTCCCAAAATAACCAAATATTTGTCAGCTCAAATTACAGAGCTTTTTCATTTCAACTTGAAGGATCAGGTTCATCTGGATATTCTTTGGGGAGCATTTAAAGCATATATGAGAGGTTTATTGATCAGCCAGGCAGTGCAGAGAAAGAAAGAAAGGGAAATCGTAATGGAGGGGTTGTTAAACCAGATTAGGTCTTTAGAACTTAAGCTTCTCAATACCCCCACTGAGGAGGTGAAATTAAGTTTAGTAAAGGCAAAAGATGCATATCTTAATCTTCTGGGGGAACAGGCTGAACTGGCTATTATTAAAACTAAGGCAAAGTTTGTGGATCAAGGTGAAAAGTTGGGCAAAGTGTTGGCCAGACATATTTCCCAATTTGAAGCTTCCCGTTTAATAGAGGGTATTTTCTCAGAAGGGGAGGGTACTATCAAAACTACTCCCGAGGATATGGCCCAGATTTTTCAAAATTACTTTACATCTCTTTATGCGGGTATGCAGATACCCCCGACTGAAGCGGATATCTCCTCATTTTTGAGCAAGCTACCCCTCCCTAATCTCTGCGAATAGGATCAATCAGTGCTCATTACAGAGATTACACAAGAGGATGTTGAATTGGCCATTAAGGGTCTTACATCTGACAAAACTCCCGGACCAGATGGGTTCTCACCCAATTTTTATAAAGCATTTGCCACCCAATTGTCCCCGATTTTACTCAAACTTTTCCAATATATTTTATCTGGTAAAGAAGTAGAGCACTCCCTTACCGAGGCACTCATAGTGCTTATCCCAAACCTAATAAACCACCTGAAAGACCGACCAGTTACAGACCAATTTCACTGTTGAATTGCGACATTAAGATTCTGGCCAAGATATTAGCGATCGTATCTGTCAGGTAATCCCAAAGTTGATTGGACAAGAGCAGGTAGGTTTATGAGGGGTAGATCCTCTTCGGATCATTTTAGAACTCTGGCGCATGTTTTCTCGGCCTCCGAGGAGTCTGAGCTACCATTGGCATTGGGCTCCTTGGATGCCGAGAAAGCTTTCGATAGGGTCCACTGGGCCTATCTTTTTGAGGTAATGCGCAGATTTGGCTTCCCTGAGAAATTTGTGGCTTGGATTAGGGCATTGTACACAGACCCCTCGGCTAGGGTCGTGTGCAATGGGGCTATCTCTGCATCTTTTAAATTACAGGCCGGTACGAGACAGGGCTGTCCCCTTTCACCCTTATTATTCAATTTGTATATGGAACCCCTTATAAGGAGTATAGTGCTGTCCCCTGAAATTCTTGGTATTAACGTAAGGGGATATACAATTAATGTTACGGCTTATGCCGACGATTTACTAATATATGTATCGAAACCTGAGTGGTCTATTCCCAATTTATTAAAACTTATTCAGAATTTCAGTGGGGTATCTAATTATAAATTGAATCAAGACAAAACTGTTGTTTATCCTTTGAACAACAGGGTATTTAAACCTGATGTCATAGGACTTGGTTTAGGATGGGACTCTAAATCTTTTAGATATTTAGGCCTTTTCGTGACAAATAGTCAGGATAGACTGCGTCAACTGAATTTAGAATCCTTAGTCCACACTATTAAACTCGACCTCAAAAGATGGACTGATTGCCTTTGTCCTTATGGGGAGAATAAATATTGTAAAATGAATATATTTCCCAGGCTTTTCTACCCTTATCTATGTTAAATATTTGGATTCCCCTTTCTTGGTTTAAGAAACTTCATGGCGAATTGGCTGACTTTGTCTGGGGCCATAAGAAGGCCAGGATGTCGTATCCTAAGTTGGCGCCGCCAAAGAATCTCGGTGGTCTGAGAATGCCTCATTTGCACTTTATTTTTGGGCAGCGCATTTAAATAAATATGGAGATGGATGCATTGTGACACCACCACGAATATGGGATATATTCCATTATGGGTTAATTTGGAATTTAGTCTTATTAAGAATGTAGATATTAATCCCAAGGCTCTACCTTATGTACCCACCCATTTGCTTCCCTCTTTACTGAAAAAGTCTCCTATCGGACTTTCTCTTAGAATACATAATCAGTTATGTAATTTTGTGAAGTACGAACAAATGTGGGACTGGGGGCAGCCTGTTTGGGGGAACCCACAATGGCGGATAGGATATCGGACTATTAAACAGAACTGGTTGCCCGTCTTAGCTGTTTGCTCCCTGAAAGACTTTATAAATTCGGATGGTAGTGTGATCTCAACGGCGCAGATTTTGGTGAAGTCTGATTTGTCTCAGAGATATTTTCAAAGTATATCAATTACATCATGCTCTGATTCAGAGAATCGGTAGCAATCGGTTTATTCACCCTGCATCTCATTCTGGGAAGACCTCAGCGATTTAGTCGGTGCCCCACAGGCTATTTCAAGATCTATTCAGTATTGTTCAATTGGGCCTTTAAGGATAACCTAGCACCTAGTTCATATTGGGCCCAAGTATTCCCCAACATAACCTGGGACTGGGCACTCATTTGGTGGAGTTGCCACAAATGGATCCAACAAGATCATCTCAGATTAGTGCAATTCAAAATACTGCACAATATTTATTACACACCTCAGAAGTTACAGGATTTAAAATTAGCACAGAGGTCTCTGTGTTATAGATGTGGCAGGGAGGAGACCTTCTCCATATCTTTTGGCTCTGTCTAACATAGCCCCTCTGTGGAATGAAATCAAAAGTAAAACGGATCCGTTACTGGGTTTAGAACCTGTTCACCCGGAAATATGTTTATTAGGTGATATGTCGGGTTGTATGGTTAAGCAGAGGAAATTTCATATATCCATGATTTCTTGTGTAGTTAAAAACTGGTGTTGAGGCACTGGAAGGACCCTGCCTAATTTCTTATTCTGAATGGTTGGCAGAATTCCTTTCATGCCTCAGGACCGAAGGATGATTGCCATACTGCACAATGTGTTGCCCGTTTGAGAAAATCTGGTCTCCATTAGTAGCAGCTTACTCATAAGGAACCTAAAGCAGTGATACCTCTTTTCTTTCTCTCCCATGTAGGCTCTGATCAGCAGTGCCTTGTATGGAGGGGTGGGGTGGGAGTGTGTGGTTTGGGGGCTTATGGAGACCGCATATGTTTCTCTTTTTTCTAAGATTGTACTGATTGTCTGTTGTGTGACCCCATCTGTATTTTACTGCTTACTTCTACATTGTCTCCATAGTACATGTATTCTAATGTTCAATAAAATGTTAATTGCAAAAAAAAAGAACATACATTGCTGCTTATTAAAAATAAAAAATTTTTTTGTTTGCATGTATTTAAATTGGTTGGAAGAGAGAGACATGCTAGTATGACTAAGTGGGAGTGAATGAGCTTGAAAAAGGCTTTAAAAATACTTGAGAAGCCTTGAAGTACTGTAGTTTGTACCTTATTCTTAAGCCATTAATAAGGCAGCTGTTTAGAAACAATGGACTAATTGATATAACCAAGAACCAAAGTTAAAGAAATAATTAGAACTCTGTTATCCTTTCGGACAGCCATTTAGTTTCCCATGCATGCTCATTACTTTGGTAATTTTCTATATTTTATCCCAAATTTACAACATAACCATATGTTTACAGCACTTCATGAATGTGATAACTGCCATATTTCAAATCCTGGCCAAAATGTTTTTTTTCACAAACTGAAAGGTGATTTTGCAGTTCTGTGTGAAATCATCATTCAGGTAGGAGCTGAATATTTTCTCTGCCCTTGTTCATGAGGTAGGGGTCATCGAAGGCTATCTTGAAAATTCATTGTAAAAATATTAAAAAATAACAAAGTTATAAGCCTACATTAAATTTTGTGAATTCAGGCTTGTAACTTTGGCAATTTTCAATATTTGTATCCCAAATTTATAACATAGCCATATCTTTACAGCACCTCATGAATATGACAGCTGTCATTTTTCAAATCCTGGGCAAAATGTTTTTTTTTTTCACATCCCAAAAGGTGATTTCGAAGTCCCTGCATAAAATTGGGCAGGAGTTGAAAATTTTCTCTGTCTTTGTTCATGAGGTGGTAGTCATAAGAAGGCTATGCTGAAAATGTGGTGTAAAAATATTGAAAAAATAAAATTATGAGCCTACATTACATTTTGCAAAATGCAGGCTCATAACTTTGGTAATTTTCAATATTTGTACCCCACATTCCTCAACTGCAGCTCTGTTGGCTCTGGCCAGAGTTTGTTTATTGTAACAGTGGTATATGGTGTTGTAATGACCAAGTAAGCAACATGATTATCTATGACATTTCCAGCACTTGCATTACCAGCTTCACTAAATGGGACATGACTTGTATGGCTTTACCCGCAGGCTGGGGAGAATATGAGAGAACAGGCTGGAGAAAGAGCGAGCAGGCTGATGTGCTCCTGCAGCACCACTGTGTCCGGTACCAATCTCACTCCCACCCAGGCAACTGCTGAAGTAAAATTAGGTTAGCTAACTTCAAGTATACTTATGTTATTTATTTATTTTGTATGCCCAAGCAGACTAGCGGCAGACAAAGTGATGGGGGGGGGGGTATTTCCAAGAAACGGAGGCGCTGCTGACTTTTGTTCATTGTGGTCATACTCCAGTTGCCTCAGTTTTTTTTTTAAATATGCTTTTTTTCATCTACCTTACTGGTAGCCTGTTGGTGTGGAAAAAGAAGCAAAGATTGGCTCCCCACTATGGCATGTGTGTGTGTGTCCCGCTTGCTGCCACTTCTACAGGCCCTGCCTGCTCCTGCCGTGCTGCAATCAACTGCCATTACCAACAAAATAAATACATAAATAAAAATACACAGTTCTGCCTCCCTCTCTACTGGCTACAGTGAAAATCAGAGCTACTTCCAATTCAAGGGAAAAATGCACAACAATACAGGAGGGTGCAGGGCTACTACCACTGATGCCTTCAAGGAACATACTTTGTCCAGCATATAAACAAGGACAATGACATCATTTTGTAATAGACAGAAGGACTATTTTATCAAATATTCACACACACAAATATGTTTTCTACATATAAAAATTAGTTTTTCTAACTGTAAAAAATTTACTATACAGATGAATGTTGGATCAAGTATTGACATCATTATACAACTAATATTTATTCTGGAAAGCATTTCATGTGGTCACTGTGTGGAGTTTTTTCATGAGAGAACACCTTCTGTGTCTCATTTTTGCTGGACAAATTGACTCTTAAGTGGCCAGTTTCCTTGAAGGGTGTTTGTCTGACTAATTATTCATGTTGATAAATAGATAGATAGATAGATAGACAGACAGACAGATAAGATAGACAATCAAACAGACAGACAGACAGACAGTCATATACAGTAGAGAGATAGATACAATAGACAGACAGACAGACAGACAGACAGATAGATAGATAGATAGATAGATAGATAGATAGATAGATAGATAGATAGATAGATAGATCCATGTGTCTCTCACCAACTTCAATCTGTGTTACTATTGATACATTTGCCTTTGCAAATGCATGCAAGAGAATGTTTGGCATTGACAAATGTTTGTTTAAGCAGAAGAAGGGGGAAGATACTAGTGGTACTCTGGAAGTGAACAAGACAGTAGTATAGTCACGTGGTGATGGAAGGACCTTCTGGTCCATCTTGTTTACTCCTCCTGCCACATGTCAGTGACTATAGCAAGTTTGACTTCAGATACACCTACAATTCATGCTATATAATTCTCAATGCCATTCACCTAAGGAGTCTATCCTCATTAGTTTTGTTTTAAATCATGTAAAGTGATGGATTCATCAACCTCATTAGATAAGCTTTTCCACATGCACCTGCCTCTGTGTGAATCAATGTTTTGTAATGTTTCCTCTTATCCTTCTCCCTCCCCAGTTTGAGTGTATGACCTCTTGTTTTACCAGCAGTCATTAGCTCAAACATTCATGAATACTCCACCCTGTCCATCCCATTTAGCAAATTCAGAACACTGTTACTATGTGTCCTCTCTCTCTCTCTTCTCTAGGCTAAATAATTTGAGAATGTCAAACTCTCCTCATAGTCATTGCCCCAAGCTACTCATCTGATTGGTGACCCTGTGATGGACCCTTCCAATCTTTTCAATGTCCTTCCTGTAGTGCAGTGACCAGACTTAGATGCAGTACCCCAGGTGCTGGCTAACTAAGGTATTTTACAGTGGGAGGATCAACTCCCTTTAAACATGTCTTAAAGTGAGATTATTTTAGAGAAAACACTGAAAACATAATATTTAGACACAAATTAGTTCATATTTTATAGATCTTTTCTGTTTTTATGTACTTCATATTTTTCATTGCTAGTTTAATTTAATAGAAACCAGGTTTTTCTCCCCTACAGTTGATCTACTCTTGCTGTTTAACTCTTCACTAGTATCATTATCCTAGGTTTGTGATACCATAATCAGAGCCAGAGAAGCAAACTGTTATGGCCAGCTAACAGCAGTGACTATGAGATGCAGTATAGCTCAGAGGGCTAGAGCACCAAATGATGAACCTGGGGACCCAGCAGACCATCATTCTCTGTGTCCCCTGAGGAAGACTCGAGTATAGAGTTGAAGCACTGGGGTATCACCATCTGTATATTTGCTGTGTTTTGGAGCAGAGTTTGCAGCAATTAGGCATGTTTACCTGAATAAACTTGTATTTTTCACCACATCCTGTTCCTGAGTGCAGTATTTTCTTTAGGTTTGGATAATTTACATATGCATTGGACCTGCTACCAGAAGGGTTGCAGGGTTGACACTGCCACAGTATGTGCCTAAGGGTCACTCCTGGTTCTTGCACCTACATCAGGAATCATTGTTAAGGAGACCTATGAATTAGAACACCTGAGGTGTGGTATCATCTGTCCTATTTTGGATCAGTTCCAAACAAAGGTGCTGCTCTCAGGACCAGGCAGGATGGAGTGCAAGGCAGCAGCCTGTAGCAACAAGATACAAACAAAACAGCACTTGCACACCAGCCAGGAGCTCAGTCACTCCAGTGATGTTCACAGTCACAGTTATCAAAAAAAAAAGTTTTTATTGCTTACAGTAGCAGGTTATCAGAATTCATCAACAAGCAGAGTACTTTCTGTAGACTAGGTGGCCCGGTGCTTTGCCACATCAGGCTTCATCAGTGAACACCTGGTCTACAGAGAGTAGAGGTCTGGCTGGGCATCCCTAAGGGTTTTATAGATCAGACTGGTCCTATCTCTCTTGAGCATCATCCATCTATGTGTGGGGTGGGCTGTGAGAGAGGTCTGTGGTCTATGGCTTTATGATTTGTGACTGTTCACCACATCTCAAAGCTGTAGATACCTAGATAAATCCTGCTTTGGTATCCTATATCTTTAGTACCTCAAAGGTGTTGAGGTATGATTGCCCCAGCCAAAATAGATCCCTAATGAAATGGATGCCCTGTATCTCCTGTAGGTGTCAGTGTAACATCTGATCCCCAACATGAATGTCTGTATTGCCCCAGATGGGGTCCAAGTCCAGGGAGGGGTCCTTGCCCATCCACTGATGTAATTTCTTCCAGTATGCCTCAGAAGTGACACAGTAGGGGAGGGTTGCAGTGGAGCCCTCCTTTGAATGAAGTGTAGTTGCAGGAAGTGCCCCCCATTCATGTCTGCTTCCACTTGCCTTCGGGGGGGGGGGCTTCTGTTTGGTCTGTCTGTAACTAGAGACCTGTCTGATTGGAGATAAAGCCCACATGGCATCCCTAAAATCATGGGAGGCCTCATATCCCCCAAATCCAATGGCTCCTGAGTTTGGCTCTGCTATATCTCAGGGGCTTGCCATATAGGGGGGATTCGGAGGGACAGGTGGGCAAGGAGATGTAGCAATATTGGGGTTGTGATCATTTTAATGACATCAATTTTGCCTTCCAGTGATAGTTGTAGGGCCTTCCATCTCTGCAACTTAATTTTGGTAGAAGGTAAGAGGTGCTTCAGGTTCATGGTCATCATTTTAGGTAGGTTCCTGTGGAGTTTAATTCCCAGGTAGGTTATACCATCTGCTGCCCACTACAGCCCTGCTGCCCTAAAGGCCTCTGGGGTACAGGTGGCATTCAAAGGCAGAACCTCTGTTTTGCTTTGGTTAACCTTGAGGTCTGATGTTCAGGAAAAGGAATTGAGTAGGGCCATGACATGTGGGACTGCCTCGCGAGTGCAATCAGCATGTCATCAGCATATAGAAAAGTGACACACTCTTTGTCCAATTATACCTTGAATGTGTGGTTGCTGTCTCAGTGATATTGCTAGCGGTTCAATTGCCAGAATAAATAGCAGTGGGGGCACCCTGCCTCAGTCCTTTCTGTAAGGGAAAGGGTGATGATCGGAGGCCACCCATGAGGATGGATGCCATTGGGGAGATGTACAGGAGCTGGACCCATTGCTAAAAGCTTGGTCCAAATCACATTTTATGCAGGGTGGAGAGAAGATATTGCCATTTGACTGATTTGAAAACCTTCTCAACGTCTACAGCCAGAGCTGCTGCAGGTGATTTATTGACTGTACTTAATGAATTAGTGACACTGAAGTCCAGAGGTGGTCTGAACCCTACCTGCTTTTCAGGAAGCCCACCTAGGTGGGGTGGGTGAGTCCTGAGAGGACTTTATCTAGTCTGGCAACTAAGATGTTTGCCAGGATCTTCATGTCTACTTTGACAAGTAAGATCAGGTGATAGCTACCTGGGAGGTAATGTCTTTCCTCTCCTTGGAGAGCATGGTTATTACTGCCTCCCTCATAGATTGAGGGAGAGAGATGCCAATGAAAGGGATTCTTGAATGACTCTCAGGAGGTATGGTGTGAGCTCTTTAACAAACAGATGGTAAAAATCAGCAGGGTAGCCATCACCCCAGGGGGCTCTGTGCAGGTTGAAAGCCTTAATGGCTTACTGTGATAGGCTGTGGGATAACAAATGGACACACACACTGGAAATGCAGTTTGCAGAACCTTTGCTAGAAGATTTACTCACAGCAAAGCAAAATTAAAGTAGACTGAAATGACTTAATGTAAGTAAAATAAACATTGATTCCAGAAATAAAACAGCAGGCTTAACTTCAGCTCTTAAAGTAAATTAATAAGGACAAAATAAATGCATGAGCAGTACTAGAATAAGCTAGACTCTCAGGTGTTCTCCCTTCAACACCTTTCTCCATTCTGACTAGTATGGTTCTGTGATTAGAACATATAGGGGCTGGACTAGAAGATTGATCCGCCCATCTGTCAATCAAAGCAATCCAACAGAATTTCTATAAAGTATGCTTACCCGTTTCTTTATATTTCAATCCAAATGTTATGCTTTATAATTTCACACTAGAAATGTTTGCACAATGCTAAAACCAGTTACTTCATTCTGGATCCAGAAATAATTTCAAGGTCTCGTCAGTAGGCACTGCCCCTGGTACATCACTGCAAAAAAGTACATTACAAGAGGCCGGCCAGCTCTATAGGGCAGGATTACTGGGGCAGTACTACTGAGTTCCACCTTTGCTGCACAGAAATGCAAATGATACAGAGACAAAAAAAGAACAGGTAATTATTTCAAGTTACTGTGCTTCCCTAGCCTTAGTCGCTAAGTTTATGCAATGGTAAATCACTTTCTTTTTTTTTTTTACTAGTATTTTTATCCTTCCTACTATCCCCTCTTACCACTCAGTCGGACTTCCTCTGTTGTGCAGCCCATCATCACCCTGGAGTCTGCCCCTAGAGCACCTTGGTCCATATATGACCTTGATACTGGATTATCCCCCTGGTGGGGTGGAGGGAGCCCCCTACTCCCCCCCAACCATTGATTTTATGGACACTTGTGCAGCGAAGTCTGCCCCGATGATCTGACGGCTCGCAGTGAGGAGTTGTCACCTAGGTGAGGAGAGGGTGTTTTTCCTTGGTTTTTCCTTCCCCCAGGGCCGGCATGCAATGAGGGCCAATGAGCAAGGAGGCGCAATGAGATGCACCTCCTGCTCCACCCCTTTGCCAACATCTGTCCTGGAACCCACGCTGCTACCTCCCTCTACCGCACCTACCTCCTGAGCTCCCCCAGGAGCCGTGTGTTACCAGCCGGGAGCTTCTGACTGGTGACCCCAGAGGAAGAAAGAGCAGCAGTCAGGGCTCGATCCTTCTCTTACCCGGCTGACCCCAGCAGTCCGTGCTCGTTTCTGAACATGGGTCGTTGACGTGGCACGAGGTAAGGCATCCAACGCCTCAGCCCTCAACACCACTGGGCCAGCCTTGTAAATCACTTTCTAACTGCAGAACTACCTTTAGTTCCTGTGCAAACATGCACACTTTTGAGAAGCAGCAAGGAGTTTCCTGAGAATGACACTGTTGTGCAGTTTATCACAAAGCCACAGCTTGTGAAAAAAACTGCATTGCCTGCCAGGACGTAAAGTAAGAGCTATGTCTACCAATTCCTGAAACCTGGTCTAAGGACAATGACAAAAAGTCTCTCTCATTAATAAGGGCTAAAGCCCAATGTGGTTTTGTTTACCTACTTCTCAGCATACCTTCTATTTCTTAAAGCTCCAAAGCTCCGTAACAGCTAACCCCTAGAAGGATGCTATTACTTGATAATAAAAACAATAACATCCCTCTCATAAAATTAACTAGCTGAACTGGCGTCGAGGCTACCACTGTATAAAGGGAGGGGTCCACTACTGAACTCTCACTATCCTGCATATTCTATTCAGTGTCTATTTTTCCTTAGAAACTTGCAACCTGTCTCAAGACCTATTCTAGATTAATTACTTTAAATAACAGACAGCAATCTTTTAAAGCTGGCTGGCAGAAGACAAACAAACAAACAAACAACAGAGCAACCAGTACCTAATGGGTGGCCATTCCACCAGATATTGGCTTGACAACGCAGAGGAAACAAACATAAAAACAATCAGTCTTACCCACACTCATTCTAGACTCACATAAAACATTTTCTGACAGCTCCAGGGGAAGGATAAAACAGAGACCCTGCCACACTTATGTCACTTCTTCAGTGGTGATGGAGCTTTTTCAGTAAAAATCAGCAGGGTAACAATCACTTCCGTGAGCCCCGTGCAGGTTGAGAGCCTTGATGGCTTGTGTTACTTTTTGAGGGGAGGTGGGACTTTCTAGCTCAGAGGCTTGAGTGGGTGGGAGGAAAGTAATGTGCAATTTGCCAAGGAAGTCCTCCACTGAGGACACATTGGGGGGGGGGAGGCATAGATCACAGAGTCCAAATGTTTCATAATGGAGTTGATGACCTTAGGGTCTCTTTTGGTGACCATGAGGCATCTTTAAGGCCAGTGATCAGTTTGCTTGCTTGTTTGCATTCCAGTATGTACGCCAATTGTTTGCTGCATTTTCTCCCCCTCCCAAAATGAATGGCCCAGATGGTGAAGAGCAAGCTCTGCCTTCCTGGAAAACAGGGTGTCCAACTTAGTCTGGATGCCATTTACTTTGGCTATTAGCTCTTAAGGAGGAGGAGGAGGAGGAGGAGGATGAGGAGGCCTTGAATCCTGCCTCCGCCCTTGAAGTTCTTTCTCTAGTTGTGCCTATTTCACCTCCCTGGCCCTCCTTCAACAGGCTGCATAAACCATAACTCTGCCCCACAACATGGCCTTGAAGACTTTCCACATGGTGGAATTTGACAAGTCGCCCATGTCATTAGTCTGCCAGTAGATCTGTACCTAATTTTTGACCCATGATTGGAATTCTTGGTCCTCCAGTAAGAGAGGGTATAGCTTCCATGTAAAAGATTTATTTTGGGTGGGGCCTCACAAAACCTTATGCTCAGTCGGGGCATGGTCAGAGATTACATCTGGGTGTATAGTGGCCTCTGTTAGTTGGGACAAGATGGAATGGCTAACCAGCCACATGGCTAGTCTGCTTGCAGATACATGGGCTAAGGAGATGTAGGTGTAATCTCTGATGTTAGGGTGTTGGGGCCCCCAGGTGTCCATTAGTCCATTCTCCTCCATCATGGCATCAATGCCTTTGACAGCCCCCACATCGGGTTCACTGGACATCCCACTCCTGTCCACTCTAACAGATCCCTCCATGATCACTGGTGATAGAGTGCTATTGAATTCTGATAAGGTCTGACTAAGACTGTGGAAAAAGGCATTGTGTCTAAATTAGGCCCATAAACATTAACCAGTACCATGGGACCAGCATGGGTGGTGACCTTCAAGCAAATCTGATCTGCTCCTCATCCAATTTGTGGATTCCCCCACCCCAGTGTTTCGTTTATCAAGATAGATACCCCCGTTTTGGAGGTGGTGGCTACACTCATCAATTTGCATGCCTCCATAGTGGAGAGCTTTGACTCCTGCAGAAAGACTAGGTGGGCCTTTAATCATTTTAAATGTTTCATGCAACACTGACCTCTTCCTTTTATGGAGGAGTTCAGTCCCCATGCATTCCAGTTCACTAAGCTACTTTCCATTTGAGTACATATACCAGAGCAATACTTTGTGCCCGGCTCCTGCTATGTCCTCCTCAGTAAGAGAAATTACACTTGCCCTTTGTTCCCATGGTATGTGCAAATCCTCAAATACTACTTCCTGTGTGTAACACCCATAAAGACAACTTAAACAGCAACCATAACAGGAACAATAAATTGAACAGAACCCTTAATCACATTCCCTTCCCCCATCCACATTCAGTCTTGTCCAAGTTTGACACGGGCCCAACATGATCTAAGATGCCCTCAGGTGCCTCAAGGGGGGAACATGGTAATCAGATCAGGCAGTTTCCATACAGCACTTACTCTGTATGGGCTGCTGAATGTGCAGACTGACACACCTGACCTAGATGTTCTGGAGGGTGACCCAGCATGGTACATAGAGGATTGGCATTAGGATAGTGTGTGACCATCCATGTGATGTATGCTGTACTAAGATGGGTAGTGCCCATCTGTTGTGGAGCATATAGAGCATTGTTGCCAGAAGCCATGGGGCTTCTGAGAGAAAAAGTAGGGGTGTCCATCTTCCAATCTATCCCACAGCTCCTGGGAGTGGTTCAGGAGCTGATGACTCCTCCCATGCTGGCCTAGCAAGTCCAGTGACTCACCCCTCAACCTGCCCCACTCTTTTACCTTTAAGAGTGATGTTCCCCACACCCAAGCAATCCCTGATGCTGAGGGGTGCTGCATGGCCTATCACCATACTGGGTGGATCAGATGCTAATGGAGGTATCTAGAGGTCTGCAGCCTGCATCACTGTGAAGACTGCATTAAATGGGAAGATGCTCTCAGGAAGAAGGGTTATAGTAGGAAAGGTGGAACCCTAGGTCAGCAGCCCTTTACGAGTGTATTGCCTATAATTGCTAAGGGTCTTGATAGGGTTTGGGATGGGCCAACAGAGAAACCATCAAGATGAGATAGCCATTCAAAGGCATAAAAACATGAAGTCACATTGCAATCACATTTTAGTCTGGTAAGCAGTTCAAGTTGGTTGAAGCAGCAATTGTGGTAGAACCTTGTGGTGTTCCTTTAGCTCTTCAGTGCTAGTCAACCCATGAAGAGTGAGTGGTGCAGCAGTTGCGGCCTCTGCCCATGTCTTGGTTTTGGAAGGTGAGTGTGCTGCAGTTAAAATCTTAGATGGTGTCAGAGGGCAGGGTGAGTCTTGTGGTTCCACTTGGTTTTGTGAAGCCGCATATTTTTAGGCCCCAATGCAAGACAGAGCTGAACTGGAGGAGTCCAGACTACTACTACTGCTTTGAGATCAAAGACATGGAGATTGGTGTTTCTCACAGCTTGCCACATCCCTTTTCAACTTGTTTTTACACTTTTGTTTTGGGGGAATTTGCCACTGTTTATCATCACTCACTATGAGTGGTGAAGGCAGGCTCATCCTCTAGCCTCGCTGTCAGTCAGGGGCTGGAGTTGTGTCCATGGCCTGCAGATGCTCTCCCCAATTATTATGGAATAATTTATGTTTGTTGAGGTCAGTTTGCGCCACCTAGATTGAAGAAAGTGTTCAGCTGAGTCCAGGGTCTCGAAGGAGTGAGTACTTCCATTGATAGTAATCCAGAGTGTGGCTTGGTAGCAGAGTAAGTAGTGGAGGCCCAGGTGAGTGCATGCCCACTGGGCCACCATGAAGGCTCTGCAGTAATTGGACTGTGCCAGAGGGAAGCCTGCAAAAATGTGTATATGGTGGCCTTGCCATCTGTGTTCATGCTTATTCCTGGCTAATTGCATGATAAGCTCTTTGTCTTGAACCTAAGGAAAGGATCCAAAATTTGATGTGGGTGGCCTTTGGGAGGCAGTTTCAGGATGAGGGAGTCATGGGAGCAGTCTACCTCCAGACCTCCCCAACATTTATGGTTCAGCAGTTCTGGAACTGTATGTTGTAAGAAGTCCATGACATTCCATACTTCACAGCCCTCAGGGAAGCCTATGAACTGGAGCTTGTTCCAGCATTCCTTATTCTCCATGTCCTCCTCTCTATCCCCTAAGATTCTGATGATACAATCTTTTCGCATCTGTAGACCATCATTTTGTCTGTGCAGTTATCTGTGTCTGTGATACATTGTTCTGCAATATTTACTCTGTGTGAAATGTCCAGGATATCTGAGTTGATTTGTTGGGTTGCTAGCTCAAGGTTATTCATGTGGCTGATCGGATGCTGGAACATGCTTTTAATCTCTTGCAGGTTCAAATCATGAGGAAACACAACAGCCATTGCAATGATGGAAGGCTTGCCATGCTCCACTTTAGTGGGTGACTGGATGAACAATGGCAGTGAAAAACTGCAGCTTACCTGCAACAGACACACCTCTGGCAGATTTGGCAGGTAAGTGACTTCAACTTAAGGTGTTTGGGGGTGATCTCATGCACAGAGAGAGCAGCAATATTTGGTGGATGAACAAAGGGCATAGCAGAGCTAGAATTTAAGCAGCCATCTTCACTGGTGGCCAAGCCATGCCCCCAACATAGTCCTTTTATGACCTTGCCTCATGAATCAGTCAGGTGCAATTTTTCAAATCCTGCCCAAATGGTGATTTTGCTGATGAACTACAAAATCACATTCCAGGCTGGATTAGAAACAAATATCACCATCCTGGTTCATGAGGTGTTCAAAGAAAGCCATGATGAAAATGTGGGGCAAAAATCTATTAAAACAGCCTTGTTGCAAACAGAATTTGGTTTTCTATACAAAGACAAAGTTGTATTGTGAGCAGATTTTCTTCTTTCATATGGTGTCATGAATAAACATCACATCACAAAAGAAGAAATCTCATGAGAGAAGATCACAAAAGAAGAATTACACCTCACAAAAGAAATTCTTCTTTCATGAGCTTCTTTTAATATGAACAATCATAAAACAAGAAATCTCATGTAAGAAGATCATGAAAGAAGAATCTCACCTCACTAAAGAAATTCTTCTTTTGTGAGCTTATTTTGATATGAAAGAAGATCATGAAACAAGAAATCTCACAAAGGAAGATCACAAAACAGGTAATGTCTTCTTTTGTGATTTTCAGTTCTTCTTCTTTCATGAGCCAAGATGCTTCTTTAGTGAGATGAAAGAAGAATTTCGGCTCAAGAAAGAAGAATCAGGATTCCTTGCTAAGCCTTCCACCTAGGATTTCAGGGATTTCCCAAAACCATATTTCAGGGTCAATTTTCCAGAAAATAAAACAAAAAAAACTCCAGAATCAATCTAAGTGGCACTCGTTTAGCTAAATTCATGTGTCTGATTTTCTCCTGGGAATTATTTTTATGGGTTTTCAATTTTTTTTTTTTGGAAAAAATGAAAAAGAAGATGGTGGCCATAAGAAAGAGGAATTTTTTCTCATGAAAGAACAATTTTGACTCAGAAAAGACATTTCTTCTTTTGTGAGCAGGAAATTCTTTTGTATGGGACTTATAAATGAAAAACCCGACTGAGCATGCTCAAAACCTAACTTTCAAATCCTTATAACTCAGGAACTGATTACAATTTTTTTACCAAACCAAAATAAGGCCTCTTTCTAGGGAAAGCCTCTTCTACTCAGAACATTTTAGAATAAAATTCCAAACCATGTGAGTTGTAGGTGACAGCAAAAAAATGGTCAAAACCCCAATTTTTTTCTAATTTTTGCACTATAAAATCTCGGAATCTGGACATCTGACCGTCACAAAACTTTCCAAATCAAGAGACATTGCCCCCAAAACCAGGCATACAAAATGTCCTACAATCCTATACAACTGGGACAAAGTTATTACTGTACAAAATTAGGGGTTTAATATTAAACACCCTACTCAACCCAAACTATAGGGGTGCTACCTCTCCTTATAATGTAAATATTCAAAAATATATAAATACCTATTTCATCTGTATCATCCAAATATTAAGAGCAAATCTCAATATTTTATAACTCAGTGGGCTGCTACTACAGATGTTTTGTTAGAACTGGGACACTATGCCAGGAAAGCTGTTTCTTAGCAACAATCGGACACTAGCTAATAAAATGTTGTTTTTTTTTTGTTAAACAATAAGAACTCAGCAGAACAGAAAGTCCACCAAACAGTGACAGACAAAATCACAGTACCACATAATAAACAGGCCACCACAGCAACAAGCCAGCAAATCCTGTTGACAAGGTCAACCACTCAAAAGGCACACACAAACTGACAAACTGTATAAATAAAATGAAATTTACACTAGAAATGACTCACCACAGAACAAATGTGGTGACTATCCTGCTCCCAACCAGCATCAAACACGCAACTATGACACCTTCCAGGGAACAATAATTCCATCCTTCTGAATGCACCCACAGTACACAAGACGAGTATTTAACAATTAGGAAAACTATGGAAAATATTATTTTTTGCTAGGGGAGCTCCAGACAGACACAGCCACTCTGCTGCTGCCAGAATTCTAGCATCTAGAACATAATAACTAATATAGAAAATATAAGCAGCATATTGTCCAAATGCAGTTTTTCTAAGTTTTCTCAAAAGTAACAAACTTACTTTAACCCACTGCTAATGCATTTCAACATTGTATTTTATCATTTGAATGCAGCAACACATTGCAGGTGCAAAGTAATGCAGCTAGGGAATAAGAATCACAGGAGAGAGTACTGGATGGGTGGAGTGAGACAACACTAGGGCTGAGGACTGAGACCTAGGAGTTATTATCAGTGACACCCTTAAGCAATTGAGCCAGCGCAACAAGGTCTATGATAAATCAAATTGGATGTTGAGGTGTATAGGGACAGCAACTGATAGCAGAAGGAAAGAGATACTACTACCTTTTTATAGATCTTTTGTGAGACTGAACCTGGAGTATTGTGCCTAGTTCTGGAGCCATCACATCAAGAAGGATAGGACTAGGCTGGAGACAGTGCAGTGGACAGTGATAAAAATGATTCAGGGCCAACAGAGTAGGTCTTATGGGGAGCTCCTCAAAGCATTGAAAATGTACTCGCTGGAGAGCAGAAGAGATAGTGAAGAAATGATACAGACCCTCAAGTTCCTAAAAGGAATTAACAAGGTAAACTGAGAGGAAATTTTTAGCTTGAATGCCGTTCGAGGTCATGGGGCCATGAGTGAAAATTGACAAGAGGGAGGTTCAGGAGGGACACAAGGAAGTAAATGGGATATGGAGCTGTGGAATAGTCTACCAGCTGAGTCGGTGGATACTGAAACAGTTGATGGTTTCAAGCACAGCTGGGACAAAATGAAGGACATAGTGGCCACTTGGGGCAACAGAATTGGGAAGTAGAATGGAGGGAGGAGGGGGAGGACTAAGACCTTGGAAAGATAATATGTCCCAGGGTCAGACAGAGAACTCGGGCAGACTCAATGGACTGTTGGTCTTTTTCTGCCATCATTGACTATGTTTCTATTGTCAGCATGACTTTAGCTTACTGTCTACAATTACCTCTAGAGACCTCTCCTTAGTTGTACTTTCCACTATTGCACCGCACATGGTGTATGAGCAGTCCAGATTGCTAAACTGGAGGTGAAGTACTGTTCACTCCCTTGTGCTAGATCAAAGACCCAGTTTCTTAGTCCATATGTCTAATGTGTGCATTCCCACCTTCTGTTGTGTCTGCTTGTCTTATGAATTTAGTGTCATCAGCAAACTTCAGTAGCCTGCAGCTGATCCCCTTCTTTTGGTCATTAAGTAGTATTGGAAGTAGTCAAATGTGTTTATGTCACACACATTCACACTTCCAAGAGCCCTGGGCAGTGAGACAAGGTTGATCTGGTTCACTTTATTTTTCATGCTGCCACCATGTTGACTACATCTGTCACTCAAGGCCATTCTTTTCTAGTCCTGCCATGGGCATGTACTCACACAGCACATGACCTGGTGATTGGTAACACAGAACAAGGCCTTTTGGACAATGGGACCCACTTGGTCACTCTATACAACCATTCTCCTGCTCTGTATCAGATGCAGGTCTACTTTTTTCAAAAGGGGGTGGGACAGGTACAGGGGAAGGGTTCTGGAAGCAAAATGCAGTGCAGTGAGAATATCTGGGACTGGGAAGGGAGAAGCCAGAGAGGGTGAGGGGGGCAGCAGGGTCAGCTCCCAGGGTGGGGGCTGACCAAATGAGCAGACACGAAAGACCGTTAGGCCTATTCTGCTGGCAATTTTTTATGTTAGTATGTTTTTTTTTAAATTTAATAGAGTTCTTTCCAGAAGCAGATCACAGACTTTGCAAAATAAAAATGTATTACCTGTGCTTTTCAAAACACAAAAGTCACAGACTGATATTAAATATATTTAATATTTTAATTTACCATATAAATATCAAATTAAATGAATCACAAGAGGAAAGGTAACAATAAACAATTTTAAACAGAAAAAATTACCTATAGAACAACCTCAACAGCTCTTACATAAAATAATCTATGTTCTTACCCACGGGACTTCTAAAAAACAACAGGCTTGGTACCACACAGACCTTGAGATCCAAAGGTCCAGCACATTCCTTTTAGGTATTGAGTATCTGAACTTATGGCTATGCTAAGAAAATATGAAAAGCTGTAACTATGACTCTAGTGATATACTTGCAGGGTCAGATACCCTCACCACATCCTGTACAAGGTTCAGCCCACTTCTTGCTGGAATGTTCTACACATTCTTTACAAGACATCCAATTGGTTCAAACAAGTTTGACTCTGGCAGTTGGCCATATAAATTAGAAGCTTGATTCTTGACAAACAAACCAATTACTTTAATATGTTTCATTCAGATCCCAGGGGCAAACTCATGTAGGGGTTTCCATGGTGAACTGGCTTGCATGCAGACACTTTAACTCCATACCATTCAAATTTAAATCCCTGCATTCAGGGCACTTAAACAGACCTGAAGACTTAATTACATCAGAACAACAATTGCTTGCCTCAAAGATTCAGTCAGAGACACCAAAAAACAATACAAAAAGTAACTATTTTGTTGTTACATTTTGTTAATTTATTTGCAAATGTCCAGGAAAATTTTCATAGAGCATTAACTAATTGTACCTGCCTTTCAATCCTCCCTCCCCATTTCATGTCTCCTCCCTTGAGACAGTTATATCCTTCCTATATTTCTGCACTTTGATTTCTCTACCAGCTGCTTGATTATGTTTCAGATTGTGCAGTGTGTTTCACACTCCTGTATATGTTGCACCTTTGCCAACTTGCACTACAGATGTGTGCATATTATTTTTTTTTGTAAACATTTATTCTATTGCACTTGCTTGTTATTGTTTCTTCTCCCCTTTCCCTTGGGTCACACCTGGAAATGAGCCTTGGCTGAATGTGCCTTTCCCAGTTACCGATTTTAAATAAATACAATTTTCAGTGGAATCATCTGCATAAAATCAAATGACAACAAGACAATCAGTATAATTGCTGCAATCACTACAAGATATATGGCAACAGATTATATACAAATAAATGAGATTTGGAGTAGCATAGTAATAAGAATACTGTTAACCATTAGAGAAGCACAGATTAATTAAAGAAGCAAAATCATAAAGCCAATTTGCAGTTAATTTAAAATAAGGATATCTGCCATCACTGCTTCTTAAATTTGATTGTGAGAGTATTCCAAGTCTGAGGCCCTCCAGTTTTGACATAAGTTGCTCAATCTTAGATTCCTGTAAGAACTAACATCATATTTAAGCATCAGAGATGAGTGAAGCAGGCTTTACAGATCAAACCTGTAAATTGGGAATGCCAAAACAAATATAACAGTACATAAACTGCAGCAATTACAGTTTCCTGTATTCAGATCATATGCCATCTCTGCAGCGACAGCTTTACAGCGATGTCGTCAATGCTGACAACATCAACACATCACTGTAAACTCCACTCGGGACTCTGTCACTCCTTCCTGAGGTCCTGCACCCCCTCCCTGAATCAGCTCAGACTCAGTTGATTATATAAAGTTGGGGAGTGCGGGGGGCACAGCCCCCCACAAAAAACACCTTTCTCCTCCCATGGCACAATGCCAACCGCAATTGTGGTCAACATAGTGGTGTCAGAGAAATATCGCATCTATAAGAAATTGTCGGTGCAGTGTCGTAGATCCTATTCAGATATGCATAGCCAATGCAATCCATTGTACAAACTGCAATGGTGAGTGTTGTATGAAGAGTTCAAGATAATCCATGCCAGGCAATTGTAAATGATACCAAGTTCTATTTTATTCTTTTATTTAAGAAGCAAAGTGACACATTCACAAAAAGCTAATGTATAGGAGTAACTAAAGCATGGGAGTAATATTGCATAAATATTTTTAAGAGCAAATGGCCCTGAACCAAACCCTGGGTATCCCGCTCAGAACACCATTCCACTCTGAATGATGACCATCCACCATCACTGTCTTCTTCCTACATATCAGCCAATTGATTATCCACTTCCTGTGCTTTTGTAGACTCCACATTGCACTGCTTTCTGAATGAGATTTCCATGTGATACAGAATTAAAGGCCTTACTGATGTCTAGATACAGTATATCTATTATATGATCCTCTGCAGCTTCTGAGTTACCTTATTGAAGATGATGATCAAAGTTCTGCTTACCAAGGAAATCTTAAGAAACCATGGGTAGTAGCGTGGGGAATCCCTATAAGTTAGTACATGTTTGCATAGCATATTTGTTGATCACTGCATTTGAAGTAGAGAGAGAATGGACTTGATGAAGCAAGCCTCCCTTTTAACTTTATATTACTATGCATTTAAAGATGGACAGAATATACATATATGTTACTTTGGCTGGATTCTACTTTTGTGATGCATGTTGTATGCCTTCCCATGTACTAAACTACCAAATGTTTTACAACTGGTTCAAATACTGTTCAGAATACAGATGTAGGCTCACAGATCTGAGGTTACCTGGATCCAATCTCACTATCTTCTTGAATAAGGGGTTGATATGGACTATTTCAAGTCATTCTGCACTATCCCAGTCTGTAAGGAGTTGTAAAAGATATCAGTGAGGAGGTCCAACAAGAACCCCTCTTAACACTTTCCTTATACTTTTGTAGATGCTATTCTGGAAACTGTAATTTTCTTAGAATTTCACCCTCTAGATATCTGACCATTAATTCTGGCATGATCAGCACTAACTCTCATGCAGCTTGCACTTCTTCCATAATAATTTCCTCCCACAGCTAGCCATTTTCCTTGACATTCTAGTACAGTACTCATACAAAGTATTTACTCAGTCCCTCTTAATTCCCTCTACCTTTTTCTTTCTTCCTTCGTTTTACCAGTGATGAGGGGCCCCACCTTTTCCCTAATTCACTTTTTGTTCTCTAAATGTTAAAAAGTGTTTTATGATTCCCATTAATCCTCTATGTAATCCTATCTTTCAGACTTATTTTAGCATGTGCAATCATAGTCATGTATTATTTTTGTAACACTCTAGGCTCTACTTCCCTTGCTCTGTCCCCAGAATCCTTACACTTATTATACACTCTCTTTATTGCCCTTAACTTCCCATGGAGGCCTTCACCTTACCCTTTTGCTGTTATGCACATTGGATACATATAGTTCTTGTCTCCATTATGTGTCCCACTTGGCATTAACACTCCACCACTGTGGCGTATTTGCCAATTTAGTCATTACTGACCACTTCAGCTTATCAAAATCAGTTCTTTTGGAGTTTTGCATCCTGGTCCTTTTTTTAAGAAACAGCTTTCCCGTCACCTTAGATCCATTAAAGTCATTATCACATAGTAGCTTCCCAATATTTACTGGTCTGACTATGCTACAATCCTCACTACTCAGCAGCAGATAAAGAACAGCATCCACTCTTGTCCCACGCCTGATGTTCTGAAAAAGGAAACAGTCCTTCACTACTGACAAGAACTCCTTACATCTTTTCACATGGGCACTGTCCATCATTCAGTAAATGTTTGTTAGGTTGAAATTCCCCATGAGAACTAGGGGTGATTGGACCATTTGGAATCCATTCCGTTTACACCAGGTGGATTTTCAAAAATTCTATTTCATCATCCCAAGGAGTATGAGAATTCTATCCCTCTGGGAAGGGCTCCAAGTGGAGTGACAGAAGTCAAGACCAGCATTCCTATCTGGTTTGAGTGCACTGAAGCCTGGGTATGCCTGATACCTCAACTAGATAGGCAAACCCTGCTCTCTGGAAGTCTGGATGAGGTCAAATCTGCCTGACTCTGGCCGAGCAGAGTTACATAAGTTCGGATTGAGAGTGATTCCACCTCCCTCCAAAAGGGTGAAGGGAGACTTTGAAAAGGAAACCCATAGGCAAGTGCGAGGAGATCTTTTGAAGCACAATTTTAAGTGGGGAAGGCCACACACCAAGCCAACAAATGGAGTACTATTGGAAAGGTTTTAGCCTGTGGATCTCAGAAGAGGGGCTTGCCTAGCCCTAGCCATAGTCTGGATATTACCTGGGAACTGAGCACTGATCCCCTAGGTTGGTCCACTGGATATGCTGCCAAGGGGGATCTCTCTACCTGGGGAACATCAGGGGAACAAGGGCCAACATCCCTGTGAGTCTGGGGCTGCTAGCTTCCCAGGCAGGGCTTCAAGCAGAGCTAAAGAAGTTAAGGGGGACAGGCCAGCATCCCTACAGTGCCTGAGTGCACCAAAGCTCGGGTAGACCCAGTTCCTTGGTCCCCTGGATGAAGATCAGATGTTTAAACCCTGCCTATGGAAGTCTTGCATAGGATCAGACTTGCCCATTCTGAGCTGAGCAGAGTTCCAGGAGGTTAGCCTCAGTGTGCCCCCACCTCCTGCTGAAGGAGTGAACTTGACTTTGGGGAGGGTACTGGGAGGCAGGTTCCAGAACCAAAGAAGAGCAAAAATTGCTGCACACACATGAAAGAGGTACTAAATAACTATTTTATTAACAAAACAATAAAAAACACATACTACAAAGCCAGCCTAACACCCCTATTTATTGCCTCCATGGAGGGTTTATTGGGGGTAGAGTTAGCACAAATCACATTCCTTAAATACCCAATGCAATTAACAATTCATTACTAAATCACATTAAGCAATTAAGGAGTGCAGAACAGGTAGTGTGACTACATGTCCACAAAGTACAAAAAAAAAAATTTGAAAAAAGTTTAAAAAGGCAAGCAGATATATAGAACTGCATTGGGCATACATTAATAATACTAATCCATTTAATAGCACACCTTGCTAGTGATGGGTGAAAATTCCGATTTCCACTGTTGCGGAAGTTCCCCGAAGGTTCGAAACTTTCGTGGAATTTTCCTCTCTTCTGCCTGTGGTGGAATTCCAAACTTTCACCATTTTATGGTGGATTTCCACCTAGTACTGTGATATCTGTTTGCGAACTGCAGACGTTTTGTTATGAAATGCAGAAATAAAGTGTCTTGCCAACTATTTCTCCGTATCATGTAATTATCCACGGTTTTCAATGTAGTTCTGTGGATTTTTTTCCGCCAGCTATGAATGAATATACCTATTTTTCTATAGACGCTATTGTAAGTCTTAAACTCACATAGACTGGGATTCTCCAAGGGGTGGGAATAATGTGCACCTGCATATCCCAACTGCAGAGTCCCGCACCCATGGAACAATACACAGTGGCCATATTCACTGCCACTGGCTACTGCATGACTCCCTTCTGTAGCCCTGCCCCCCTCAGTGCATGGGACCATGCAGGACAGCCAGTGGCAGTGTAGCAGATCCTGGTGGGCATCCAATGGGATGCCCATTCAGGGTTCCACAGTGTAGCCCATGTGCTGCAGGACACAGGTTTGGGTGTGAGAATGTCATCTGCAGGTACCTGGACCCACATGGAAACACACCATTCCCTGGTGAGCCCTCCAGTCTGTGCCCATTGACATGTGTGCCCCCACGGCGTATGGACAGGCCCTGCCAGCAGGACCCCCGACCTGTGAGCAGGCCTCCCCAACACAGTGGTGCCCCATCCCCGAGGTGGTTGATCCCACTGCACACACATCTGAGCCCTGTCCCCATACCAGTCCGTCTGTACCATGGGGGTCCTCAGCACAGCAATGCTTGTCCGGAGTGGTCATGCTTGAGGAGGGAGTTGGACATGTGGTGCTGTTGCTGGGTGGGAGGTGTCAATAGGCACAAGGTCAGTGCTCCTATGTGTAGTGGGGGGAGAGGTGCCTGCATAAGTGGGGCTGGGGCACAGCTGGGTTCTGGGGTGCGTGGCACTGGACAGTGATTGTGGACAGATGATGGAGTCTGTCAGGGGGGACGGGAGCTACCCACCCTCACAGTGGTAGTGTTGGAAAGGGTCAGCTTGGTGACGGGTCCCTGAGGTGTGTGCTGCTGCAGGGGGCATACTGTGCTTTCATGCATAGCACAGAGTGCAGGCATGCCCCCTGCACTGCCACCCAGACCTCTCCCTCGTGCAACCCACCGGCCAGATGGGGATTAGGTGCGTACCAGCCCCATGCCCCCTTGGAGAATTGGGTGCAGGGAGTGCCATGGACATGGAGGGTCTACGTGCCCCAGATACACGGTGCAAAGACTCTCTGCACCTTAAAGAATAGAGACCATTGTGAATGTAACCACCAAAGCTGTTGAGCACCTTATGTGGTGTCAGCAATACATCTGTTCTGTTTTTGTTTTAATTGGTTCATTTTTTCCTCCTTTCTTGGTTTTATTTCCGCATTTCTTTCTTTTGAATTCCACAGAACCTAAGAATTGAGTTCTTTTTAATTCCACGATATACAGAAAATGTTGTGGTTCAACACAGAAATCCCACGGAAAGGTCAAATTACACCGCACGTAGCTCTAATCACATGCTTTGAAGCTCTGCAGTCTCATGGGATGCAGAGGGAGGCATCAGGTGATAGGACACATTTCCCACTGCATAGTACTCACTTCTGAAGAATTTTCTGAAGAGGGAAGAGCTCTATTTATTCTGCTCCGCAGGACAGGCTTTCTGAGTGACAATCTGCCACTTTATTTGTTCAGCGTAAGAAATATAGTGCTAGTATCTGTACTTGGGGTGCTGGGTCAAATCTATTTCAGAAGTGTTGTTGATCTTTGTGATTATATCATATGTTGTGGTAGTCTGTGTCCTGCAGTCTCAGTCTGTAGTATTACTGCATTGTTTTTGAATACTTGCTGGTATTTAAGGCACACAAAGTACAACATTTCAGGCAAATGCAAGGGAAAGTGTGGAGGATGTTGGAAAACTGCCATTGGTACTCAATTACTCACACGGGTGTCACAAGAAGGTGTACAGGTTGCTGGGGAAGATGGTAATAGAAGCAGCACTGTTTCTGTTACTGCAGGTTCTGGTGGTAGTGCAATGCTAGCCATGCCACATACCGTGCCACTGTCAGCTACAGTGGGAATCAAAGCTTCCAGCTTCTTTGGGATGCAGCGCAGTACTGCTACTTCTAGCGCAGCTGTTGCTAATCATTCAAAAGAGCATAAAAAGACTGCCATGGATGTTGTTGCACTACTGTGTGAGTCCCTAGCATCTCAGGAGGAGCAGGAACATAGTGAACAGTCTCAGTCACAGGACACCCACGGGTTAACTTAGGAGCTGCTAGGACTGAGAGTGAGGAGGGTTTGGGTCCAGTGGCAGGCAATATCAGAGACGATGACAGTAAGGGTGGGGCAGGACCAGTTACTGAGTGGGGAATAGAGAAGGAGTAACATCATAGACAGCTTCAGAAGGTGCCTGAGGAGCAAGAACCTCCTCGGAGTGAACATTCTGTTAGTGCTACTGTTCATGTGGCAGAGAAGGCTACTGAGGAAGAGGAGGTAGGGTGCAGTCAGCCCTTACTGTCACAGCTAGAAATTTCAGTAAGCAGTGAGGGTACTAGTGATGAGGGTGTTGAGGGTGAGGGTGATGATGACCCAGTATTAGACCCTAATTGGCAGCCACCCCTTTCACAATCAGCAACCACAACTGTCAGTGGTAAAGGGCAAGCAATCCTTTTTATGTCACTCCACAAGCAGCAACCTGTCAGGGTGAAGGCACTGCTGGAATTACGGGGCTTGCCAGGACTCAGCCCCAGTAGCTCTGAAGTGAGTCCCGGTAGCTCACACAGCACAGCCATTAACTTGTATTCGGAAGGGGGGGGCTCAATTTAAAGATTGGACCCTAGTGCAGCCCCCTCCGCAGCACCCAAAGCTTATAAAGTGTAATTCCAACACTGGGTAAAGGGACAGCAATTGCCAAAAATGGGATATGGGGATTAGCAGCAGCAGCAGCAGCAGCAGCAGGAGCATCCTAGGAAAACAATTTCACCCACCCCTCTGTCCCAGTCCTCACCTGCCCTGCCCAGCAAAATCTGGTGTGTCGGTGGACATTCATCTGTGTTGGATTTCTTTGTCATCGATGAGTCTGATGACAGTGTGTCTGTGTGCAACATTTGTCATTCCAAAATTAGCAGGAGTAAGCCAGGTTCACACTATGGGATGACTGGTATGTGCAGTCATATGCAAAGTAAGCACCCCATTAAATGGACACAGCATAAGTGGTTGACATCTATGCCCAGTTCTGATAGTTCAGAACACACTGAAATATAGGGTCCCCAGCCTGGTGATGATGTGGAAACATTTGATCCCTTACTGTGTTCCACCCCCTACACATGCAGCTACAAGTGGAGGTTGTCAAGCTGATTCATCTACTGCATGGATAGAGAGCTTTTTTCAGCCTGTCTCTGCTGGCGGACAAGGCAGCCAAAGCTGCAAGACCATACGTGGCAAAATCAAAACACCTCCCACAGTTCAGCACACTGTGAGGTTTAAGCAGCCAGATATCAAATCGGCATTGACCAATCACACCAAATATCATCGAAAACACTCAGTGACAACAGAGCTGAACATGGCTGTTGCCAAGATGCTGGCAACAGACCTTTTGCCATTCTCATTTGTCAAGAATCAGGGTTTCAGAGAACTTATGGAGAAGGCTGTGCCTAAATATAAAGTGCCCAGTCAAACTTATTTCAGCACTAAGTCTCTTCCAGCAATGTATAATGACCTTGCATGCATGGTGTCACATGCTCAGTTCCACTCTGCAGTAACCAGCATTCAACTCACCACCGGCATCTGGGCCAGTGTCCCATCATCGGGCATTAGTTAAATGTGCATCACTGCACACTGGGATTATTTCCCTCGGGTATATGCCTTGCACCCCTGTCCCTCATCTACTTGTCCCCTGACTACTGGCAGCAGTATTAGGGGTGGTCGACAGTATGCCACATTGAGTATACAGAGTATGCATGGGTCACATGCATCTGACAGAAATCTCACCTACATTAACGAGGCCATTAGACAGTGGCTAAAGCCACATGGATTCAAGGCTGCATATATTGCCAGTTACAATGCCCAGAATGCCATCAAAGCAATCTCTGATGGCTGTTTTTACTATGTCCCCTGCTTTGCTCATGTGTTAAATCTCATTGTGAGGTTCTTTCTGGAGCATGAAGCAGTGAGTACCATGTTGGCTGCCAGCCACAAAATCTGCAGCCATTTCAGTCACTCTGCACTGGCTAGAGCAGGGCTCAGGGCTCTACAGAAGGCCAATAATGTACCACAGCACCACTTGAAGCTTGACATCAGGGCCGAGACTCGCACTGCACTCTCCATGGGAGTTGCTGTGGTCCAGCCTACGGTTACAAGTACCCTGTTCACCTGGAGTTCCTTTGAAAGGCCGGAAATCGATGATGTTATGAAGATTGTCCAGAGTATGCATACCACAAGCTGTAGTTTAGACCCGGGTCCCACTAGCCTGATTATGGGCTGTGGTGAAGTTATCATCCTGGTTCTAGCTAGGCTAGTCTGGTGCTCCTTAGACTCTGGTGAATATCCCTGCTCCCTGAAGGAAGCAGTGGTGACACCAGTGTTGAAAAAGGCTTCTCTGGACCCAGATTCCCTAGCCAACTACAGACCTATCTCGAACCTCCCCTTTGTGGGGAAGGTAATCAAGAAAGTGGTGGCAGCCCAGCTGGACAACCATTTAACCATCCATAACATCTACGACCCTCTTCAATCAGGTTTTTGGAAGAGGCATAGCACTAAGGCTACTCTGGTTTGGGTGCTCAATGATCTCCTGATGGCAAGAGACCAGAAAAAACGGTCCATTTTGGTCCTTCTGGATTTGTCAGCAGCATTTGACACCGTAGACCATGGGGTGCTGCTCGAGCACCTGAGATGCATCTGTGGGTTGAAAGGTTTGGTACACAGATGGTTTACCTCCTTCCTCACAGGTAGAACTCAGAGGGTGGTATCGGTGATATTTTCCTCTGATCCTACCGCTTTGTCCTGTGGGGTGCCTCAGGGCTCTGTGCTGTCCCCCATGTTGTTTGCTGTGTACTTGCTTCCCCTTGGAGGCATTGTAAGACGATACGGGCTGGTTTCATTGTTATGCCGATGATACTCAGCTCTATCTGTCTTTTGCACTTGACCAGAATACAGCACTCTCAGTGTTTAACAACTGTCTCAGCGAGATCCAGGGTTGGATGAGGTCCAGCTGGTTGAAGTTGAACTCTGGGAAGACGGAGGTGATGGTCGTGGATCCTGGCCGCCGGATTGAGGGGTGGGGAGCAAATCAAACCTCAGGTTTATTCCTGGGGAATGTGGAGCTCCCTGCCTCTGAATGGGTGTGAGACCTGGGGGTGATCCTTGACGATCAGCTGACATTGCGTGTGCAAGTGTCAGCGGTTCTTAAGCTATCCTTTTACTATCTTAGGAATATCGCTAGGATCAAGTACCTTGTTCCATCTGGTGACCTACCTACACTGATCCACGCCTTTGTGACCTCTCGCTTGGACTACTGCAATTCCCTTTACTTTGGGCTTCCTGGGGTTGATATCTGCCACTTGCAGCTAGTGCAGAACTCAGCGGCCCAGTTGTTAATGGGGACCTCACATTTTTCCCATATTACACCAGTGCTGTGGGATCTGAACTGGATGCCGGTGCAGTGGCGGATCACCTTTAAAGTCGGATTGCTGACATATAAAGCCCTACACGGCTTGGGTCCTGACTACCTGAAAGATCTTCTGGTGCCTTACCTTCTGATGCGACCACTCCGCTCAGTCAACGAGGGGTTGCTAGAGATTCTAAGGGTAGTCTTAAAATCTTCTGGCGCCTGAGCTTTAGTTTTGTAGTGCTGACCCTCTGGAATTCTCTACCCTGTTGAATTAGAGAATGCATGATGGTGGAGGGTTTCAAAAAAGGCCTAAAATCCTTTTTATGGAAAAAGTCATTCGGTGATGATATAGATATTAACTAACGCTGTATATTTTAATTTGGATTTTAATTTGTTTTATGATGTTTTTATGACTTTCTTTTTTGTAATGCGCCTTGATTTTAGAAAGGCGCAAAAGAAATAAAGTTTATTACTGATGTGCCAACCTGATGGAATTCCACACTGTATATGCTTGAGAGGCTGTATGAACAGTACAAGCCACTCAGTGAGTATATAATGCACATGTGTGATCGAGAAGCACAGGCAACCATGTCACTGAGTCCATCCCAGTGGTTTTTGATGGACAGTATTATCCAAGTCCTCCGTCCTCTTGAACAGGTGACATAGGTTGTGAGCACAGAAAATGCATGTTTGAGCCAGGTGATACCATTGCTGCATGTACTCCACTGGGCACTGGTCACTGGTCAATGTAAGGGGGCAATTTGAAGTGGCTACAGACTCTGTTGAAGTAGAGCTGGCTGACCGCATCATGCAGCTGTGTGATGATGATCCCAGGGTCATTCACATTAACAACTCAGATACATACATCCTGACAACCATTCTTGATCCCAGGTACAAGCATGGCATGGTGGCACTTCTTCCAGGTGGGAAAGATGATCTTGATTACCATGTGATCATTCTGCGTGGCAGGGTCAGAAAATGGATGATGCACTCAGAGCTAAGGGTGGAAAAATTAGTCACAGTACAGAAACTGGAAGCAGCAACAGTCCCTCACTCAGTATCCTTCTCTTCTACCAGTATGGTGTCTGCACCCTCACCCTCATGATCACGCAGTAGCACTGGTACCACAAACCCCCTCTGGTCCATGCTGAAGGACATTGGTGTTTCTATGCACCAGCAAATGGAGGGCGACAAAGAACTGCAGCTGTCTGCATGCCATATGGTGCAGTCATATGTGGATGACCCATGCAGCTAAGCATTGATGATGAGCCTCTGGACTATTGGAGAAGCAAACTGGAAATCTGACCTGAGCTTACAGCTATCTCCATGGAGTACCTTACCTGTCCTTGTGCCAGTGTAAGCTTGGAAAGGGTTTTCAGCACTGCAGGTGCTATTGTGACTGACCGCCTAAGCTGCCTGTCTGATCAGAATGTTGAGTATCTAACATTTGTCAAAATTAACTCCCATTTCTTCCTCAAGCAGTATGTTGTGACAACAACAGCAACATTCCATGATCCCGCTGAAGAAGATGGTGAGCAGCAGGACTTGTCAGAGGATGAGGAGAGTGTGCCAGTGCCATCTGATGAAGACACAGCTCAGGGATTTGAGTTCTCCAGAGTAGGAGACAGTCACAGAACATGTGTGTTGTGTGCAGAATTTATGTTGCAAGGTACCCTAACATCTTGTATATTCAGTTATATTACCAGAATAAAGCCTGCCACCTGGAGTCAGTGTGCAATGCCTGAGTCATAAACTGCCATATTACAAAAAACATTGGTGAAGCACAGAATTACTACATCCCGATTTATGCTAAAAATTCACGCTGACATCAGCAGCAGTTCTGTAGTTATAACACTGCATTACTTTCAAATGTCCAAGTTTGCCACTGTTTAGCCCCTCCCAATAAAAAAGTAAAAAACCAAAAAAATTCTGCAGTCATTGTTTTTGTCTGAGACTCATGTCAAGGAAGTCTTATGTCAAAATATATAAAGTTTTATATTTTCAAGAAAATTAAGAACAACTTGTATCAAACAACCATGAAGATAATAACAAGGAAAAAACAACTATTAAAGTGGAATGAAACAAGTCAACAACAGATTAAAAAAAACAATTTACATGGAAACATTCAGAATAAATAACAAGACAAAAAACACACAACAGTCAGAACATTAGGTTATAACTATTTACAGGTTGGAGAAATAACTCCTTGAAAAAAACTAAATCACCAACAGTGTCAGCGGCCAAGCGATGGCCGGTTCTGTGGCCTCCTCCTCCTTAGAGCCCTCTTTTTTAAGAGCCACAGCATCTTTTCCTGGTTCACCTCCATTCTCACCAGGCGAGCCTCCAGTGCAACTATTCTTTTTTAACAAGTTTTATGTCCTTGTCCCTTCCTAACCCTGGAGGGCTCTCAGTATGCTGGGTGGCTGCTGGGATGGCTGCTCCTTCTTGTCCACATGGTGCCGCAAATGGTTGTGGAGCTGCTGCCACTGTCCCTGTCTGTGAGGAGCCAGGCTGCTGCTGCCGCTCCTCTCTGCCAACTTCTTCAGCTGTTGCTGGATCATCAGCACATGTTTTTTAGTCCGTGTGCTGGTTGTCATCTGCTGGGGCTGGTCCTGCTCTTTGGGTGGGATGGGCACCAGTGGTGGCTGAGTCTCATCGTCTGCAGTACAGAAAGAGATATGCAGTTTTAGCAGAATGCACTGTACAAGTGAGTGCAACTGTCAGATTAATGTCATCAACAGTAGTTGTAGTACACTACTCTAACTAGTATCTAGTGTCATCTCATTGTACCCTGACCTTCTGCTGGTGCCATGGTTTACATCCTCTGTATTTATTCACCTACTTTCCTTGATCACTGTTGTATGTGTTACACCCAACCCTGCCACATTCAGAGAGAATGGGAAGTATAACGGCCATGAGTGTGTGAAAGCTGAGGTCTAAGCAAGGGAATCATACCATATGCATGGTGTGGTTCACTTGACCCAGTACTAAGTTAGAGTACTACCAAACAGTGTGTGCTGCAACATATACAGTACAGTGTATATATATATATATATATATATATATACATCTCCTCTAGAGTACCCCCTTACTGGTATTATACTCAGGCTGAAAGATGTGGTGGTGTTTGTCAAAGTCATCAGCAGTTCTGTCATTCATTTGACATGAGCAATAAAAATGGAACAGCAGTAGGCACTAGTACTAGTCAAAGACTACTTCAAGGGGCAGGTACCAAAGCAGTGCAGTTACAGAAAGACACCCAAGCATGTCAGATGATGATCAATTTATACACAAGTGGTTATGTCAAACATTTTCTCACAATACCAGACTGACATTGAAGGACAAGAAATTGGTACGGGGTTTACATACTAGTGGTTCCAGCAATCATAACTGTGCCTCATATGGGGATATGATACAAAGAACCATACAGATACCTCTCAGGTAAAAACAAGGTACTGTACAGGAAGGCAGCATGTTTCAAAGGAAAATATGCACAACTGTCAAGGCTCCTGCTATGACATTAGAAAGGGAGAGGTTAAGAGGAAATATTAGGAAACACTTCTTCACTGAGAAAGGAGTAGTAGAGGAGTGAAACACCCTACCAGCGCAAGAGGTGGTGTCAGCAACTGTTACAGGATTCAAGAAAGTATGGGTTAGGCATTAGAGGATATTGGAAGTGAAAGGGGGGAGAGGAAGCAGTCCAGAGACAGAGTAGGGTATACAGTGGCACAGTAGTATAAAAGAGAAATAAAATACAGACTGGTTGGCCCTGGCCCATGAGGCCCTTATGTGATGACACCTACCTTCTATGTTTCTCTGTCTATATGTCATTGATACAGCAGACCAGGGTTTCATTGATACTTTCACAAGCACCATTTCAGTTACAAACTGTGTTGCCTGCATTGAGCAACAAACTGAACCTACCTCTGCTCTGAGGTCACACTTGTAAGCCACTTACAGTAGTGCAGCAGCAGCAGTATTGCACAGTAGCCCTCCTACTTAAGTACCTGTTTGCCTAACATAGAAATACACAGATGTACAAATGTTATTTCCTATCACAGTTTAAGTCTTGCCTGACCTCGCCCAGCGATGGCAATGCTAACACTCTCACCCTGACAGCAGGTTCTGCTGTGTAGTCATAGACATCCACCTGATGGCCTGTCATGGCCCTTCCATCTCATTGTACCATTGTGACCACTGTGCCGAAACTCTCCAGGCTGTGATGAGGCCACACATACCACCTCAATCCACTATACATTCACTCTTCATATTCACACTTTTGGAGATGACACCTTACACTGTACTGGGGAGGGAATGACACATCACCACCAGTGCTTACCACGATGTTGCAGTTTAGTCAGGTGGGCACGGTATTCACAAGTGATGATTCATAAAGATCCTAAAACACTGATTGGGGCAGTCAAGACTATGCCACTTCTTAAAGTGCAATTGCATTGGACATGGAATTAATTACTGCCTCCCCCCAGCCCTCTTCCAGTGACCATGTACCCACACTGGTAGTCTGGGTGACATGGGCTGGACTGCTAAGGCACTGAATGATTTCAACAATTGTCATTTGGTGTTTTTTGACCAGTGTAAACTTATAAGGATCACACACTGTATACAAATTGAACACCAAATCCCGTACCCTGCCTGGTCTGTCACGAATGTTGATTTGTGCACACACTTATCACCAGCATGATCAACAACAGTGAGTGACACTACCACCCTTCACCCAACTGCACATACTACAATGCAGGTGTGTTTTGTGAAATTCAAATGACTTTTGCCATTACTTACAAAGGGCCACATGATGGAATATCAGTGGGTTTCTAAGCACCAGGAAGGTAGAAGGGGTGGGGCAGCCAGCTGTTCCTAAGGACAAGGAGCACTTCAACTTCACAACACAGTAGATGAAAACTTTTTTTACACTAGTGCCTCTAGAATATGTTGCTCACTAACTGCAGGCCATGTTCCACTGGTTTGCAGTGGTGAACCACAAGTGATGGTAGTCTGTCGATTCAGTTGAGTTCTTCAATACATGCAATTTAATTTGTTAACAATATACATAGCTTATCAGACATGGGCTCTCCACTGCTCCTGCTAAGTCCTCCAGCTCCTGCCACACTGCTGCTGGAATCCCCACTGATGGCAGCAACACTAGACCTTCCTGCAGCACCTGTTCCAAATGAAGAGGAGTAGTTCAAATCAGTGTTGGAAGTTGGAACACATAATAGTAAAGCAGCACTGCAGTAATCAAACATATTCCATCTTGTGGTGAATGCAAACTGCCAACTTGACCACAGAACACAACAGATAATCACATGTAGAGAGGTGAGGAGGAATCACACTGGTACATGTGAGGACAAATGACCTAGTTAGGGAAATGGTGGGTAACAAAGAAGAGGACTGAGGAAATGGGAAGGTTGTGCAAGGAGACTGGGGAGTCTGTGACATTCTCCGAGGTGCTCCCAGTACCCCTAAGTAAACACAGTGAGAAAGGAGAGGATTAGGGAGTTGAACACATGGTTGGTAGAATGGTGTCAAACTAAGGGATATAGGGTTGTGGGCGGCTGGGACAGTACCCAGTATAATAATAATCTGTTTGCAAGTGATAGGCTGCACCTGAGTGGGGAGGGAAGAGGTATTAAAGCAAATACTGGGGAGGTATATTGTGACAAAGGTGGATTTAAACTAGATGAGGGGTGGCAAGTGAACAGCAGGTAGGCAGGGATGCGATAGAGTGGGGTCACTGCCTGCCCCAGGCTAACAGTGAAGGACTCAGGCGGCCGAAAAGGAGGAGTAGAAAGAAGAAATGGAGGCCAATGAAGGGAGGGGGCAAGATGGAGGGTGGTCTCACTGAATGCAAGAAGCTTAGGCAACAAATCAGCTGAGCTACAGGCACTCTTAGCAGTGTGAAGGGTGGATATTGCAGCTGTCACAGAAACGTGGACAACTGAGCAACGGGACTGGGATCTGACAATCCCAGGACACAAAGTATACAGGAAGGACCATAAGGAAGGGAGGGGTGGTGGGGTGGCAGTCTATGTGAGGGATGGGATCAAATGCACAAGGGCTGATGGAGAAGAAAGGAGAACAGAGGCAATCTGGCTGCAGCTCCTAGACTCAAAAGGTAGGAAACTGAGGTCTGGGGTGGTATACAGGCCACCGTCCCAGTCTGAGGAGCTTGACAGGAAATTAGCAGGACATATCAGAAAGGTATGTAGAAAAGGGAAGGTGGTCATCGTGGGGGATTTCAACTTGCCGGGGGTTGACTGGAGCATTCCGGTCACCTCCAGTGCTGGAAAGCAAGTGCTCCTGGATGTGATCTAGGAGGGTCTCCTGACACAGTTGGTTAGTGTACCTACTAGGCTAAAGAACACTTTCGATCTGGTGTTGTCGAATGGGGAGGCAGTAAGTGAAATAAAGGTGGAGGACCCACTAGCCGACTAGCGATCACCAAGCGGTGTGGTTAATATCACGATGTGTGGGAAGCCAGAGAAATCATTTACTCGGTGGTAAACCGGGGTCAGACTTTGAGAGGATACAGGAAGTACTGAAAGGAAAACTAGAGGGCATAAGGCAGGAGATGGATGCAGAGCAGAAATGGGATATTATTAAACGGGGAATACAGAGGCAACAGGAGCCTACACAAGACACAAGAGTAAGAGCAGCAGAGCAAGAAAACCATGCTGGTTAAACAGTGAGGTAGCGGAGGTGGTGAGAGTAAAATGAGAGGTGCACCAGAGGTATGGGAGAACAGAGAAGGAAGTGGACGGGAGAAGTATGCAAGATGGTCCAGGAGGTGACCAGAAAAGTGAGAGAAGCCAAGTCCCAGAGGGAGCTGAGATTAAGCGCAGGAATTAATGGGGGAGACTTTTCAGATACATCAGGGAGAAAAGGAAGTGCAAGGAGACAATAGTGAGAATAAAAAGGGTGGGAGTGGACAGAAAGGGCCAGGAGCAGGCAGAAGTGCTGAATGAATACTATTGCTCAGTGTTCATGGAAGAAGGAGGGACCGCTACCACCATGGCCGGAGGGTGGGGACAGGGGAGAGAGCAACAGATGGAAGAATTGAGACAAGTAAAGTCCTAGAAGGACTGAGGTAACTGAAAGTAGACAAGGCATCAAGGCCGAATGGTATCCACCCAGGTGCTGAGGAGATGGCGGATGTGTTGGCGGAGCCACTGGCAGATCTGTACAGCACCTTACTGGAGTTGGGATGTGTGCCAGTGGACCGGAGGATGGCACATGTAGTACCATTACACAAGAGGACCAAGGGATGAACCAGGTAATTTTCACCTGGTAAGTCTCACCCCTCCATAGTGTGCAAACTCATGGAAACAATACTAAGAAAGACTGGTGTCGTACCTGGAGGACAATGGCCTCCAGGATGTGAGGCAGCATGGGTTTGTTTCAGGGAAGTCTTGTCAAACCAACCTGATACAATATTATGACTGGGTGACAGGTGAGCTGGATAAGGGTCATGTGGTGGTTGTTCTTTACTTGGACTCCAGCAAGGCCTTCGATTCTGTGCCTCATGGGCAGCTTGAGGGGTAGCTAACTGGTGTAGGGGTAGGGGCAAAAATGATTAACTGGATTACAAGCTGGCTGAGTAGGAGGCTGCAATGGGTGGAGGTGAGAGGGGAGCTCTCAACTACAAGGCCAGTGATGAGTGGGGTGCCACAGGGCTCTGTGTTGTGGCCAGTATTGTTTGGGCTCTTCATATCAGACACTGCACATGGGGTAGTGAGCAAGATAAGTCTGTTCACTGACAACACCAAAATCGGAGCAGTGGTGGATGGAGAGGAGGGATGGAAGCAGCTGCAGGGGGATCCAAGCAAGCTAGAGGAGTGGTCGGAGAGGTGGCAGCTGGGGTTCAATGCAAAGAAGTGCAAGGTTATACACTTTGGGGTGAAGAACCCAAGCAGAGAATACTGGTTGGGAGGGGTTAAGCTGGGGATCACTGAGGAGGAGAAGGACCTAGGGGTAATGATAACAGGGACCATGAACAACACTGCCCAGTGCAGGAGAGTGGCTGCAAAAGTGAACAAAATGCTGGGGTGCATAGCGAGGGGGTTTCTGTCCCATGGGAAGAGAGGTGATCTTGCCCTCTACAGTTGGCTGGCAAGGCTACACTTAAGAGTATGTGTGTGCAGTTTTGGAGGCCATACCTAAGCGTGATATCAGGCTACTGGAGGGGTGCAGAGGAGGGCAACAAAATTAATATGTGGAATGGAGGGAGAGACTATTACAGCAGGCTGGGAGACCTGAATATGTACACTCTGGAGGATAGAAGGGACAGAGGGACATGATAGAGACATTCAAGTATCTAAGGGACTAATACGGATGGGGCAGATGGTGTCTTTAAGTTAAGGAGGGGAGGGTCACCAGGGGCATGGGCTAAGAATAGAGGGGGAAGATTTAGGAAGGAAATGAGAAGACACTATTTCACAGAGAGGTGGGAGCAAAATGGAACGTCCTACCAGAATGGGTGGTATCATGTAAATTTGTGAACAGCTTCAAAGGGCATGGGACAGAGAACAAGGGAGAGTGAGGGAGGGAAGTTGGGGTGGCAGTGGGATGCCAAATGGGAGGCGGGTGGGGCAGCTGTAAATGAGGGGTGCATGCATACTTGAGCAGACTTAGATAGACTGGGTGGTCTGTTTCTGCTGGCACATTCGTATGCTCGTATGTCCTTGTTGGCTCTGTGGTTTTAAGTCAGTGTGGAGTGAATGACATTTTGTGTTGCTGCTGCTGTTGTGCCTGTAGCTGCTGTCTGTTGCTCTGACTAGTAACCATGTGAAGTAATGCTTTGTCTGGTTCATGGATCCTCTTCACATAGCCGAACGATACTGCTACTGCTGCACACATAAGTGTCTGTATTTATGTTTTCTGGTGCAAGAGAAAGGTGAAGGTGGGCTGCTATTGTGACGTCTTGAGTTCTAATATGTTTGTACTGCTTTTCTATTATTTGGCAGTGTGCTGAGGATTACATCAGCTGGACTCAGAGGCAGCAGATGTACTAGTCTGTGACTGCTGTTTGTGCTGGAACATGCATCGGTCAGCTTCTTATCTTTTCAGCTGTATTTCTTAGCAGTATGAGAGTGATGGCCCCCACTGCTGAAGTCTGTGTTATACACATTAGGACGGATGCCAAGGAGGGGGATTACATGCCGGTGATTTGAATACATGGGGATGGAGTATGCATGCATTTCGATTAACCTAGTACTGGCTGTGCACTGTTGGACAAAGTTGTTATATCGAATATACAGTGGTGGCAGACTAGACACAATTAAGGGTCTCAGGAGGAGGTATATGTGGAAATGTGGAAGATGTTGTTCAGTAATTGCCACTGATGGGGCCATTGTGTATTGCTGACATACATTGCAGTTAGCAGAGCAGGGTGAGAAATTTTCAAAAATGAACTGAAGTAAACATTATTACTAGGTAATATAACCAATTAAATGGATTAACAGGATGTGTAATACAGAACAACCACCAAAACAACATTTAAAATGTATAACAATAACCTAAAAGAGCATATTCAGTGGAAATGGGTGCGGCTGCTGGGGGTGGGGGATAATAACTTTAGCCTTCTTCCAGTGCTACATCATCCATGAAGCATCCCTCACAGTCTTCAAGACTGGAGTTGTCTCAGGTGGAAATTTGGTCATCATTTCTGCTTCATCTCCCTCCTGCATAGCAGAGGCCCTCACCAGTGTGGACGTCCTTCGTTGTCATCATCATCTCTGAGACACAGTTCATGTGGCAACACCATTGACATACAACTGTGTAATGTGGAATGTGAGCCCCATTCATTGTTATAAATGTTAGGATGGACACATTCCTCGGTGAAAAAATTTGTCCTCTGGTCATGTACAATGGCCCCAGCAGAACTGAACACTCGTTCCACACTGACACTGGATGGTGGGCAGCTGAGGTATTTAAAAGTAACTGGCGCCAGTGCAGGTCAATGACTCACTTTGTTGCTCCAGGACACCAATGGCTCATCAGTGATGCCAAGATGCTTGATGTCTCCCATGTAGGCATTCACCATACGTTGTGCTGCCCTGAGTCCTGCTGCCTCATCAGGCTCCTCCTCCTTTTTTTCAATTTTCTTCCATGCCCACCTGGTACAGAGCATCCCAAATGGGATTAACTGCCATGTTCTGCTGCGACTTGGATATTTTCTCAGAGTTGGTGGCCTGTGCTGAGCTGTTGGTGGTGGTAGCAACACCTGGTATATGTACACTTTCATCTGTGCACCATGTACCCACCTGACAAGGTAATTGGTTAATTTTTCCAGTCACACACGACCACCTTCAATCATGGCAGGCAAGCCTCGTTTGTACCATGGATGCAACATGGTAGCAATAGCAAGCTCATTTGATTGCATAATGCCAGAGATATGTGTATTGCTGTCCAGTATGTGGAGCATGTGACCCATTACATGAACAGCACTGTGATCATCACTTGCCTCCATCGGGTGATGGATATTCACCAATGTCTGCCTCAGCACATGTATCAGGGGTATTGACACACTTATACAGGCAGTGTCCCCACTCACAGCCTGTGTTGCATGCTCAAATGGATGCAGAATGCTTATTATGCCATCCATTTGTTGCCACTGCTCCATTGTTAGAGCGATGGACACTCCAGCACTGTCCTGGGTGATGTACAGCAGCAGGTAATCTGAAACCACCTTATACTGCTCATACAGCTGGTCCAGCATGTACAGTGTGGAGTTCCACCTGGTAACAACATCGAGCTTCATACGGTGCTGAGGCAGATGGTTAGTGCACTGCACCTCACACAGATGTTCACAGGCCTTTGCAGAATGGGTGAAGTGCACAGATGCATCAAGTGACAGACACAATTTCCTTGATTTCATCATGGTTCAGAAATTGCTGCATGACTAGATGAAGGCAGTGTGCTAGGCAGGGCACTCTCAAAAAACCATCATCAGTAACGCACTTCACCATATTGGAGCCATTGTCACAGGCAATAAACCCCACTGTAAGTGAATGTGTTTAGCCACTCATCAGTCTGATTTAACACATTCAGCATTTTCCACTTTGTTCTTGCACATCTCTTTTCCTGAAAGATGCTACTGTTCTTGCACATCTCTTTTCTGAAAGATGTTACCTCTTGGACTTTGTTGATTCCCTTAAGGTACTTAACAGTTTCTATCATGCCCTCAGATTATACATATTAAGCTCATTTAGTCTCTCTTCAATGGCTTCTGTTGCAGACCCTGCACCATTTTAGTTGCCCTCCTCTGGACTGCCTCCATCCTGTCTATGTCCTTGCATACAGTAGATGGGGTCTCCAGAACTGCACACAGTACTCCAGATGTGGTCTCACCAACTGTCTGTACAGAGGGATAACAACTTCCTGTTTTCTACTGATGATGCCTCTCCCTGTACATGCCAGTAACCCCCCCCCAGCCATCCCGATTGCCTTCTCACATTGCTTGCTTATCTTTAGGTTATCTGATATATGGCTACTCCAAGGTTCCTTTCCATTTTTGTTGTTACTACCTCCCCCCATTGTGTACTCTTCCCCTGGGTTTTTGTTTCCCAGGTGCATTACTTTGCACTTCTTTGCATTGAATCTAAGCTGCCATACTTTTATCATTCCTCCAACCTTGCCAAGTCCCTTCTCATGCTGAGTTGACAACAAACTCATTAACTGGCATTGCAGCACCAGGCTCCTGTTGATTGCAATTTGCAGTTGGCAGGAGCCGTGCACAGCAGGGTCTGTTTTTCTTTGAGGCTTCACCCTCGACCCCCCATGTGGGAGGCTCTGCCTCTGCACCCCCCATTACTAAGGATACCAACTCTGAGTCTGAGTTGGTTCTGGGAGGGGGTGCAGGATGGGGGAAAGTGTCGCCGGGTCCCAGGCACAACTCCTACAGTGACATGTCACTGTTGTTGGCAGCAACATATGTCACTGTAGGGGTTTCACTGTGGGAGATGCATACCATTCAGAAGCTGCCTGAGTTATATGCAGATAAATGTTTTCATGAAATATTCTGAAAAACATAAAATGGTAGACTTTGAGCACACATAATTTTGAGATGATGCATCATAATGTCACGATATTTGGCAAATTGTTAGAATTCCTATCATCAAGTAATCTTGCCAAATATAAGATATCTGGCCCAATAGATGGCTGCGATACATGCAGATAAAAACGTTCATGAAATTTCCCACAAAAAATGGAAACAGAAGCAGTTACGGCAAGGAGTGTGCGATTTCTGATCCAATGAGTCCCAGACAAGAATACTACCTACCTACAAGGCAAATGATATGGGCCCACAGCACATGAATAAAGGATAAATGGACTAGAGTACACATATTCAGTTCACATGACAGGCAGCACTGGACACTTGGCCAGACCAGCCTCATAACAGTTGGTCTACTCCAGCAGCAGTCAGCCAGCTAAAGTTGGATGAGGGAGAGTGGGCTACACATGTGGGGGGGAAGGGAGAGACTAAGACATGTATTGTTTCCTATCATTTCCTACTGTGTGGCAAGTGGGGGGAGATTTACAAGTTAATAGAATGGGTGTGCTTTTTTGGAATTTGTTTTTGGCAATAAATATTGAAAAACTGAAATCCTAAAAATGTATCAGAATCTGAAGATTCCGAATTTGAAACCTGAAATCCGAGAACCCATTTGTAAGGTGCAGATAGGGTGTATATTAGTAAAAGTACACATTTTAAGGTGCTGGAGGTGCACAGTATTTTGCATGTGTGCATAAGTGCAGTTGAAGTGTACATAATGTACATCCAAGAAAAGCTGTGCACCTCGGTTCAGTCAGGGTATGCACAGTCCTCCATGAGAGTCTTATTTCTGGCATTGGCAGCAGCCCTGTTTGCCACCACTAAAATCTAACAAATCCTATTTGCATTTCAGCTCAGTCACTGAGGAGACTCCTCCCTGTGGCAATTAAATTTTCCTTTTGTACATGACAGTTTGTGACAGTGGTGCAAAGTGGAGCTTGTTGCACCCATGTGACTGTGTATTGGGCCCCAGATGTTCAGTCACCAATACATACACAGAGTGCTTACAATGGCCATTCAGTGCCCATACTAACCTTTTGACCCACTCTAGTGATGCTTAAGGGGGGTACAAATATTTTCGTTGTACACCCAATGTCCTATGTTAGTGCCCAGGAGGGCAGGTGAAGGCTAGAATGCAAGATAGTGCAGGACCATTCATGGCACATGCACTACAGGTAATTGGCTGCTGCATCCTCTGGACTGAGTGCCTATTCACAACCAGTTAATGACATGTGAGAAGTGCATGCAGCCTTGTGAGCTGAAGGAGAACCAGAGGATAGGGGATGGGGTGTGAGGGGTCACTGGACACCAGGAGCATGTACAAGGTTAGAGTGTTGGGAACTTGCACACATAAAGTGGTTTAAGCTTTTAAGGAGGAGATAGAACCAGTTCTGGGGTATCAGATTATTGAGGGTGAACAGCTCTTTAGAAAGATGGCATACAACAGTGGGATGAGGTGCCACTAGTACAGCTTAGAACATGGGGGAGGGGGGCTAGCTGCTTGGCACCATGTGCTGCTTAGACATGAGGGGAGTAAAATTTCTGACTAAAATCACTTTACACATGCTGCCAGTAACCAAGCTGTGCTTTGCAAACCATTTCTGTGTTTAAGGGCAAATAACTGTTCAATAAATCAGATTTCTACTGCAGTTTCACAAGTTGTACTGTCAATCTAAATTCATTGATTTTTTTGTGGTCTGGCTAACAATTTTGTCAGCTGGCTAACAAGGTCAGGTGACTATTCATTGAAAATGCTGTATCATTTAGACTTCCCATTTAAACTGGTTAACCTTTATGTTAAAATGTTAGGTGCAGAATGAAAACATGTAAACTGATTTAAAAAATATAAGAAATAAAAAATAATTTATCAAGATTTTGTTTGTGTGTATTCTTAATGTCTTTCAATATTCTTACAGGTTTCACGTGGTTCCAGGATAAGAATGGGACATTAAATGTAGCTTTGCTTTCTTGCAAGATTCATGCAGGGTTCCTACACTTTGTGGACAGGTTTTCTTGTTTAAATACTGTATTAAACTTACAATTTACTTGCAAGAAATGTATATTGCATAATTATTATGCAAGAAAAATGGCTCACTGCTTCTATAAATCTTAAACAAATTTCTCTTAGAGAAATATAAATTATCATTACATTTAAAGCTTGCATGAGTCTTGCCTTTTTCAACTGCAATTCATACTAAAGTAAGTAAAATACTTGCAAAATACTTCATTTTTTGGTAAGGAGGGGTTACCTTGTAAAAGAATTCATGACAGCATTTTTTTCTAAAACATGTGGAAGAATGCTTATAGAGGCCATGAAATGACTGGGATGGAGAGGAGATACCCATGGACTAGCCTTGGACATCTGTGAAGGAGAGAGAGGTTGTTTTCTGTAGTTTACTCAGCTGAAAGGGCAAAGGCCCCAGAACTTCAATATCCTGTTTCTGGAGTAATAGCAGATTTTCATCTCTTTCACAAAAGCCATTTCTGATTTGGCTTGCCCCTATCCTCAATCAATAATGTTGCATATGCAAGCATTACAACACTTCCTTTGCCATGCTTCCTGGAATGAAATTAACATGACATGTCTAAGCCCCTTGGGAAGAGCTACCTTCTGCCTTATGTTTGAGTTCTTTCCCAGTTTTGTTATTAGGCTACTGTATTGTTTTTAATTGTCATAGTGCAATATTTTTATCTAATGTTCTGATTTTGCTGATTTGAGATCAAAGACCTCTTAAAAATTGATGACCTGGAGAGCCACCCTGAGCTGAAACTCATTTTCAGGCATGACCTGGGGTAAGGGATTTCAGAGGGGAGACATTGAACAGACTATCTAGATCATCTAAACAATAATGAAAATACATTAATACAAGTGATGAAATCATATGTGGTAAAGAGAAGACAGAGACAAATGAAAGTGCAGATAAATACATTACATACTCAAGAAACAGCTTTGTGAAGCAGCAGTAGCAGCAATCAATATAATTATAACCACCAAGGTACACAATTTTGCATTTTAATGTTGCATGGAATGACAAGGTACAAACTGTGCAGAGCTTTCAAGACAAGTAGTTATACAAGGATTAGACAAGAAGATGCTATGGGCACAGAAAGGAGGAGGCACAATGAGTTTGGAGGAAAAGTTAAAGTGAGAAGTAAGCAGAAGAGAGGCTGATGGGAGGAGGGAGACAATCCCAGATGGAGGGTAGTCAGGAAGAAGATGCAGTTTTACCAGAAGTAGTAAACAATGAGAAATGCTAAGAAATAGAGATGCAACGAGCATATAAGGAAGAGGATGGGGTTAAGAGGAGTTCAGAGAGGAAGTAAGGAAGGAAGGAAGAAAGGAAGGAAGGCATACCAGTGCTTTGAGAGAAAGGAATACAATCAGAAAGAGTCACTGAGGTTCAAGACAGCGGTATGGAAGTCTCTGATAGAGGGAGTAGGTAAGTGAGAGGGGACTCTGAAGCAAAAGGGCAGAAAGAGTTGAAGAGGGGACTAGCATGTCCAAGGTAGACACAGAGGCACCACCACATCCACATAGTCACGATCAGCAAGTTCATTCTAAGAATGATTTCATGGTGGACCAGGAGAGGAAGGCAGGACTCATTCCTGAACAGGGTACTAAGCCTGGGACAAAGTTTTGGAAACGGCACTGATGTGGGTGGAAAATTACAGGTTTTTATCTAGCTACAAATCAAGGTACTTGAAGTGAGATACCTCTTTAAGGGCATTTTATCAAGAGTTTGAAGTACAGAAGTGAAGCTGAGCCTTGTGAGTTATTCTGCTTAGTGCCAAAAGACAAGGCAACAGTCTTTTGGCATTCAGTATCAGTTGGTTAACCCAAACCAGGACTGGATGTTTTGAAGTCAAGCTAAAGTGAGGAACCAGTGGTGAAATGAACAGTCTTTAGCATTCATATGTATGGTTAAAGAGACACAAGCTATAGGAGGCCACTGAAGAAGAGGGGAAAAGGATAGGCCCAAAATGGAGCATTGGGACACCTCAGAGCTGATGGGAAGGAGGATAAGACATTGTGTACCTGGATCAAAGATACAAGAGGGTTCCATGTGATAATGGTGACTTCAAAACAGAGCTGAACATAAGAGCAAAGACACTGAAGCAACAACAATTACAGCCCACTACATTTACAGTGCAAGTCAAAACAGCGACTCCTCACCAAAAAAAAAAAAAAATTATCCAGCCAAACTGCAAAAACAACACTATATCTCTATATTTTATGAGGGGATATCGCCCCTGCCTGATGGGGGGCTTCACCCCCGAACCCCACTATATTTATATGACGATCTCTGAGAAGGCACTATATTTGCAATGATATGCATACCGTCCCTACAGACTGTAGCCATTTTTGCTGTCGCTTTTTTTCACATTTCGCCTTTTACATGATCTTAATCTGAGTGCCATATTGAGTTACTCAAATTGGCGCACATATCACAGAATACCGTATGGATGGAACCAACCAAGAGCAGAGTTTGATAATCCAGCTCCTTTCAAATTATTTAGAAGAGTGGAGTGGGTCTCAGTATCAAAGGCCTTGTCAGGGTCTATAAAGACAGAAGCTGAGACCTACCCTTGATCTTTTTTTTAGGGTGACATTAGTGCCAAGAAGATGAGAAGACTCTGTGGTGGATGCTTTCCAGCCAGATTGAAACAGTGAGAGGATGAGGAGAAGTTGAGAGACATAGAAAGCTGGAGAGGCCAAGCTTCTCCTGGAGCTTAGTTTAATTTCGTTGGACAGAGATAAGATGTTAGCTCCCAGCAGAAGAGGTGTCGCCACCTTTGTGGAGGGAGGGTGGACTTCCATCTGTTTCCAAATTTGAGGAGCAACACCTAGCTGAAAGAATTTGTTTAAGAGTGTGGAGAGAGGGAGAGAAACAGCTACAGCAGGAGCAGAAAGGTGGAGGATTTGTTGATCTAAGACACCAGGACTGTGGCCCATAGAGTGGTTCAGGAAATCGAGAGTTGACAAAGTGTTAGCTAGAGTAACAAGGAAGAAAGGGAAGGAAGAGAAAAGGAGGTGAGGAAAATGGGAGGCTGGGAGAAAGAAACAGGAGTGGGGAATATAGCACAAGTATTAAATAAGTGCTTCAAGGCAGTAGCAATTTAGATGGTTGAAGAGAGAGGCCAAGGAGCCTCCAATTTTGAGTACAGGGGAGGTTGACTGGTTTTGGGGTATCAAAGGTAGAGTTAATGACATTCCAGAACTTGCTTGGGCGATTGATGTTGTTTTTTTATTTATTTATTTTTGAAAGTAGGATTTACAACCTTTGAGTTAGGGACTCATTTACAAAGGCATCTCATCACAGGGAGGGTAGACATGGTTACAGTGTGAGGTACAACAGTGGTAACATACAGGTGCAATACAGATAACAAAAAGAACACAATATAACAGTGGTTTATGGATAAAATTACATGCAGTAAATAGCAATCGATAAAGTATAACAATAGTAGAAGTCACAACCCTGGTCATACCAGGGAAATACCTAAGTGGAAGGGTGGGGGGGGAACAGGGGTGAGGAAAAGAGAAAAAAAAGGGGGGGGGAAACAGTCCAACGGACATTGTCAAGGCTATGGGCAAGAAACGGGGAGGGACCCCAACATTAGGTTTATTAAGGGCAACTTCAGCTTCGGGTGCCAAAGAGGTGGTTATGGAGAGTGACTTTAAAGGGACCAATTTTGGTAGACTTAGTGACAGAGAGTGGGAGGGAGCTGAACCATGTAGGGGCGCGGTAGTGGAAGGACCTTTGGGCTAGGGAGGTCTTGGTACGGGGCACCAGAAAGGTGTCCTTAACTGAGCTATGGGTGGAAACAGATGGAGATGCAAGCCACAGGGATGTGGTGACCCCTTGGAGGAGAGTCCTAGCAGGGAATTTTTGGCAAGTAAGCAGGTTTGGTAGCGCAGGCGCTCCTCCAAGGTGAGCAGGTTGGCGGTGGAATAGACAGGCAAGTATGGGTGTGGAGGGATGCACTAGTCAGGAGCTTGAAGGCTTTGTTTATTGAGGTCTGGATTCTGGTGAGGGCAGTATTGTCAGCTGCAGCATAGATAGGTAGGCCCTAGTCCACTAGGGACAGGACGGAGGAGTTGATGGCCAGTCGGAGAGTGGTTTTGGGAGGCAATCTGTGGTGATAGAGAAGACCAATCCAAGAGTTTATGACTGAGGACAGGGTATTGATGTCGGTGTGGAATGTAAGACCGAGTCGAAGGTGATGCCCAGGTACTTGTAGGATGACACCTGCTCGAGAGGGTGAGCATTACTGGGAAAGTGCAGAAGGGGGCATTTTTGGCCTTATTCTGGTAATGCGAAAAAAGCATAAATTTGTTTTTTTTGAGGTTAATGACCAGCCAGTGGTCAAGGAATCACTTTTCAGCTTGTTTGAATGTGTGCTATAGGGATTCCTGTAGAGATGCGGGGTCAGGGTGGGAGGCAAGGAGAACCACATCATTAGCATAGAGTACCATATTGCCCGAGCAGGAGCTGGGGAGGGTATTGAGAAACAGGCTGAGCAGAACAGGGCCCAGGATGGAATCCTGGGGGGCCCTTGAGCGAATGGGCATGGTATTGGACAGGGTGCCATTTACCTTCATGCGCTGTGATCTGGCAGAGAGGTAACTGGTGAACCAAGCCAGTGGGCCAGGGGAGAATCCAGCTTGGTGGAGGAAGTCAAGTAGAAGGGGGTGACAGACATTGCCAAAGGCCTTGGAGAGATCAATGAACACTGCACACGCAACGTGATCAGAGTCGAAAGCAGAGTGGAGGTACTGGGAGAACTCCAGGAGGGCTGTAGTGGTGCTGTGTCCAGGGCAGAATCCATGTTGTTCTGGACACAGCAGGTCGCATTTGGATAGATACTCAGAGAGCTGATTGGCCACTATTTTTCTAGTGCTTTGGGGATGGAGATGGGCCTGAACTTGTTAGGGAGGTTCTATCGGCACTCTTATGGATAAGGGTGATTTCTGCACTTTTCAGGCACTGAGAAATTGACCAGGACATAGTGACCGGTTTAAGAGGTTGGTGGAGGGCTAATACAGCATCTAGGACTAATCAGAGAATCCTGGAGTCCAGGGGATCACAGCTGGTGTTGTTGCTAGCTAAGGCTTTTTGCAGATGAGGCCTGGCTTCAAGGGGTGATATGGCATGCGTAGAAAGGAGGGTGATCTGAGGTGGGGGTGGAGGCAGGGATAGGGTCAAAAAGTAGTTGGGGAGGACAGAGCTTAGATCTGAGATAGTCATATTGAGGCACTCAGCTATGCAGGGAGTATCAATAGTGATGGTACCGCCTATGGAGAGTAGTGATGGTGGGGGAGCGGGTCTTTCCATTAAGTTCTTTCATATTGTCCTAGAAGGCATGGGATGAGCCCCAAGTGGATTCAAGGGTGGCTTGATAATATAATCGGCCTTAGCCTGCCTTATAGCCCAGGTGCACTTGTTACGTGCTGCATTATAGGCTTGTCTGTCAGCCAGTATGCCTATCTTGACAGCAATATGCCAGAGATTATCTCTTTATTTCAGTGTTTGGATGAGGGATGGGGAGAGCCATGGGGCTTTGTGTTTCTTGGTATGGATTCTAGTCAGGGTTCAAAAAGGTTGCAGGCCTTGCTGAAGGCACTGGAGAAATAGGCTAGGGCAGAGTCAATGTCTAATATACTGGGTCGCCCTGAAAAAGGGACCTCGTGGGCCTAGTGGGTCAACCTGGTCATCAAAATTCAATAAATAAATATCCATTAAGTAGTAGGATTGGGGACCAATCAAGCTGGTCTAGGTGCATTTTTAGCTTCTGAGACCCCCAGGGTGAAAGCGCTACAAGGTGACCTGGACACTGGTTTTGTGTGGGGAATGACCAGTGGCAGAGGACAGGAGAGTGGTCACTAACAGAGTCTGGTAGTACATTAATATCCCTGATTTTATGGGGTGGTTCGACAGAATTACATCTAGGAGGGTGCTGGAGCCGCTGACCAGTTAAATCTAGTGGGTGAGGTAACTAGTTGGGTCATATCTAGGGCAGCGAAGGAGTCCCTGATATGGGGGCCAGTGGTACTCAGCCAATTGACATTAAGGTCAACTAGGATAAGCTGCTCTGCCTTGTGTGGGAGTGTGGTGAGGTAATCAATGAGAGAGTGGACAGCTGGTCCCTTGGGGGTATGTAAGAGACTATGAGAAAAAGAGGGCCCCTGGCTGGGTCAGGGGTAACCTTGAGGGTGAGGGCTTGGGCACTAAAACCGAGCTTGGGGGCAGGAAGCGCATGGCCTAAAAGTGTGTCACGCATAAAGACTGCACACCCACCGCCACGCTTGCCTATACGCCTTCCCTGAACAGAGTGTAGCTAGGAGGAGATGACTGAGTTGGGAGTTTTTCTTCAGAGCCAGGTCTTGACTAGTGCTATAACATCAGGACAGTGTTGTACAGCCCAGCTCTGTTCTACAGCTTGGATGCAAACTAGTTGGTCTTTTGACCCTGTGCATCTTGGTGCTGGTATTATAGAGTTCCTTGACACTCAGCAAGTCATCAAAGGAGCTTGAGGACTCGTGATGTACCAAACTTTCTCATGAGCCTCAAAAAGAGGGATGAGCTTTGAGGTAACTCAGGGAAGGTGTGTAAAATGTATACAAATGCTGTTAATGGTGGGCATATCTATCCCAGACAATATGAAATTTGACTGGAAACAGAAGAGCATGTCATCTGTATCAGTGGATATGGCCATAGGAGCCCAGCTGATTGCCCGATGATTGCCTAGAGAGGGTAGAAGGCATATAACCTGTACAGCCTAGCTCAAATGTACAGTGGAGCCTACCAGAATTCAATGCAATGCTGCAGAATTATGTAGGAAATAAGGCAATTTCAATGGCAGTTAATCCCTTTTGTCACGCAGGAATCTAAGGCATTGTGTTCCATCCTCGCAGGTTCCACTGTATTTCAGAGGGGTTTTGGGTGCTGGTTTTGGATTCAGAACACCATTTGATGATCACTGAGGGCATCTGGTAGGGTACCAGCAGCATGGATCCAGTGGCGATGGGAGGAGAAAGCACAGTCAATGATAGAGTGATACGAAGATAGTGGTTTAAGCCAGGTTGAGTCAAGAATAATTAGGTGAGAATGAAGGACTCAAATTTCTGCTTAATAGATTTATGGAAGGGAGATAGCCAATTTACAATGAAGTCACACAAGATAAGGAATTTACCTGGACTGGAGTAGGCAAGGAGAAAAGAGAGAGGATCAGGGACATTGTTGGGTTTAGCCTAAGGAGAAGAGATAATGTCACTAACGATGAAAAGGAAGGAGGGAGCACATTTATACAGGAGTAATTCATGGAAGTAGTGATAATAGCACCATGTAAATCCTCACAAGATAGACTGTGAAGGACCTACATCAGAACTAAGGACAAGAGAAATGTGCCAGAACTACATTTGTTTTTGGTTTTCTGTTAGGGCCTGAAAATTTGGTTCGGCTTTATCAAGTCAGCCAACCCCTTTAGCTTCCAATGCAGTAATTAGCATTGGGTAAAACTGACTACAAATGGGAGGGGGGCACTTAAGGGTTAGCAATGAATATGAATGCCTATAGCTTACTTGTGGCAGGTGCTGTTTGGCATGCATCTGCTGCACTGTGGACTACAGTTTGCTGGGTTGTGACAGAGTCATCAAAAGCCATTAAGACTGCCACAGTCCAGTGTGTGCTACAGTAATAGTTACTATAAATTGCTGAACTCAAGGCCTGTACTAGTCTGTACTTAACACCATGCCATTTACTGTATTCTCTCTCTGGCTCCATTGATTTTCAGATTATGTAATTATCCCCTTCTCCCCAAAAATAAAAAATAAAATAAACATGTAAAAAAAGATTAAGACATTAAAAGGAGGGCATTATATTACACTTCACAATATTCTATGTCCATGGATGTATTTTTCTTTTCTTTTTATTTGTATTATTTTTAAATTTTGACAGTTGTGATGTCTCAGATGAACTAGTGGAGATGTCACCACCTGCTCCTCCACCACCACCACCATCATCATTGCTGCAATTCTTGTTCCCACCACCAGAGTGCCACGGCTACCACCACCACCAGCCTTACTTTGTTGGGTTGCTGTAGAAGATCATACATAATAGGGTGTGTGGCATTCAGATGGAATCACCATGGAAATGGCCAAGCTAAGGGTTGCTGATTCAGCACTGGGATCAGCATCCCCCCCTCCCCATGCCTTCTTGTGAAGTGACACCATCTGCATGCCTACAGCTTCATACATGGTGGGAAGAACATGCCAAGAAATGGTTATTCAGGAAAACATGAGTCAAGAAAATGTGAGTCAAGAAAACATGACTGATCTTGACTTTGTCTTTGTTGTCATTTCACATGACCTGACTAATCTTGCCTTTACTTTTTTCACCTCATTTTAAATAAAGTGGCTTTTTTTTATTTAATTTGAAATATCAGATATACCTCTGAGCCAGAGGCTCCTTTACAGAGGTTCCACGTCATACATAGAAAACGGGACATTGTAAAGGTATACACAGAGTAATAAGATTGAGTTACAGCAATACAGTGATACAAAATGACATGACTACAAAACATAGACTGAGGAGCCAAGATACAGTGCATAGGAAAGGCTTAACCACTAACAGAGACAGAATAAAAATACATTTCAAGTACATAAAGATTATATTTACAATCAAGTGCCATCATTGTGCAGAAAAGTGTATCAGGGAGAGAGAAGAATACAAAGGCAGTCAGAAAAAGGCAAGTGGGAGGGTGAGGGGAAGAGGAAATAGGTGAGAAGTAAGAGAACAGTGTGTGGAGTCAGTGTGGAGTGGGGAGAATTATGGGCAGTTCATGACAGTTCAGCGAGAGAAGGTGCTGGTGAAGTTTAGTTTTAAAAAGCCAAGTTTGTCAGTGGCCAGGATATCATGGGCAGGCTGTTCCAACAGGTAGAGGTCTCGGCATGGAAAGGCATGCTGCTCAAGGGTGGTTTTACAGAAAGGAACAAGGTACAAGCCTTTGAAGGTGCTCCTGGTTGTGTGCAGAGATGGGGTGGGAGTCAGAAAATAAAGGATCTGGGGGACTTTCTTGGCTATTAAGCAAGTATGGTATAGTATGTTAGCCATCCTTTAAAGTCCAACCAGTGTGCTTGCTGGTAAAGGTCGAGGTGTGGGTGTCGGGATGGGCTCCAAGAACAAGCTGGCAAGCTTTGTTAAGAGAGACTTTGACTGTGTTGAGGACAGTGTCAGATGCAGAGCCATAGATTACTATACCGTAGTCTACTATGGAGAGTACTGAGCTAGTGACAGCAAGACGTATGGCATCATTAGTTAAGCATTTTTTATGCCTATACAAAAGGCCAATCCTAGTATTAGCAGCTTTGCAGACTAAGTTAACATGGCCTTGAAAGGAAAGGGTGGAGTCAAGGGTAACCCCAAGGTATTTAAAGGTGTTGACCTGTTCCAATGGTTGGAGGTGGTCAATAAGAATTGTGAAGGGGGCATTTTTGTGTTTGTTTGTGTGTTTGCAAATAACATCTATTTCATTTACTGAGACCCAGCTGGATGAAAATCCAGGTCCCATACTGTAGGCCATGACTCTGGCTGGGTACTCGGTGATACACCGCCCAAGATTGGACGCAGGGAAGGGGGGCTTGCAGTATGTTTTAAGACTGAACTGGGCCTCATGAGTGTGGTAGTGGGAGAGGCTGAGTCCTTTCAGTGCACAGTAGTAGTGGGTGTAGGTGTTCGAATCATACTCATCTACCATCCAACCGGAGATGGGAAACGTTTCTTACAGGAAGTAGCAGGCTTCATCGTTGACATGTCGTTTGAGTTGCCCAGATTGATGGTTCTGGGTGACTCCAATGCCTGGGTTGACGATTAACTTTTGCAATTTGGTAATCACTTCCTCCAATTAATGATTTCTTTGGGCCTTACACAAGTAGTTTCCACTGCTACCCATAAATCTGGGCATTCTCTGGACTTAGTCTTTCTCCTGGAGATTGATGCATCTGACTTGTGGGTGGAACCAATCGCCTGGTCAGACCACTACACCATGAGGTTCAGTTTTTGCACCCCCCTGAGAAATTTTTCTCCTGTGGAGATGGTCAGGTTCCACCCTTTATGGGATATTACCTTCCAATGCCTTGTGGTGGTCCTTGACCTCTTGTCCCCCATGTTGGTGAGCAGTAATCCAGAGACCCTGGTGTCTGCTTATTGCTCCTGTTCATGTGCACCCCTATCCCTTCACCCCAAGTCCCCTTGGTTCAATGGGACATTGAGGGAGATGCGGAGACAAGGGTGAAGGTTAGAGCGGTGCTGGCACAAGTCCGCCCTTGAAGCTGACCACCTTAGATTGATGGAGCATTATTCTGTCTATCAATCTGCAATCACTCGTAAGAAGGCAGAATTCCTATCCAGGGAGATTGCAGTTGCTCGGAATTGACTGGCTCAGCTGTTTTGAACTGTAGACAGACTGTGCAACCCAGCCTGTCTGCAAGTTCAAAAGCTTTTCGCAATTAGAGTGTAAGGAGCTTGCTCTGTACTTTGCAACTAAGGTGGCCGACATCAGGGTGGATTTGCATCCAGCAATCTCTAAGGGTGATGCTGTTGAACAGTGTGAGTTCACAGTACCTCAGTTTTCTTGGAGTTCCTTCAGTGGACCTGATTTCATGGCTGTTATGAGGATCGTTCATAGTGTGCATCCCACAAGCTATAGTTTGTATCCCGGACTGACCTCCTTAATTTTGGGTTGTAGTGATATCATCAGTCCAGTCCTTCTGCAAATAGTCTGGTGCTCCCTTGAGTCAGGTGAGTTCCCTAGCTCCCTGAAAGAGGCGGTGGTGACACCTCTCTTGAAGAAAGTTACCTTGGACCCAGACTGTTTCACAAATGACAGACCCATCTCTAACCTTCCCTTTATTGGGAAGGTGATTGAGAAGGTAGTGGCAGCCCAATTGGAAGACCATTTAACCATCCATAACATCTACAAATCCTTCCGATCCAGTTTTCATAAAAGACATAGCACTGAGACTGCGCTGGTTCAGGTGCTTAATGATTTTCTGAGGGCGAGAGATCAGAAGTGACATTCCATTCTGGTTCTCCTTGATCTCTCATCAGCTTTTGACACTGTGGATCACTTGGTGTTGATAGCATGCCTAAGGCAGATTTGTGGAATCTCGGGAATCGTTCTACAATGGTTCACCTCACTCCTCACTGGGAGATGACAAAGAGTTGTGTCGGGTTTTTTTCCTCTGACCCAACTCCTTTGTTGTGTGGGGTGCCTCAGGGTTCTGTGCTGTCTCCCATGTTATTCGCAGTGTATATGCTGCCCCTCGGAGACATTATTAGATGGTATGGGCTGAGGTTTCACTGCTATGCAGATGATACCCAGATATACCTGTCTTTTGCACCCGACCAGGATGGAGCTCTCTCGGTGTTTAACAACTGTCTGGAAGAAATCCAGGATTGGATGGATTCTAGTTGGTTGAAGTTGAACTCAGAAAAGACAGAGGTTTTGGTTGTGGACCTGTGCTGTCAGATAGAGGGGGGTCATGTGTTGCTACGCCCTCTGGAATTTTCCTTGGCGGCGTTTCACTTCCGACCTCTAAACAGGTGCGTAACCTGGGGGTTATCTTGGACGACAGACTGACACTACAGTCTCAAGTGTCAGCTGTTATCAAGACTTCCTTTTACCATCTTAGGAATATCGCCAGAGTTAAGCACCTTGTTCCGTCTGACACCCTACCTACGTTGGTCCACGCCTTTGTGTCCTCGCATCTGGACTACTGCAACTCCCTGTACTTTGGGCTTTGGGTTGAAACTGTCACCCACAGCTGGTGCAAAACACAGCAGCCCAGGTTCTGACTGGGACAGGAGGTCCTGTCATATTACCTCGGTACTGCGTAACTGCACTGGCTACCTATATGTGGCGGATCGCCTTTGAAGTCAGTTTACTGACTTTAAAGCCCTTAATGATCAGGATCTGGCCTATTTGAAAGAACTTCTGGTGCCCTACTGCCCCGGCTGATCACTCTGCTTGGCCAACAAGGGGTTGCTAGAGATTTCAAGAGTGAGTCTTAAATCTTCCAGCTGTAGAGCATTCTCTTATGCTGCACCCACTCTTTGGAATTCTCTACCCCACCGGTTACGGGAGTGCACCTCCGTGGAGGAGTTTAAGAGTAATTTGAAAACTTATTTTTGGCAAATGGCCTTTTTGGATGGCTGATTATATTGTAATTGCTGATTGTGTTGTGGTTTTAATTTTATTTATCTTGAATTTTAATGCTTGATGTGATTGTGTTATGATTTTATTTATGTGTATTATTGGATTTTAATATTTGATGTTATTGTTTTAATATGCTCAGCACCTTGGAAAAATGAAAGGCGCTACATAAATACATTTATTATTATTATTATTATTTATATTTTACGATAAGCTTGTGTTTAGTGAACCCTGACTTAACTCATAGAAATTTGCCTGAAGAGAGCATTGTAGTATGGACATGTCCGAGTGACAAGTACAGACAACGGCTTCAGCAGTGTAAAGTAATAGGTTATCAGGGCAGGCTAGAGGGAGGGTATTTTGAAAGAGACTAAAGATGGGAGGCCCAAGAATAGACCCCTGCAGGATCCCAGAGCAGACAGGTAATGAGGAGGAGAGGGTGTTACCGATTTTCACTTGCTGGGAGCGACCATTGAGATAATTTGCAAACCAGGAGGTGGCTTCAGGGCAGAGGTTGATTGAATGGAAGGATGATACTAGGAGGTCATGGTTAACCATGCCAAATACCATTATCAGGTCAATGTACATGGAACCTACCAATTGTCCCTGATCAAGGGCTTTGTGGGCAAAGCCAGTATATTCCAAGAGAGCAGTTGTGGTACTGTGTCCCTTACGGAAACCGTGCTGTTGGGCACACAGGAGGTTGTGCTCCACTAGGTACCTGAGAGGAGGATGGAAATAGGGCAGTAGTTGCTGTGGGCAGTTTTGTCACCACTCTTGTGGATAGGAGTGACAATAGCGGAATTCCATAGGGTGGGGAATTGACTACAGTGAAGGGAAAGATTAAGGATCTTGGTGAGAAGGAGAAGTACAGCATCAAGGGCCAGATGTAGTAATTTCAGGTCTAATGAGTCACTGCTGAACCTCGACCTATCCAGTACTCTCTGGAGGTATGTTTTTGCTTCAGTAGTGGAGATCAATCTGAAATGGAAGGCGGGGAGTAAGTCAGAGCAGCAGAAGGAGAGGGACAGGTCAGCTTATTGAAGGAGTCAGAAGGAAGTACCCCACCAGATCAGTAAAGGCCAGGTTGAAGATATCAGCTATAACCTGAGGGTCCTGAGTGATGGCTCATTAATGTTAAGGGAGGGAGGGAGGCTAGTGTTAGATTTCCCCATGAGTTCCTTTTGTTAGCCCAGAATTGCTTACCACTACCCCAGGAGGAGGCAAGGTTCTCTTTAAAATGAAGAGCCTTAACACGGCAGATTTCTCTGGTGCGGGCATTTTGTCTGGCCCAGTAGTTTGGCCTGTCAGCAGGTTTTCCAGGGGCGAGCGCCTTATGCCACAGGTTATTCCTGTCAGCCGTTAGTTTAAGTAGAGAGGGGGGTAATCCAGGGATTACTCAGGTTTTTTGATCATACAGTTTGAGAAGGGGTGAAGATATTGGAGGCTTTATTAAATGGGGAGATGAATAAATTAAGGGCATAATCTATGTTGGTGGCAGAATCTAAAGGAGACCAGTCACCAATGAGAAGGAAATCATAGAATTTTCCTAGCATGCCTTTTTATGATGATTGCTCACAGCACAAGAAACATATTTGGACAGCTTGCTGAGAAGCAGGCTGTGGAGGCAGGGCACTGTTGTGGCCAATGCCCCCACAACCTGCAAAGGCTTGTCCTGCTTCCCCCAATGCCATTGCAAGCTGCTGGTGACAGCAGTTTGGAACGTTGGCACCAAGTTCTGAGAATTTCACCGCTGCAATCAGGGGCCACCTCGTCATTGCAGCATCAGCCATCCGCTGCAACGAGGGAGTGACCCATCATTGCAGGGCTGGATGTAAAACCCCTAATAGTGTTTGTGAACATGGTGGCGGCTGGCAGCCATGTTCATAAAGAATATAACCCCCCCCACCGTGTTTACTTGCCAACCGAGGGCCCAATCCTCATCGGCTTTGGTGGCCCTGTTTCTGTTGTTGGCCCCTGTGTTTTGTTGTTGCCAACGGGGAGCCTACTCCCATTGGCATTCTGTACCCCCGCGTTTGTTTCTGCTGACGGGTGCCCAATCCCTGTCGGCATAATGATACCCCCTTGTTTGCTTCACAGGTGCCTAATCCCCCATCGGCTACTGCTGGCCCCTAAACAAAAGCCTCTCTGCTAGCATGCTGGGAGCCCACCCCAGCGCCAGATGCCTCTGTAGAAAAAATATATATTCTCATGACGCCTTTTTTTTTCTGAAAAAGGAAACAGTCCCTCGGCACTCGCCTACCCCACCCACAACCCGCACCCACCCACTGCACACCCTGCCTCTCCACACCCTCACTTCATACTTATCTTCGAGCTCAGCACGATGATCTTCGTGGACTGGGAACCCGCCTGCACTCTTCAAACCCGACCGCAACTGAGGAAATGCCTTTAAGCTGTATAATGTAATAAATAGGTTTTTTCAACTTTAGTGCATATCTCGGGCATTTTTGGGAATTTTTTCACTAAATTTTCAACATGGGGTTTTTGGGACCCCTCCACATGAATGCTTAAACTGTCATGGTGTTAATCTGCCCTGAAAGGTGATTTTTGCTGTCACTGCGTGGAATCAGCTTTGGGGGCTGATTAACAAAACGACAGTGCCAGAGTTCATGAGGTGGGCTTTCAAAAAGCCTATGTTGCAAATTTGGTGGAAAAAATCCAAAAAAGTACTGTTTTACGAGCGCAGCTGCAGTTGCTACGCACGCCTCCTAACTTCGTGAATTTGCAATATTTTCATGCTAGATTTTCAACATTGGCATTTTGTCACACCTCCTTGTGAACAGTACAGCTGTCATTGTTCACATCCTGGCGAAATGTGTTTTCGCACTTCCAGCGAGAACAGCACGGTCGCAGGGGAAATCAGTGTTCGGACAGACTAAGAAAATGACAGTGACACTGTTTATGAGTAGAGGTCCTGAAATGGCTATGTTGAAAATTTGGTAATGATACTCCATAAAATGACAGTGTTACTAGCGTGTGTTGCTCAGTTGCTACACACGCTTGTAACTTCGCGAATTTATAATATTTTCACTCCAGATTTCCAACATTGCCATTTTCCCACACCTACTTATGAACAGTACAGCTGCCATTTTTCACATCCTGGCTAAAATATGTTTTTGCACTCCTGCCGCAGAATAGCACGGTCACTGTGGGAAATCACTGTTTGGGACACATTAAGATCAAACGAGTGGGGGGGGGAGTGACCAAGCTCAACTGCTGCAGATTTGTTTTTGGGCAGAGAAAGGGCCCAACACAAGAGCCCAGTACAAAAGGGCAGCCTGCAGCACTGGGAGAAACAGAATGAGAGAGTGAGTGATGGAGGGGGAGTGAGCAAACTCACCAGAGCATTGTCAGGACTGCTGCAGATTTCTTTGTGGCAGAAAAAGGTGCCAATACAGGCAGGAGTCCCGTACAAAAGGGCCGCTTGCAGCACCGGGACATACAGAATGAGCGTGTGACAGAGGGAGACTGAGCGACCTCAACAGAGCTCTGTTGGGACAGCTGCGGATTTGTTTGTGGACAGACAAAGGTGCCAATGCAGCCAGGAGCCCCGTACACAAGTGCAGCCTGCAGCACCAAGAGAAACAGAATGAGTGAGTGACAGAGTGGTAGTGAGCAAGCTCAACGGAGCTCTATTGTGACAGCTGCAGATTTCTTTGTGGGCAGAAAATGCGGCAACGCAGGCAGGAGGCCAGTACAACAGGTCAGCTTGCAGCGCTGGCCAAAACGGCATGAGTGAGTGAGAGGGCTCAATGGAGCTGTGTCGGGATGACAACATATTTCTTTCTGGCCAGAATAAGCCACCAATGCAGGCAAGAGCCCAGTACAAAAGGGCAGCTTGCAGCAGCAGGAGACACAGACTGAGCAAGTGAGGGAGGGGGAGTGAGTGAGCTCAATGGAGCTCTGTTGGGACTGCTGCAGATTTGTTTGTGGGCAGAAAAAGGCAGCAATGCACACAGGGGCCTAGTACAAAAGGGCAGCCTGCAGTGGCGGGGAAATCAGAATGAGCGCCGAGAGAGGGACTGAGCGAGCTCAATAGAGCCTATTGTAACTGTGGCAAATTTCTTTGTGGGCAGAAGAAGGTGGTGGGCAATGCAGGCAGGAGCCCAATAGAAAAGGGCAGCCTGCAGTGCCAGGAGAAATGGACTGAGTGAGTGACAGAAGGGGAGTGAGCGAGCTCAATGGAGCTTTGTTGGGACTGCTGCAGATTTCTTTGTGGGCAGAAAAAGGCACCAACAGAGCCAGGAGCCCAGTACCAAAGGGCAGCCTGCAGCGCCATGTGAAACAGAATGAGTGAGTGACACGGGGAGTGAACGACCTTAACGGAGCTCTGTCGGGACAGCTGTGGATTTCTTTTTGGGCAGACAAAGGTGTAAATGCAGGCAGGAGCCCAGTACAAAAGAGCAGCCTGGAGCGCTGGGAGAAACACAGCGAGCAAGTGAGAGAGGGGAAGTGAGTAAGTTCAGGGGAGCTTTGTTGTGACTGCTGCAGATTTTTGGCAGAAGAAGGCGGCAATGCAGGCAGGAGCCCAGTACAAAAGGCCAGCCTGCAGTGCCGGCAGAAACAGAACAAGTGAGTGAGAGAGGGGGGTCAGCAGGCTCAACAGACCTGTGTTGGGACTGCTGCGATTGCTTTGTGGGCAGAAAAAGCCACCAACAGAGGCAGGAACCCAGTACAAAAGGGCAGCCTACAGCGCCATGAGAAACAGAATGAGCGAGTGAGAGAGAGGGAGTGAGCCACCTCAACGGAGCTCTGTCGGGACTACTGCAGATGTCTTAGTGGCCAGAAGGTGCCAATGCAAGCAGGAGCCCAATACGAAAGAGCAGCCTGCAGCACTGGGAGAAACAGACTGAGCAAGTGACACAGGGGCAGTGAGCGAGCTCAACAGACCAATGCAATCAACATTCAGCATTGACAAATCTTGTTTAAGTATAGGTTGATATGTGGTTTTCAGGAGGGATTTTTGTAGCAGTTGGACCAATGCAGAGAGTGGGGAATGGTCACTAAATGAATCAGGGAGAACCATGATGTCTGAGAGTTTTCCTGGCGGTTGGTGAGTATTAGGTTGATTAGGATACTAGTACCCATTTTATAGTTTATCCTAGTAGGTGAGGGGACAAGTTGGGTGAGGCTGAGTGCTGATGCAGCATTTCTGTGCTGGGCAGAGGCAGGGGCCAACCAGCTAATGTGTAAGTCCCCTAAGAGGATCACCTCCGAGTTATTTGGTAGGGTTTCACAGTATTCAAGAATGGCATCAAATTCAGGCTTGGCATTACCGGAGGGGGGGATATAGGTGACTAGTACTGTAATGGATTTACCAGCACTGCCAATAGCAACTTTAATGGCCAGTGCCTGAATGACAGTAGGAGGTATTGAGGTGTCGAGAACAAGACTCTGGAGTGAGTCCGTGAGATATAGAGCACAGCTCCCCCCCTCCCCGCTTGCCCATTCTATTAACTCTGAACACCGAGTAGCCTGGGAGCATAATAGCAGAGTTGGGGATATCAAGGGTTAGCCAGGTTTCCACAATGGCAAGGATGTCCCGTTTATGTTGAGCCACCCAGGCTTGGAGCAAGTCAAACTTTAACTGCAAACTACAGATGTTTACCGACGCAATCTTGAGGCCAGCAAATGATTGAGTGGAGGGATAGGGAGTTGAGCCAGGTCCAGGGTTGGGGTGGATATTCCTAGATAGCAGCAGAAGCAGCAGGCCATAGCAGAAAAGTACATGTTTTAACAGTTTAGAGGTGGGCGAGGAGTGCCTACTAGGGCAGTGGACACAAGTCCATTTCAAAGAAAAAAAAAGTCCTGTGAGGACTTACAAATCTGAAAAATGGATAAGGCTACGAGGATACATCCAAGGGTGTTGAGGGATCTCAGGGAGGTACTGCTGCATCTCTGACAGCCAACTCACTGAAAATCAGGGCCACCGTTATCAGGGGACAACTGGGACTTTTCCCGGGCCCGGCATTGGGGGTGGGGGCCCGGCCATCCAACTGAGCAGCTCTCGCTAAAATCAAATCGGTGCTGCATGGCGTCACTGTAAAACCTTTTTCTTTGCCATCCAGGTGGGCAGGGGGGGGTTATTTATGCATCAGTCTTCCTTCCATTGCTGTTGCATAAATGATCCCCCCCTCCCCGGACAGTAAAGAAAAAGATATTACAGTGGTGGCCAGCCGTCGGCACCGCACAGACCCCTGCTAAACCGTTTGTAGAAACGTTACGTGATGACGTTTCCTACTGTACTGTGCGTCAGTTCATGTTGTGTGTTCTGAGCGGGAACGGCATCGGTGCAGCCAGTCTAGACTTCATTGAACCAGTCATGCAGGAATAGTATGGGATGGTTGCCTTCTATTCCCTCCGGTAGACCCAATATACGCAGGTGAGAGGATTGGGCCTGATTCTCTAAAGTTTCCAGGTGGGCCCTGAAGTGTGTATTCTCCTTGACCAGAATCGCATTGGTTACTGCTGCAGAATCTGCTTGGCTTTTGGCTTAGTTAACGGTAGTTTTAAGATGGTCTATTGTTACTTCCACTGCCGCCACCTGGGTCCCGAATGTGTCTATTTTAGTATTGAAGTCTGTTACTGTGGTAATCGGTCTCTGAATCTTTAAGCCCAGAGAGTTCAGGGTGTCTCTTGAGTCTGTAGCACTCTCAGCCTGTGCACTCATGTCGGGCCTCGGCTGCTGAGGAGTATTGTTCAATCTTCCTCCGGCCCCAGCACCACAATCCTTTCTAGGATTGCCCATTTTGTCCAGTTTTTACTCCTCTATTCAAAGGTATGGAGCATTTCACTTAATAATTGCTGTAAACAATTGATTTTTAAGTTTAATTCTTCTGCTGGACCAGAGCAGCTTGAATCTGCTGCTACTCAGCTCGGCTCCACAGCCTCCCCGAGTCAAAGGCTTTTTCAAAGTCTACCACCATTGCTGGAGTGGGAGTAGTCTGGGCCTTAATGTATAAGATTGATCAAGGTGCACAGGTGGTCAAAGCTGTGTTGTCCCTTGATGAAACAAGCCTGTGCCAGGTGAATCAGACCCATAGGACCAGTTCTAGCCTTGTAGCCAATATTTTGACTAGTACCTTGGCATCAGTGTTAATAAGAGAGATGGGCCTGTAACTCCCTAGTAAGGTAGTGTCTTTCCCTTTTTTTTTTTTTTTTTTTTGAAGAACCATGATGACAGAACCATTAATGCCCAGGACCACCTTGAAAATGAGCTTGCTCAATGGTGTTTATGCCTGGTTAAGTAAAGTGATTGATTGATTGATTGATGACAGCTTCCCGTAGAGTAGGGGGCATTATCCCAGTCGCTTGGGCTTCCAGGTACATGTCTGTCAAGGGTTGGGTAATTTCATCACCCAGCAGCTGATAGAAATTGGCTGAGAAGCCATCTCCACCAATAGCTTTGCCTTTGTTGGGAGTATGGATGGCTGATCTAACCTCCTGAGGGGTAATGGAAGAGTCCAGGGCAGCTGATTGCTGAGGAAGATTCAAGGAATGTGCAACCCATTCAAGAGGGCAGTAATGTCTTCAGATTTGGGGGAGAAGAGGCATACAGATGCTGGTAAAAGGACTGCATGATGAAGCTAATGCTCTTAGAGTCACTTTTAACCATCCCACTATTATCCTTGAGCCCATGAATATATTTCTCTGCCTGTCATTTTTTAGCACAAAATGCTAGTATTTTGGATGCTTTGTCACCCCCTCCCAGTAGGCATGTTTCAACTGAAATAGGGAGAGATCTGCTTTCCTGGTCAATAACTCATTAAGTTTCATCCTAGTACTAACTAGTTTGGTGACTAGATCATGTGGGGGAGGTCTTGTTTATATTTATTCTCAAGGTCCTATACCTCCACCTCCAGCCCCTGCACTTCTGCATCCCATTGTTTCCTTCTGTTACAGGCCAGGGCAATACTTTTCCCTCCCATGGTAACCTTATAGGCTTCTCAAACTGTCCCTTTTGAGACCCTGCCAGTATAATTCATCCAGACGTATGCTAGAGTTTCGACCTTGGCCTACTCCTTAAAGGAGGGATCCTGCAGTAGCAGTGGATCGAGCTCCCATGCCTTCGAGCATGGGGTCAGGGCCCGCCACATTATGATGAGTGTGAGGGGGGCATGGTCCAAAATTGCAATCGGGTAGATATGAACCTCTATCTCACTATGAGTTATAGCCAGAGATGTGAGCCACATTTTAGTCTTTGGTAACCAGGTAGCCTACTTAGGCACAAGTGCCAGTTTTCAGTGGCAGCCTGGGAGCACTGGGGAGGTTAAGTGACTTGATCAGAGTCACACAGTATGCAAGTGGAGTTTGCTGGAATTAAACCCAAGTCTTCTGGATGTACCCAGCTCATTCACAGTTCATTACTCTAACCTCTAGGCTATATTGCCAGACCCATATCTGTGCAGCTGGAGATAGAGTTCACAGTTGAGAAGCAGGTGTAGTCTCGTGCTGGGGTGTAGGCAGTCGCCATATATCTGCAAGGTTGTGCTCTTTGGGCATCTCACCCAGTGCCAGTCTGGCCCTGGTGTGAGTTTCCTGTGATCCGGAGCTTCAATCCAGAAATGCTTCCATTGCAAGATTGAAATCTCCACCCACTAGTAGAGGGAGGGGTTAGGGAACAAATTGGCTTAACTTACAGCTGATACCATGGAAAAAGTGCTGATCATCAATGCTGGGGGCATACACGTTAGCCAATGTGATGGGACCCTCAGAAGTCTCCATCTCTGCCACAACCCAGCGGCCCTCTTTTTTTTTTTTTCCACATTTGTTTCCCTCCAGTCACCACTTGCTGGGGCTTTATCAGCCAGCTCCACCATTTATCCTGTCCTGCTTGGATCATCTCTGCCGATAAACAGCGGCCCTCTTTATGTGAGGCCAATCAGGGGACTGCACTGTAGGTTTTCATGTAATAGAGTTGATAACCCCCTTTTCATGGATGGTGTTGTACCATGAACCTTCAGGCCCACCCACTCCTTCTTTAGCATCACTGCCTCAGTGTCAGTGAGATGGGTCTTCTGCAGGAAGGCCTCATACACTTAAATAATTCCATGCCTAGGTGGCCCACCTAGGCATGGAATTTGTTTAGGTGTATGAGTACTTTTCAGTTTTATGAATGAGTTGAGGCCCTTACATTCCAACTCACTGCTCTTACATCAGCCACTTGGTAATCCAAGAATCAGTGAGTGTCCTGTAAATAGCCTGTGGTCCTTCCAACCAGAGACTAGGTATTGGGACGTCAGGCTAACCAGCAAAAATGGACTGTCTCCCAATAAGCTAGATGGGGGAGTCTCCCTATTTTCCCATTCCTCCACAAATTTTGGGTGACCAAAAGGGTTGGGGCCTCTAAGAACCACACCCCACTCTTTGTACACATCATCTGGTGTTCGCTTGCCCTCCCTACCCTCCTCTTGTATCCTTACATTTGCTGCCATACATGAAGCACGGGTTTTATCCACCCAAGTGCAAGAGGCAGGAGACGTGAAGCACAGTTTAGGCACTAATTTCTTGAGGATAACAATCTCCAGGACAGCAGGCAGCACAGGTTTGTCTCAGACAGATCCTGCCAGATGAACTTGGTTGATTTTTATGACTGGGTAACAAGGGCACTGGACAGGGGACATGTGGTGTATGTCCTCTACCTGGATTTCAGCAAGGTCTTTGACTCAGTGCCACATGGTAGGCTGACCTGCAAGTTGAAGAGTCTGGGAGCAGGGAGGAAACTGGTCAGATGGGTCAAAACTGGCTGCAGGGTAGACAGCAGAAGGTAGCAGTAGGGGCATCTGGAACCAGGGCAATAACAAGTGGCATTCCACAGGGCTCGGTGTTGGGACAGGTTCTGTTTAACATTTTCATAGCTGACATTGCAGTAAGGATTAAGAGCAAGATCAGTCTCTTCGTAGATGACACAAAGATTTGTGCCAAAGTAGATGGGGGGAGGGAGCAAAAGTACTTCAGGAGGATTTGGCAAAACTCGAGGAATGGTCTCACACTTGGCAGCTTGGTTTCAATGCCAAGAAGTGCAAAAGTGATGCATTTAGAAGACAAGAACCCAGGACACAATTACTGGCTGGAGGGTGTCCCATTAACAAAATCTAAGGAGGGGAAGGATCTGGGAGTGCTGGTAACCGTGGAGATGAACCATTCTGCTCAGTGCAGGAAGGCAGCACCAAAGGCAAATAGAATGCTAGGGTGCATAGAAAGGGGGATTACTTCTAGGGGGATTACTTCTAGGATTGGAAAGGTCATCTTGCCCCTGTCCAGGTCCCTGGTGAGACCGCACCTAGAGTACTGCATGCAGTTCTGGTGACCCTACTTGAAAGGGGATATCAAACTACTGGAGTGGGTACAGCACAGGGCAACAAAAATTATCCTGGGGTTGGGGGACAGACCTTATGAGGAGAGACTGAGAGAGCTCGATATATATAGCCTGTAGGAAAGAAGGGCGAGAGGGGATATGATTGAGGCCTTCAAGTACCACTGCCAGCCATCGTGGGAATCATGAGGGTTTACATCATGGCTGGCAGCAGAACACATTATAAAAAATTCTTCTGTTGTTATAAATATGAATAAGACTCCAGGCTAAAAAGTACATTTCTTCATTGAAAATGGCATTGGGAAAGCTTCACAAAATCTTGTTTTTATCTTCACTAACAGCCCCAAAACTCACCTGAGGGCACCAAAACCCCAGAGTTCTGGGGCCTGGCACCCCAGACCCCCAGTTTACATTTTGTCAGGGATACAGGGGCCCTCATCTGACTGACCTGCCTGGGGCCATGAAATTGCTAGCTGCAGCCCTGCTGAAAATAGTAGTGGACCGAGAGGACTGGAGGAGGACAGATGTGGTCCTGCTTCTTAAAACAGAGAGGAGGAGGAGGCTGGCAACTATAAGCTGGTTAGGCTGGTTAGTCTAACATTAGTGGTGGGAATTAATGGAAACACTACTGGAAGAAAGGCTAGTGGAGTATTTTCATCCAGCAGGTTGCAAGACCTAAGGCAAAATGGATTCACAGGTGAGGGAGGTCATGTCAGATGAATCTGACTGACTGATTTCTTCAACTGGGTGATGAGGGAAAACTATTATGATGGCATGGTGGACATGGCCTACTCAGACTTCAGCAAGGCCTTTGACACTGTACAACACAGGGTGCTTATAATAAAGCTTGGCAGTTTTGGGGTGGCACCCAAGATTGCAAACTGGGTATGGAACTGGTTGATGGATAGGCAACAGAAGGCTGTAGGGCACTCACTCTAATGAGGGGAGAGTGACCAGCGGGGTACCTATCAGGCTCAGTGCTGGGATCAATCCTCGTCAATGTCTTCATAAGGAACATTGCAGAAGAGCTAGAAAGAAAAGTATGCCTCTTTACAGACAACACCAAGATCTGCAATAGGGTAGATAATCCAGAGGGGGTTGAGAGAATGAGTAGAGACCTAAGAAAACCTGAGGAGTGGTTGAGGGTATGGCAGTTGTCACATCTGTCAGGATGTCATGAGACACATCCAGTCATAATGTAATGAAACACTTGGTATCACTCTTTAGGAGTTATAAAGTTGCTATTACCAGATGGCATCTACACAGTTCTTTACGACTGTTTTATTACAAGATGGTGACTGTCATAAGCAGGGCCTCTAGTGCTCTGTGGCAGAATTTTCTGATTTCTGTGGCATGATTTATTCATTTCTCTGGCAGAACACAGTCCTGCCATTGGCTAAATATTATGTGATATCATCGATGACATCATATGATGAGCATATTGGAGGGAATCAGGATAAACGAGATGGGAAAGAAGACCTGACACTGTGTAAAAGCAGTATATTTGAATGAAAATTCACTAAAAACAATGAATTCCGCGGCACTATATATATTCTGTGGCATGATGCAAATTATGTGGAAAATGCCGCAAAAGCAGAATTGCAGAATTCCAGAGGCCTTGGTCATGAGATCATAGGAAAAATGGACCTAAGAAGGCAAAATGCCTGTTGAGAATGTCCACCACTTACCAGCGGTTATTAATGCCCATGCTCCCTGTGCAAGCATCAAGGCCACTCTTAAAACCATGAGGAGTCTTACTGTCCACTAAACTGCAGGGAAGCTTATTCCTCATTGAAACCACTCTCTGACTAAACCCATGTCTCCTTATCTCAGTCTTCAAATGTCCCCCTTTTAATTGGAAATGATGAGCTCTTCATGGAAAAACATTACCCTGAAAGGAACACTGTCTCCTTTTTACAACATATTACTTCTAGTTGAAAATCCACATTTTATGATTGTTTACCTTCTCTAAAATTCATTGCTGTAGCTGGTTGTTTTATCTGCTGCCTTTCTTAGTAGTTAGGTAGTTAGTTTGTTTATTGATCGACCATACAAGTCATTACAATACAGTAAAATCTGTTTACAATAGGCAATAACAATAAAAAGAAACATAACAAATCACTTCTAAAAAAAATCTTATATATGTGCCATATATTAAAATTTTAATAATAGTACAGTATGATTTAATTCATTCATTATTCAGTTATAGTGCTCTTTGATCCATTATTTTCAGGAAGGAGGCCGCAGCACCTAGAATCTATATAGAATGTGATTTCAATAAATATATTACTTGATACTTTCGTTCTGAGTCTAATTCAGCCAATATTCTACCTAGGTATTTTTTCCTGTAAGAACTATTCAATGGACACAAAATTACAATATGTATTAAATCGTTTATACCTATGTGGCATTTACACATCATCGGAAGTGTTGTTAAAAGTCCTTGAAGTCTCTGATAATATAGAGGATAATTAAGGTCTTTGGTTAATAACCACTCTATAAACACTTTGAGAGGTTGCCATGACATCATTGTAAACCTCTAGAGCGTAGCTCGAGAGATTTTCAGATGTCATGGCAACCTCGAGAAGTGTTTTCAACGTGGTTATTAACCAAAGACAATACATTATATTTTATAGTGTATGGGCTGGGGCAACGAAGATTGTGTAATTGCGGATTGAATTATTTTACTGAATTACTTTACAGAACATTGATTGTTGTGAGCATTCCGTTTTGTTATACCATTGACATGACGTACTCAAGAAGGGTTAACAACAGTGATATCATATCGATGGCATAACAAGTTTGTAATCTGCTTGATTTCAAGTAATAATAAGGGCTCCTCATACATTATATTTAAATCTTAATTTGGTTATTAAATTTCTTTTCTGGGGATTGTTCACCAGTTAAAAATATCTCTCATAAATGATGTACCTTTTATTAGCTGCATTCTACTGGTTTTGAATTAGGCACATAGGCTGATTTCTATTTGTATGTATGTATGTATCCCTAGATCTTAGCTTAACTTCATTAAAAGCTTTAATAAAAATGTCTGATAAACATGGTACTACATGATTCATAGTAAATGTTATACCTGGGTAATGCAAGAATCCCTAGTCCACTTCATACTGTCTGACTTCCTAATTTCCTCCGGTTTCCCCTCTCAGTTGCAGTCTGGATTCCAGAAACATCATTTGAATCTCATCCCTCTTATGAGTCACTGACCATATACACTCAACTATGGACCAGATCCATGTGACTGCTGCGATTGTCGTGGACCTAGCAAAGGCTTTTGACTCTGTCTCCCACCCCTTCCTCCTCGCCAAGCTTGGGGAAGCTGGCCTGCCCCCCCCCCCACATTGTTAGCTAGTTGAAGTCGTACCTCAGTAATAGGCTGCTATTTGTGAGGGTGGGAAACTCCTCCTTCCTACCTTCCCATACTAGCAGGTGTACCTCAAGGCTCCATCCTGGGCCCCATCCTGTTTTTGGGTGTTCATAAATGACCTCCTCTTTGTGTGTTCCAGCTCTTGCATACATATTTATGTGGATGACACTATCTTATTTGCTTCTGGGCCCACTTCTCGGACATCCACATCACTTCCAATAGGACCTAAACAAGGTGCAGTCTTGGTTCCAAACCAATTGAAAGTCAACACCTTAAGACCGTTACCATGGTCTTTGACTTTACCCACAGTTGGCCAGAATTTTTATTTATTTTAGTCTTTGGTAACTGGGTAAGGCCCACTAGGCACAAGTGCCTGTTTTCAGGGGCAACCTGGGAGTACTGGGCGGTTAAGTAACTTGCTCAGAGTCACACAGTATGCAAGTGGAGGTGGTGAGAATCAAACCCAGGTCTGGTCTGCTGGATGTACCAAGTTCATTCACAGCTCATTACTCTAACCTCTAGGCTATACTGCCAGCCCAAAGAGAACACCCTTCCCCCGAGCTTTCACTATCCTGGACAGTGACTCATTAGACTATGTCCCAGCATACAAATATCTAGGCATTTGGTTGGACTCCCAACTAGAATTTTCAGTCCACATAGATGCCATCACCTGTAAGCTCCTCCCCAAACTCAATATACTCTACTTTAACAAAGACTCCCTATCTGATGTGAACTATTGACAAAAATGATAATTCCTATTTTCAACTATGCCAGTGTTGTTTATGACACAGCCCTTGCTACCTCGCTACCCGGGCTAGATACCCTGCTGAATTCATTCTGTTGCTTAGCTTCAAACTCCATCCCTTGAACTCATCATTGTAGCTTGTACTCCTCCCTCAGCATCCCACCTCTGTCCCACAGATGTTCTAGCCATTCACTAACCCTTATAGCCAAATTTTGGTTCAGTCTGCTTCCCCCTATCTCCCCGATATGCTGTCCCCCGCTGCCCTCTACTCCTATGATCTACGCACCAAGCATACCTGCTCCTTCTCCCTCCTCCACCCCCATGCAACAGCGGGCAAATCAACTTTCTCCTACAGCCTTCTGTCCCTTTGGAACCACCCCCCTAACTCCATAACTCTCTCTCCTACCCCTCTCTCAAACAGCACTTATGCCTCCTTCCTCCCCCCTTGCTCCTGCCTTGCTACGTCGCCATCCCCATCAGACTCCTCCGCATAACACTAAAACAGGGAATTGAGTTGCAGCCTTCCTATACTGACTATATATTATTATCTGTCTGCTATATTAGCTCGAATGCATATACAATGCAGTATCCTGTATACCTGTAACTAACCCATGCCTCTACTGCTGCTCAGAAATTGTATTCTAACTTTAATTGTATGTATTACCCTTTGTCTGTATGTGTTCTCCCGTCCCTGGCTCGCACCTGAAAATGCGCCCTAGCACAATGTGCCATTTCTGGTTATCAAAATTTTAAATAAAATTAAAAAAAATATGCTTTTTGGCTGAGCTAGATTAGTTTTTTCTCTTTATCATACAAGATTTTATTGGTTTTACATTAGTTAAACAGTTGTTTTTTAACTCGTTACATACCATCTGAGCGGATACAAAGAGAATAAAAGAACAAAAAGAAAAGTAGTCAGTGTGCAGGACTAATATGTGGTCATTCTAATCAATATTATCATTCTTTGAATATGAGAAACATCTTCTAAATTGTGATGAATGTCCCGAAAATACAGGTTACTCACCTGTAACAGGAGTTCTAGGAATGGTATATGTTGTTCATCCACACTTATTGGTAGGTTCCTTGCCGCTTTAAATCTTGCTGGAAGGTCTTCAAGCTGGCTCCTCCCACCCACCCGGGTGGTAAAACTCTCGGCTCCGCCCCATGATGCCAGATCTGGCCCGCTGGAAGCTCAGGTCAGCGCGCCAAAGCCGGGAGGTCGGAGGGGTCAGGTGGATGAACAACATACCATTCCTAGAACTCCTGTTACAGGTGAGCAACCTGTATTTCTAGGGACATGGATATGTTGTTCATCCACACTTATTGGCAGACTCCTAGCAGTTCTCCGGGAGGAGGGAGGCAAGGCACACACCCCAATACTTACTTGGGAAATAAGGACTGAGAACCGAGGCCCCAAAACCAGCATCCCGCGTGACTCAAGGTCGATGTGGTAATGGGTAATAAAGTGTGTGCTGACTTCCAGGTAGCAGCCCTGCAGATTTCCTGGATAGGGACATCCCTGGAAGCAGCCACCGATGCAGCAGTATGACGGTAGAATGAGCTCTTATCCCTCTGGGAGGCTCCATGCCGCTAACTTATAGCAGCGATCTATGCAGGAGGTGACCCACCTGCCTATCGTCCGCTTGGCTGCAGGTCTGCCAGATGCGCTTCAGCGTAGGTGTGACAAACAGTTGGCAACCTCTCCCGAATTTCAGCTGCGGTGCTCTTTTATAATAAGCGAGCGCCTTCTAGGGTCCAGAGTATGGAGCCTATATTCGCCCATGAGGTGTGATTGGGGTAGAACACTGGCAGAGTCAGCACCTGGTTAAGGTGAAACTCCGACACCACCTTCGGAAGGAATTTCGGGTGGGGGCGCAGGACAACCTTGTCCCTGTGGAAGACCAGGTAAGGAGACTCGATGCAAAGCGCCTGGAGCTCTCCCATCCTTCTGGCTGACGTGATAGCCACCAAGAAGGCGGTCTTCCACGACAGGTGAGAGAGTTCACACCTGTGCATTGGTTCGAATGGCTTGCCCATGAGCTTTGCCAGTACCAGCAGTAGATCCCACAGAGGTGGAGGTTCTCGCACCAGAGGAAATGTGATCAAGGCCTTTGAAAAGCACCCGACCACCTTTTCTCCCACCGACTGCTTCCCGGCCCGCCTGTAAGCAGAGATGGCTGCCAGGTGCACCTTTAGGGTCGTCGACCTAAGCCCTTGACTAGAAAGAGACCATAAATAGTCCAAAATGCTTGCCACAGAACAGGAGGAAGGGCCCAGGCCCTTGCCCTGACACCAAATGGAGAATCTCTTCCATTTGAAGGCGTAGCATTTTCTGGTCGACTCCTTACAGGACACCTCAACCACATTGAGGACCTCATCGAAAAGACCCAAGGCCTGGAACTCTAGCCACTCAGGAACCAGGCCGTCAGGTGCAGGGATTGAAGGTCCGGATGGAACACCTTCCCCTGATTGACTGAAAGCAGGTCCGGGCGAGCTGGAAGCTGCCTCGGGAGCCTGGAGCTGAGGCTGAGGAGATCTGGGTACCAGAACTGGCGGGACCAGTCTGGGGCTATCAGGATCACCTGCGCCTTGTCCCTCCTTGCTTTGAGAAGCACCTTGTGAATCAAGGGAAATGGGGGAAAGGCGTAGAAGAGGCCCGGGGTCCACAGCCTAGAGAAGGCCTGCTGAGGGGGGTGGGCATGAAACAGCCTCAGCTTCACGTTCTCCCTGGAGGCAAACAGGTCCACCTGAGGTGTGCCCCAGTGGGAGAACAGATCTTGCACTACCATTGGCAGGAGAGACCACTCGTGAGATGCAGCCCCTATCCGGCTCAGGGCATCGGCCAGGGTGTTGGAGGCTCCTGCCACATGAATGGCTAGGAGATCCACCTCCAGGCTGCGCACGAGTGATCAAATGTGGAGAGCTTCCTTGCAATGAAGCATGGAGCACATCCTGCCCTGGTGGTTCAGGTAGTACATGGTCGTGGTATTGTCCGTCTGGACTCGGACCACTTGACCCTGGAGAAACGGAGCAAAGGCGGTGAGAGCTAGGTGGACCGCTCGGAGCTCCAGCAGGTTGATGTGGCATCGGGACTCCCGTGGGGACCAGAGGCCGTGCACTCGGTGTTCCCCCAGATGGGCACCCCAACCCATCAGAGAGGCGTCAGTCGCTAGAGAGACTGTCGGCTCGGGGCGGACAAACGGGATGCCCTCCTGCAGATGAAATGGAACGGTCCACCACTGGAGAGCTGCCCACATCTCCCGGTCACTATCACTAGCTGGTCCAAAGGATCGCAGCGCCAGGACCACTGGCTGGCCAGTCCCACTGAAGGGGGGGGCGATGCCAGCGGGCCCAATGGACCACACTGGTACAGGCCGCCATGAGACCCAGAAGGCGAGGAAGTCCCGGGCAGGGCGCGATTGCCCAACCAGAAATGATTGGGCAAAGGAGGTAAGAACTCGCCCTGTCTGCCGGGAGCCGTGCTCTGGCTCGAAGAGAGTCGAGCTCTGCCCCAATGAACAGGATCACCTGCTTCGCTCGAGTTCACTTGGCCTCATTGAAGAGAAGGCCGACTTGAGAGCAAACCTGGAGGGCCAGATCTCTGGACCACCCACCTCCGCCTGGAGGGGGCTGCTATCAGCCAATCATCCAGGTAAGGGCACACCTGACCCCTCGGCACCACAGGAATGCTGTCACCACTGCCATGCATTTGGTGAAGACCCTGGGAGCTGGAGATGCCAAGGGCATGGCTCGAACTCGAAGAGGGATCTCTCCGCTCGAAAGCGGAGGAATCTCCGATATGATGGACGGATAGGGACGTGAAAGAATGCGTCCTGTAGGTCCAGAGAGCAGAACCACATGCCGTGTTCCAGAGATGGTATTATCTGTGCCAGAGTGACCATCCTGAAGGTTCGAGACCTTAGGAACTTGTTCAGGTCGTGTAGGTCGAGAATGGGGTGCCAGCCCCCCATCCGTTTCGGAACCAGGAAATACCTGGACACGAACCCCAGGTCTGAAGGGGGGTCCTCTACCTCCGTGATCACCTCCTTTTGGAAGAGGAGAGTGATGTCGGCTCGGCGAGCCGCCAGTGAGGCTGCAGACCCCGAGGCCCCCCGAGGTGCGACGGCTCTGAAGGGCGGGGCCTGCTCGAATTCCGGAGGTAGGCCTTTTCCCACCACCTCAGTACCCACCTGTCCGTGGTAACAGTGGACCAGGTGGAAAGAAAGTGTCTGAGCCGCTCTCTCCCATGGGGAACCACGGATGAGGTGACAGGGATGGGGGCGACACCCCTCAGCCCATCACTGGGCAGGCTTGGAGGAAGGACCGGCCGAGGGACCTCCTGGGCCTTTACCTCCCTGCTTCCTGTTGGAGGAAGCCGATGGCTTGGGCTTGGGATACCAAGGTCGAGCCTGCTGGCCCTGACGTTGCTGGGCGGGCGCGCCGCTGGCGCAGAAGGACGAAAGGGCTTAGGCTGTGGCTTGCGGCCTTTGTCCTTCTGAGCGGAAGAGACCGAGTCCAAGGTAGCATTGGACTTCTCGATCCTCTGCAGGTGACCTTCCACCCCAGGGCCGAAGAGGTCAGTCCCCAAAAAGGGAACATCCGCCAACTTGTGCTGGGTATCCGAGGTAAAGGTGGATATCCTCAGCCAAGCTCGACAACGCATGGCCACTGCGGCCGCCACAGACCTGGCACATGAGTCCCCGATGTCTAAAGCAGTCTGGAGCTGCTGTTTAGCCAATGCCCTGCCCTGGTCCCGCACCTGCCTGACCGTAGTCTGCAGATCTGCGGGAAGATGAGGGACAACCTCATCCAGGGAGCCCAACAGGGCGTGAGAAAAATGTGCCATGAGGATGGCCGAACTGGCCTGACGAAGGCCGAGAGAGGACGCAGCATAGACTTTTCGCCCGGCATAATCCAATTTCTTGATTTCTTGTCGGAGGTTTGTCCATATCCTGCATGCCCAGCATGCCGGAAAACGCTGTCGGTAACCAACCCTCGGCCGAGGGGTGTTCCGAAAAACCAGACAGGGAACCGGTAGGGACCGCATACTTCCCTGCCAACCTGGCCGAAGGTGCAGGGCAGGAAGCAGGACGCTGCCAAAGTTCCAAAGCCGGACCCACTATGGCTTCGGCCACCGGAAAGGCCTCCGTAGGAGAATCCCCTCGGTCCAGAATCTCTGTGAGGGGATACCTGGCCCATTTAGAAACGGGTTCAAGCTTCATCCCGGTGGACTCTGAGATGAGTCAAAGCAACCCTAAGAAGGACGAAGGCTTATCGCCCATTGACTGCCCTCTGAGGACTCCAAGTCCATGCGCTTGGAGAAGAGGGAGGAACTATCATCGACTCAGAAGAGTCCTCAAAGAGCTGCCTCGGCCTGAGCCACCCTCCACCTGCCAAGGTTTATCGGGTGAGGGTGACAGACAGCCTATGGGCAAACCCAAAGCCGACTGAGAATTTTGGTCGGAGCCCCAACTAATGGCTGTGGAGGTGGAGGTTCCACCAGAATCGGTAAGCAGCTGAATTGGCCAACAAACGGCCTGAGAACAGCTCCTCGACTACAATAAGGGGTTGTTTTATACTCTGGTGACAGCCACTTAATGGCCGGGAAGATGACTGGGTCGGCTTATTCCCGGTCAAAAGGAGCTGTTGCCACATAAGTTCCTCGCAATCTCGGACACAACTTGCGCCGAAGCCCTCCTCATCCGAGGAAGAGGAAGAGCGTGCGCGCCTGCCACACGGTGCCAAGACCACCTAAGGCGGCGGATCGTTGGACCACGAGGATGTCCGGAGACTGAGACCGGAGTCTCGACTAGGCCGAGGGAGGCGAGAGAAGTGTCGAAATCGGCATCTCGGCTCGGACGAATCCCAATCAAGGTTCAAACCATAGGCACAGACGAGCCGATGATCCTCAACTCCCACCGGGGAACCGGGAGAGGGGATTTCAGCTTCTCCAGCCGACAACCTGCCTAACGGGTCGAGAAAATTTCACCTTGTCGACAGGAGTCTCGTCAACTAGCCTGACGGGACACCGTGAAGCCAGTGGCCGAGCTGAGGGTCGACCAAGTCGACTGTCGACAAGGGAGGGATCTTTCCCGCCTCCCAAGAGCGCCGATGGAGAGACTTACTTTTGCTCTTTTGGACCTGGAAAAGGTCCCGAAGAAGTGGACCTCACCTTTGAGTCGGAGGGTCAGACAAAGCTCCTTAAAGAAGCCGAGTACGAGGCACCGAGAGAGAGCGACAAATGCATGAGCCGAGGTAGAAGCGTCACGCCGCCTCCTCTTCAGGGCGATCATCTGCTCTAAGCTTGATCCGCTGAGCCCGCAGCCACGGACACCGCCAATCGGCCTCTTTAGATTTCACCGTGGAATTCTTTTCTCGGGCGCCCAGTTGTAATCGGCAGCACGGTCTTCAAGGACGTAGGGCTGAAAAGGAAGAGCACAAGTCGAGGCTCATGGTCGCTCAAGGCCCAGGGCAGTAGACGCACGTGGAGTGCGGATCCGCTCCCAGACATCTTCTTGTCCGCAAGGGCACCTCCGAAAACCGGAGTCGATTTGTCCATCGAAGCTGCGAGGAGAAGAAGACCAAGTCTTTAGCAAAACTTTTAATTTCGAACTTTCAAGAATTAGGAACCAGTCTTAATCGCAACACGCTAAGGAGGGAACCTGAGCCTGCAAGCGTAAGGAAGATCTGGCGTCATGGGGCGGAGCCGAGAGTTTTACCACCCAGGTGGGTGGGAGGAGCCAGCTTGAAGACCTTCCAGCAAGATTTAAAGTGGCAAGGAACCTGCCAATAAGTGTGGATGAACAACATATCCATGTCCCTAGAATATGTTATTCTCACTATACATTCTGTGCACATCACATTTTTTATGCTCTAGCTCCTTATACTGGACCTTACTACCCTTGAGTGTGCCCTGTTGGGCTTACGCCCACCATGTCACATTTGAAGGGGTAAACCAGTGTGAACCAGGGTATAATTTACCTATAGAGAGGGTTGCCAGGTGCAGGTAAGGGTACTGTGCATAAGGGAGAATTTAAATGGGTCCCAGTGCCTATGAAAATTCCGAGTAAATTGCATAGAAAAGGATAGTTTTATATACTGCTAACCTGGCCACCGCTATGTGCCTCAGAAGTGAGGGGGAGTTTCCTGATGCCATTTCATTAGGATTGCTCTGTTGGCCTCTAATAGCACTGCCATCAACCATCTTTTTAAGCTTCACTGATTGGGCTGCAGGTTGGAAGTATCACCTAGAATTATGAGGGATGGTGAGTCTGGTATAGATGTGCCAAGAATCTTGGAGCAGTCCTCTAACATGCCTTTCCAGAAGGTTTTTAGAGTGTGACACTCCCAAAGAATGTGCAACAAGTGGGAATTGTCACCTCACATCTCCAGCTGCTTGAGGGGGGAGAACATGCATGCATGTAGTGCAGGGCTGCCAGAGTACGATACCACTGTAGTATCAGTTTTAACTGGATTACCTGGCCTCTTGCATCTGAGCACATTGCATTAGCATCCCTCATACATTTGTCCCACACTTTGAGTGATACTTGTTTGTAGATCCTGCTCCTATTGGTGTCTCACGTTTGTTCATGGTGTTAGTCTAACTTTCCCTGATCTTTGTATAGCCTCCTGCCACCCCTTTCTGTGCTCCTGTCCTTTGCAACTGTGCCAGCCATTCCCACCTCCTTCACTTTGGCCTTATTGTGATTGTATTCTCTGATAGTCTCCATGACCTGCAAGTATTTCCAAAATCAGGCTTGGGGAGCTGGAACTTTATTTGCAGCTGTTGGAAGGCCATCAGAATGTTCAAGTCCATTTCCCAGAGGTTGGCAATGGTTTCTATTCCCTTCACAGTCCAGTCCCTCCAATGGATGCTACAGCCTTCAATCTGTATATCAGGGTTGTCTCAGAGGTATGTGAATTGCATTGGTGGTCCCTAGCTAGGCACAGGGTCTTGGTCATTGCCATTCACTTCTGCCATGCTTTACAGGTTTCCTGTATCACAAGAGGTGTGGTGTACAGTACCCTAGGTTTCTTTCTCCCCCCCAGGGATGTGCCTAACCACTGATTTTCCACTAGATCTCTTTCCAGCTGAACCCACACAGGAGCTTGTCCTGAGCCTGGTAGAAACCACCTTCTGGCTTGTGCCATCCTGTATGCCATTAGATAGCCATAGAACCAGGAGAGTCCTAGACCACCTTTCATCCAGAAAGCCCTCAACCTTGTTCTGCTGAACCTGGGGGACCTACCCTTCCATAACAGATTCACGACCAGACTGTCCAGGGTTTGGAAAATCTTGAGTGGTATTTCCACTGGCAGATTACAAAACAGATATGCCACCTTTGGCAATGTAAACATTTGCAGTGCTTCTATTTTGCCTTTAAGGGATAGCCGCATCTTTAGCCATCTCCTCATATCTGCCTCTGTGGTGGTCAATATTTGCCCATAATTATCATTAATGAGTTGTTGCCCGCTGGCAGTAATTTTTACCCCAAGGTATGTGAAGCCCCCAGGAGCCCACGTTACCTGTAGGTCCTTAGGGTTCCATCTGTCACAAAGGGGGTTGAGGGGTGACAAGGTGGTCTTTTCCTGATTAGTTCTTTTTCTACACTTTTCCTTGGCAGTCTATCATCATTCTTGGAGTAGGCCTTAAGCCAGTATATAAATATTCTCTCCTTGACTAAACAATCCACAGGTAGTTGCCTCAGTTCTGCTCTAGCCAATGCAGATAGGGCACCAGCTGGCAGACCTACTAGCCTTTACAAAAAACTACATTTATGCACCAGTTATGGTAACTTAACACCACAAAAGTAGGAAAATGTGGCATTAAGGATTCCAACCCTAATATCCCCCCACCCCAAGTTGCAAAAGGAAAACATATTAGGGTTTTGGGTCTCCGGAGTCTTGATGAATCAGTAGTGGGTCTTCCTTAGGGGTTGTCAACCCTAATGCCCACCCCATTCCATAAGCAAACGTCACACACAATATCCTTTCTTCACGCAAGGCCCACAGGACCCTGCATAAAGAAAGTTACAACAAATTGCATTTACAACCTCTGGCGAAACATACTTCTTTACCTTTGAAGAGTGCATCATTATGAGGCAGTGGCTTGGAGCTGTACCTTGTGCTTCAGATTGGAGGCTAGGGGCTGGCAGTGAGGGGTGAGTATTAGGGTTGACAATCCCCAAGGTAGACCCCACCACTGATTTGCCAAGACATTAGAGACCCCAAACCTTAATGTTTTGTCCTTTTGCTGCTTGGACGGTGGGGTGGGGCATTAGGTTGAAACCCTACTGTCACATTTTACTTTGTGGCATTAAGTTACCCCTTACTGGTGCATTTATGCAGTTTTTTGCAATGAATATATATATATATATATATACAGTATATATATATTATTATAGTGGCACGTAGTATAGCACTATAATTAGGGTTGAGTACCCCATTTAAGGTTAAAGTGTGAAATTTTGCAGCTTTATAACTTTGCCACTGTATTATGAATTTATCTGAAATTTGGCAAGCATGGAGCGGTGCCATAGATCTCAAGATCTGCCAAGTTTCATAATGGTCAGGTATACGGTTGTGGAGCTATAAAGCACAATATGAAGCCACATTTCTGCTTTTTTTCGCAGTCTTTGCTCGTACCTACAGGTTGCATGGTTTGCGCGAGTAGTCCAAAACTTCAGGTAACATGTGGCCAGGGTCTCTGATGTGTCTTTTGAAGATTTTGTGAAAAAATATTAAATGGTTCAAAAGTTATTCAAAAAACAAGTTTCCCGTTATAGTCAATGGGAAAAGTTAACAAAAAGTTTGACAGTGTCTCAAATGCAGTTTTTAGTGTCGCAAATGACCCCTGTAGTGTCTTGAGTCAGCCATTTATTTTTCAGTTACTGGTCACAGAAATGCTTGGCACTTAAATTTGGGACCCTCTAGGGACACAATTATTTTTGTGTTCACCTAGTCGAGCCCTGAGAATGCTAGCCATATCTTTTTCGGGGGGTGAAACACCCCAGAAATATGTTTTTCAAATTTTTGTAAACTGTAGTGTCGCAAAGTAGTGTCACACTTGTGAGACTTTAGTGATTTTTTTTGTGAAAGTGTCGTAATTTGCGACACTACTTTGCGTCACTATGCCCAAAAGAATAGGAAATCTTTGCCACCCTGCTGCAAAAGAACGGTTTGGTCTTTTGGGCTGAAATTTGGAAGGAAGAAAGCCAAGATCCCACAGATGTCCCTTTTGGTGGTTTGGTGAGAAAATATTACAGGGCTGCAAAGTTGCGGTACTCTGAACTTGACTATTTTTCCCATAGACTAACATTATGTTGTCCGCCATGCATTTCGGGCCCATATCTCGGAAACGCTTCAAAATATGGACTTTTCATCAGGAAAATACTTAGCCCACAAAACTAGCCAGGAAAGTCATAAGATATATGCAATTTAGTATTCCAAGTGCTCATTTTCTGCTCTGAGGCCCATTACTATGCATACATTCTTTGTATTTACTGTGTTTCTGTATGCAGCTTTTGGGGGAAAAAAGGATGTGCACTTTCATTACTGTTACATTTAGCATTTCCACTTGTGTTTCTGTAACTGTTTGGGTTGGTGTTCCCATCTTCGCCACCGTGTGCGTTACTCTTTGCATTTTTGTTTGTGCTTGCGTTTGTGTTACTGTTACCATTTGTGTTTCCATTACTGTTTCTGTTTGCATTTCATTTTGCATCACCGTGTGCATTACCATTTGCATTTACAACATACTTCCATTTGCATTTGTGTTTCCTTTGGCATCATAGTTGGTGTTACCGTTAGCATATGTGTTTCCAATTGCGGTACCGTGCCCGTGCGCATTACCATTTGTGTTTCCGTACGCACTTGCATTTGCATTTCTGTTTGCATTACTGTTCACTTTGGCATCATTGTTGCTGTTACTGTAACTGTTTGTGTTTCCAATTGCATTACCGTTACTGTTTGCATCTTCGTCACCATTTGCGTTTATGTTGGCCTTAGGGTTTGCATCTTCAGTTGCGTTTCCATTGTCGATTGCATTACTGTTTTGTTCTGCACTGCCATTGCCTTTACTGTTTGCATTTCTGTTTGCATTTGTGTTACCATTTGCATTTTTCTTACCGTTTGTGTTTCCGTTGCCGTTAATGTTTACGTTACTGTTTTCCTTAACATTTGTGTTTCTGTTGCTGTTAGCATTTGCATTACCATTTGCATTACCATTTCTGTTTTCATTAACGTTTGTGAGTGCATTTCTCTTACCATTTGCATTATCATTTACGTTTGCATCACCATGTGAGTTACCATTTGCGCTTGCATTTGCGTTACGGTTACTTCACTATTTATAGTGCACATTCTCAAAAAGAAGGGAAATTAATGGCAAAAAACTTCATTAATGCATCAGTTAGAGTTGTTCCACAGTGACAAAAGTGAGGAAATTCATTTGGGGTTCTCACCCCCGCCTTACCCCTCCGCCCCGAACAGGCATCAGGGTGTGCGTTAGGGTCATTGGTCCTAACTCTCACCCATTCTCTTATACTGCACCACCTCAGCTTGTTTTACACATGGGATGGGGTGAAAGTTAAGACTGATGACCCCAATGCACACCCAATGCCTGTTGGTGGAGGCGGAGTGGGGTGGGTGCAGGGAGGTGGGAACCCTAACATTGAATTTCTCATTTTGTCACTGTGAAAACCCTAATTATGCATTATGCATTGTGTATATATATATATATATATATATATATATATATTATAGTGGTGCGGTCGCGCCACAATAGTTAGGGTTCAGCTGTCAGTTACATACTAAAGTCAAAAGTTTGGGTGTTAATAACTTTGGACCCGTTCAATGGATTTGCCTGAAATTTGGTATGCACTTTGGGGCATGGTAGATCTCTTGATTTGCCAAATTGCATTTTGGTTGGAGTGCCGGTCTTTGTGTATGAAAACGCTGAAAAATGCAAAATTATCCATTTTTGGAGGCAACTTTTGGCATTCTGAATGTGGTCCTGCACGGCCATCATGTGGTGTGCCACTCTGTGAGATGACTTGTTTGAAAGAGCTTTGGTGGCTGAACATGCCACTTTTTGTTTGGTAAAAAAATATTAAGGCATTCAGAAGTTATGGCACTTTTAAGTTCCCATTATAAGTCAATGGAAAAATTTATATGTTTATCTTGCGATCAAAGAATGGGGTTCTGGCCATCTCGTCCTGCCTAGCAATCAAAGAATTTGCAGTCTCACGGTTCAAGAATCTTTGTCCCTGAGGAATTTCAAAAATTCTTTGATTGTGAGGTCCACCATCTTGCTTTCAATTTTCCAATCTCACAAACACAAATATCTCGACTCAGGGGTCACTTCTCAAGTAAAATTTCGATGGGTTTTACTCAGGGGACCCCGATCTATTGAGCCATGGCTTTGGTTCCATTCAAATCGGTCCTAAAATTTAGTTATTAGCTTTTAAATTCTTCATTCGAGGCTTGCTAATGATCTTTGATTGCGAGCCTACAAATTCTTTGATCACGAGAATCTTTGCTTGCGATCGTGCATCGAGAGCGAGGGACAAGATGGCCAGATTAAAAAATAGTTTTTTGCAGCCCAGGGGTTCCCTATTAAGTGACATAAGGGTGAGTTTTGCTCAGGGGGCTTTGCTCTGCCCCATCTCAATAAAAAAACAGTAGTTGTCATTATCCCTGGTAGTCTAGTGGCCCCCTACCCATCATGGTAATGTACTTAACCATGATTGTATCCCTGGTAGTCTAGTGGGCCCCTCAATGAGTATGTTATTTATATCTTTATATTTTTTATCCGTGGTGGTCTAGTGGCCCCCCATGTGTATTTATTTATTTATTTTTGTAATATCTCTGGCAGTCTAGTGGCCCCCCCGATCTGTACTTCATTATGAGTATCACTGGCATCCCTGGTAGTCTAGCAGTCCCCCTCCATCATAATAAAATGAATGTGCATTCTTTATGTCCTAGTAGTCTAGTAGCCCCATCCCCCACCCAGTCATGCCAGCCCACCCAGCACCCCCATGCTTCCCAAGCCGGGCGACTGGCACAACCCACCTCTCACTTCCATGGTCAGCAGCCCACTGTGTGTTTTATGAGCGCTAATGGAAAGAGGCACTAATTTCAGGGATGTCAGTGATACTCGTAATGAAGTACAGATGGGGGGCCACTAGACTACCAGGGATATTACAAAAATAAATAAATACACATGGGGGGGCCACTAGACTTTATTCAGATGGGGCAGAGCAAAGCCCCCTGAGCAAAACCCACCCTTATATCACTTAATAGGGACCCCTGGGCTGCAAAAATATACTTTTAAATCTGGCATCTTGTCCCTTGCTCTTTGTTTGTGAGCGAGCAATTTCTTTGACCACGACCGTGAAAATTCTTTGATCGCGAGATTTTTTGATTGCGATCGTGCATCGTGAGCGAGGGATGAGATGGCCACATAAAAAAAAATAATTTTCTCAGCTCAGGGGTGTCCTAGGAAGACAAATGAGGGTGGGTTTTACTCAGGGGGCTTCGTTCTGATGAACCATGGTGGTGGTTTACTGCAATTATTTGAATTTTGAAAGTTGCACAGCTTTTCATTCTTTGGTCATGACCCTGCAAATTCTTTGATCATGAGCCTGCAAATTCTTTGATTGTGAGATTCTTTGATCGCGATTGTGCATTGTGAGCGAGAGATGAAATGGCCCAATTTAAACGTCTATTTTCTCAGCCTAGGGGTGTCCTAGGAAGTCAAATGAGGGTGGGTTTTACTCAGGGGGCTTCATTCTGTTGAACCATGGTGGTGGTTTACCGCAATTACTTCAATGTTTTGATTTATAAGGTTTTAAAATCTTTGTTCATGAGCCTGCAAATTCTTTGATCGTGAGCCTGCAAATTCTTTGATCGTGAGATTCTTTGATCGCCATCTTTGATCGCAAGGGAGGGACAAGATGGCCAGATTTTTTATAATGGAATACATACAGAAATTTTAGTAATCTCTAATATTGAATATCTTGGAAACGGTTTGGTCTTTTGACTTGATATTTGGAGGGAAGAAAGGCAATATCCTACAGATGCGTCCTTTGGTGCTTTGGTCAAAAAATAGTACAGGGCAGCAGACGTACAACACTAAGAAGTTGATGCTTTTCCCATAGGATAACATTACGGCGTTCACAGCATTACAGGAATTCTTTGCCGCCCTGCTGCAAAATAACGGTTTGGTCGTTTGGGCTGATATTTGGAAGGAAGAAAGCCAACATCCCACAGATGTGCCTTTTGGTGGTTTGGTGAAATAATATTACAGGGTTGCAAAGTGACAGTACTCCAAAGTTGACACTTTTTGCCATAGGATAACATTATGGCGTTTGTTGTGTCTTTCAGGGCCCGTATCTCGAATCGGTAGTGAGATCACGGACTTTTCAAACAAAATGGTTAGCCACTCCAAATGGAGCCTAAGTACAAACTAGCTAGGAAAGTCATAATTCATATGAAATTGAAATTTTTTTCTACATTGTGCATTCCTGAGATATAAGCAATTTAGTATTCAAAGTCATAATTTTCTGCTCTGAAGTCAATTATTATGTATACATTCTTTGTTTTCAATGTGTTTTTCAATGCAGTTTTTGGGGAAAAGAAGGGTGTGCCCTTTCGTTACTGTGCCAGTTAACATTTCCAGTTGTGCTTCCATTACTGTTCACATCACTGTTCCCATCTACACCACCGTGTGCGTTACAGTTTGAGTTTTCATTTGCACTTGCATTTCTGTTTTGTTTGGGGTTATTGTTGCTCTTACTGTTACCATTTGCATTTGCAATTGCAGTATCGTGCCCGTGCGCAGTACGGTTTGTGTTTTCATACGCGCTTGCATTTCTGTTTCTGTTGGCTTTATTGTTGCTGTTACCGTTACCATTTACGTTTACAATTGTGGTACTATGACAGTGCACGTAATGGTTTACGTTTCCATACACGCTTGCATTTCTGTTTCTGTTGGCTTTATTGTTGCTGTTACTGTTACCATTTGCATTTACAATTGTGGTTCCATGAGTGTTATGGTTTGCATTTTTGTACGCGCTTGCATTTCTGTTTACTTTGGCATTATTGTTGCTGTTACCATTACCATTTGTGTTTACAATTGCAGTACCGTGAATGTGTGTGTTACCAGTTGCATTCCGTACTCAGTTCTGTTTGTGTCTCTGTTTACATCACTGTTCGCTTTGGCGTCAATTTGTGCTTGCATTTCGATTACTGTTTGCATTACCATTTATGTTTGTGTTACCATGTGCATAACCCTTTGTGCTTGCACTTGCGTTGCACTTACTGTTACTATACTCACACAATATCACATGGTGGGATTGTGGGGGCCCTTGCGCCCCACCAACTTCATGAACTTCTACTTTTCTATTCTTTCTGAAAGTATGGAAATTTATGCAAAAACTTTGTTAATGCAGTCAGTTAGGTTTTCACAGTGATTAGCAGGAAATTGACATTACCACCTCACCCCACCCTTCCCTCATCTAACATTACATGTATATCAGGGTGTGTGTTGTCATCGGTCCTAACTCCCTCACCCCATCCCATGTGTAAATAAGCTGAGATGGTGCAGTGTAAGAGAATGGGGTGAGAGTTGAACTAATGACCCCAACACACACCCCGATGCCTGTTGGTGGGGGCAGGGTGGGGTTGCAAGGGGTAGGAACCCTAATGTGAATTTCCTCACTTTTGTCACTGTAGAAGAACCCTGACTGATGCATTAATGAAGTTTTTTGCATAGAATTAAACTTCAAGCAACAGTTTACAAAATGACTAATTCTTAGGAAATAAAGATCCACTGAGGTACCGAGCGTTACATACTGGTTCAAAACCACAGAGAAGCTAGCCACATATACCAGAATGTTCTATTTCTTTGCCAAAACAAGTCACAAATTGGATAAATATATAAAAAATGAAGGAGTTTTAGAGTATTGTTCCAACAAATAGGAGCTGTCATGGGCTTTGGACTTTTCCTGTTCCTGCTTACAATAGTGACAATAGTGACACATTTCAAAATATTTGGGCCCCATATTTGCACAGGACAGAACACTACCTGCTAAAAATCCACACAGCAAGGACTTACTTAGGTCCCCCTGATAGAACATATCCAATTATGGTATCAATCCAGGCTTTGAAAGGTACAGCAATCGGTAATGTATTCTTTAAGGTATCAGATGAACCCACATTGGTGGGACACATCTCACAAGATTATTCCACCGTAGAAAGTACCCAGTTAATGTAAAATCTCTTTTTTCTTTAAACTGCTGAATTATTGATGAGTGCTGCTAAAAGAAGTACATGCAATACATGTATACATGTATATGTAAACAATGTTTCAGTGACCTGTTCATTTTATATATCAGCAAGGTATGTATGTCTGAACAATACAAAACAAAATGTATGTCTGTATTCCATACATACTCAATAAGATTAACTGCAAAAATAAATGTTACTCGAATCAGCATTTAAACTAGCCAGGAGGACTGTAAAACCAAGGAGGCAATAATCCCCCCAGATAATGATGAAGCAGCAGGCAGGAAAGCCCAAGGCTAAGAAACTCCTCAGAACAGGGGCATAAGAAGACAGGGTGGTGACAAGGCAGAGGGCAAAGGTGCTATAAATCAAGAATGCAAGAAGAAAGGAGTAAAGGAGACAGGTTACAAAGAAGGTAACAGGGGAAGAGCGGGATCAAGTGGAGCTTCTGGGAACAGCACAGGCATCAGGGTGGAAGCAGAGAAGCAGACAGGGAGGGATTAAGGAATGGTGGGCCATGTGCACCAATACAAAGAGTCTGAGAAATAAAATTTAAGATCTGGAGGCCATCTTAGCAGAGGCTAGTATGAATTTAGTGGCCATAACAGAGTCACAGAGCAGTGACAGCCACAGCTGGGACATGGTCATTCTGGGCTACTCTCGGTTTAGGAGAGACAGGGAAGGGGGAAAGAGGAGAGGAAGGATTGTACCATATGTGAGGGAGGGAATTAAGGTCACAGAAGTGCAGGAACACCTGGATGAAAAAGATGGGCTGGATGTGCTGTGGGTCATCCTGGAGACAGGAGCTGGGACCACCATCTGTACAGGGGTGGTACACAGACCTCCATCAGAGAAAGAGGATGTGGATTAAGCAGTTGGGGGAGCCATAGTCCTGATGGCAAGTAAAAGGGTAGATGCTGACTTCGGTGATGTAACAGGCAGGAATAGCTGCTTAGTTTCCCGCATCGGTAACCAACATTAGCTCTTGTGAGAATCCGGCATCTATCGATTGCATCTTGCATCCATAAATCTTGATAAAGGTGCAAGAAAAGACTAGGGATGGTCCGCATGAAAAAAGGGGCTCCCAAGGGGCTTGGATAAATATATAAAAAATGAAGGAGTTTTAGAGTATTGTTCCAACAAATAGGAGCTATCATGGGCTTTGGACTTTTCCTGTTCCTGCTTACAATAGTGACATGCAAAAAATGGCGTTGATGAGTACCGCGAGTAGACAACCAGCAGGCCTCAGTCCAGCACCCTTGCATTCATCGGTGCTTTCCGCATCAGGGGCCGACGACTCATGCTCGGACTCTGGCTCCACAAATACGAGGGCAGAATCTAGGAAGATTATCAAGCTGCTGCACAAAATTGATGCCAAAGTATCAGATATTCAAAAGGATTTTAAAAAGCTGGAGTCCAGAACTACGGCGGTTGAGCAGCAGGTGGAAAGGCTGCAGGCAGAACATATGGCATTTGGCAGATCATTGGCATTTTTGTATGGAAGAGAGAAAGCGCTGTCAGCCAAAGCTGAAGATGCGGAGGCTCGCTCCAGATGCAACAATATTCAGGTCGTGGGTATCCCTGAAGGAGTCGAGCAGGCAGATATGATTGCCTTTATGGACTGCTGGCTGAGAACAGAGTTATAGATCGAAGAAGAAATCCTATTGGAGATCGAGAGGGCGCATAGAACCCTTGCCCCTAAGCCCAAACAAGGGGCTCCCCCGAGAGCAATTTTAATTAAATTCCTTCGGTATAATACAAAGGAAAAAGTTCTGTGTCTGGCATGGGGAAAGAAAGATCTTAATTTTGATGGAAGGAAGGTTTATGTGGATCAGGATTTCCCCCCCTCCTTGGCCCAGCACCGGAGAAAAGTGCTCGGGGTAGTGAAACAACTTAGAGAGAAAGGCTGTAGGGCCCAACTACAGTATCCAGCCAGACTGTGGGTAGATCTACTGGAGGGGCAGAAAATATATGATATGCTCCTCCTGGCCAAAGACTTTTTGTGCTCAAATGAGATCCAGATTCCAGACATAAAAGAAGAAAGAGCAGAAAAGGAAATTGAGAGACTGTTATGGGAAACAGTAACAGGATCAAAGAACAGTACTCGGGCTTACCGGAGAGCGGATTCTGTTCTGCCCTTGCATGCAGACCTTACTAGATGGATCACTAGAGAGAAGCCTTCAACATAAAGGAGTGAACTAGTGACAGTTGGACTGGCTTATACATCCACCTGGTGTTGCTGGGGATACAATGTTTAATGATCTCACTATTTTCCAAAAGTGAGCTCCCAGATTAGACTCTTCAAACCTAGGGCCGTAACTGAACACTTACCTGCCTATCAGGATGGCACACTATAGACTTCATCAGCTATGACTTTAAAAATCTTTTAATGGCTGAGGAAAATGATGCTCGTAGGGTTTATTTGGTTGAATTGGGGGGGGGGGTTCCTTCCATTTTTATTTAATTTTTTCCTTTTTTTCTTTTTTTGGCCTGGATCCATGGAACTGTTTTCCCCACTCTGGCATCCTGCGGGCCTCCCCAGCTTCCCCCTAGATTAGGCCTGGGGGAGCCCTGTAATATAGATGGGTGCTTCAGAGAGCGACTGGAGGGACCCTTTTCTTTTGTTTCCTGGGGATGGCGGGTATGTTTTTGGTCGGACCTCCTGAGTCCGATAAAGATTGAGGTCCCCCCGTTGGAAGTGGGCCTTCCTGATTTCTCGGTTGGGTTCCCGTTCCCCTCGGCGGGACCGCTAGAGTGCACCTTCCTCCAATTCCGGTGAGAGGCCTACAAGCAGGTTTGTGGTGTTTCGTGCGGAGCTGGAGGAGGTAGGGATGGGTCTGTTTTTGTTATCACCAATTATACTGACTCGGAATTTCTGAGTCACGAATCAGGGATGGGTGTATTAATGGCCAGCGGCTGTGGTGATGCCCTCCCCGTTTCTCCCTTCAGATGGAAGGATCGAGGGGGATTGGGGGTGTCTTATGCTATTTGGACAACTAATGTTTTGGCCACCGCAGCACAGCGGGTTCACCCAACAAAGAGGTTTGACTCCGCCTCACCCACTTTCCTTTTTTTTTTCTCTCTCCCATCCCTCAACTTTCGTTATATCAGATTCTGTTTATATGGAATGTGTTATTTTTTTTGCAAATATGTTGGTGCCTTGAGGGGTAAGCTGGGTATCTCTGCCCCTCCAGGAAAGATCCACATCGAAGAGACTTACTGAGGGCACAGGCGGGTAACACCCCAGGGCTCTGGGGTCATTTCCAGCCCTTTCACTCCCAACGGAGTGTTGTTCCCTCAAAGGGGTTTGGTACATCTTTACCCCTAATCCATGCTGGTGCACCTGCCAGGCTGTTGTAGGACAGCTAGGATGGGTGTCTCGGCTGATAGTTCCAGTTCTGGCATAGACCTGTTGTCGATGCCATCCCACACTGGAGACTTGTCTTCACTCTCCACTGCGGGATACTTTAGATTCCTAGACCTAGTATTGGTCTTAAAAGTTGTGTTTATCACTGTGTTATCTTTCTTCCTTTCTTTTCTTTCTTTTTCTTACTTCTTAGATTGGGGAGGATGCCTCGTGACATTTACCAATGTCACAATTACACAAATGAAAATAGGATGTAGAACAAGTGGTGGTAATAATCATGGATTAACAATATGTCTGATATGATCATTTGTTCACTAAATGTTAAGGGCATTAATAATGTCATTAAGAGGGCCACGGTATTAACTGAATTTAAAAGAGAAAAGTGTGATATTGCTTGTTTGCAGGAGACTAAGTTGTCCCGGGGAGAACATATGAAATTGCGAAGGGACTGGGTGGGCACGGTGTGTTTGGATGAGCACCCCCATTCTAAAAAAGGAGGAGTGGCCATATTATTCTGCAGAGGTCTCCCTTTCCAGATCCAGTCAATAAACAATTCTGGTACGGGTCATCAGCTGATAGTCACTGGGAATTATAAGGGCCAAACTTTACATTTAGTTGGGGTTTATGCTCCTACCCCACCTTCCGGAGAGTCCCCCGATCCCTATTTAATTCAATTGCAAAGTTACCACGGGACAAATTATCTTAATGGGGACTGGAACTGCGTAGAGGATGTCAGTTTAGATAGGAGTTCTACTAAATCCCCTAACTCTAAATCCTGTTCTAAACTGCTTCGAAGTTTGTTGGTTGAGGCTGGGTTAACCGACCCCTGGAGATAATTTAATCCCTCGGTCAAAAACTTTACCTTCTATTCACCGGCCTCAAAAATGTATTCTAGGCTGGATAGATTTTATATGCACAGAAGTGACTTACATATATTTAAAGATGTATCCATCCTCCCGATCACGATTTCGATCATGCTATGGTTAAGGCCAAACTTCTTTGGGGTATGAGGAAGGAGGTGCATCTGAGGTTTGATCCTGGACTTCTAATGACAAACAATACATAGATTCTACTAAAAATCATTCAGCGTTATTTAGAGGAAAATACGGAGGCACTCTCCAAACCTAAATATATATGGGACGCTTTGAAGGCAGTGGTGAGGGTCATACAATTTCCTATTCTATAAGTATAAACAACATCAAGCCCGTGTTAATGAAGTTCTCACCGAAATTGCTACCCTTGAATAACTACATAAATGCACAGGATCTAAATCTACTCTTAAAAGTTGATTGAGTCCAGGATACGATAATGCATTGTTGCAAAGATGGGTGGAAAAATTCCTTAGATATACGGGCAACATTATTATGAGAGGGGGAAAGGGCAGGCAAATATTACTGCTTTGAGGCTTCGTAAGCAGGCAGCTGACAGATATGTAGCTAAGGTTAGAAGATCCTCCAAATCTTCTTACAAGAGCCTCCCGGGGGAGATTGCTCAAGAATTTGCAGAATTTTATAGACAACTCTACTCAAAAGAAGAAACACAAGAACATAGAGAGAAAATCCAGAACTTTTTACTAGGGTTGGAAATGCCGGTCTTGTCGGAAGCCCAGAGAGAGGTATTAGAAGCTCCCTTTACCATGGAAGAGATTGGGGCAGCCATTAAAACCCTGCGATCCGGCAGGGCTCCCAGCCCGGATGGATTTACTTCAGAATTCTAGAAAGGATTTTCGGTTCTTTTATCTCCTTTTTTCGCCAGAGTTTGTAATGTGGCGCAGGAACCGGATCCCTTGCCGGACACATGGGGAAGCCCTTGTTTCAGTTTTGCCTAAACCTGGAAAAGACCACTCATCCTGTGCTGGATATAGACCCATCTCATTGCTTAACCAGGATGCTAAAATATTTACTAAAATAATCGATGTACGACTACAAAAAGTGGTCCCCTTCTTAGTTCATTCGGACCAGATGGGGTTTATACCCGGTAGGCACATACAAGACAATATAAGGTTATTACTAAATGTGATTGCCTCAGTTCAACACCCATTAAATTCGCCACTCTCTGCCGTATTAGCGTTGGATGCTGAAAAAGCTTTTGATCTCTTAAATTGGCAATATCTAGACTTAGTATTGGGAGGTTTGGGGTTTGGGGACAAATTTCGTAAATGGATTTCCAATTTATATTCCAGGCCCAGAGCCAGGATCCGGGTTAATGGCATGATTTCCACCCAGTTTGAGATAGAGAGGGGCACTAGACAAGGTTGCCCTCTCCTCTCTTCTATTTGCCCTTAGTTTAGAACCTCTGGCCTTGTATATTAGGCAATCAGATCTTTTCAGCGGTCTCCAGGTTAGGGGTGTGGAGGTTAAGATTTCGTTATATGCAGATGATACTCTGTTATATGTTTCAGACCCATTTAATGCGGTCCCCAGAATTCTTACCTTCCTTAAGGAGTTTGGATCCTTCTCGGGTTATAAAATTAACCCAGATAAATCAGAACTATTTCCATTAGGGGGTGTCAAGGGCCATCCATTGCCAGAGATACAGCAAGTTAAATGGTATAAGTTTGGGTTCAGATATTTGGGGGTGTGGATTCCTAGGGATTTTCAAACCTTATATTCCACAAATCATTTGAAATTACTTCAAGAGATTAGAGAGGACTGTAACAGATGGAGAGAGCTCCCTCTCAGTTTCGGTAGGGGAAACAATATGCATGAATATTCTTCCACGCTTACTGTTCATATTGAGCCATCCCATATAAGCCCCGAGAAACTTTTGCAGGATTTGAGATCCACCCTTCTAAATCTCACATAGGAAAAAGCCACGGTAAGGTGGAAGACCATAGTGGCTCCTAGGAGAAGGGTGGCTTTGGGATACCCGACATTCAGAAATATTTTGGGCCTCTCAGTTGCAGACTCTTGTGGCCCTGGACCGATCCCCACCAAAATGGGTCCAAATTGAGGAGGCTGACCTTCCTTGGGAAAGGCCAGGGACTTAATACATTTAGATTCCCTAGATTGAGACGGTTGGAGTTCAGGAACCCACTTACGAGGTTCTTCCCAAGTTTGAGGGATATACACCTAAGTTGGGCATCAGTTTAAAGCTTAACCCAAAGACAACTATATTGTTGCTCAGATTTTGGACCACTTATGGCACCTGGGTTTTCACCAGTGGGCAAAATTGGGTCTTTCTAGTTTAGGTCAACTTTGAGCAAAACTCTATTAAATCCTTCCAGCAATTAGAAACAGAATTTAGATTACAAAAAAGATTTTTTCTGATACCTTCAATTAAGACATTAGATTCAAGTAAATGTAAAACAATTGAATTTAACTCAGAGTCCCTAACTAACCCGGTGCGTTCAATCTTATCCACCCTAATCAGATCCCCACATCAAAACATATGATCTCTAAATTAGTTAAAGCGATTTATAATGCAGAGACAGACCCAGTACAAAATATTAAAGAGGCATGGCAGAGATTGTGATTATTGTTTATCTGAGACAGACTGGTCACAAATTTGGAAGGCAGTACAGACCACTACTTCATCTCTACTGGCAGGAATTCCGTTGGAAAATTATTATGAGATTTTTAGGTCCCGTGGTAACTAAGCATTATGGATTACATTACTCCAACCTTTGTTGGAGGAACTGCCAGCTGGTCGGTACATATTTCCATATTTACTGGGAATGTAATATTGTGCAAGAATATTGGAGGGAAATAAAAGATGCTTTTGAGTTGATTTTTGAGACTTGCTTGCCAGATCTCCCACAATACTGGTTGCTGGGATTGTGTCCCCCCCCTTATCATCAAGATCTTCCCGTTTATTATTTGGGATCCTGGTAACGGCAGCATATAAGCCCATTAACTTGAAGTGGTTGACTCCTGAAAAGCCTACTTTCTCCTCCTGGTTTAGAATTTGCACCAGGATTTTAGATATGGAATATCTAACATCTAAATTAAGATTCTCCACGGAGAAATTCAAAGAAAGATGGTACCCCTTTATGCAATTCATGGTTTCCCGGGAAAAGAAATCTGTATTAGAAGTCCTAGCAAGATATATATGATGCAGTCTCCTTGTTTTGGTTTAGTAAGGTGGATTGGTGGACGGAGATGGAGACTCCATCACATTAAAGTTGCATCGATACATAGTAACTGCTTTGGATCCTTGCTCCTCTATGGGACGTTGCTACATTAGTGTATAACTAGGAACGAGGTGTTAGGGTTGGTCTCCCTCTTAGATGATGTCCCTATTATCAATTACTTAAAGTTACGGTAGTATGCATATAGGTATGATTTGTTAATGATTAAGTTTTTTTTTTTTTTTGCTGTCCTTTTCACCTTTCCTATCTCTCCTATTTATTTCTTTGAAGAATATGAGGCATTCTCCCCCTTAGGACCTTTCCTATTCTTCTTCTCCTTTCCTTTCCTTTTCCTGTTTATTCTTCCTTGATTTCTCTCTTCTTTCTCTGGTCTCATTTCTCTTACTTTAAAAACATATTGGTGCATATGAGTAGGAATGGACCTATGTCTGTTTGTGAATGTATGGATTTAATTGTAAGAGAAAAGAAAAAAAGCTCTTCAATAAACTTTAATTTCCAAAAAAAAAAAAAAAGGGTTGATGCTGTTGGCTGGGGACTTCAGTCTGCTAGAGGAGGATTGAAGCCTTCCAATTGCAACTTCAGCAAGAACAAGAGTCATCCTTGACTCCCTACATGAGGCTTTTCTCAGGTAGCTACTCAAGGAACCCACTAAGGATGGGGCCATGCTGGACCTGATCCTTACAAACAGAGACAGCACTGAAAATGTCACAGTGGGCAGTCCCTAGTTACTAGTTATCACTGTACAGTGTTTTTTAACATTAAGATGGGAGAAGAGGCAAACCACATGAGGATGCGGGTCCTGGACTTTAGCATGGTGAGCTTTTAAAGAAATCGGAGACTGCCACAGAAACTGTCTCATAAGTGGGGATTGCCAGGTAGGGTTAGAGGCACAGTGGGGAAAATAAGAGACAGCACAATTAAGGAAACCAATCTCTATATGAAGGAAGTTAGCAAAAGTAGAAGAAACAATACTTATGGTTCTCTAGGGAAGTGGCCAAGTTGATAAGGGAACAAAGGGTGGCATTCAGGGGGTATAAGGAAATGCAGAGGAAGGAAGACAGGAAGGTATACTAAATAAAATAGAGGGAAGCAGAAAAGGCATTGAGGAGAGCAAAAGTGCAGACAGAGGAAAGGATAGCTAAAGGGGTAAGTAACGAAGATATGTCATTCTTCAGGTACGTAAGTGAGAAGAGGAAAGCAAGGGGAGGGATAGTGAGGATAAGGCTGGAGACAGGGGAGACAACACAGAAAAGGATGAAGAAAAATCAAGCACACTGAACAGGTGCTTCTGCTCAGTCTTCCCAGCTGAGGGAGGGGACACAGATTACCAAGGATCATCAGGAACAAGGGGGGGTGAGAGGACAAGTCCATTTTCATAGTAAAGGGCCCCAAAGGGACTTACAGCTCTGAAAGTGGACAAGGCAATGGGACTGGACAGGATACACCCAAGGGTACTAAAGGAGCTCAGGAAGGTGCAAACTACCCCACTGATTTATTTATTTTTATTTTATTTATTTGTAACTAGGATTAAGAATACCTTTGAACCAGAGGTTCTTTTACAAAAGTTCAGCATCAAATACAAAACAGTACAGGAATGCAGTACAGGATAACAAAAATGAAGATAGGTGACAACATGAGTGATGCCAGTTACAACAAAGATACAGGTATATACAACTATTTACAATTCATCACATTTGTGGATAAGCAAAGAACATGTAGGATAACAAATTAAGGAGTACAGGCAGAGTAGGCTAATACAGCTAATTACAATTCATCCTAAGGAAGGAAGGCAGAGGGTCAAGGGGAAGAACATTAAGTGTAGGCAAAAAGTCAAGGTAGAGGGCAAAGTAGAGAAACATCAGGGATGGGGGAGCAGCCAAAGCGATTAAAAGAAAACAAAAGGGGGCTATGAGGAGAGGGAGGGGATGAAAGAAAAGCAGAATTAAATGAAGGGGCGAGGCAGTCAGAAGATGCCTGATGGCCTTATTCAACAGCTCTCTGGAAACAGGTATGTTCCAGAGGACAGCAGGAGAGCAGACCTGGTCCTGCTCCATATGAAAAGTAGCAGAGGGGGGGGGCATGGCTTGGCTGAGCTGAAGATGGCTGCTTAATTACATACTAACATACTATTTGCCAGCAGATTAGGCCTTACGGTCTATCGAGTCTGCTCGAACCTTAGATCCTTAGTTGGGTGCCGAGACCCTCCCATCCCTTGTGCTCCAGAAACCGGTATCATCCATCCCCACCCCCCTGGGACAGGCCATCATCTGATACATCCACTTTCTGTGTCTGTCCCACCCTCTCTTGAAGCCCTCCACTGTGGATCTCTGAACCAGCTCACCAGGCAGTGCATTCCAAGGGTCCACCACCTCTCAGTGAAAAACCTCCTCTCTTCCCTCTCATCCTTCCACCGTCCAACTTCAAACCATGCCCTCTGGTGATACCTTTAGTCTAAAGATCCCTCCATGTTTACCCTATTTATTCCCTTGAGGTACTTGAAGACCTCAATCATGTCCCCCTGTCTCTCCTCTCCTCCAATGAAAACAGGCAGAGCTCCTTAAGTCTGTCCTCATACGCCAAATCCCCAGCCCTCAGATCATCTTTGTTGCCCTCCTCTGTACCCTCTCCAGGAGCTGTATGTCCTCTTCAATGTGGGTCTCCAGTACTGTACACAGTACTCAAGGTGTGGTCTAACCAGTCCATTGTACAGCGGCAGAATCACTTCCTTGCTCCTAGAGGTGATCCTCTACGCTGCATCCCAACATCCTGTTTGCCTTGCTAGCCGCTCTCCTGCACTGCTCAGAGTTATTCATACATGCATCCACCATGACCCCTAGGTCTTTTTCCCCATTGAGGCCTCCAGCGCTTCCCTCCCAGGGTGTACCTGTGTTTAGGGTTTCCCGACCAAGATGCAACACCTTGCACTTGGTGATATTGAAATTAATTTCCATGTGTGAGCCCAGCTTTCCAGGGTGTCCAGGTCCTTGCAGGGCCAACCTCCTCTTCTCCCTCAACTACTGCTCCCATCTTGGAGTCATCCGCGAAGAGACTCATTTCACACCCTATACCCTCCCTGGATGTCCAATTTGTATGCATTAAACAGGATCGACCCAGGACCGAGTTCCTGGTACCCCACTACCAACTCCTCTAGGGTTCGAGAGCCTCACAGACCACTACTCTCTGAGTGCATCCAGCTAGCCAGTTTTCAATCCATCTGACCATCAAAGGCCTACTCCTAACCCCATCAGTTTCTCCACCAGACCATTGTGGGGACAGAATCAAACACTTTGCTGAAGTCCAAGAATAATACATCCACAGGCTTACCCCTGTCCAGTTCTGATGTTACCCATTCATAGAACTCCACAAGGTTGGTTTGACATGATCTACCTGGCACAAACCCATGTTGCCGACTATCCAGACCTCCCACCTCCTCCAAGTACACCCCCAATCGTTCCTTTAGTATACTCTCCATTAATTTTCCCACCACCGAGGTCAAACTGATGGGTCTATAGTTACCTGGTACTTTCCTTGACCCACCTTTATGGATTGGTACCACATGTGCCTCTCACCAATCCCTAGGTACCCTCCCTGTCTCAAGTGACCTGCTGAAAAGCTCCGCCAGGGGTGCAGTCAGTATGTCCGCCAATTCCCATAGTACTCTTGGATGAATGCCATCCGGCCCAAGAGATTTGTCTTTCTTTAGGGCCTTGAGGGCTAACCACACCCTTTTGGCGGAGATAGCATCATCCATCCCCTCCACCTTACTGGCCTTTTTATCCTTACCCAGATGTGACACCCCTGGGGTACCTCTCCCTCCCTCTTGCTCCATTTCTGTTGCTCCCCTGATCCCACTTACTGACGTTTCTATCCCCTTCATGCCTTGCTTTGTAGATATCCCATCCCCCTCCCTAGTGAACACAGAGGCAAAGTACTCGTTAAATACCTCTGCCTGGTCCTCGCCTCTTCCACCCACCCTCCTTCTGATCTCAATCTGCTGAGATGGCCTTAGTTTTCTCCACTCCCAATGTACCGGAAGAACCCTTTCCTCCATGTATCCCCTGTGCCAGCCGCTGCTCTTACTGACTTTGCTCCCTCACCATACGGGTGACTTTTCTAGATGCAAGCTGGTACATTTCTATCCCTATCCCCTTGTTGTTTTATATATTTTGTAGGCCACCTTCTTTCTCTGACTGCTACCTGTACCTCACTGGACCACCAGCATGGTTTATGTGACCTTGCCCTTACGCTTCAACTTAGCTAGATCCTGACTGCCTCATGAAGTCCCCTGCTTTATGACCTCCCATCTCCTTTCCACACTTGTCATTGAAGTAATCCCTTCAAGTGATCCTTGAGAATATTTCCATGCCCATAAAGTCTGCCCCTGAAGTCCACTGCCAGTGTCCTAGATCTCACCCCTCCCATGCTTATTTGAAACCAGACAGTATTGTGGTCGCCCCAGTCAGGGGTCTTGTACAACCATGTCCCTACCAGATCCCCATCTGCCAGAACCACATCCAGGACATGATCCTCCCTTGTGGGCCCCATCACATGCTGTGTTAAGAACACATTCTGGAAGCCATCCAGCAGCCTCTGCACCTTGGCTACCTTAGAGGACATGGTTCCCCAGTTTGTACCTGGCATATTAAGGTCCCCCATCAACACCACTCCTTCCCCTTTTGGTCCACACTAGGCAATGATGTTGTCCAGCAAACCATCCTCTAGAACATCACTCATCCCAGGGGCAATATATGCTACACCCAGCTTGACCTTATCTCCTGCTGGGGATCGTAAGGGACCCATAAGGCCTCCACGTTTCCCTCTGCCTCTTCTACCCTAACAATTTCTATGTCATCTCTAATGAACATAGCCACTCCACCCCTCTGCCCTCCTTTCTATCCTTCCTAAGCATAGTGTACCCCCATACGTTTAGGTCCCAGTCATGGTTTTTGTTGGCCCACGTTTCCGTGACCGCCGCCACATCCACCCCCAAACAGCATGGCCTGAACTCTGGCAACTTGTTTCCAAGCTCCTGGCATTTACTAACACCAACCCCTGCCCCTTATCCCTGATCCTCTTTGCTGAACCCCACCCAGATTCCTTATACTTCCATCCTCCCTCTGCTCCTCCTGAAACCTCCACCCCAATCTGTTTCCCCACCCCTTGGGCTTGAAGGCTACTTCCCTCATCTGGAGGAGAGGCTCTGATCAGCCCTCCCTTATCCCTTCCCCTCACAAGTTTAAACCCCACCTTTCTTGTATGTAGTCAGCCATCCCTGTTTAAGGACTCCTTCCCTAATGGGGCAAGATGAAACCTGTCCTGGCATATAGTCCTTATCCTCCCAAACTCCATTCCAGTTCCCTAACACCCCCAACCCACTCTCTTCACCCCACTTCCTGAGCCAGTCATTAACCTCTGTGAGCTTCATTTTTTTCTCCACCGAGGCCTTTGGCACTGGCAATATCTCTGAAAAGGAAAAATTGCATCCATTATCCCGACAGACTCTGGAAAGTTCTTGGAACCTTGCTTGGATTTCCAAAATGCTATTTCCCTCTAGATCATTAGTTCCCAAATGCACCAGGAAATCCAGTTTCCCTCCACAATCCCTAACCATTTCATACACCATGTACTTTGCTCTGTGCACTGTCAGCCCAGAGATACTCACTACCTTCGCCTAGCTATGGCATCCACCTCTGTCCTCCCACTGGATACCCCTAATCATCGAGTCTCCCAATAACAGAACCAACACCACCATCATCCTATGGTTACTCCACTATGCCCTCTCAGCCCCTTCCCCTTTATTCATGATCTCAATTCTGGGAGTCTTCCTGCCTTATTAGAGACCCCTTGTCACCCTCCCCTTTCTGCCTCCCTTGCTATTTTGCCCACTTAACCTCAAACCCTCTGAATAGGTGTCCCTTTAACTCTCTTATCTGAACCATTTATCCTGGCCCTGATGGTTTCCTTCCCCACACCACCATCCTCCCCCTTGTAATAGTACCCTGCCTCCAGAGGCTCTTCTGTGGGTCCCTTAGCTAGGGGCCCATCCTTGGTACTGACCTCTGCTGAAGGGGTGCCTCTCCCACCTCCTTGTCTCCCAGTTTCTCCAATCATGCTCTCTCCTCATGTCTGGAATATGTTGCATCTCCCATTTGCTTAACATATATGTTTCTTCTCCTCTGGGACTATTTCTATCCTTTCCATAACCGGTCTGTACGCCCTATGGGTATCCGACTCCTCCCCGGCCTCTGTATAAGTTTCCTCATTCCACCAACCTTCCTCCCCTCTAGGTTGCTTAGTAGCTCAAATTTATTGTGACACTCTATGTCAGCCTCCATCAAGTAACCCGAGTTTCCCCTGACTGCACCTCTAAACTGCCCCTCTTGTTCCCCTCTTGTTCTGTTCACCTTAGGAGCTCCCTTCCCACAGTCTGCTGTTTTAGGCTTCTGCACAACAGCCCCTCCTGACTCTTCCCCCTCCACTCTCTTTGTATTCAGAATGTTCATCCCATACGCTTTCTCCTTAGCATCAACTTCCCTATCTAAGGGTCCTCTGTCCCTAATATCCCCCCTCCTGCTTGCTGTAACATAACGTCCTGTAATTTCAGAGCTGCCCCAGCCTCCCTCAGCCCCACCCTTCTGCTGTCCATATCCACACCCTTGTCCTGGACACCTCCAGCTTACTCCTTAACCAATATACCTCACCCTGATACAAGATAGCTGTCTACAGAGTGGGCAACCTCCTCTCCAGGCCCAATTTAGAATTATTGCCATCCCACAACCTGTGCAGCCTACAACCCTTCCGAAGATGCCTGCCATGGTGGAATATGGCCACCCTGTTTATCCCCTCTGTTTATAATGGCACACCCCTTTTCTCAGTCCCTTTCCTGGAATAAAGTTTCTCTCTATACTGACTGTAGTTATTTACAAACCCAATTTCAACCCACCAATAAAGTTCCAAGTCTCACAAACACATACAGTCCACTGTGTGTTCGGTCCCACTAACAGTGTGTGTAAGCAGACATCAGGTACCGTGTGATGTCACAGGCCCACCAGCTCCTGTTGCTTCAATTTCAGTCCCAAAACAGAAATACTAGCCCTTCAATCCCAACCCCAGTGGCTTTTCAGTATTTAAGAAAGCCTACAAAACAGGGTGGGTGGGAGGGCTCTTACTAAACACAAGGCAAACAACACATTTAAATTCTCCTAATTAACCCTGACAAACAACAGTCCCCAAGCCTCCAAACTTACAATATCACAGCCCAAGTAACAGTTCTAATTCAAGGTAATAATTTTTAACACATAGAGCTAATTTCACTTACAAACTATTCAAATATTTCAGTTAAAACAGAATATAACCCCAGACCTCTGTTCTACCAGCCTGCTTGAGTTCCCAAGTGAACAATGTTCAATTCTGCTACTCCTGGGATCACCAACTATCATCATCCATCCACTCCTACCCAGACATTCATTCTTTGCCAAATACTGGGTCTTTATTCTACCTGCATCACAGCTTAGCTCTGGTACAGTATTTTTGCTATCTTGCAGTTATAGTATTTTATATCTGCAATCAGACAGTTGCTCTATTTCTGGCCTGCAATAATGGCAGACCAACCTTTGCAAAGCAGCTCTCTCAATAGAATTGAATCAATGTTTCATCAATTAATCAATGAGTTAAATGACTTAAAAATAACCTCACAACAAAATGTTACTAATGTACAATTGCTTGACCAAAAATTCTGCTACAGAATCTAAAACAATTAAAATGAAGGCTCTATTTTGGATCTGAAAGCTACAATCAGGAACAGGATAGAATTATTAAAAATCTTCAGGACAAAATTGATGACATTGAAAACAGAAACAGACGTAATAATCTTAGATTTTTGGGATTTCCTGAAGGTGCAGAGCTCGGGATACCATGCACTTCTAGTACATACGCTTCAATGTTGCTTAAACTTCCTCCCGACCAAGACCTCACTATTGAGAGATCTCATCGTATTCTAAGCCCAAGGCCTGGTCCTACTCAAAACCAAGGCCCATCATCGCAGATTCCTGAATTATGCTCACACAGAATTAATCATCCAAAAGCAAGGCAAGTGGGTATGCTTATTTGGCAGGATCATAAAATATCAATTTTTAGAGATTTCTCAAAAGAACTATCTAATAAACGAGACTTTATAATCCTATCAAAACTGTTTTGCACCAGCGGGTATTAAATTTGCTTTATTCTACCCAGCCACAATGTGTCTATTTCTGAATGATTCATTTAAAGATTTCACACACCTGAAGCTTTTATCAACGTTTCAATATACCTCAAACTACACATACTATACCTATTGATTGTGCTGCAGCCGACTCTAAATATTGATCCGAATTCCTTCCAAGAGGTCCGTCTAATCTCCAGCTTAACGCCTTTGAAACTAATCCAAAACCATAGAGAAGCCTGCACAAACCGCAATTAAAACTTCAGCTCCTGCCAGAGTTTCAACGCGCATACAAGAAAAAAGTCTGTTCAATCTCTGCATGCTAAATATTTATGTTGCTCGAATGATACTCCTTCTACGTCGGACCTGCAAACCGAAAAGCATGTTGACTTCTCCACTCCTCTTGTGTTGTCTAATAAATATACTCCACTATGTGAAGATTCACTCTTTTCTCATGAAGAATGCCGAGAAGATGATTTAGATCCACCTGCTGATACCTATGCGAATGCCCTGCCTAATATCAATTCACCTGACTCCTCATGGGCAGAGCTGGTATATCGTTCCCCATCCAAATCAGCAGAACCTCCCAAAAAGAAAAGAAAGGGGAAACTAAAGAACAGAATCCATAATACTGCTTCTCAGATAAATAATCATCACAAGCACTGACTGATAGGAGGTCCTGATAGTATTTGCGAGTATCTATATTAAGCCCCATAATCTTATTTTAAAATATGTAACACTATTACTCCAGCTGGTTTGGTCTGAGTAAGGCTTAAATCGATCGAAATTTCAAGGGCTGTATTTAGAGCTTCTTTTTTTCTTGCTTACTTGAAGTGCATCTGCATTTCCCAACACATCTTGAACTGCACCCATCACATCTGTTAATACTGTTGCATTAGATCTAATTATTGCCCCGAATCCCTCCTAGGTGGACCGGCGTTTTTTCCCGCTAGCGCCTATGTAAATGACATGTATTCAGAGAAACCTGCACAATTTACATCTAATCCAACCGCTCCTACCCAAGCCTCTGTGCTTATGAACATGAAAGGAATTTTCTGGCTTTCCATATACGAGTCATTAGCAATGCTGGAATAACATCTCATTATCGTTTATTACTTGGAATTTGTAAAGAGGTTGGTTCTTCCACTCTGCTAGCGCTATCTAACAGGTGTGCTCCACTTCAAAATGTTTCTCTACCACCTTAGAGAGCACTTCATGAAGAAGTCTAGGAGCCACTGACTGATGCTCTCACAAATCCTAGTCTCACATTTAATTCTATGTTTCCTTCTAGGCAAATCTGTGACTGATTCCTTAAACCCCTGAAAAAAAAAACTAGGGAGACTGAAGATCAACATAATTATCATTGTATACTGGTGCAGAACTGAAGGTTCATTGATTGCCATGCATCTCTGACTTTGTGTGTGAACATTTATGTGTAGCCCTTCATTTTAGTACCACTTTTGGTTACTCCTTTTTTTTTTTCGCTGCTCAAATGCGCTGCCTAGCTTAACCTATTAGAGCTTTCACACTCAGCCGGTTTGGAAGTATTAAGGCTGTAAATCACGTTGAAACTTAGGGGCTGTATTTCTTCATTCAATTGAATTTATAAGCATATTCTTGTTAAAATTATCTAAATGTGTAAACCTATTTACCCAGATATATACCATTTCCTTTTTTTTCTCTTTCAGGTTTTTCCTAGGCCTATAGGTGTGCTACTAGTCATCAGTTTATCAGTAAAATAAAAAGTGAAACATAAAATATAACACATTGCCATGTATGTTTACTACATTTAAAGACTTATTTTTACTTTATGGCAAGTGCTATGTATATATATATATATATATATATATATATATATATATATATATATTTAATATATGGATTAGAAAATAATATGCTTAAAAAGCATACAAAAATCCTTGTAATACCATCGCTCCTGGAGCGATAATACTACTGTTGGTCAGTGATAATACTATTGTTCTAAGTCAGAATAGTATCACCGCACCCGATCGATAGTATTATCAAGAAACAATAGCGATGCCATGGGTATCTCCGACGCTTCACAAAAGCTGCCTCTGATTGGCCGCTTTTCCTCTGTGGGCGGGCAGAAGGAGTCTGAAAACATGGCGGCTTGCTCGCCGCTTAGCTAAACAATCTTCTGTGAAGCAACTGCTTTTTTGGGGGTTAGGTTGAAACCATTTGACAACCGCATCGCTGGGGCTCTCGGCTCATGATACTGCCACTGACCAAAAAAAAAAAATGGCTAAATGAAGCCCAGCAGCCATCATTCACACAGGACTGGGGAACCCTGCCAGCACGCACATCCACCCGCTAACTCCACTGCTGAAACGGAGGTGAGTCAATTCACCTCGTATCCATATATTAAAAATAACAAAATAGGTTCTGGCATTTTCAAAGTAGTAATTCCATCTTGAGGTTCTGGGAACACATGGAAACCTCTCGAGCTTAAACTCTCGGGGTTTTCTGTGTCCCCAGAACCTCTCGATGGAATTACTACCTTGTAATACACCAGAACCTATCTATTATTCTATTTATATTTACATAGTGGTTGTCTATATATCCTTTTTTTTTTTTTTTTAGTCCACCTACTACTTTAAGCTAATAGCACACATACATCACATATCCATTCTTTATTAAGCTCATATGGATGTTTATATGCCTTATAAGCCTTTATCTTTTGATTATGCTATTCAGGGATATGTGATGTTATTTTGGCATATTGTTCTTTTTATTGAACTAATTTGATATAGTTCAACATGATTATTATGTCTGGTTTAATTATTACTTTAAAATGTATTATGCATTGTTTTGGTATGATACTTATTGTTTTTCCCAGGGTTCTAGCTTAAATATTTGAGTGCTAGTCATAATAATTACTTATAAGATATTGTTCACATAGTTAATAACTTAGGATATTATGTGTAACCTTTTCTTATGTTTTTACGTGTTTACACGCCTAGTAGTGTGGCGAGAGAGTCTCAGGTATGTATACCGACTCCTATCTCTCTACACTTCACAAATGTTCTTACTGTAATACACAAGTTTTCATTGTTTCTAGGAATATTCTCTCTACTATTCTATTCCTCTATCTCTCTTTAGTGAGACTCAGTAGGCATATTTATCATATTATTCTGAATCCATATGTTCTAAGGATCCTGCTCACATTTGCACAACCTACTCATCTGCCTTTAGAACCTTTGACACCCTCTGACTTAGTTTTTTATGAGTCCCTCCTTCCGATTTGTAACTTCCTATTTTACTGTTTACCATTATGAGTGATTTGATATTACACTCATGGAGTGTTAAGGGACTCAATTCTCCTTGTAAGTGAAAACAAATATTTACCTACCTTAAGAAGCATAAAACACATATTGCTTTCTTACAAGAAACTAAACTTATGTCAGAGGATGTTGACATGTTAAAAAGGATTGTCGGATAAGTATTTGCATCCTCTGCCTTCTAAAAACGAGGTGTCGCTATTCTATTACATAAGTCTCTTTAATTGAGCCCAAAGAAAATTATTACGGACTCGGACGGCAGATGGATTATAATTCAATTATCTTCCACTACAGGTACATTTATGTTAGTTAGTGTTCATGCCCTAACTCTCATTCCCTGAATTTTTCATAACTTGGCTTAACAAATTATGATTAATAACAACAACAACTCACCTATTCTTATGGGTGGAGATTTTAATTTAACTTAGAAGCATACCTAGATAGAAGTAATAAATCATATGATGCTCATCCATGAAGCATTAATGCCTTGACATTGCTAATGAAAGATCTGGGCCTTTCTGACATCTGAGACTTTCCACACTAGACAACGTGACTATACATTTTATTCCCATTACACAAATCTTACAGCTGTATTGATTTTTGGCTTTCATCCTTCTTATTACAGAAAAACTATTAATACAGACATCCTTCCAATTACCATATCAGACCACTCTCCTATTAGCTTACATCTACTTTGGGGTCGACCCCTCTAAATCTCCTTCTTGGCGTTTAGATCCACTTTACCGAGGGACCCATAATTTATTCCTTGATTACAGCCCAGATTCAAGAATTTTTCTCATTTAATGATACCCCTGAGGTATCTCAAGGCACAGTTTGGGAAGTATTAAAAGCAACAATTAGAGGCAAAATTATTAGTTTTGCAGCTCATAGGAAAAGCTAAGAGAGCAATAACTAGCAAATTTAGAGAATTTTAAGGTAAAAGAAACTCAGTACTATAAAACAAAAAACCAATCACGACTCACCATTACATCTCGAAATCCTCCAATTAAGAATTAAAATAAATGAATTAATATCCAGGAAAGCTGAACTTGCCCTTTAAGGCTTAATCATCGCTATTGGGAACAAGGAGACAGATGTGGGAAGTTGCTTTCTTATCAGCTTAAAACTCAGCAGATGGAGATATATTGCTGGTTTGAAAGACCCATCAGGCCAAATTTATACAGACAACCTTACAATAAATCATATTATGCTGTTCTTTCTACCAGCAACTATATTCTCATCCAAATTCCAGTTCTTCTCATCAAATACATGATTTTCTCGATAAACTGCATCTTCCTCACCTCTCTCATCAAGATATGGCCATACTGGATGAACCCTTTACCCTACAAGAGATCCAAACAGCACTATCATCTTTAAAAATGGTAAACCTTGGAGTGATGGTTTCCTGTTGATTTCTACAAATCCCTATCTGGTACTCTTGCTCTTTACTGCTTAAGGTCTATTTGGAAGCATTTTCCAATGGTAAACTACCCCACACTATGACCGAGGCTATTATTACTGTTTTACCCAAAAGATAAAGATCCTTTCTTCCATCAAGTTACAGACCGATATCACTACTCAATACAGATGGGAAAATATTTTCTAAATTATTAACCCTCCACTTAGATTCATTAATTTCAAACTTATCCATCCTTCTCAAGACGGATTTTTTAAACATAGAACTGGTTCTGATCATCTTCATTCCTTGTTTAATTTAATCTACAAAGCAAAATCTCTTAAAACACCAGCCGTGGCTATAGCCATTGATTTTGAGAAAGCATTTGATTCCCTTAATTGGAACTATTTATACCAAGTTTTATCACATTTTGGTTTTACTTATAACTTCTGCGTCTATATCAAATTATTGTACACTCTCCCTTCTGCTCGAATTCTGACTAACACAACTATATCCCCCTCCTTTCATCTTGCAAGAGGCACTAGACAGGGCTGCCCCTTATCACCATATTTGTTTATACTTGCAATGGAGCTTCTCTCTGCAGCTCTTCATCAATCCTGCATAATTAAAGGCATCCCTATCGGTAACTCTCGATACACTTCACTATCTTATGCAGATGATTTTGTTATTCTCCTAGAAAATCTCCAATCTTCAGGGCAACCTTTAGTTAAACTTCTTAACGAATTCACCTTTATCTCGGACTAGCTTCTAAATCTTAATAAATCTGGAACGCTACCATTAAACACCCTCTGTAAATCCTATATGAATGATCCTTCGCTTCTGCTGGGCTCCCCAAGGTATCTCATATCTAGTATTCGGATCATCCCAACATTGATAAAGTTTGGGATGCTAATTTCTCCTTTACTAACTAACATTAAAATATATTTGACAGATGGAAATTGCTTAATCTTACCTTTAATGGGAAAATTTCTGCTATTAAAATGACAATAGCTCCAAAAATATTGTATCTTTTTTCTAATATACCTCTCAAACTTCCCTCTTGCTTCCTCATTAAAATCAATAAATTTATAGGTAATTTTATTTGGGATGGCAAAATCCCCTGATTTAGTCGTAATAAACTTAGATCACATTGGTCAAGAGGTGGATTTGACCTCCCTTGGTTTCAGGCCTACTTTTGGGCTTTTCGTGCAGCCCAGACTATCAAATGGTTTATTCAATCTGATGCCAATTCACCTTTATGGGTTAATATGGAAGCCTCTCTTTGTGCTAACAACATTGCTACTTCTTTTCTTTATAATCCCATCCCCTCCGAATTAAAATCTCACCCCACTATAGTACCATCCACATTCTACTGGAAAATAATTCATAAATATCTCAAATCAAATCCTACCCCTCTTGTTTATGCTCCTATCGGGGGAAATAGCCAAATATCTCTCGAAAACCGTCCAATCTACTGTCGATCCTAGAAAATAGAGGCATACTTTTATTAAGAGACATACTTGAACCCCATATGTTAAGAAGAAAACCCTATTCTGATCTATGCACTCAATGGAATCTTCCCACCAGGATTTCTGAAATATCTACAGCTCGCACAGCATGCACTTATTATTTCTCACTTATTACGTAATCAATCCTCACATGATCAACACATCTCCAAATGGATAAAAACAACATGTAAATTGAATAGTGTCATCTATAAAGTTATTAGAGAATCATTACCAGACCAGTCCATTAGTGCAAAAAATAAATGGAGCAACTTATTACACTATAACATTACAAATGAGCAATGGCATAGGTGTTGGCTTTCTTGCCACAAATCTTTTAATGATAAATGTAGCTCACTCATTCAAACTAAAATTCTTCATTTATGGTATAGGACCCCAACTGTATTGCATAAAATGAGATTAACGGATAATGACAACTGCTGGCGATGTAACTCGCCTAATGGCGATTTACTTCGTATTTTATGGGATTGTCCCTCCATACGAAAATTTTGGCATCAGATTCATCTATTTGCAATGAAAGTGACTGGTCAACCCTTTTTATTAGATCCTAAACACTGTATACTTGGTATTTTTGACCCTCATCCCTATAATATTCCCCAATCCTTGAACAGATGGTTAACCATACTTTTTCTTCTAGCTAAACATAGTGGGCTGGATATTCAAACTGCGCCATTCAAAGGCGCAAGTCCTTGCACTGTGCAAAATAGATGCACAGGGGTGTGTCCCATGTGATATTCAAAGGAGTTGCGCTATTGAGCAACTCCTTTGAATATCGCTTCCCAGCCATAGCCACTGTGCATGGCGCAGTGGAACTTGCGCAAGCACAAGTTGACAGAGTGGAGCAGTCAACTTGCAGTGGCACAAGTACCATTGCATCATGTGCAAAATCACGATATTCAAAAGGTGACATGCAAATGGGGCCATAATACATGCAAGGCGCGGGGGGGGTCATTTGCATGTCATTATAGCCCCATTTGCATGCCATTAGCATGTAGGTGCGCCGATCCCTGAGGACTTGCGCCTGGCACCCTGCCAGGCAGCAGCCATCGGGGACCGACGTACTTCGCAGCCCGATCTCGGCAGCAATATGTCCCCACTCCTCCCATTCACATCCCCTGGTGTGGTCCAGTGATCGAAACTGATCGCTGGCAGAAAGAACAGAACTCTTCATCCCATGTGCTCGATCACAAGGTGGGTAATTGCCCCCCGTCTTCCTCGGTAAACAGTGACGCCACTACTCACTACGGCTCACTACCGCCGGGCAGTTACGGGCGGCATCTCACCAGCCTGCCGCCGTTCGCCGTCACGATGACTGAAATAGTTAGACAGAGTTAGAGCTAATGGGCGCAGTTTATATTGTAGATGATAGTTCAGACTTGTGAATGAATGTCATTCACAAATCTGACTGTCATATTGTATGACTGCACGCCTATTGGCTTAGCTTTGCACCAATGGGCGGCAGCCTTACTGGCCAGTCAGTCGGCGGTGGCGGGCGGCAGGCAGGTGGATGCTGCTACCGCCGGCGCCGTGGTGGGGGAGCGGGTGGTGGGGCTTCATGGGTGGGTGGGTAAATACACTAGACACCAGGGAGATGTTTTTGGGGGCACTTACTTACTGCCCACGATTGGGCACATGGGATGTGGGGGTTCTATATTTTTCTGCCAAGGACTCGGGCACATGGGATGGGAGGTTCTGTATTCTTTCTGCCCACGATCAGGCACATGGGATGTGGGGGTTCTGTAGACTTTCTGCCTGTGATCGGGCATTTCGTCCACTGGACCACCAGGGATGTGAATGGGAGGAGGGGGAGCCACATTGATGCCCGCGATGGCTAGGGGCATAGGACTGGGTTAGGCCAGAAATAGGTGGCAGCTGCTGTGTTGCACCCTGCAATACAGCAGCTCACCTGTGGGTGGCCCCACCAAGCCTTTTTTTTGGTTCAGTTGTGCAGGCGCAGGTTGGGGTTGCGCCAGACATTCTGCACAGCCCGACTGAATATCGGCTGTGCAGTTTATGCATGGTTCCTCCCCCTCCTGTTGAGCATGCATTCATTTGCATTGCGCTGTTGCTCAGCCTGTTTTCAGTTGAGCAACTGCCTCCTGCTGAATATCGCAGAATGGCGCAATGTAGAACTTCAGCATGCACAACCCTGTTGTGCATGGCACAACCCTTTTGAATATCTGGCCCCGTATACTTATGAATTGGAGATCTAATATAATCCCCACTCTCCCTGGTATTCTTAATCATTTATCTCAATATGCCTCCCCTGGATCGTATGACACACATTTTCTCTCGACCGACTCAACATATATAATAAATGTTGGCAGGAATGTTTTAAATATTTGGATTCATCTAGCCAATCTGGCATTTAAAAGTATGGATTGAAATACTTTATATAATATCTCTCTCTCTCTCTCTCCTTTTATTGATATCCCCCATTTCCTCAGATTGTGGTCTCGCTTTTCTCTACTTACCTGATACTCTCTTCTCTTTGCTATTTCTTCCTCTTCTCTTGTTTTCTTAATCTTTTCTATATAAGCTTTAGTAGCACTCTAACGATATATACATTGTAGAAATGTACAACTACGACTATTCATATCTCCTCTTTTACCTTATACTTCTTCTATTTTTACTGTATATTATGTAGTGCTTAGCCTTTTTTTTCATTATAATATTGTAACTGTTCTAGTTTAGGTAGTTAACCCATAATTATTCTATTACCATTGAATAGTCTTTTTTTCCTCCTTTGTTAGATTTTATGCTACTTAGTTTATCATTTATATAACTTTATATAGTATTGTTATAGGATATACTTTTTTTTTGTTTATCTTTTAAATACTTCAATAAAAAGATCAACTGCAAAAAAAAAAAAGAAAAGTAGCAGAGAGGAAGCTAGCAACTATAGACTGGTCAATCTCACATCAGGTGTGGGGAAATTAATGGAAACCCTGTTAAAGGAAAGGTTGGCAGAGTATCTTGAATCCAGTGGCTACAAGTCCAAAGACAGTATGTATTCGGGGGGGGGTCATGCCAGATGAATCTAATTGATTTCTTTAACTGGATGGCCAGGGAAATAGATCAGGAGAGGGCAATAGAAATGGACTGTCTGGAATTCAGCAGGGCCTTAACGGCTCTGCTGTACAGGAGATTGATAAACAAATTGAGCAGCCTAGGGTTGGGTCCATATTGATGATTTGGTAAGGAACTGGTTAATGGACAGGCAACAGAGGTTGGTGGTTAACAACACTCACTCTAATGAAAGGTGAGTGACGAGCGAGGTGCTGCAGAGCTCAGTACTGGGACTGTTCATCTGCAATGTTTTCATACGTGACATTGCAGAACTAGAAAGGAAAGTATGCCTTTCTGCAGATGGCACCAAACCTGTGATAGGGTGGACACTCTGGAGAAGGTGGAGAGATGGTATAGGGACATTGGAACTGAGGAATGGTCAAGAACATGGCAGTTGGGATTCAATGCAAAAAAGTGCAAAATTATGCACGTAAGGCATAGGAACCCAAGAGGTGAGTAAAGGATGGGGGGTGGTACTGACTGGAAAGCAGGAAAGGGACCTTGGGGTTATCCTACCTGATGATCTCAAAGTGGCAGAGCAGTGTGACAAGGTAGTGGGTAGGGTCAGTGGGATTTTGGATTGCATATGGAGCGGTATCTCCAGCAGGAGGAGGAAGGAGGTGTAGCCACTATATTACACGCTGGTGAGACCCCATCTGGAGTATTGTGTCCAGTTCTAGAGACCACACCTTAGAAAGGACACAGAAAAGGTGGAGGCAGTCCAGAGGAGGGCAACTGAAAAGGTGCAGGGGTTGCATCAAAGGCAAAATGAAGAGAAAGTAAGGAATCTAAACATGCACATGTTGGAAGAGAGAATAGAGTGAGGGGACATGATAGAAACCTACAAATACCTCACAGGGGTGAACAGGTGCAGGAGAGGAGTGTCTTTCAAATAAGAAAGAGCATCAGGACCATAGGGCAAGTGATGAAACTTGGGGAGGGGAATTTAAAAGGGATATGAGGAAGTACTACTTCACTGAATGAGCGGTGGATGCCTGGAACAGACTGCTAGCAGAAGTGATGTAGGTAAAAACAGTAGGGGCTTCAAATATCTGTGTGATGGAGACAGGAATATTAGTAAATAGGCAGGGAGGAAGGATGCTCACCATAGTCCAATGAGAGTCTGTGGAGACGGACTAGGCAGGGACCATCTCGGCAGACTGGGTGGGCCAAGTGGTCCTTCTCTGCCAACAAATTTTATTATTCTTGTTTCTAGTTTTTATGTTTTCATATGCAATACTGAGACAAAAAGACTGCCCACTTAAAAAAAAAAAAACACCTTATTCAAAAATGGCAAAAATGGAACTAAGCAAGAGAGAAAATGGAAAATATTTTAGCTCATAATTCAGTAGTTCAGTTTCTGTTGATTATGTAAGATAAAACATTATAAAAACAATAATGAATAAAGATAATACTGCTGATTGTATCCATCATTTCCATGTATTATGCCAGTATGCCATGTTTCCTTTGTGTCCATAGATATTCCTTCCTTGCCTAATATGCAAAATTTGCTAGAGCAAAGAGAACCACAGCACTTTTACTTGTGAGCATCCATACGATGTTTTGGATATCAGTTAATTTACTTTTTGTCCGAAGCATGGGTTCCATCCTTTTTTTTCCTTGACATCTTGTGTATGTCACAGTGAAGTACCTGTAGTGCTTTATATTTGTTTCAGTTTGACTATCACATATACACTTATCCAGTTTTCCTGTGTAATCAGTTTACTTTGTCCAAAATAACAATATCCTTCACTGCTTGCCAGTGTCTGTGGGTGCTTTGTTTTTTTAATTACCCCTCTGTAATGTTCTCATGAATATATTTTCTTTTCTTTTTTTTTCCCAAAAGGTGTTTCTCCATGAGCTGTAGGTGGGCAGCTATCAGCTATGCCCTGCTCCCTGCAATTGGCACTTGCCTCCCCAGCCACTGTAGAGTCCTCTGCGGCTTGACCCCCATGGGGGGGCCAAGAGGGGGAGAGCCGTCCTCCCCAGTACATGCAAATCCAGATGCCGGTGGCTGGGTGATGATGTGGGTTGGAGGAGAGTGGGAATGACTTCATGAAGTTCTCCCCAACTTCTTTTTCTGTTTTCCAGTCCCTCTCCATAGCTGGGGAGCACACAATGATGCATGAACATGGAGGCATGCGCTCACTGCAGAATTCCTGCAGCTCCCTTCCTACTGTATTGCTCATGACCCATTCTACCACCAGGTCTCCACCAGGTGGCTGTCTTTCAGCAGAGCCAGCAACATTTTCTCCCTGGGACAGGAGAGCAGTCCAGCAGACAGTCGATTCTCTGCCCCCTGCTGGCCCCCAGCAACTTGAGACTGCTCCTGATCTTGAGTCACTGGTGTGGTAGGCTTTATATATTTTATTTTCTTAAGTAAAGGGGTCCATCTATTGATCCTTACCACCCCAGATCAGTTTGTATATAACAATCCTTTATGTTTATGTGTGCGTGATGGAGCATCCTTGATGCTCCATCACGCAAACATCACTGTGACCTCTACCATGCCCTGTCCCTTCCCCCGCTTGCCAACAGGCGCCTCACTCATTGTGCCAAACTCACTTGTAAATTTTGGTTAGGAGAACTTCCCTCCTACCTCTCATGTTCACTGTATTCCCCCCTCCCACTCCCTCAGATCCTCTGACACTTGTACTTTGTTGTTCCCCCATTGAACCACTCTCAACAGTCAGTCAGGCTTCACCCATCATTTCCCACAAATCTGGAACTCCTTCCCCCTAAATATGGCACTCCTCCTCCTCCTCCTGCTCCCTTGCCTCTGCCTTACACAACTTTCTCTCATCTAACTGCTCCTGCTTTAACCCTGCTTAACTGTCCTCCTATACCTCTGCTCCTCTCCATGACTCACATCCCCTATTAAACCTTCCTCCCCCTGAGCCTGCTTCTCAGCATGCTCTCCTCTCCCTTCACCGCTTATCCCCTCACTCCTACCCCAACCTTCTTCCATTACCAACTTGCCTCTGCTTAGTTTTGACCTCTGGCAGGGTTCTCAGCATTCTGGAGGGGTCTAGCCATGGGCAAGCCTCTTCCTCCCCCTCCCCTGACCCTCTCTCCTTTCTACCCAACTTATCCTCGCCTAAATCTGCCCTCTGTCAGGATTCTTAGCACACTTATGATGTCTACTGTCAGGCAAGTTTCTTTCTTCCCTCCCTCCCTCCTTTTTTTCTTTCCTCTTCTATCCCCCCTAGTTTCCTCTGCCCAACTTGCCCTTGCCTAATTCTATCCCCTGGCAGGGTTCTCTGCATCCTGGAGGGGCCCAGCACTGGACAATTACTCTTCCTTCACTCCCCTTCCCCTCTATCCTTTCTACCCAACTAGTCCTCACCTGATTCTGTGCTCTGGCAGGGTTCTCAGCATCCTGGAGTGGCCTAGTCTTAGGCAAGCTTCTTCTTTCCCTCCTCTTCCCTCCTTTCCCGTCATCCTCTCTTTTCTCTCTTCCCAACAAGTCTTCACCTCGTTCTGCCCCCTGACAGTGTTCTTAGCATCCTGGAGGGGTCCAGCACTTGGAAATGACTCTTCCTTCCCTCCCCTTTCCCCCTCCATCATTTCTACCTAACTTGTCCTCTCCTGACTCTGCTCTCTGGCAGGGTTCTCAGCATCCTGAAGAGGCCTAGTCTTAGGCAAGTTTCTCCCACCCCTCATCCTCCTTCTTCCCTTTACCATCCCCTCTACTATCTCTTCCCAACTTGTCCTTGCCTACTCCTGCCCCTTATTCTAAGTCCTCACCTCATTCCGCCACTGGCAGTGATCTCTACACTCTGAAGGGGCTAGTTCCAGGTATGACTCGTCCTTCCCTACCCTATCCCTTACCCCACCTCCCTCCTGAGCCCCCTCTCTACCCCCCTGCACTTAAACAAAGGAATTAGTTCACATGAGCTAATAATTTGCACTTTTTGTTCTGTCTGAGGTGCTCCCAGATTTCACTAACCCTGTCTTAACTTGCCCTCCCAACTGATTGTTTTGCTCACTTTGCTCCGTTAATGTTCTCCCCATCATTATCCTCTCCTTCCTCCAGTTGGTTTCCCCTATCTACCCCTCTACCCTCCTTGATGTCCCCTCACTGCACCTCATTCATTCAATAATTGCTAAATAATCTGCCTCTTAACTATGATCCATTCCTGCAAAGAGCTGGCTCCAAGGCTACATTAAATTTCTGTACTATGTTCCTCAGATATGCCACTTGTAATTAAATGCATATTCCACAGGTACAATATATTTAACTGTACGTTATGTCACAAATGCGATTGTATGATTATTTATGATATTTTTTAACTGTATGTCTTGTTACAAATGTAATTGAATGTTTAATTTCTCGGATATGTTAAATGGTAAACTGTATGTCTAATTCTTCATTCCCCCCCAGGTCACACCGGGAGACGAGCAACTTGTTATTCAGTTTGCCATCCTGATGAAACATTTCAATAAATAAATAAAATAAAAAAATAAATGTTTCATCTTGTCCAAATTACTATTTCCCTCTTCCCTAGTTTGATACTGCAAGAGTGAACTTCCTGTAGACCCAAGCTTCTGAGCAAATTATTTATATTATTAAAGTCACGTGACACAACCCAGCATCGAGGACTTCTGACAGAGCTGCTCCACTTCAGCCCCTAATTAAACCATATTTTTAACACACCAAAATGATCTGCAGAGATAAATCAACTATATGAGCAGAAAGTATCAATGCCTGACAGCACTTCTGAACAATTGCCATGAGAAAAACAACAAAGTAAAAGGTCTGAATTGGCACCTGTGTCTCCAGATTAGCGTGGTGGAGCCCAACATCAAGAACAGAAGCATGGATCCCTAATCTGTGGATGTTTTGGCTGGAATTACAAACATTAGTTCTAGTCTAATAGAGCTCTCGGCAAACTCTGAAGTCAAAAAGAAAGTAGAAGCATCAATCAGCAGCTGGAGAAAATGTTATAGTGACTCAAAGAGTGTGAGGAATGGGATTCCACACTCAAGGACATTGTTTCCAGGGACTCCCTTAGACTTAATTGGGTTTCAAAACAGATAGAGAAGCTCCTAAACCAGTCCACAGACCTAGAAGGATGCTAGAGGTGTAACAATTTATGGTTCCTGGGGATTCCCAAGGGCTCTGAGTGAAATCAGCCCAGAAGGTTCCTTCAACATTCTCTAAAGCAACATTTACAGTCCCTGAAGGAGCTATGATTGAGGTGGACAGGGCCCATTACATCAGATGCATTGCACCTGACCTGGGAGAATGAATACATAATGTGCTTCCTCAGATCTTGTGACAGAGAAAAGATTCTGTAGCAAGCTAAGCAGAAAAGAGACTTGAAATGGAAGGATCACTGGATTATAGCATATCTGGACCACCGCCTACCCTGGATAAGCAGCACTCCTTTAAAGAAAATAGAGAGATCCTGTACAAGGCAGAGTTCCTGTCCAGGGAGATTGCTGCTGCACAGAATTGACCAGCTCAGCTCTTTCAGACTGTGGACAGACTGTGCAATCAAGCCTTTTCTCCAGTCTCGGAGAGCATTGTTACAGGAGAAATGTGATGAGTTTGCTCGATTCTTTGCAGGTAAGGTTGACAACATCAGGTCTGAAATCTGCGCGGTTCATTCCATTGAGAGTTGCGTTGGTTGGTGGGAGGTTGCTGTACCTTGTTTTGGCTGGTCGGACTTCGACCGGTTGACAGTCATGGAGGTTGTGGGGATCATCCAGAGTTTGCATCCGACCTGCTGTAGTTTGGACACAGACCCAACTCACCTCCTTGTGGGGTGTGTTGAAGTCATCGGACTGGTCCTAGCAGAAATAGTCAGGGTTTCATTAGAGACAGGGATGTTTCTGGACACCCTGAAGGAGGCTGTAGTAATACCCCCTCCTTAAGAAATCCTCTCTTGACCCCGATTGTCTAGCTAACTACAGGTCTGTCTCTAACCTTCCTTTTGTGGGTAAGGTTATTAAGAAGGTGGTTGCGCTGCAGCTGGAGGTCCATCTTACCATCCATGATATCTATGATCCTCTCCAGTCGGGCTTTCAGAAGAGGCACAGTACCGAGACGACCCTGGTTCGAGTCTTCAATGATCTCCTGATAGCGAGAGATCAGAGGACTCGTTCCATCTTGGTTCTCCTTGATCTCTCGGTGGCATTTGATACCGTGGACCATGGTGTGTTACTAGAATGCCTGCGGTTCATCTGTGGACTGTTGGATATGGTCCTCAGATGGTTTCATTCTTTCCCTCATGGGCAGGTCAGAGAGAGTTGTGTCTAGGATTTTTTCCTCAGACCCGGTCACCCTGCCATGTGGGGATCAGCAGGGCTCGGTGTTGTCACCCATGCTGTTCGAGGTATATATGCTGCCATTGGGAGACATTGTGAGGTGGTATGGGCTGAGTTTTCACTACTATGCAGATGATACTCAGCTCTACATGTTCTTTGTACCTGACCAGGATGATACTGTCTCGGTATTTAACAACTGCCTTGCCGAAATTCAGGACTGGATGGGTGCCAGCTGGCTGAGGTTAAACCCTAACAAGACTGAGGTGTTGGTTGTGGACCTGGGTCATTGGGCTGATGGGTCATTGGCTGGGCAGCCTTTGGGGCTTTAGCTCAGGGTAGTCAGCTATCACTCTCTGACCAGGTGCGCAATCTGGGCATTATTTTCAATGACGATTTGACCCTTAAATCTCAGGTGTCAGCCATCGTAAAATCCTCATTTTACCATCTGAGGAATATCACTTGGATTAAACACCTGGTCTCGCCTGATGACCTTCCTACACTAGTCCATGCCTTTGTTACCTCCTGCCTTGACTATTGTGATTCTCTGTACCTAGGGCTCCCGGGGGTTGATATCCACCACTTGCAGCTGATGCAGAGTGCGGCAGCCAAGCTATTGATGGGCTTATCTTGATCTTGCCACATCACGCCTGTACTCCATGGACTGCACTGGCTGCCAGTTCAGTAATGGGTCACCTTCAAGGTCAGTTTGCTGACCTATAAAGCCCTACATGGACAGGGACTGCATTATCTGCAAGAAACTCTGTTCCCTTACCGCCCCCTTCACCTACTTTGCTCTTCTGACGAGGGATTGCTAGAGGTTCCCAGGGTCCGTTTAAAGACCTCTGGTACTAGGGCGTTTGTGTTTGCTGCCCCTACCCTGTGGCACTCTCTGCCTCATCAGATAAGAGAGTGCCTGACTGTGGGAAGCTTTAAATCTGCCTTAAAAATGCAGTTATTTAAGCTCACCTTCCAGGAGTGTGCATGAACTGGAGATTACTGAATATTGTGACACTAATGTTTTAATTGTTATTTATGGTTTTAACTGCTGAATTATTTTTCTATGCTCTGTACAATCGCTTAGATATTGATATGATCTGCGCTTTTTAGTAGTAAAATATGAGTTGAGTTGAGTTGCGTTGAGTTGAGTTGAGAAGACATGCTTGGCACATCCCAACCACGGTGAGGTTCAAATTCAAGGGGGCCTAGAAGCAATACACCTACCCTGGAGAACTCTAAAAATTCCTGAAAGCAGAAAAACTGATGTGAGATGGCACCATGTCTCTGGAAGCATTGAAACACATTAAAAAAGAGGAACATGGCTTTTGTGCCCCCCCACCTTCACCCCCTTTACCTCTTTTCTTCCCTGCATAACCTTGTCCTCAGCCCAGTCCCTTGACCTTTCAATTTCCTCCCTCAGGTACTCAGAATCACTGAGACTGCAAGAAGACAGCCTAGACCCATGACAGGGCATCGGGGTGACTTGAATACTTTGTGAGAATGAGAGGTAAGAGGCTGTCTCGAGGCTGGGCGCTAGGAGCCCCCAGATTTAAAAGTTAGCGTGGTGACTTTTGCTGATTGGAGGCAGGCAGAAACATGCCTAAGTCTGTAGTTAGCTTGTTTTGGTTCTCCCAACATGGTTATTTGTTAGATAAAGTTATACAGCCAATTACCAGGCTGTAAAGGGTTTCCGAAAGTGACCCAGGAAGTGCTAGGTTCAGGGTCTGAAACTGGAGTCAGAAACAGGATTTTAGATTGACTCAGGGAGATGGCAGGGCCAAAATGCATGGACCTAATCAATAATTGATAGAGGGATGCAGATTTTAGAGTCAGGATTTATAAGTGGGGGTCCTTGGCATCCATGAGGGGATGGAGGAGGGAGCCCAGGGAAGAGATGGAAATAACAGTTGAAATGGCAGTAAACCTGGTAGCAGCAATAACTGGTCATCGGGCTCCCGCCTAGTGCTCTTCTGGTAGCTTGCCTTAGGCTCCTTTCTGCTACCCCATGGATGAGGGCCTGAAAGAGGGATAGGGTGCTCTGCAGTAAAATCCTGATGTCAATGCTCCAGGGTCCCCCGGAACCTCCTACAAAGGAACTACTACATGGGGGCTGGTGAGAGGGACTACCTATTGTTGGGGGATGAACTTGGGTGGGGGAAGTATTAAGGGGTACCCAGATTGAATGTACTGGGAGGGTGGTATATATCTGCACCATAAAGACTTTTGTAGTCACAAACATTCATAGCCCACACTTTGGACGTCTGCAGGGACACACATGGGGATTGTGCTCATGAGGCATGAAGTGTCCCTCTGCCAGTGCTGTTGTTATCCATGGAACATGAGGAAGGATCCTTGTGCAGGCACTTGATGTCCTGCTCCCTGTCCCTGTCTTTTTAAATAATGGTTATATGACAGCTTGCAACATGCAGAGGGACCCCCTCCCTGGACCCTTCAATAGTCATATCAAATCGACCAGTATGGGGGGGAGGTTGCTGGGGGGGAACATGAACAGTGATTGGGGCTCTTGCATGAGGATCTTACAGCAGTGGCAAGGACAGAGAGAATCAAGTTCTTATGCACTAAGGTATTGCTGAAATGCAGCATGTTATTGTGATTATGGTAATGTTTATTAGATGTAGTTTTAGAAGTGCAATTGTATATAAATTACTCATTAATGGGTGAAATATAAAGAAGGTAATACACCCTGGAGAGGGTTTTACCTAAGGAACAGAGCAGAGTGGGGGCTGGAGTGGCATCCTCATGTTGCTCAATGGATACATAGATACATAGATACATAGACAGTGTCGGCAGATAAGGGCCTATGGCCCACCTAGTCTGCCCATTTGAGCTTGTAAGTTCAGTTTGTTTTCCTAGAAGTCTATTTCCCCTTACCCCTGACCTCTAGAATTCCTTTATGTCTATCCCATGCATTCTTAAATCCCGTGATTGTTTCAGCCCCCACCACTTCTCTGGCAGGGTGTTCCACTTGTCCACCACCACGTTCTGTGAAGAAATTCTTTCTCATGTTTCCTCTGAATCGTCCTCCCTCCAACTTCATCCCATGCCTCTAGTCCTGAAACATCTTTTCGCTTAAAATAGTGTTTTCCTGCACCCTGTTCCTCCCTGTAAGATACTTGTATGTCTCTATCATATCCCTCTCCCTCCTCTCCTCCAGGGAGTACATGTTCAGTTCCTTCAACCTGTCTTCATAGGACTTGTGATGCAACCTATGCACCATCTTTTGCCCTCCTCTGAACCTTCTCTACCCTGTCTATGTCCTTACGTAGGTATGGTCTCCAGAACTGTACACTGTACTCCAGGTGGGGCCTCACTAGTGTCTTGTATAGCGAATTATGACCTCCCTTTTCCTGCTGGTGATGCCCTGCCTATACATCCCAGCATCCTATTTGCTTTACCTGATGCCTTGTCACACTGTTTCCCTACCTTGAGGTCATCAGAGATGACAACCCCAAGATCCCTTTCCTACTTGGTGCATGCTATATCCTCACCCCAACTGATATATTGTGCCAGGGTTTTGTGCCCCATATGCATTATCTTGCACTTCTTTGCATTGAATTTCAACTGCCAAACCCTTGACCATTCTTCAAGTTTCTAGGTCCCTTCTCATTCTGTCTACATCCTCTGGTGTGTCTACTCTGTTACAGAGCTTTGTGTCATCAGCGAACAGTGAAATTCTGCCTTCTATATCCTGTGCAATGTCACTGATGAAGATGTTGAATAGGACCGGTCCCAGCACTGATCCCTGTGGTACCCCACTGGTCACTCTTCCCTCTGTGGAGTGACAGCCATTTACCACCACCCTCTGTGTCCTGCCACCCAGCCAGTTACCTACCCACCACACTACTGTCCTGCCCCCACCCATATTCCCCAGTTTGTGTAATAGTCTTCTATGTTAGTTCCTTAGGAGACCCTGTTTAGGCTTACAATAGAACATGAAAGGGTTGGATCATCCAGGGGACCCCCCCTTCATGGTGGCTAATGATGGAGGTTTACATTAGTACCGAGCTAAAGTTTTTGCTTAATATTTTGTTTTTATATTTATTTTTCTACATATGGTTAACATGGCCATGTTTGGTGTTAACATGGCAAGGTCCATGTGCCCCCATCCAGGGGGATCAAGGGAAAGAAGAGACAGAGCAGTATCCAGGGACCCTGGATAGAAATGAGATCAGACAGAAACCATACTCTCCCAGTTCCTGAAGGAAAGGTTTACTGATGGGGCCGTACCCAGAAATATTAATGCAGTAATGGGTGGACGCTCCTACAAAGAAGAAGAGAATGATGCACCAAAGGGGAATGGGCAAGGTGCAGACCCATCAAAACAGTAATGGATACAAGGGACACATATAACTACAGTATGTTATGTGGAACATTAATGACTTCTACAATCCCATAAAATGCAAGATGGTGATGGGACACCTAAACAGGTTAAAGGCAGACATAATCATACTGCAGGAGCTACACCTGAGGGAGAAGAAGATGGAGATGTTGAATGGAGGGTGGGCAGGACAGGTACATTATAATGGACATACATATAAGCAGAGGGTTATGCAAATTGGTCAGAAAGAAAGTGACCCTCAAAGGGGATACCACTATGAAATATCTAGAGGGAAGGTTTGCACAATTGAAACGTACCTTGGAAGGGGGGATGGTCATTATTGGTTCAATATATGGGCCTAACCTTATAGACCTAGAGTTTTTTGTAACCTTTACTGCAGATATACTAGAACTGGGCTTTTTTTATTAATTTAAACATTTGGTGACCGGGAAAGGTACATTGAGCCAAGGCTCATCTCCAGGTGCGATCCGGGAGACAGGAAGCATGGGAATCACAGTATATAGTACAAGGCATTCAATACAAAATTACACAATAGTAAACATAATAGAATATTTCAATGCATACAGTACAGCAAAACAGGCTATGCAAAGAGACAACTGTACATGAAATGGAGTATTACAGATCAGAGTAGTTACAACAAGGGACAAACATTTCAAGTGCAATGAGACAACTGTACATGGTATGGAGTGACTCAAAATCAGTATTGTTACAACAGGGGACAAACATTTCAAGTGCTAAGAGGTATTATGGGAGCAAGTAGGGAAAGGTAGGAGATGAAGCAGTGATTTGACAAAGGAGTGAGAGGAAGAGTTGCGTAAGAGAGGAGACTGAGTGTTCCACAGAGAGGGGAGATGATAGTGGAAAGCAGATTTGCCCATGTTTGAGGATGGACTAGGGAGTGAGAAAGAGCATGAGTCCCTAGAACATAGGGAGTATGTTGAGGCTGGGGTAGAGGAGAGGAGGGAAGTGATGTATATGGGGAGCAGATTGAACCAGAATTCGGAAATGAATGATACAGAGTGGATGAGACACCTGTGTGTGAGCGGAGGGAGGTTCAGAAAGGATATCAGAGAACAGTGGTGGGATCTGTATGGAGAGTCAGAGGCAAAATGACAGAAGGCATAATAAAGGGAATCAAGTCAAGAAAGTGATGTAGAGAGTGCAGTGCCGTAGACAATGTCAGTGTAATCAGAGACTGGCATAATCATTTTTGTTAGAAGTTCCCTATGTACGGGGAAAGGGAGAGAGTCTTTGTTATGGTATAGCATACCAAGCTTAAGGTGGAGTTTAGTGGCCATGTAATCAGTGTGGATAATGAAATTTAACCATGGGTCTAGCCAGACTCCTAGATACTTGTATAAAAGGGGACGTTCTTTAGAGGGGTGCTGTCGAGAGAGGTGATTGGAGGGGTATTGATAGCTTTGGCTAATCTTTGAGCAGTTCCAAAAGTCATAGAGACTGTTTTGGAAGTGTTACATAGAAACATAGAAGTTGACGACAGATAAGGACCGCAAGACCCATCCAGTCTGCCCATTTCTTTTTCTGCCTTATAAATGTACCATCGGCCTTTGCTCTGTCAATGGCCTATCTATTCATACTCATCTGTATTGCTCCCTTATGCCTATCCCATGCCTGCTTGAAGTCCTGCACTATATTCACATCCACCACTTCCTGAGGTAGGCCGTTCCATGCATCCACCACCCTTTCTGTGAAAAAGAACTTCCTCACATTACCCTTAATCGGTCTCCCTCTAATCTCATACTGTGTCTTCTTGTCCTGCTATTTTCCTTATATTGAAACATGTTAGACTCTTTCACCTCGTTAATGCCCTTAAGGTGTTTGAATGTTTCAATCATATCACCTCTCTCCCTCCTTTGCTCTAGGATATACATATTGAGCTCCGTTAATCTGTCCTCATATGTTTTCTGATGCAGTCCCTGCACCATTTTGGTTGCCCTTCCCTGGATTGCCTCAATTTGGTTAATGTCCTTGTGAAAGTGTGGCCCCCAGTACTGCATGCAGTACTCCAGATGGGCCCTAACTAGTGGCTTGTAAAGAGGGATTATTACCTCCCTCTTCCGACTTGTGATACCCCTACTAAAACACCCCAACATCCCTCTAGCCTTACCTACTGCTTTAGTGGTCTGCTTGGATTATTTCAGGTAGTCGGTGATGATGACACCCAAGTCTCTTTCTTCCCTTGTGACTGCCAGCAACTCCCCTCACAGCCTATAGGTGGCTTCAGGGTTTCTCTTCCCCATGTGCATGATCTTGCACTTCTTTGTGTTAAACTCCAGTTGAGCTTGAACTGTTTTGATTTGAACCAGGATTGAACTGAGTGGAAGTCATGTTGCAGCACAGAGCAGATAGTGACTGGGTCAGGGCCGGAGGTATACAGAATGGTATCACATGCATACATTTGTATGAGAGCTGAGGAACAGGCAGATGGGAGATTGTTTATAAATATAGAAAATAGGATGGGGCCGAGTATTGAGCCTTGAGGGACTCCAGCTAGGATAGGGAGGGAGGGAGGGGAGGAGTTTGCAATTTTTACTGATTGGTGTCTGTCAGTGAGCTAAGATTTGAACCATTGTATGGTAGAAGGGGCAAGCCCAGCATTCTCTAGAGTGTCCAAGAGAAGAGGGTGGGATACTGAGTCAAAAGCTTTTGCCAGGTCGATGAAGACCACAGCACTGAGGTGGCCTTTATCAGCAGCAGATTGAATGTGACCTGTGACATGGAGAAGGGAGGATATGGTGGAATGTTTTTTTCTGAAACCTGACTGGCAGGGGGATAGGAAGTTAGTGGTAGAGAGGAATTCAGTCAGCCTGGATTGCATAAGACAGAGGAGGGAGATTTGGTGGTAGTTCCTGGGTAAGGTGGGGTCACCTCCTTTGTGGAGAGGGACGACGCATGCAGATTTCCAGGCATTTGGAACAATGCCCAAGAAGAAGGACTTGTTTATAATGAAGGTAAGAAGGAGTGCGATTATGATGAAGGTAAGAGGGAGTGCGATTGCAGGAGCAGAACGGCATAGGAGACTAGGATGTAGACCATCTGGACTGTATTTTGACATATTGAAGGATAAGAGGGTGAGCAGTATTTCATTGGTGGAGGCAGGGGTGAGAAGGAAGTTGTGCCTAGGCATGTGATGTAGGTAAGGTTTGGAGGCAGGCAGTGTAGTAGATATGGTTGGGTCAGGGGAGGCATGGGTGGTGAAGAAAGAGCTGAGGGTGTCTGCAACCTGGATGGGGTCCATAACTTCAATACCATTGTGTTTAAGGGTAGGGGTTGTAGATTGAGGCTGTGGATTGACGATAGAATATACAATATTCCAAAAGAAGGATGTGTGTGCAGCGTTAAGGTGATGTTTAAAGTAATCTGCCTTAGTTTTATGAATGGCCTCAGTGCAAGCATTTCTGGCTGTGTTGTACACTTGTCTTGAACTTGCGGATAAGTAAGACTTCAAGGCAGACCAGGCTCTGTCTTGGGCTTTGTACATGGCAATTATAGGGGCAGTAATCCTTGGGTGGTGGCGTTTCCTGACCCTGGCTCTTTTGAGGGGGGTGTGGTAGTCCCAGACACAGTTGAAAAATATTAATGAACTGTGCTAGGGCAGTATCGACTGTGGCTTCAGAGTAAACTGGTGCCCAGTTGGAAATTTATAAGTCCGATAGGAGGGAGTTAGTGTCAAGTGAGGTTAGTGGTCCAGTTTCAATGTACTTTGGGGCAGATTTGGGAAGATGTGTTTTTCTAATGCAATAAGTGATGCAGTGGTCACTTAAGGTGGGTTCGAGGACACCCACTGAGGATATAGGGTGAGAGTGGAAAGAAAGGATCCAGTCAATGAGGGGGTGATTAAGGTGTCAGGAGTTGTAGCGGGAAGGCTCCGTGATCAGCTGAGTGAGGTTTAGGGATTCTAATTTGGAGGTTGTGATCTTAGATGAAGAGGACAGCCAGTCTAGGTTGTAATCTCCTAGGAGAATTAGTTCACCAGATTGATCCAGTGGTGGGAGAGCAGAGATGCATGCTGTTATAGCCTCTTGACCAAGCCAAGGGGAAGCATAGACTACACTGACAAAAGTGGGGAGAGTATGGGGAAGGGAGAATTTAGCTAGTATTAGTTCATGGGCTCCTAGGCAGCATTACTTTTTAATTACCGAATAAGAGAGGTCCTGTCTTATAATCATGGCTACTCCACCTCCTCTTTTGCCAAGGTCCTGCCTTAGAATTTGGTAGCTGGGGATGGAGATGGACAAGTCCGGCATTTTGGCAGAAAGCCAGGTTTCGGAGATGCATAGGATGTTAGGGGTATTTTGGGCTATCCAGCAGTTTAAAGTGTCCAATTTTGAGAGGAGACTCCTAATGTTTATGTGCATGATCTTTAGGCCTTTGTTGGTGGGTTGTTGTTGTGGAAGCGTTGCTGGGCCGGAGTTCCTTTTGATGTCTCCTGCTATTAATAACAGGGAAAAGAGCACAGAGAAAGTAACAGGCAGGTTACGACCTTTGCTAGTATTGAGGTCAAAGGGTGCATGCCTGGAGCAACAAATTAGAGTGATGCTGCAACTTATAGGGGCTGAAAGAAAACTAGGTAAGATTAAGTGAAAGGATGGAGTGGGGGGATCAAAGTAGGCAAGGAGGGAGAGAGATGGTGGTGCTGAAGGAGCGGAGTTGAATAAGCAGGAGGGGGGAGGGTAAGAAGCACCCATGTGGTGGGTGAGGGGAGGAGGGAGTGAAGAGAAGATAGGAGAGGGTCCACAGAAAAATGAGAGACATGCATCCCATCATCCTAGGGGGTGATTTTATTGCACATCTGGGCACCTTCATGGACATATCCATAAGTGTGCCAGGTGCCCCAAATAGAAGCACCAAGGCACTTGGTCATCTCATCACTGAACTAAGGGCTGGAGATGTGTGGCGAGTGGTCCAACCAAGGGAGCTGGATTAGTCCTATTACTCAGAAGTTCATAAAAGGCACTCTAGAATTGACTACCATTTCATGACCAATAGCTGGCTACAAGGGGTGACTATTTGTAACGTAGAAACCATATCAATTTCTGGCAATGCCTTGGTCTGTATGGCAGCCCTGTCATCATCAAGATCCCAGGGTAAGGGGAGTTGAAGGCTTAATATGACTCTTCTGCAGGACAAGATCAAGGAACTAACAGGGGAGAGAATTGGGCAGTTCATTAAAGAAAACAAAGGGACAGTCTAGAGCATAGGAGTGGTGTGGGATGCCCTAAAGTTCACCATCAAAGGGGAGCTAATAGCCCAGGCCAGTGCTAAGAGAAGGGAGAGATAGCCTCATCTGATAGCTGGAGGTTAAGCTTAAAGGGTTGGAGAGGACAGATTTGTTAGGAATGAGGGGGGAAGTTTAGGTTTAGAACTCAAAAAACTAGAGACATTAATGAACTGCTGTAAAGCAAAATTCAGTATGCACTGTTTTGCACCAAACAGGTGTACTATGAAGGTAGAAGCAAATCAGGCAAGTTCCTGGCCCATAGGTTGAAACAACACGATGAAGAGAAGGTGGTCCTGGTGATTAGGAGCTGGTCAGGGGAAGTGGAAACTCAACCAGTGGCGATAGGGGGCTTGTTCCAGGATTTTTATTCTAAACTATACATATCTGAAACAAATCCCACTACTGACAGAATGGAAGATGTGATGGTGGATTTAATGGTCTGAAAGGCTGACAAGGACCCAGATTGCTGATTGGGGGGGGGATGTAAGGGGAGAGGAGATAGTAAAGGTGCTAGGATACCCAACACCTGGGAAGGCACCAGAGGTGGATTGGTACCCTATTGATTCTTACAAAATGTTGTGGAGAGATAGCCCCCACACTGCTGAAGGTGGATAAATGGGGATGTATGGAAAGATGGGGAAATGATTCCTTTTGGATGCTTGAAGGGGATCTTATTTTTCAAAAGCAAAATGCTATGGCAGTGGTTCCAGCTAATACAATGCTTGTGTGAGCTGCATGCAGCTAAATGGATTAAAAATGACACCTCCCCAGTTCTTAGTTTGCTTAGTAAAATGGACAAACCTAGACACTTCATGTCCCAGTTTTATAACTTGCTCCAGGTAGCACTATGAAAACCGGCTATGTCACTAGAACTGAGCTGCGAACAGAACCAAGAATTAAACCCAGGTGATGTGGAATGGAGAATGATGGGGGAAAACATACACTGTTGGATAAGATGCACAAAGACTATATAGCTACAGATCAAATTGATCCACAAATACAAAATCACACATACCCCCATAATGCAAATCATCATGGGCTGTATATGTAAATCACCACGTAATATTATGCTGGTTCAACTTTAAGCAAAAAATGATGGTGCTGAAAGGCCTCTCACACAGTCTGCAAAGTCTGCTAACAGAAGACACATCCACAAATGATACCTAACACCCTGAAGGTTACACTTAATGAACGCCTGCACCACCAGTGTACTGGAATTGCAATAAGAAAGTGGCCACCTTAAGGCATATGTTCTTTGACTGTAACTTCTGGGAGGAAGTCATGACTACAGTCACTAGAGTTACTGGTATGGCAATACCATGTACACCCCAGGTGTGCCTCATGGGGGATACCAGCATCACAGAGGGACCCACTGACCACCAACTCAAGTGGTGTTACATTGCTGTAGTAACAGCTAAGAGGTTAATTTCCCACAGGTGGAAGGACCACACATGAGGCCTGGATGGGGAAACTTACAGAAACAATCAGATTAGAAAAGTTGACCAGCATAGTCCAAAATATAGTAGGAATAAGTAATTTGAGTTGGTCTGGTTAAAATCTGGGCCCTCCATAAAGTCTTGAAATGCCCACGTAAAACCATAATGAATATCACCCCACAGTTCACTTTGTAAAGAAGGGGACCACAGCTACAGTACATGGCCAACCTCAGGATGACATGCACACTAAACTCATGTTGTTATCATTTTTTTCTATGTTTAATATCTAATTTGTGTTTGTATTGCATATTTTAGGTGCCAGTGTCAAGAATAAGATTTATGGTCTGCCCTTCTTTCTTTTATTTATTGTGGACCAGTTCAGAAAGGGTCAACAGGCATCAGATGTATTTCCATGGTTTTTAATATTCAGTTTGTAGGAGAGTGGAATTTGACATGACTTCTAAGGTGATGAGATTATAGTCAGAGCAAGAGGCAACCAGAGAGGAATCTGGGAACAAAAGAGGAGTGAATGTTTGGAGCAGGGCAGACCAGCGGCAGCATAAGTACCCTTTCCATACAAAACATTTATGTTTTCTCAAGATTATGATGTTAAGCTGCTTAAAGTGGAAAGTGTAAATGTCTAATAGACAGTATATGTGCTCACAAATGTGTAAAAACAGAAACCTAATAAACTTCTAATTAAAACAAAAATATTATTAAACTATGTAGTTATGTCTCATGCCCAAAACTTCCACAAGGCATATTTTGGGCAGCCTTACTTTATCTATTTGCATACTCCTACAGTAATAGGACATGCTCTGATTTTGGCAAGCCCATTCAGAGAAGTTGCCCCTACCTCTGCCCTCATGTCCTTTTGTTTGGTCAGCTGTGGAAGTCCCAGGATTGTGCAAGTAAATCAATTTTAAATTGGCTCGATTTGATGCCCCTCTTGGGATTCCTAGATTTTGGCACCATAGAGCACCAATGATTCTATTTTTTTTTTAATATCTTCAGTATACACACACACTATTGCCTCCCAAAATTTTCCTAAACCTAACAGTTCCTGGTGTCTCTGGATGTGCTCTTTTTTTAATCTACCAGGTGAGGATTTCAGTCAACTCCATCAGTAAAGGTCACCCCTAAATACCTGGACCTAACTTCCTCAATCAAAGTATGATTGATGTACCATTTGTAGGGACACTGGTTTACTGTTATTTAAAAAGAGCAAAATATTTTTTGCCAAATGGAAAAGCATGTACTGTTACTGGTGTCTACAAAGTCAAAATCCATTTTTACTAGTGTTTTGTTTTGTGAGTTTTGTTTAACAATATTTTCTCAGTTAGCATGTATTTTAGCAAGATTGCTGTCTGGTATTGAGCATCAGTCCTTGTCGTTATTAAAACTAGTAAACTCTATGATAAGCTTAACCTGTTCCTCCATTGGGTTTTGTATCTTATATGTATACACAATTCTCCCACTTTTATCTCTGTCTATTCGCTACAGTGATCTGAGTGTGCAGATCTTGGAGGCCAGTATATGTGTCTATGTGTGTGTGTGTGTGCGTGTGTGCATGCATATGTGTGTGTGTGTGTGTGTAGCTGACTTCATGTTTGGTGGCTGACCCCATGTTTGGCATTTTGAGTTGACCAGCCCTCCTATGTGACAACAGCAGCACTATGACCCCCATGTCTCAGGGGTGACAGCAGCAGCAGCAGCAACAGCACTATCATCTCAATCCCTGAGGGGTGACAGTGGCAGCAGCAGGAGCAACACTATGGCACCCATCTCTAATGAGTGGCAGTGACAGCAACAGGAGCAGCACTATTGCCCCATCACTCAGGGGTGATGGTAGCAGCTGCACTATGGTTCCTATCCCTCCGATGTAAAGGCAACAACACTATGGCCATCACCCTTCAGGGGTGATGGCAGCAGCAGTACGGCACCATCCCTCAGGTGTGATGGCAGCAGCACTATGGCCCCCATCCGTCAGGTGTGATAGCAGCAACACTATGGCCCCCATCCCTCGGGTAAAAGCAGTAACACTATGACCCCCATCACTTAGGTGTGATAGCAGCAACACTATGGCACCCATCCCTTGGGGTAAAAGCAGTAACACTGTGGCCCCCATCCCTCAGGTGTTATAGCAGCAACACTATGGCCCCCATCTTTCAGGGGTAACAGCAGCATCACTAAAGCCCCCATTCCTCAGGGGTGACAGCAGCAGCTGCACTATGGTTCCCATCCCTTGGGGGTAATGGCAACATCACTATGGCCCTAACCCTTCAGTGGTGATGGCAGCAACACTATGACCCCCATCCCTCAGGTGTGATGGCAGCAACACTATGGCCCCCATCCCTCAGGTGTGATAGCTGCAGCACTATGGCCCCATCCCTCAGTGGGTGATGTCATCAACACTATGGCCCCATCCCTCAGGGGTGATGTCAGCAACACTATGGCCCCATCCCTCAGGTGTGATGTCAGCAACACTATGGCCCCCATCCCTCAGGGGTGATGTCAGCAACACTATCGCCCCCATCACTCAGGTGTGATAGCTGCAGCACTATGGTCCCATCCCTCAGGGGTGATGTCAGCAACACTATGGCCCCCATCCCTCAGGTGTGATGTCAGCAACATTATGGCCCCATCCCTCAGGGGTGATGTCAGCAACACTATGGCCCCCATCACTCAGGTGTGATAGCTGCAGCACTATGGCCCCATCCCTCAGGGGTGATGTCAGCAACACTATGGCCCCATCCCTCAGGGGTGATGTCAGCAACACTATGGTCCCATCCCTCAGGTGTGATGTCAGCAACACTATGGACCCATCCCTCAGGTGTGATGTCAGCAACACTATGGCCCCATCACTCAGGTGTGATGGCAGCAACACTATGGCCCCCATCCCTCAGGTGTGATATCAGCAACACTATGGCCCCCATCCCTCAGGGGTGATGTCAGCAACACTGTGGCCCCCATCCCTCAGGGGTGATGTCAGCAACACTATGGCCCCCATCACTCAGGTGTGATAGCTGCAGCACTATGGCCCCATCCCTCAGGGGTGAGAGCAGCAACATTAAGATCACAATCCTTTGGGTGTGATGTCACCAGCAACCCTGTAGCCCCAGTCTCTCAGGGGTGATGGCAGAAACAACAGCACAGCCTCAATCCTTCAGGGGTGATGACAGTAGTGACAGCACTACAATCCACCTCCTTCAACACCCACTCTCAGCATACCCAAGTTACAACATTCTTGGTCTTTTTGCTTGTCAGAACTCAGACGTGAATTAAGCTGAGCCACCAGGCTCCAAGGTGGACTCCCTCAATTAGATCCTATCTAACATTTAACTGCCTGAATAGAATTTTTTGAAATAAGGTGCCTCCACTTAAAAAAATCCACAAATGATTAGTAAAGGATCTTTTAATGGAAAATCATGCATCTCCTAAACATATGGATACTTTTTTTTTCACTTGGTCTTTACGAAAAGGGAGTCTCTCAGTTTTCATGTCTGAGCTCAGATGCGACAAGCACCACTCTGCCTACTAGCATCATACAGTGCCTGTGTCATTACTATTGGTGTGTCCTTGAGTATGCTTTCTAGCTTGGGTGTGGTTGTAGCACCTCATTCAACCCTGTTGACATCATACAGATGCAGGTACAGTGACAACAACAATTGGACAATACAGCAAAGTCAAGGGCACACAAATGCTAAGAACCCCCGATGTATTTAGGGGAACACAACATGCACCAGCAGGAGTCTGACTCTGCCCACTGGCATCGTACAGTATCTGGCACCTTACCTGCTGTGTACCTCTGAATATGCAGTCTGGCTTGGGTGCTGTTGCAGCACCCCTCCTACACCCACTCTGGCAATAATGCAGTGGCAGGTAGGGTAAAAACAGCACCCAGGTCATACAGCAAATTCAGGGGCACAAAGAAGCTAAGCCCCACCCCTTTACTTGGGGGCACACAACTAACAACAGCAACATTGAGAACTGACAGCACTTCCAGCATCAGCAGCCCAGGTCACCCACCCACCCAACTTAAAAAAACATTTCCAAAATTAAAAACAAATCAGTGGTGCAAGCTGGTGGTGCATAACACTGTCAAGTGGGAGATATGGGTGTGTGGGCTGAGCCAAGCCACATTCCCCTGTGCTGGGCTGGTGAAGTTTCGAGCATGATGCAGAGGCATTGTGTGCTTACCTGGGGGGGCCATACCTCAGGAGAAGTGGGGGCTGCCTTGATGATGTGGGTGACCACACAGTGTTCTAAGTACCCCTCCAGGTTGATCGATCCCACACAAAGATGCCCAGATCAGCAAGCATCCTTACGACTCTTAGCTAAGCAAGACTAACAATTCAACTCCCCAGAAGCACACATTTAAGTAAATGCAACTGAGGATAACTGAGTAAGTAAGCAAGTAAAATGTTTTTAGTTAGGCACCCAATCCCTGGGGCTCTAGTGGGTGCCATACATGAAAAAAAACAATTAACAGGGTCACAGTATAGATTCAGCAAAACGACTATGGAAGATATTTGGAACATCAAATACATTTTAAAATACATCTGCAGAATATGCTAGTGTAAAAAGATGGGTCTTTGGGCCCCTCCTGAACACCTCCACCATAGGGACCTCCCTCAAAGGTCTTGGGAGTGAGTTCCAAAGGACCGGGCCAGCCACCCTGAATGAGCAATCACCTGAGGTTTTCAGCCAGGTCCTGGGAACCGCCAGGAGGCCCTGGGTGGAGGAACGGAGGGAGTGAGCTGGAATGACAGGAATGAGGGGGTCTGACAAGTAGCCAGGGCCCAGTCGGTATAGGGCCTTATAGGTGAGCAAGCCCACCTTGAAGAGAACCCGGCACCTGACTGACAGCCAGTGCAGACCCCTCAGGACCGTGGTCACATAAAAGGATCTAGGTAATCCTGTCAGCAGCCTAGCCGCTGCATTCTGCACTAGCTGCAGCTGGCAGCGGTTCCCTCCACTGACCCTGAGGTATAGAACATTACAGTAGTTGAGTCTTGATGACACAAAGACATGCACCAGTGATGGCAGATCCTCAGGCAGAATTAGAAGTTTAATCTGGGCAATGTTTCTCAGACGGTAGAAACTACTTTTGATGACAGATGACACCTGAGCCTCAAATGTCAGCTTGTCATTGAGGATCACACCCAGATTTCTTACCCTAGAGGATGCCATCAACGGTGTTGACCCCAGGATCAAGCCTGTTGTCATCCCAGAGGTGTCCCCATCATGCCTGTGGCCTGGCTCAATCACTAGAACCTCCATCTTGTCAGGATTAAGCCTCTGCAAGTTACAGTTCATCCAGTCCTGGATCTCAGCAAAGCATTTATTCAGCACTTCAACAGCACCACTTGTCCCTGGTACAAAAGACATGTACAGCTGAGTATCATCTGCATAACAGTGAAAACTCAAGCTGTACTGTCTGATGATCCTCCCCAAAGGCAGCATGTAAACCGACAACAACATAAGTGACAGGATTGAGCACTGAAGGACGCCCAGTGACCCCTCCCCCCCCAACCATGGCTGATTCTCCAAGTGTGCTCATACTAAGCTTTTTAAGGTTTGTAATCATGCAGTGCAAAAATAACTTAGGCACGTACTGTTTTCTACATAATAGTTTACTGTCCATATGGAAAGCAATTTCATCAGCTTATCAAAGGGTTAGATGCAGAGCTGTTAAACTTAAACCTGACACCCATGACATGGGAAGCATAAGTGGATAACTGAAGCACTGGTTGTTAAAGCCAAGCAGTATGGGTGGTTTCCTTACTGATTCTCTAAGCAGCAGAGTAGAATGGAAGTGCAGCAGAGCAGCATCTGTTTTAAGATGCTGAAATCTTGGGGATTCCATACAGTGACATGTGATTTATGTGTGGCACAGGTGGAAGACTTCAAAATCTGCAAACCAGCCTGGATTCTGTGATACTTGTCGAATTGTCTATGAAAAACAGAAAACTAGGGGTTTGATGCAACCTGCATTTGCCCATGACCAAAAGTTTGGTCTTTTCTGTATTTAACAGTTACCTTAATTTTGATAATTTCTTGCTGACCACATTCAAGGCATTTTGAAGGTCAGTGGTAGACTCAGAAAACACTGTGGCACTGTCCACATATAGTAGGATTGATATTCTTCACTCACCAACACTCGGCACCGTGGGATTTGTATTTTGTAGGACTCCCTCTGTAGTATTTCTTTTATATCTGCTAAGCAGTAGAGGAATAGGAGGCATCCTTCCTTCTCTCTGTTGCCAGCATCCATTGTTCTGTAAGCTGCCCATCTCTCATGACTTGAATCCTTGCCCTAATAAATGAATGAAGCATTTTCATTATTAGTAAGTAGTCTTTAGTCAATATCTAATCCTCCTAGAATGCTCCAAAGAATATTTCTGTCCACCTTGTCAACAGTGGACTTTAAATCTTGGAAGGCAATGAATAGCTTAGCCTTTTTTTTGTGTTACACATTTTATCATAAAATGAGATAACAGGAAAATATGATAAACTGTGGGTCTCTTTTCACAAAAGCTAACTTGGGCCTCAGTACGAATTCCAGCTTTAATCTTGTATAGAATTGTGGATCAGTAACAATCTGAGTTAGAAATTATTTCCTTTTTAAATTGGGACTGGTACTGTAATCCCCATGTACCAATCTTTAAGACTGACACAGTATATACTAATACTAGTAGAAAGATTTTAGGTTTAAAAATATGCAGAAAAGCATAACCATTGGACCTAGCACCCACTACGCTGATAGAGGGACACCTTAATTCAAAGCCATTTTTATGTTTGCTTGCACGCATGCGTAAGAAACATGTTTGCGGCAGCTTGCTGCAGAAGCAGGTTGTTGAGGTGCGGCATTGTTGTGGCCAATGCATCCGGTGCCTTTTAAGGCTTGATGAACTTTCCCCAATGTGGTGGCACGCTGCTGCTGACACTAGTTCGGCCAGCATGCCACCACCTTGAAAGCTTTTCATCGCTGCAAACAGGAGCTGCCTCATCATTGCAGCATCAGCCATTCCGCTGCAATGAGGGGAGCGACCCGTCATTGCAGGGCATACCTTGCTGTCCCTATGCCGCCCTGACCCAGTAATTTGCCGACGGGGGAGCCCACTCCCTGTCAACACACTGTAACCCCCCCGTCCCCCATTTGTTGTTTGTCGAGGGGGTGCCCAATCCCCCTTGGCATCATGCGCTCCCCACCAAGTCTTTCTTTGCTGACGGGGAGCCCAATCTCTGTTGGTTTCAGTCACCCTCCTGTTAAATTTGTCGACGGGGGGCCCAATCCCCGTCACCTTCAGTCTCCCCCATTAAATTTGCCGACGGGGGAGACCACTCTCCGTTGGCATAATGTCCCCCCCCTCCGATTTGTTGTATGCCGAGGGGGGTGCCCAATCCACCCGGCTCTTTTCCCTCATATGTGCCGATGGGGGTGCCCAATCCCCCGCAGGCTACAGCCCCCCCAACCACTCAGGTGGCAAGCTGGGAGCCCACCCCAGCGTGCCAAATGTCCCTGAAGAAAAAAAAAAACAGTCAAGCAATGTTTTTTTAACCCTGTAAACAAGAAAATGGTCCCTCCTTGAGTCCATGGCCCTGCCCCAACCCGCACCCACCATCTGCGCACCCTACCTCCCCACATTCCCCCCTCACCCCATACTTACCTCCAGAGCCCAGCACAATGATCTTCAGTGGACCGGGAAACGTCTGCACTCTTCAAAGCTGACCGCAAATGAAGAGATGCCGGTAAGCTGTATAATGGCATACATAAGGTTTTTTTCAACTGTGGGGCATATCTCAGGCATTTTGGGGAATTTTGGCACCAAATTTTCAACATGGGGTTATTGGGACCCCTCCTCATGAATTCAGCCACTGTCATGGCATTATTCGATCCCGAAAGGTGACTTTGCTGTCACTGCGTGGAATCATCTTTTGGGACTGATTAGCAAAATGACACTGCCAGTGTTCATGAGGTGGACTCTCAAAAAGCCTATGTTGCAAATTTGGTGGAAAAAAATCCAAAAAATGACTGTTTTACGAGCGTGTGTTGTGCAGATGCTACGCACGCTCGTAACTTCGTGAATTTGCAATATTTTCACTTCTAGGCTTTCAACACTGGCATTTTTTCACACCTACTTAGGAACAGTACAGCTGTCATTTTTCACATCCTGGCCGAAATGTATTTTTGTACTACCGGCGCAGAATAGCACGGTCACTGTGGGAAATCAGTGTTCAGGACACATTAAGAAAATCACAGTGAAACTGTTCATGAGCAGTGGTCCTAAAATGCCTATGTTGAAAATTTTGTGATGAAAGTCCATAAAATGACTGTATTACATGTGTGCATTGAGCAGTTTACACGCACCCTTGTAACTTCACAAATTAGTAATATTTTCACTCCAGATTTTCAACACTGGCATTTTTTCACACCTACTTAGGAACAGTACAGCTGTCATTTTTCACATCCTGGCCAAAATGTGTTTTCGTGCTTCTGGCACAGAATAGTGCAGTCGTTTTGGGAAATCAGTGTTTGGGACAGATTAAGATCGAGAGAGTGAGAGGGGGGAGTGACCAAGCTCAACTGAGCTCTGTTGGGACTGCTGCAGATTTCTTAGTGGGCAGAAAAAGGTGACAATGCAGGCAGGAGCCCAGTACAAAAAGGGCAGCCTGTGGCAGCGGGAGAAACAGAATGAGCGAGTGAGAGAGGGGGAGTGAGTGAGCTCAACGGAGCTCTGTCAAGACTGCTGCGGATTTCTTTGTGGGCAGAAAAAGGTGCCAGTGCAGGCAGGAGCCCAGTACAAAAGGGCAGCCTGTAGCACCGGGAGTAATAGAACAAGCGAGTGAGAAAGGGGGAGTGGGCGAGCTCAATGGAGCTCTGCCAGGACTTTATAGTTGCCCACCCTCCCGCCCAGTGTCCTCTATGGTCCTATATTACAGCAGGGTCTCTGGAGTGGAGACAAAGCAGTGATTGGATACTTTTAGGATTGCTGTAATAATACAGATTTAGTTGTTGTGTTTATTTCTCTAACTGAGTTAAATACCAAGCTATCTTGTTATGATTGCTGTAATAATACATATTTATTTGTTCTGTTTATTTTATTTTTTTTTATTTAGCTTTTGTTGACCGGGTAAGTGCACTAGACAAATCCTGCCTATTTTCAGGCATGACCCGGGGGAGGGGGATACAGATGAATGCCAACTGACCTTGAACCAGATTAAGCTGTTGGTGGTATTTTTAGTGAATGAGGGAAATTTGGCCAGGACACCGGGGAAATTCCCCTACTCTTTTCGATAAGTGCCATGGGATCTTTAACATCCACCTGAACTACCACCAATCCAGGCAGATGGGACCTCGGTTTAATGTCTCATCCGAAATTTCTCTAACTGAGCTGAGTAATACTTGGAATGCAATAGGATTGCTAACTGGGCTAAGTCAAACTATATGAGAGCTGAGAACAAAAAGTATGGTAGCTGAGGGGTGAATAACAGACAAGGAGGCTTTAGGATTGCTACAGTAATACAGTATCTAATGGATGAGATTTGAGACTGAATTAAACCGGTCGGCAAGGGGGTAGTAGGGGGACTAGTGTGTGGTGGGGAACAAGAATTTGAGTAAATAGGGGCCTAACAGTTGTAGTAGGGTACAGAACCCGGAAGTAAGAGCCCGTAATATAAGATGGAGGCCAAAATGAGGCAGGTGCCACATGTCAATAAGACGGGCATATCTGGAAGGGTGGTGGGGTGTACAGGGTGTGGGTCTGCCATGATCCTGGACTGGGCTTGGAGGATGGGAGGGTGTATGGTCTGTAGATGACTGGCTAGTTTTAGGGAGGAACTGTGGAGGTTAGGGAGGAGTCTAAGTTGCAGGGCAGATGAGTATGGTAGGCACCCTGGCTGGGGGGAATAGGGGATGGCAAAGGGAGACGGAGGAAGAACAACTAGGGAGTGAACCTGACCCCAGTATCAGTGGCACTAACAGAAAAGAGAGGAGAAGGGAGGGGGTGCCTGAGGCAAGGGGAGGCCTCCTGATGGGGATGGAAGAGACCACAAGGAGTACCAGGAGAGAGAGCAGATGGCTAGAGAGGGATCAGGGGTGGGACCAGGGGTGGCATGGAGGGGAACAAGTAGGAGGGGGAAACCGATAGGGGGAAGAGATGTAGGAGGGGTATCAACTAGGAATAGATTTGAACCTCTGCTATGGGGGAGAGAGAGAGGGGCAGCAGGAACATACTGAAGGGGGGAGGACAAGCGGGGCATGAGAGGGATGGCTAAAGGTAAGGGAAGAGATAGCAAAGATGAAAGGATTGAAGGGGGCTAGTAAGGAAGGAGGGGTGGTGACTGGAGGAGAGAAGGCTATGGGAAGGGGGAAGGATGGGAAAGACATCACTATCGGGGTAGAAGGGAATGGGGGCTCTAAATCGACAACTGCGGGGATAGGAGAGGGGTTGGAAATCAGCAGGGGAAGAGGAGAGGTCTACATGGGAAGCCCAGTAGGAAGTAATCAGGCTGGGAAGGGGTTCAAGGGGGATGGGAGGAATAAGGCAGAGAAAAGGGGTGTGGCGGAAGTAGGGGGTACAGATACAGAAGTCATAGAGGAGCAGTTGGTGGGGCTAAGGGGCAGGGAAGAATGAATACTGGGGTGGTGGAAGGGGCATTAGAAGAGAAAGGGGTAAGGGATGGGGGGTTACTCATCCTGGGGGATTCTATACTGAAAGGGGTGAAATGAGGCGGCGGGGGGGGAAGGCACAGCCATATTTGGGCTGAAGCTATCCCCAGGTTGACTGCAGGAGGGGCAGGGCAGGCACTGCTCAAATGTGCAGCGAGGGAGAGGAAGAAACCTCATTTAGTGTTGCATGTGGGTACAAATGACTTGGTGGGGGGGACTGTGGAAGTAGTGAAGGGGAGGTTTGAGTATTTGGTCAGGCAGTGTGAGTGGGTTGGGAAGTCGGTGGCATTCTTGGAGGTATTGCCGGTACCATGTGCAAGCATGGGGAGGAAGGGTAGGCTTGAGGAGTTCAACGAGTGGCTGAGGGATTGGTGCCACAGCAGAAATTATGGGTTAGTGACTAAATGCAGTAGGGTCTGGGGGGAATAGTGACTTGTACGCGTGGGACAAGGTACACTTGAGCAGGAAGGGGAGGGTAGTATTAAAGGCAGGATTAGAGGGGTATAGCTCTACTAAAGTGGATTTAAACTAGTTGGGGGGGTGGCTAAAAAGACTGAGGTTGGTAGAAAGGTCCGGACCAGGGAGCCTAATGAGCTCACCCCCCTAGATATAGGTAAAGGCGGAGGCATAGTAACCCTGGGAGGGGGTGGGCAGAGTGGTCTGAGTGTAATACAGAAGGCACCACCACCCGATAAGAATAAAGAAGAGAAAGGGTGTGAACTACTGGGAGGAGGGACACAGGCCAAGGAGGAGAAGAGTGAGGAGAAGGAGAGGTATGGGTTTAAGGTGGTCTGACTAAATGGATAGAGAACTGGTTACAGGGGAGAGTGCAGAGGGTGGTGGTGGTGGGGTAGCTCTCGGCACCAAAAGCAGTGAAAAGTGGGGTGCCACAGGGGTCAGTGCTGGGCCCGGTGCTATTTGGGCTCTTTATCTCCGATACAGCACATGGACTGGGGAGCAGGATTAGTCTGTTCGCACATTATACCAAATTGGGGGCGGTGGTGGACGAAGAGGATGGATGGGAAAAACTGCAGTGGGACCTAACCAAACTACAGACATGGTTGGTGGATCGGCAGCTAGGATTCAGTGCAAAGAAGTGTAAGGTGATGCACTTCAGGGCTAAGAACCAGAAGAGGGACTATTGGTTTGGGATCACAGAGGAGGAGAAGGACCTAGGGGTGTTGGTAACTGGGAGCATGAACAATTCGGCCTAGTGCAGGAAAGCAGCAGCGAAGGCAAACAGGATGCTAGGATGCATCGCAAGGGGGTTCTCATCCAGACACAGCGATGTGATCCTACCTCTCTACAGATCATTGGTCACACCACACCTAGAGTACTGTGTGCAATTCTGGAGGCTATACCTGAGGAGAGATGTAAAGTTATTGGAGGGGGTGCAATGGAGGGCAACAAAAATGTTAAATGGGATGGAAGGAAAGGAGTATGAAGTTAGGCTGATGAAGCCGAACATGTACACACTGGAGTAGAGCAGGGATGGGGGGATATGATTGAAGCATTTAACTACCTGAGGGGGTAAATAAACCTAGCACCAAGGGGGTGTTTAAACTGAGGAGTGGAAGAGAGACGAGGGGGCACGGACTAAGGTTGGATGGGGGACATTTCAAGAGGGAAATGAGGAGGCACTACTTCTCTGAGAGGGTGGTGTCTAGTTGGAATGTGCTGCCAGAGGGGGTGGTAACATGTAGGACAGTCAATAGCTTTAAGGAGGAGTGGGATAAAGCAAGGGAAAGAGTCAGAGGGACAGGGGCTGGTTAAAGAGGGGGAGGAACTGAGGGGGAGGAAGCTGGGGCAGCTGCAATCTAGGGTGCTAGCTGCACACTCGAGCAGACTTACGAAGACTGATTGGTGTGTTCTGCTGGCAGATTCATATGTTCATATGTTTGTATGTATGTTCATATGTAAAATCACAGTGACACTGTTCATGAGCAGAGGTCCTAAAATGCCTATGTTGAAAAGTTGGTGACAAATGTCTGTAAAATGACTGTGTTACAAGCTTGTGTTGTGCAGTTTCCACTCACCCTCATAACTTCGTAAAATTGTAGTATTTTCACTCCAGATTTTCAACATTGCTATTTTTCCACACCTCCTTATGAACAGTACAGCTGTCATTTTTCACGTCCTGCCCAAAATATGCGTTTACCCATCTGGCGCAGAATACCGAGGTTGCTGTAAGAAATCAATGTTTGGGACAGTTGAAGAACATCATAGTGACAGTGTTCATGAGCAGAGGTCACAAAATGCCGATGTTGAAAATTTGGTGAAATAATTCCACTAAATGACTGTGTTACATGCATGCATTGTGCAGTTTCCATGTACACTCGGAAGTTTGAGCATTTTTAATATTTTCACTACAGATTTTCAACATTGCCATCTCTTCACACCTCCCTATGAATGGTACAGCTGTAATTCTTCATATCCTGCCCAATCTGTGTTTTCATGCAGCTGGCTCACAATGGCATGGTTGCTGTAGAAACTCAAATTTCGGGACACATTGACAAAATCATAGTGCCACTGTTCATGAGAAGAGGTCCAAATGCTTTCATGGGGGCCGCAAAATGGCCATGTTGGACATTTGTACTGCAGATATCAACAAATGCCTGGGGCGTTACGGTTTCTAGACCTGTGTTACCAGCAGACGACAACAAGATGGCGGCCATTCTGGATCAGCTATCATGAGCAGCAGAGTCACTAGCAGCATTGTACTGCTTTTTAGTTTTAGTGTAGTAGCGGCAGTTAGTTAGGGCCAATTAAGTGAGCTAGTAAGATATTAAATTGCATTGCAGGAATAGTGACTAGAAGTGAGGGAGCAGTCCACGGTTGGTTTCGATCTTTTCTTGAGGGTAGATCACAGAGAGTGGTATCAGGGATTTATTCCTCAGCCCTTCACTGGCTGCCCTGTGGGGTTCCACAGGGCTTGGTTCTATCCCCCATGTTGTTTGTGGTGTATATGCTTCCATTGGGGGACATTATAAGATGGTATGGGTTGAGTTTTCATTGTTATGCTGATGACCCTCAGCTCTACCTGTCTTTTGCGCCTGAACAGGAGTCTGATTCCATCACAGTGTTTAATAACTGCCTACTGGAGATACAGGAGTGGATGAGTACTTGTTGGCTTTGGTTGAATTCAGGAAAAACTGAGGTATTGGTGGTGGACACTGGAGTGAGAACAACAGGGGTTTGGATGGGGAAACCCTCAGGTTTATATCTTGGGGGGTTCCGCTTATGGCCTCTGGCCAAGTGCATAACCTGGGCATGGTATTTGATGAGGGCCTGACCCTGAGGGCGCAGGTGTCGGCTGTAGTCAGGTCTGCCTTTTTCCATCTAAGGAATACAGCTCAGGTGAAACACTTGGTTCCGCATGAAGATCTGCCTACCCTGGTCCACGCCTTTGTCACCAGTCGTTTTGATTACTGCAATGCCCTCTATCTAGGGCTTCCTGGGGTGGATATCCACCTCTTGCAGCTTGCACAGAATGCGACGGCCAGGTTGTTGATGGGAGTTTCTAGATCTAGCCATATAACACCTGTGCTGCGTGAACTGCGCTGGCTGCCTATACAGTGGCTGATCACCTTCAAGGTCACATTGTTGACCTATAAGGCCCTACACGATTTGGGACCTCACTACCTGAAAGAACTCCTGATGCCTTACTGCCCCACTTGCTCACTCCAATCCTCTGACGGGGGATTGCTAGAGATACCCAGGGTATACTTAAAGACATCTGGAGGAAGATCGTTTGCGTATATGGCACCTACCCTGTGGAATTCTCTACCTCATCAGGTACGTCATTGCCTGACTGCGGAAAGTTTTAAAAAACAGCTAAAACATTCCTTTTTAACCAAGCATTCTCTGGTATTTGATAATTATGGGTTATTTATGCTAATTTATTATATTTATTGTTTTTTATATGGTTTGTATTTAAAGTGTTTGAATTATTGTAAAAGCACCCTGAGCTTGGGAAGGGTGCTTTAAACAAATAAATGTTACTTACTTTTACTTTTTAACCATAACGTCCCACCCTTTACAGACTGACAGACATCGGGGTGTGCCTTAGGATTGCTGACTATAATGCTCATGCCATTCCAACCCTATCCCCCCACTCCCAGCCACTGACAGGCATTGAGCTGTGCCTTCGACTCTATGGCCCCACAGTTCACCCCATTCTACATTGCACCCATTTCAGCATATGTCCTTATGGAGTGGGGTGACTGCACAGCTGAACACCCCAAGGCACACCTCAATACTTGTCGGTGTTTGCAGGATAGGGTGAGGTGAAATGGCATGAACGTTATGGGTGACAACACAAACGCATACCCCAATGCCCGTCCGTCTCTGCAGGGTGGAGGTGTGGGTGGCATGAAGTTCAATACTTCACTGCCATTCCTACTCTGCATCTAACTCCTGCATTTCCAATGCTAATACCAGCAAGCAAACATTCAGCATTGACAAATGCTTGTTTTCACTGTCGTAGCCCAGAGAAAAGTCTTAAAATGCTGAATTTTTACCATTCTCAGTCAGAGGTTCATAGTTTAGAAAGCAACTAATCGATCATTACTAAAGTTACTGGATTGAGAGATTCAGGGACACAGACCATGCAAGCCAAATTTCAAATTCTTCTACTCAAGAATGGCTCAATTAATAACATACAAATATTGGAATTTGACATTAAGGTGCTTACTCAAGCTGAACTATAGGTACACTACTGTATGTTATACAAATATTGACCAGAGTTGAGGAGTGTAATGGGAAAATATTGACCCCGATGGATGAACTACTGCCTCACAATGGCTGTGATTCACTATGCCTATGCGCCACATATCTTGGGTATGTACAGTATGCACTCCTATGTATGAATGCCACACAGCGGGGGTCAGTGAAACCCCAGTGGCATTCACTATCAATGCACTAGCAAGATGTACACCTGATCTCCCGGCCACATGAGGAAATATGCACCAAGGGTGGACCAGGGGCACACCAGGGGGTATGCCTGCACTCCATGCGATTCACAACAGCGTGGAGTGCTAGGTGCTGCAGGACATGGTACACCTCAGGGACCCCACCATAAGTGTCTACATGCCCTCCCCAATGGTCACTAGGGAGGCACAGTGGCCTGCACACTGCTGCCCCAGCCCACTGGGCTGCCAGGATGGGCTGAGGACAGCCATTCAGTGAGTACCCATGGTTGTCAAGATCCCAGACCTGTACCATCTCACAATCCCCCACACCTGCAACACAAGGGATCCACTCATGGACCCAGGGCAGGCATCTGATTGGATGTCCACCTGTGTCCCGCATGCAGCCCCATCCCGCTACACACTGGGGTGGGGGGGCTCGGGCAACAGTCAGGCACCGAGCCAGTGCTGGCGGTCATATATCTGCACACCTTGTGTCTGTCCAGGCCATGTAGGCGTGCTACCATGTTACATGCATTTTGCGCATATATTGTGCCCTTTAGTGAATCGCTGCCAATATGACTACTGAAAGGCAATAGTTCATCGTGAGGGGTCAAGATTTTCCTGCTACAGCCCTTGACTCTGGTCAGTATCTGTTGTATGAAACCTTTCTTATATGATGCCCCCAACCCACACACAAGGTGTCTGCAGTGTCATAATAAAACCTCCTTCACTTGCAATTACAGATTTAAAACAATTTAGTGTCTCCCGCTCCTCACTCCTACAACAAAAGTGCACTTTATTTTTAAAATAGAGAGAAGAATGCAATTCTCTTAACTTTTTTTATTTTAGTTTGGTTGCAGTTAATGCTGGCTCCTCTTCAGTCTTACAGTCTCTTTCACTGGTGCCCCATCTCAGTCTCACTTGGGCTCTGTCTGAGTCTCTCTCACCACTGCCACCCCGTCATCTTCCTGCCTGGTAGTCAGGCAGTAACTGCACACCCCATCAGCTCACCAGGTCTTATGAACTGGCATATGGACCAGGGAGCATGGAAGTCATTTTTTTTTTTTTTTAGCGCTGCCAAAGAGTGACCCAACAGTTCATGACTGGAGCAGCACTTATTTGGAGTTGCGTGCACACATGTACGTTGTTTATTGGTCCCAAGAGTTTCAGACAAGACCAAGGACACTAGCCAAAGTCTCCAAGAGAATTTCCTGGAAATGGTGGCATACAGCTCTGTGGTTGGGAAGCTGCTATCTTTACAAATGCTGTCCTGCTATTAGGAAATAAGCAGAAGAGGTGGGAAACCACAAAAAAAGCGAAAAAAAAAGCAAAAGCTTTTCTCATTATGATGCATGTGAGTTTCAAATGTAGCGGTTACAGCCATGAGTGGGGGGAGGGAGTGGGGATATTTAAATATACTGTATAGTTGGAGTTGGAGAGGTGGACCTCTAGCACCAGGTTTGTAACTTTGGAAATTTTAAAAACTTTGACCCCAAATTTTCAATATAGACTTCTTATTATCCCACCTCATGTATGTCACAGCTGTCTTTTTTTAAATCCTGGCCAATATGTGTTTTCACACCTGTGGCATGGAATGGCATTGTAATTGTGCAGAATTACGTTTTGGTGGGGATTTGAAAATTTTCTGTACCAGGTACATAAGGTGGGGTAATAAGATGGCTATGCTGGCAATTTGCTCACTGTTCTATAAATGAAAGCACAGGACCCTTCCACAATGACATACATATAGGCATGTATGGAGGGATGGGAGAGCAGGGCCTTAAGAACCCTGCTATCCCAAAGGCAAATAAGGCTATGATTACTCTATCTCAAAAAAGTAAGGACATTCTTTGCAAAAAACTCCATTAATGTAAAAGTTAGGGTTGATATCAACCCATAAAAAGCAGGACAATTTGACTTTAGGGTTTTCAACCCTAACTCCACATTCCCCCACACCCCTCTCACAAGCAGCAGAAGGGACAAGGCAACACAAACAACCAGACACAACCATCATCAGGTAAGGCAAACAACATGCAACTCTCTGCAAATAACATAAGAGACATCCATCATCATGGTCCATCCACCAGGTGTATGAGGTATGCTGCCGTGCCAGTGTGTTGGGAGGATGACCGCAAGCTGGGAACCATGGGGAAGGCACTGGGGCACTGCACCCCAAAGTGCAGTGACTGTGAAATCACCTTCCAGGCATGAAACTGACAGTGTTCATGAGGTGGGATCCCAAAAAGGTTATGCTGAGAATTTGGTGAAATAAATTCCTAAAAATGGCAAAGTTATGAACATAAGTCCAAAACACCATTGAAATACATTATAGGGCACTTACCTTTATTCCTCAGTTCATGGTTCAGCTTTGAAGAATGCAGGCATGTCTCGGTCCACAGAGGATCACAGCACATGAGCTTGGCAAGTAAGCATAGGGTAAGGGGGGTGTGGGATGCTCAGTGGGAGGGTCGAGATGGGGATGGCAGTGATGATGAGGGAACATTTTTTTTTTTATTTCAGGTTTAAAACAAAAAAAAAGATGTTGGGGGACTGTTTTTTTTTATTTCAGCAACCAAGCAAATTAATAAATTATTTTGGGACTCTGGGGTGGGCTCCACAGTGTTCCACACTGCTGGGAGGGGGGCTTGTAAATGCTGACAGGGAGATTGGGCCCCTCGATGTTGACAACTATTATTAAAACAACGGGCTGTGTGGGGGGGCATCCAACACCAGGGGTGGGCATCCCAAAGTCAGATTATATACAAATAAATAACTAAATAAATAGAATAAATAAGCAATAAATACACTCACCCCATTCCATTTGTAAATAAGGTCAGATGTAAAGACTTTATAAGAATGGGTGAGTGTTAGGCTTGAGAAGCCCAAGGCACGCCCCACGCCTGCTCTCCTTCCTGCTTTGGGGGGGGTGTTAGGGTTTGAAACCCTAATGGCACATTTCCCAAATTTTGTCACTTTGACCCTAACTGGAGTATTAACAAAGTTTGTTGCAACTTATTTCCTTACTTTTTGAGATAGTATAATAATAACTTATTTGGCTGTGGGAGTGCAGGGTCCTTGGGACCCTGTGCTCACATGCATTCTGTTGTGGGAGCACAGGGTCCTTCAGACCTTGCGCTCCCATGCACTTTAGTTGGCTGTGGGAGTGCAGGGTCCAAAGAACCCTGCACTCCGATGCATTGCTGTGGCACTGCAGGGTCCTTCAGACCTTGCGTTCCTACACATACATAAGCAACCATATATTCTGTTCAACAACAACACACATTTGTTTCTTATCTGGTGTCCAGTGGAACCCTTTTACCCAACAACTGAGCACAGTTCCCCATTAATTTTGAGTGAGTTGCCCTGTTATCTAGTGGCACCCTCCACCCTGCCATTTCTCCAGTGGCACATCAGATGCCACATTGGTGTCAGTGGTACCCCCCACCCTCCAATTTTTATCCCTGACTAATAAACATATATATATGGTGTCTAGTGCCACTAATCACCCTGCCATTTCCATACATTATTAATATATTGGTGTTGCATTTAGTAACCCCATCACCCTGTACTACTTATAAGTCAATATTATGCCACAAATGTATATCCCTAGTGTCTAGAGGCACATTGGTGGTCAGTGGCACCCCCCATCCTTGTATGTATATATTTATTAGCCTGCAAAGAAGAAAATGGTCCCTCACTGATTTTTTTTTACCTGAAAAAAAAGTACACTGGCAATAGCATCTGCACCCCCACCTGACCTCCTACTGTGCACCCACCAACCAGCACTCCCCCTTGACCCCCCCCACACTCTCACTCACTTGAACTGGCAGCACACTGAAGATCCACTCTCCAGTCGAGGACATGTCTTGTTGCTGGAACTGGTGATTGCTGTATGGTTGTCATACAGCAGCCGTCGGTTCCAGCAGCAAGACGTGTCCTCGATCAGAAAGTGGATCTTTTTTTTTTAACGCATATCTTATTGCAGAATTTCCAATAAGGTAAATATGAACAATAAAACTCAAAGTCTGATACAAGCATTTAGTACTAAAAGATATAACAAAAAATACCAAAAAAAAAAAAAAAACACCGCACTGCAGAGAAGAATTAAGAATGGATAAATACATAGCCCTGTTCCAGTTCTTTTAGCCTGATCACACATGTAAACTATAAACAACCTAAGGAAGAGGGTAAACAAACCTATTATGGCATAGGCACGGAAAATATAGAACATTTCTCTAAGTATGAGTCCCATTTGGCCCACCAAGTCAATATATGAAGATTATCGCCATCATACCGAAAGTACAAATTCGCATACTTATCCTCCATTGCATGGATTTCTTTTATAACACTAATCCAATCTGCAAGTGTGGCCGAGATGGGAGTCAACCACCTTCTAATAATAGTTTTGAAGGCCACCACCACAAAAATGTGATGCAGATAATTATTCTGAGTATTAATGACTTCTTCTGGAAGAACAAAAAGAAAAAAAGTTTCAAAAAGAAATGGGAGTGAGGCATCCAGAATGTGAGAAATATTATTAGCTACCACTGTCCAAAAATGTTGCATCTTGGGGCATGACCAAAATATGTGATAATGATCACCCTTAGTTCCACGTTGTCACCAACATGAGTTTGACTCACCTACAGAGTAATGACAGGTGACAGATGGGATCCTGAAAAAATTAACCATAACCTTCCCATGGAATTCTCTCCAATAATAGGAGGCGGTAGTTTTATGAACTATTTCCCAAGCTTTTATCTCAATATGTGAATCAAGCGTTCTGGAGAGAGATGATTCCCACCGTCCCCAGCTAGGATGAGGGAGGGCAGGGGAACGACATTGCAAAAATGCGTACAAAGAGGAAAGTATACGGCTTTCCACAGGTAATTTCCACTAACGTTGGAGGTGTCCTACTAATGAAATGGGCTGAATGGGAGTGGAAGAGACCTTAGGAATGGATAAAGCAAAATTACGAAGCTGAAAATAATTAAAATGTTCCATACATCGGAGGTGAAATTTATGCTGCAGTTGTTCAAAGCTTATCAAAATGTCTCTGTCCATCAGGCATCTTATCGCATAAATACCATATTGGGGCCAAAGGCAAAAGCCAGAATCTACCATCCCTGGCAAAAAGTCTTAATTACCCAAAATTGGGGAAAGATGGCCCATCTTTTCTGCATCCCCAACTAAAGAATGAGATTTTACCCTTTCTGCCAAAGTGTGTGTCATCCAGGGGTTTACTAATTTAGCTAAATGAAGTTGAGGCAAAATAAAGGAGGGGGGGTGACTCTCAAAGTGACTCCTGAAAATTGCTCCTCACATTCCAACCTCCCAGTATCTGAGTTAAGTTTCAAAAAAAGGTTAAAACCAGAGCAGCCTGTGCCACAAGATAATAATTTCTGAAGTTTGGAAGAGCTAAACCCTCTTCAGGCTTACTGCTGTGCAAAATGGACTGCTTTATGCGTGGGTGTCCCCCATTCCATATACATTTAGAAATTAGTTGATCTAACTGCCTGCAAAAGGATTCTGGAGATCTAATGAGAAGCTTCTGAAAGACATGTAAAAAAAGTGGCAGAATGTTCATACGGAGCAATTGAATTCTGTCTCCAAACGAAAGAGGGAGTGAGCTCCATCTCTCCAAATCTTTCTTAACTTCCATGAAGATGAACTTTTATGATTTTTATCATATAAGTGATTTACAGTAGGTTGATAGTTATATTTAGACCCAAATAACGAAATCCTTCTCGTATCCAATGAAAAGAGAAATAAACCTTTTGTTGCTGCTTGAGGGAGCCACTTAATAATATTGCCACTGTTTTATCAAAATTAATTTTAAAATTGGAGATAGGAGAGAACATGCAGAGAACAGCAAGAGGAAGGAACTGCTGTTATAACTATACTTCTCTACTGGGACTAAACAACTAGAACTCTATTTCTAGGACATTCAATTTAGGGTAAAAACAAAACAAAAAGAGTTAGTGTGTTTGTCTGAGTTGGCTGAAGTGAATTGTTATCTTTGCAGTTATCTAGGTGTTTGTCTGAGTTGGCAGAAGAGAATTGTTATCTAAGCAATTATCTTGGTGTAGAAGGAGCTGTAAAGCAGGGGGAATGGCTTAGCTACAAGGAAGCCAGGTGTTTTGGATTTAAAAACTGGCCTAGATAGCTTCTGGTAGAGAACAGGCAAAGAACAGCAAGAGGAAGGAGCTGCTGTTATAACTATACTTCTCTACTGGGACTAAATTGCCCTCCCCCCACCTTAGCCAGTTCTACTTTAATAAGCACAGGATTTGACTGACAACAGGATCTTCCTGTTTGGGAGCAGAAGGGGAGTGATCATAGAGCCGCAAAAGACTCACCATCCTAGAAGGAAAATAGTAGCTCTCTGCCCACCCCTCCCCCCAGCAGCTGGAGATCTGACTGAGCAAGTAAGGAGACTGCTGAGAAATATAGGAATTTCTTGTCTCAGAACAGGAGGTTCAGGAGCTTAAAGGGCATGGAGGCAGTAAGTAAGTCAGGAAAAAAAATAAATAAATAAAAATAAATAAATAAACAGAGGAAAGAGTAAGTATTCAAAACAACAGTTAAGGAGCCAGAAATAAGACATGATGGGAGTGGTGCAGTGCAGTGACTGAGGAACAGCAGTCTTCCAGGAGATGTTCTGGAGGATGCAGTGTTGTCCCATCTGCAGGCACCTCTCTGGGCTGAGGGAGGAGGATGCTTATTTCCAGACTGACTTGGCTGGGATTTGAGGGACCTCATCTCACACCCAGGGTTCACCAGGGCCACTGCCTTTGCCTCACAGGTTGCCAATAAAGAGGAGTGGTTGGACCACATTGGGCTCAGGGAGGGTGAGGGTGGTGGAACAGAGGTACATCCCTCCAGTTGTACCTCTCCACAATTCATATGCTGTTCTGGCAAAGTGTAGTTCCTCTATGGAGGCACCCGCAGTGGAGTCCAAGGAGGAAGCTGGGAACCTCCACAAAGGAGACCCACAGAAGGGTGGCATGGGACCCTACAGGGGAAGGAAACAACTCCTGGTGGGGGACTCCATTATTGGAGGGTAGAACTGGGGAGGAAGAGGAGAGGGAGGTAAGTTGCCTGCCTGGTGCCATGGCTTGGAGGAACAGGGAGAGAATCCTCAGGATCGCAGGAGCAGCTGCACAGGGGAGGGAGCTGGATGTCATTGTCCACCTAGGGACAAATTACCTGGCTGGGAAAGGGATCAGAACAGTACACGATGAGTTTGTGGAGTTAAGGAAGGGCCTTAGACAAGTAGCACGCATGGTAACCTTCTCAGAGGTGCTGCCTGTCTATGGCATGGGTGAGACTAGAGTGCTCCACACCATGGGATTCAATCAGTGGTTGAAAATCTGCTGCAGAGCTCAGGGGTTTGGCTTCACTGGGGAATAGGGGTCCACCTGGAGTGATGCAGGCCTATACTGGCACGATGGTCTGCCTCTGTTCAGGAGGGGAGCCAGGATCCGAGGTGATAGGTTTAAATGCTTTATTGGCAAGTATTTGAACTAGCCAAGGGGGGAGGCACTGGAAAGGAGCAGGGAAATCCTAGCCCCCCCAAAAAAAAATCAAGGTAGTTAGTGAGGTAAACACCAAGATAGAGACATCGACAGGGAGAAGGGCAGGGGTAAATGGAGAAAACAAGGAAGGCAATTAGGACAGGGATGAGGCAAAAAGAGGTAAGACCATGAAGAAATGGAGGGTAATGAGTACCAATGCCCATAGTCTGGGCAACAAGCTCCCTGAACTGGTTGCCTGGATGCAAGAGGGATGCCTGGATATCATGGCAGTCACAGAAACATGGTACACAGAGAACCATGACTGGGATGTTAACATGCCTGGGTACACAACCTACAGGAGGGACAGGGAGGTTAGAATAGGGGGGAGGAGTAGCTCTCTATGTAATGGAAGGGATAAAAGCAATGGAACAAAAGAGTAAACAGGTAGGAGAGGAGGCACTGTGGGTCACCTTAGAGACTGAAAATGACACCACAATCCACACATGGGGTTGTATACAGACCCCATCTCAGGGGGAGGGAATGGGCAAGGATATGATAGAAGGCATCCTTAGGATGGCAGAGAAAGGGTAGGTACTGTCGATGAGGGACCTGAAAATGCCAGATGTTAACTGGAACACATTTGCTGCAGCCACATCAAAGAGCAGGGCCATTCTTGATGCCCTACAGGGGGCATTCCTCAGACAGCTAGTGCTGGAACCCACTCAGGAGGGAGCAATCTTAGACCTCATACTCTGAAATAGGGACAGTGAGAGGATCTCAGATCTAGAAGTGGGTAGCCATCTGGGAACAAGTGACCACCAAACAGTGTGGTTCATGATAAACAGCTGCAGAGTCAAGCCATACAAAAGTGAGGGTACTGGACTTCAGGAGGGCTGACTTTGGAAAAATGGGAGAGTGCCTTAGAAAAGCACTAGCAAACAGGCAAGAAGAAGGGGTGGAGCAACAATGGGGAAGCATCAAAACTGCCATCACAGAGGCAACAAGCCTTTGTGTGAAAAAATAAATAAATCAAAATAAAAAAAAAAGCCGATATGGTTCTCAAAAGAGGTGGCAGGGAAGGTTAGGGAGAAAAAGACAGCATTTAGGAAGAATAAGGAAACACAGAAGGAGCAGGCAGAGAACTGTACCAGTTAAGGCAGAAGGAAGCAGGAAAGGCAGTCAGAATAGCAAAGGCCCAAACTGAGGAAAAGATAGCCAACTCAGTTAAGAAGGGGGATAAAACCTTTCATAGGTACATTAGGGAGTGTAGAAAGACAAAGGGAGGGATAGTGAGGTTGAATAGAATGGACGGTGGATGGGCAGAGAGGGACAGTGAAAAAGCAGGGATACTGAATGAATATTTCTGCTCAGCATTCACAAAAGAGGAGGAGGGGGAGGTACCTAATCCAATTAACAGAAACACTCTGGATAGGGGGGTCAATCCCAGTCCTTTCACAGCAGAAAGGGTTCTGAAAGAACTCTTAAAAGTGAAGGTAGACATATAAATGGGGCCTGATGGGATTCACCCCAGAATTCTAAAAGAATTAAGGGGAGAACGAGTGACACCACTGACTACCCTTTTTAACAAATCATGGGAGGATGGTGTGATACCTGAGGACTGGAGGAGGGTGGATGTAATTCCCCTTCCCAAAAGTGGGAGAAAGACAGAGGCAGAAAACTACAGACCTGTCAGTTTGACCTCTGTGGTAGGGAAAATGATGGAATCACTTCTGAAGGAAAGGATTGTTGAGTACCTAGAGGCCAGTGGGGCACAGGACCCAAGGCAGCATGGATTCACAGAGGGAAGGTCATGTCAGATGAATCTATTCGATTTCTTTGACTGGGTGACCAAAATAGTAGACCAGGGAGGGACTGTGGACATGGCCTATCCAGATTTTAGCAAGGCATTTGACACAGTCCCATACAAAAGATTAATAAACAAATTAGCCAGCCTGGGAGTGGGTCCCAGGGTGGTAGCCTGGATGAAATATTCACTGAACATTAGGACACAGAAGGTAATAGTAAACAGAGTCCACTCTGAAGAAAGAGGGGTTACTAGTGGGGTACCGCAGGGTTCAGTACTGGATCCAGTCCTTTTTTTTTTATTCTGTTTTTTAGCCCTCCAGCCTGGAACTCTCTCAGGCCACTGCACTCACCAACTTGCTCTATCGCCTGCTGTGTTCCCCCCACCATCTTCAAGTTTGTTACAGTTCCCCGGGTCAGGGGACAACAACCTGGGGAGACAGCAGGGGGTAGTGGCAGGGAACCAGCATTAGGTGTGTGGCTGTGGCTGTGGCAGGGCCCTTGCCTATCCAGGGCTGGAGGGGTATTTCTTGTGGTGTAAGCCCGAGACCCCCCTCTCCCTGCGTGGTGCACGTCTGATGCTGTGGTGCACGGCAACCCTGCCTGCATCAGCCACACTCCTTATGTTCAGTTCAGCAGCTCATGGTGCCCTCTAGTCTCCACCAGGGATTGGCAGAGCACTGGACAACTCATGCCCTCCCACCCAGAGAGAAGTGCAGCCCAGCGTGTGCTCAATTCGTCTCCCTCCCCTGCCGACCCCCGACTCCCGAGCTCACTCCAGAACTAGGGTTGTTGGCATGGCACGAGGTGTGGCATCCAGCTCTTCAACCCTCAGTGCCACCGGGCCATCAGTCCAGTCCTTTTTAATGTCTTTATAAGTGACATTGCAGAGGGACTGGAAGGAAAAGTATGCCTCTTTGCAGATGACACAAAGATCTGCAACAAGGTTGATACACAAGAGGGTGTGGAAAGGATGAGAAGGGACTTGGCAAGGTTGGAGGAATTGTCGAAGTGTGGCAGCTTGATTCATGCAAAGAAGTGCAAAATAATGCACGTGGAAAACAAAACCCAGGGGAAGAGTACACAATGTGGGGGGAGGTAGTCACAACAACAAAAATGGAAAGTGACCTGGGGGTAATCATATCAGATGACCTTGAGGTTGGCAAGCAATGTGAGAAGGTAGTAGGGAGGGCTGGGGTACACTAGGATGTATAGGGAGAGGCATCACCAGCAGAAAACAGGAAGTTGTTATCCCTCTGTACAGACAGTTGGTGAGACCCCATCTGGAGTACTGCATCCAGTTCTGGAGACCCAATTTCCACAAGGACATAGACAGGATAGAGGCAGTCCAGAGGAAGGCAACTAAAAAGGTGCAGGGTCTGCAACAGAAGCCATATGAGGAGAGACTAAAGGAGCTTAATATGTATACCCTTGAAGAAAGGAGGGAGGGGAGACATGATAGAAACTGTTAAGTACCTCAGTGGAATCAGCAAAGTCCAAGAGGGTAGCATCTTTCAGAAAAAGAGATGTGCAAGAACAAGGATACAATATGAAGATAGAGGGGGACGGCTGATGGCTCAGGGGCAATGTGAGGAAGTATTTTTTCATGGAGAGGGTGGTGGGCACATGGAACAGCCTTCCTGAGGAGGTTGTGGGGTCTAAAACTGTGGGAGAATTCAAGAATGCATGGGACAAACATAAGGCAATTCTTGTGGGGGGGGGTAGGAAGAAATAGGCTGTTGGTTAACTAGGATCTGCAGCTTATCCAGTAGGTAGGGAAATGGCCAGACTAGGTGGGCCAAGTGGTCCTTATCTGCCATCAAAGTCTATGTTTCTATGTCTATGTTTCTATGTTTAGATAGTCCAAAACTCAGATAAAGCATGCAAAAGGTGTGGGAGAGATGTCGCCAGGTCCTCGATGAAACATAAGGTGTCATAAGAGTAAAGTGCAATTTTATGATTTACAGGTCCAACCTAGGTAAACCAATGCCTCCATAGCCAAAGCAAAAAGCAAGAGGCGACATAGGGCAGCCTTGATGAGTTCCCTTTTCAATGGAAAAAGCTGGGAGAATGCACCATTAACTCACACCTTGGCAACAGAACCTGTTTATAAAGTCATTAGGTTCACTATAAAATTACTGCTGAATCCAAAGGTGGCCAGAACTTCCGACAGGTATTGCTAGTTTAACCTATAGAAGGCCTTCTTGGCATCAACCGACAAGGCCATCATGGTAGTTTTGGATTGTTTTACATACAGTAGGACATAATATTTAATAAGTGGTGAATGTTGTAAGAATTCGTGAGCCCTTTTGAACTTCTCACCTGCCTATCGACCTTGTCATAGACTGGGTTTGCTTGGTACCTCGCTCATGCATGGCAGGTGGTAGGATTTCATCTCAGTAGGAAAAGAGTCTGCTTCTTCCTCTCTCCACATCCCCTACCACACCAGTCTGCATCTTCTCTCATCTCAGCTTTACCCCACATCTCTGCCTTCAGTTGCTACACTGTCAGTAGGCTCTCCATTTACCTCCTGTGCTTTCTCATTTGTACCAGTCCACCACTACAGTTTATATATATATATTTCCTGTTTATTAACTGAACTTGCTGTTCTAGTGTACTTCTGGGCCCATTTTGTGTGCATATGTGTAATTACCTGTATATTCTTATATATTTTGTTTCCTATATTTACTGTACACTGTATTTTAATCATACGGTAATCACTCCTCCCCTTTCCCCCAGGATGCATCTAGAAACAAGCTATTTCAGCTCAGTATACCTTTCCTGGTGAAACTCTTCAAATAAATAAATAAATAAATTATGAAAGAGAATAAATCCCATTTGATTAGGGTGAATCAGTCCAGAAATTTACCGCTGAAGTCAGGTCACAATAATTTTAGCATAAATTTTACATCAGTATTGATCAAGGAAATTGGCTGATTGGAAGAGCATAACTTAAGGGTTTTCCCTAGTTTTGGAAGCACTGTAATCAGTGTTGACTTCCATTCAGATGGAAAAGTATGGTGCTACATACAATAGGAAAAAGCAGACTGGAGGGATTCAATAAGGGTCTCCGCAAAATGCTTACAAAATTCTGCAGGTAACCCATCATCCACAGCCACTTTTCTAGTTTTAAAGCCTTTAATGATAGAAATAATTTGTTCCCGGGAGACTGGTCGATCTAAAACATCTTTCTCTTCCTGGATCAAGGTGGGAAGGTTCAAGAATTGAAGAAATGTGATTATTCTGTCTCTATCCTTATTGTGTAGGTCTGGCGCATGAAGCAGAGTGTACAATGAACCAAACTCCTTAGCTATATCTGTCAGGTTCATCAAGACCAGAGGGATGGGGCCATTCAATCGAAGCCTATGAATAACTCTCGAGGCATGATCTTTATGAAGCTGAAGTGTCAAAAGATGACCTGTTCTGTTGCCTTGAGAGTAATATGTGAACTTGGTGTGGTGCAACAATTTCTCAGCATCAACTGTAGACATCTTTAAAAGCTGCATTTAATATCTTGGATATGCTGTATTAGATTAGACTCTCCCTCCTTCTTATGTCTCATTTCTAAAACTGCAAGTTGTTTTTCTAAATCTAATCATTTTTTGATCCTTTCATTTTTTCAAGTGGGTCAGATAGGCAATAATTGTTACCCGTATAACAGGTTTCATAGCATTCCTTAGAGTAACTGGAGAAATTGAAGGGGTCGGTGTTTATTTGAAAATATTTATTGAGCATCTCCTGTATCACAGCACAAAATGGAGCAGAGGTTAAAGTCCCTACATTAAGATGCCAGAGACCCCGATGTGGTATGGATTCTAACTATAAATGAAGAGTGACTGGAGCATGGTCAGATAACATAATAGGATGAACTGTGGTGCCTATGAGCTGATGTAAATAAGGGACTGAAATATATCACAGGTCAATGCAAGAATAAGTTTTGTGTGTGAGAGAATAAAACTTATAGTTGTGGTGCCAGGGTGAAGCCACCTCCAGGCATCCTGAAGCCCAGACTCCAATACCAGAGACTCTAACATTTTCGTTGAGGGAGATTTTCTGAAAGTGTGATTAGCTAATCTAGAAGAATCTAATTTAGAATCTAAAATACAATTAAAGTCCCCACCCACAATGCAAAGCCCGTGAGCATTGTCTGCCATTACCCGGAATATCACTTGAAAAAAGGAGTGGAAAGGCATATTAGGGGCATATCAATTCAGAACAGATAAAGGGATATCTAGATAGATATCATTTACCAGTACCCACTGCTCCCGAGAATCTGTCCAGTGGTGGTCAGGGATAAAAAGGGAGTTATTTTTAACCAGTATGGCTACCCCATTTTTATTTCCTGTGACATAAGAGAATGCAAAAACCGCACCCAGTCATTGCCTGCGGAGTTAAGAATGTTCTGGAGGGCTTAAATGAGAGTCTTGTAGAACAGCAATCTCCAAATCTAATTGTTTAAAGTGGGAGAGAACCCGAGCTCTTTTAATAGGGCTACGTTAACCCTTAATATTAAGAGTGATGAGTTTCAGTGGTGCCATGACAAAAATATGGACAGAAGAAACGGAAATAAAAATACCTGGGGCCCTGCTCCCAAATAAAGTTATAGAGCTCCAGTGATATCAGGAGAAAAGGAAGGCTGAGACGAAAAGGACCACACATATCTAGTCTCCAAAAGAAAAAAACGCCTGCAAACAGGAAAACATAGCTTGAAGTTTCAAATTCCAGATCCAAAATTGAAAGGAACAGACTGGTAATATATATATATATATATATATATATATATATATATACCTATATATATAGATATACAGTGTGTATATATATATATATATATATATATATAATGATAGCAGTAGTTAGGGTTGAGGAACAATTTACATGTTAAAACAAAAGTTGCACCTTAATAACTTTGCAACCATTTGAGGATTTGTCTTAACTTTGGAATACCTGATTAAGACCCATATGCCTTGGGATATGCCAAGTTTGGTACCGTTAGATATATGGCTGGAGTTATTAAGCATGATCTGCACGCTGTTTACGCTTTTTGGAATTCTACTGATCATCTGTACAGGTCGCACGGTTTGTGTGACAGGTCCTAAATCTACAGGAACTTGCAGTGTGGGTCCCCAATGTTCCTTTTGAAGATTTAGTGAAAACATTAAATGGTTCAAAAGTTATTCAAAAACAAGTTCCATTATAAGTCAATGGGAAAGTTAACAAAAGTTCAACAGTGTCGCAAATGGCCCTTTACTATCACAAATCCACCATTTCATTTTCAGTTGGTGATCAGAAAAATGCTTGGCATTTCAATTTTGGACCCTCTTGCAACCTAATTCTTTTGTATTCACCTAGTTGGACCCTGAAGATGCTAACCATGTCTTTATTTTGAGTAAAACACCCCAGAAATATGTTTTTCACATTTCTGGAAAAGGTACGCTTACAAAGTACTTTCGCACTTGCAAAACTGTCGAATGAATTTGCGAAAACTTTCACAAAGTTTGACAGTACTTTTCTAGGCTGTGGGAAAATGACAGCAATTCTTTGGCACCCTGCTGCAAAAGAATGGTTTGGTTTTTTGGCCTGAAATTTGGAGGGAACGCAGCCGACATCTCACAGATATGTATCTCACTGCTTTGTTGAAAAAATATTACATGGTGGCAAAGTTACGGCACTCCAAAGTTGACGCTTTTTCCCATAGGATAACATTACGGCATCCGACGCATTACAGGAATCCTTTGGCGCCCTGCTGCAAAATAACGGTTTGGTCTTTTGGGCTGAAATTTGAGGAAGACAGCCAACATCCCACAGATGTGCCTTTTGGTGGTTTGGTGAAAAAATATTACAAAGAGCCAAAGCTATGGCACTCCGAACTTCTTTTTTTTTCCCATAGGATAACATTATGACTTATACATTTTTTTTCTACGTCATACGGTTCCTGAGATATAAGCAATTTAGTATTCCAACTCCTCATTTGCTTCTCCGAGAACCATTATTATGCATACATTATTTGTACTCACTGTCTTTCTCTATGTAGCTTTTGGGGAAAACCAGCCTGTGCACTTACATTACTGCTACCATTACCATTTCCGCTTTCGTCTGCATCTGCTTCTCTTACCGTCACGCTTCATGCCACCATGTGCATTACCTTGCATTTTCATTTGTGCTTGCTTTAGTGTTGTTTTTAACATTTCTGTCTACAGTATGGTTTCTTTTTCTGTTTTGCTTTGCATCACCATGTGCATTACCATTTGTGTTTGAGGCACAATCTGCTCACTCTGACAAGACACCACATAGGCGGGAGCGGGGCCCTGCAACTGCATTACATTCACCATTTCTCATTATAATTCTCAAAAAGAAGGGAAATTAGAGGCAAAAAAATCCATTTAATGCATTAGTTAGGGTTGTCCCACAGCGACAAAAGTGAGGAAATTCAGTGTTAGGGTTGAAACCCCCTTTGGACCCCCCCACCCACACCTCAAACCAGCATCAGGGTGCGAATTGGGGTTGTCGGTCCTACTCTCACTGCATTCTCCTATACCTCTGCTTCTTTACACATGTGATGGGGTGAGAGTTATGGCTGGCAACCCAATGCACATCCCGATGCTGGTTTGGGGTGTGGGCAGGGGGGGTCCAAGGAGGGCTTTCAACCCTAACACCGAATTTCCTCACTTTTGTCACTGTGGAACAACCCTAACTGATGCATTAAACAGAGTTTTTTGACTCTAATATATATATATATATATATATATATTAGTATATATATATTAAGTCAAAAAACTCTGTTTAATGCATCAGTTGAGGTTGTTCCACAGTGACAAAATCAAGAAGTAGTGTGGGATTGAAAACTCCATGACACCTCAGCCCACCCCCAGCTGGCATCTGGGTGCGCATTGGGGTTGTCGGCCCTAATTCTCACCCCATCACATGTGTAAGAAGCAGAGGTATAGGAAAATGGGGCAAGAGTTAGGACCGATGACTCACACGCACACCCGATGCCGGCTGGGGGCGGGCTGGAGGTGTCCGGGGTTTCAACCCTAACACCGAATTTCCTTACTTTTGTCGCTGTGGAACAATCCTAACTGATGCATTAAACGGAGTTTTTGCATCTAATTCCTTCTTTGAGAACGATGACGCAGAAATACTGAAGTAATGCGCGGCGGAGGGCTACGTGTTCTTCGCCTATGTGATGTCTTGTGACATAGCAACAGGAACAGCAATGCAAACACAAGGTGGAAATGCAAATGGTAACAGTAACGAAATGCAAGGGCAAATGACAACGCAAAGGGTAACACACACGGTGGCACATGGGAACAATAACAGTAACAGGTACATAAATGCAAGGGAAAACAGTAACTGTAACAGTACCAGAAGCACATACCCTCTTTTTCTGTAGAACTGCATAGAGAAACATGGTGTGTACAAAGAATGTATGCATTGTAATGGCAATGGAAGCTTAAAACGAGCATTGGAAGTACTTAATTGCAAATATCTCAGCAACTGTAATGGAGTAGAAAAAATTTAATGTCACATAAATCATTATTTTCCTGGCTACCATTTTGTATTGCATAGCCCACTCATGATGAAAAATCTGTATCTCACATCGTTTTCGAGATACGAGCCCCGAAAGGTGCGACGTACACCACCATGTTAGTCTATGGGAAAAAGCATCAACTTCGGGGTATTGTAACGTTGGTGCTGTACAATATATTTTCACCAAACCACCAAAAGACACATCTGTGATATGTTGTCTGCCTTCCCTCCACATTTCAGGCTAAAAGACCTAACTGTTCTTTTGCAGCAAGGTGGCAAAGAAGTCCTGTCATTTTGGCCAGAGTGTTGCAAAGTACTTTCGTGATTTGCAAAAGCTTTCGCACAGATTTGCAAAAGTGTCATGAGCACAAAAGTACTTTGTGAAAGCACTTTTTCCAGAACTTTGAAAAACATATTTCTGGGGTGTTTAACCCCAAAATAAAGACATGGCTTACGTCCTCAGACTCCGACTAGGTGAACACAAAAAGAATTGTGTCCCTAGATGGTCCCAAATTAAAATGCCAAGCATTTTTCTGATCACCAACTGAAAACAAAATGGTGGATTAGCGAAAGTACTAGGGCCATTTGCAAAAGTAAAAAGTGCATTTGCGAAAGTGTTGAACTTTTTGTTGACTTTTCCCATTGACTTATAATGGGAACTTGTTTTTTGAATAACTTTTGAACCGTTTAATATTTTTTCATGAAATATTTGAAAGGCACATCGGGAACCTTGGCTGCATGTTCCCTGAAGTTTTTGGACCGGTCGCTCAAACTATGTGACCTGTAGGCTAGAGCAAAGAAATAGCAAAAAAGAATAATTGTGCAATTCATTGTCGCTAATAGCTCCACAGTTGTATATCTGACTGGTACAAAACTTGGCAGATCCCAAGACCTACTATGCCCAATCATCCATACCAAATTTCAGGCAAATCCATTGAAAGGTGGCAAAGTTATTAAGGTGCAAAATTTTTCCTTTTAACCTTAAAATGCTACTCAACCCCTAACTATGGCAGCAGTACTGTGCTACCATAATATATATATATACAGTGAAGCCCGCTAATATGAAGAAAGATGTCACAGGTTTCCTGCATGACAAAAGGAATTAACTTCCATTGAAATTGCATTGTTTGCCGTAGTAACTCTCCTGCAATATTCTGCAGAGCTGAGCTTCATCCTGGTGGGCTTCACTGTGTGTGTGTGTGTGTGTGTGTATATATATATATATATATATATATATATATATATATATATATGTATATATATATATATATATATATATATATATATATATATAAACTCCATTTAATGCATTAATTAGAGTTGTTCCACAATGACAAAAGTGAGTAAATTTGGTGTTGGGTTTGAAGCCCTTGGACTCCCCAGTCCACCACCCAACGGCATTGGGGTGAGCATTGGGGTTGTTGGCCTTACTCTCACCACATCACATGTGTGAAGAAGCAGAGGCATAGGAGAATGGGGTGAGAGTTAAGACCAGTGACCCCAACGCACCCTGATGCCGTGGGGGTGGACTGGGGTACAAGGGGGGGCTTTCAACCCTAACACCAAATTTCTTCACTTTTGTTACTGTGGAACAACCCTAACTAATACATTAAACAGAAATTTTTGCCTCTAGTTTCCCTTCTTTTTGAGAATGATGACGAGAAATAGTGAATGTAATGCAGCAGCAGGGCCCCCCGCTCCCACCATGTGATGTCTTGTGACATAGTAACAGGAACAGCAATGCAAACACAAGGTGGAAATGGAAATGGTAACAGTAAGGAAAACTCAAGCGCAAATGACAACGCAAAGGGTAATGCATACGGTGGCATACACGGAAATGGTAACGCAAATGGGGACATAAATGCAAGTTGAAACAGTAAGTGTAACAGTAACAGAACTGCATACCTTGTTTTTGCTGGACAAGTGCATAGAGAAACACAGCGTGCATAAAGAATGTATGCATTGTAATGGGAATGGAAGCTTAAAATGAGCATTGGAAGTACTTAATTGCAAATATCTCAGCAACTATACGACGCAGAAAAAAAATTTAAATTTCACAGAAATCATTATTTTTCTGGCTACTGTCTTATGCTACATAGCCCATAGGGCCATGCAAGTCTCGACGAAAAATCTGTATCTTGCACTGTTTTCAGATACAAGCCCCATGTTAGTCTATGGGAAAAACATCAACTGGAGAACTGTAACTTGGGAGTGGTGCAATATTTCTTCACCAAACTACCGAAGGCATATCTGTGAGATGTTGGCTGCCGTCCCTTCAAAGTTCAGCTCAAAAGACCAAACCGTTCTTTTGCAGCAGTGTGGCAAAGAAGTGTTGTCATTTTGGCCATAGTCTGGAAAAGCAGTGTCGCAATTTGAGACACCTTTCGCAAATTTTGTGAAAGTGTCGTGAGTGCGATACTACTTTTTCCAGAAATTTGGAAAACATATTTCTGGGGTGTTTAACCCCAAAATAAAGACATGGCTAGCATCCTCAGGGTCCGATTAGGTGAACACAAAAATAATTGTGTCTCTAGAGGGTCCCAAATTTAAATGCCAAGCATTTCTGTGATCACTAACAGAAAAAAAAATGGCTGACTCACGACATTACTAGGGTCATTTACGCATTAAAAACTGCATGTACGACACTTTTGCACTTTTGTTAACTTTTCCCATTGACTTATAATGGGAACTTGTTTTTTGAATAATGTTTGAACCATTTAATATTTTTTCACGAAATTTTCAAAAGGCACATTGGGGACCCCAGCCACACAATCCCTGACGTTTTTGGACTGGTCGCGCAAACCGTCCGACCTGTAGGCGAGAGCAAAGAATTCACAAAAAAGCATAAACGCACATTCCGTTGGCGCTTAATAACTCCGCAGCAGTATATCCAACCAGTACAACGCTTGGGAGATCCCAAGATCTATCATGCCCAATTGTGCATACCAAATTTTAGGCAAATCCATTGAATGGTGGCAAAGTTATTAAGGTGCAGATTTTGACCCTTTAACCTTAAAATGGCTCTTCAACCCTAACTATGGTAGCACTACCATGCTACTGTAATATATATATATATATATATATATATATATATATATACATGGCAAACAAAAACTCTGTTTAATGCATCAGTTAGGGTTGTTCCACAGCAACAAAAGTGAGGAAATTCAGTGTTAGGGTTGAAAACCCTAACTCCGGATTCTCTCCCCGAGCACCACACACACACACACACACACACACACACACACACACACACACACACGTAAGTGGGCGGAGGACCAAGCAACATGACCAATCACAGACAACCAGCAGCAGGTGACAGAAATAAAATACAACTGTCTAGATGCAGTACAAGACATCCCCACCCACCTCACCAGGTACTGCATGCTCAGTGAAGATCCACAGTAAAACTGAGGCCATGTACACCAAAAGTACACTTTCCTGATTGCAGGTGCGCACAATGTACCACACTTACGAGTTGCATGGCCTTACCTAGCGATGTACCATGCCCCAACAGACATGATAGTGCACCCTGAATGAATATCAACAGTGCAAATCTCTGTTTGGACCTGTGTATATGTTTGTACACTTAGGAGTAGACATGATGAAATACAGCTATGTAAATGTAATAAAAGCCACAGCCAGTATCAAGATACAATCAATGTTGTGTTTCTGTTTCTCATCTGTGCTGTACTACGCTTTACATGTCTGTCCAATAAACATACATAGCTTGATCTGGAGGTATGGTGCAGGTATTGCTTGTACAAGGTTCTACAACTCACAATGGATGTAAGACAGATTCAGTTTCTGTGATGTAGGTCTTCTGTTCATGTCCATGGACTTACTTTGAATAGTGTTCATATATTCAGAATGCAGTAACTGATATGTGCCAGGTTGTGTAATTGCCTAGGTAAGCTCACACAACTTATCAACATCTAACATGACTGGACCTACAATGACGAAGGTGTACAACAGATCTCAATAGACTGACTTTTCCTATACTTCTCTACTGGAGATGCAGTACATGGCTAAAAAAATAGAATTGGCTGTCTAACGCCACAAAAATCAAAATAGTGCTAAGTTGAGTATCCTCGCAATTAGTGAGGTGCACCATTTATCTACATTGTAAAAGGGTCTGAGAAATGCAGCTTTCTGATTGGCTGCAAACATTCTAACAGCCTCATGTTAATCTTTTATTGACATACATGTAGAGCTTAGCCATATGCTGAACAAGGTTTAACACTGTTTAGAAACATGTTTTATTATAAGAGCAATAAGGCACTCCCAGTGATTATGTAAGTGGTCAGTTAATCACCCTCTAGTGACACGTGGCACTCGGCTACACCTTGTGCCACAGTACACCCCTGGAAGGTGATTAGCAGACCATTAACATAACCCCTGGTTATGTCTTATTGGTTAATACCTGTATTTTTTAGCCATTAGTGTCCACTTGCAATGTAGCATATGGTGTTGGTGCATGGCAGGCCATTATCTGCATGATGCCATAGTACTGATAACTGTGCTAACTGGAGAACAGCAGCAAACAGGAAGTTGCACTGTAGATGTTAATAGAGATTCTTTACCTGTAACTTTGCAGTCATGATGCACCAAGCATACTAGTAGATGAGGACTGTCACTCTGTATCTCAGACTCTGCAAGTCGTAACTGTACAAACCTTTCCAAAACTACAATCACAGAGTTACGGTGTTGATCTTCATGGGTTCATTTTCACTAGAGTTGTTCTATGAACATGCAGTAGTTGATCTCAGTGTGGGCACTGTATCACTAATGCCTCCATTGCTAACAGTGTTAAGTCATGTATACCTGAAAGCAACCACACACACCATACATGTATTATTCCTTAGTTTTTTCTGTGGGTCCATACTTGGGGAACAGTTCCAGATGTGGTGTGGTGTGGTGTGTTGCATCACTAGGTAAGGCCATGCAACTCGAAAGTGCTGTACGTTGTATGTGCCCACAATCAGGGATGTGTACTTTTGGTGTACATGGCCTCAGTTTTACTGTGGATCTCCACTGAGCATGCAGTACCTGGTGAGGTGGGTGGGGACGTCTTGTACTGAATTTAAACTGTTGTATTTTATTTCTGTCACCTGCTGCTGGTTGTCTGTGATTGGCTGTGTTGCCTTGGTCCTCCCCCCTACTTGCATATGTGTGTGTGTGTGTGTGTGTGTGTGTGTGTGTGTGTGTGTGTGGTGCTGGGGGGATGAATGCAGAGTTAGGGTTTTCAACCCTAACACTGAATTTCTTCGCTTTTGTCACTGTAGAACAACCAAAACTGATGCATTAAACAGAGTTTTTTTGCCATGAATTTCCTTTCTTTTTTAGAATGACAAGTACTAATAGTACGTACAGTGTCGTAGTGGCACTACCAGCCACACATAGTCAAATACACAGAGATCCAAGAACACAAAAAGTCATCTACTGAATTGTCTGTCATAAATAGTCAGCTGAGATCCACCTCAAGTATACCATTTTGATTTTTCAATACCTGCTGACATGGCCTGTCAGCTAGTGTGTGTAGTACTTAGAAATTGCATGTTCATGTTCAAATCATTTCCTGACAGGACATGATCAAACTGAACACACTGAGAGCAACAGTACCATGCATGGTCAACATTCAATTCACATAAAATATGTGTTCCTCTTTTTTTTGTGTGCTAGATTGGTGATGTGTAATACCTTTAAACCTATATGGCACATGCAATACCCTTTTTCGACCTAGAACAAGTAAAATGGCTGCTGACTTGTGACATATGTATTGATAATTGACATCCCCCACAAGTAAGGAATACAGCAAGACAAAGTGTTATTTATCAAAATATTTATATATTGAAATGCAATGATTTGAAAAATTAGTTACAAAATTTGCAAACAAAATCAGGTTGTTCCTAAGAAAAATGTGTAAAAAATAATAAAATACTTCTTTTCAAGAATAAATAAAAAAAAACAAATAAAACATATTCATTGTCAGTCTGCATTGATAAATTAAGTAAATATTTTATAAAAAATATATATTTCTAGTTATAACAAAATATACAAAAATATTTGCATATAAGACAAATAGTGAGAAAAAAACTATTTACACTATTCACACAAACTGTAGAAGAGAGGTGTGCTGCTGTTTGAGGCAGTCCAGCTAGTAAGTTGGACACAATATGGAGGTGCAGTAGAAATAGAAGCTGTTGAGCCTTACAGAGGAGATACCAGAGGAGCTGTGGAGGCTGTTCATTCCTGGCCAGGGAGACTAGATGCAACTGGTGCAGGTGACGTACTGGAACTGGCCACCATGTCACTTGCTGCTGTCCCCACAGGCTCAAGCACAAGGTTGACAGTCACTTGCTGCGCTGTCATGAGGGATAGTAATTTGTCCTGTCCCTCATGCAGTGCAACATTGTCTTTTATAAGACTGTCAACCTTGTGCTCAAGCCTGCGGTAACAGCGGCAGAGGCCAGTGCACCGTCTTAAGTGAGGGCACCCTGTAAAGTGACAAAAAACGTGTATAAATATATGATCCTCACTATGGCAGTTGTGTACCTGTCACACTTTAATAATATGTTTACTAGATATATTACTACACTGCACTCTACCCACTCAACTGATAACTTGTTTTGAATTGGCTTATCCATAATAGTCCAGTGGGCCTTTCCGTCTTAGTTATCATGAGCTTTACATCTATTTATACACTTCTTGTTCCAGTACACTCCACCCCTCAAACAATGACGGTTATGATGACATACATGTACGATACAGCTGTCCAGTACGCTGTCTCACCCTTGCACACCCATTGGGATAAATATATAAAGGTATTCAAAGTTGATTTAGTACAGCTCCTCTCATAGGTCATAGTAGTTTTTCAAATCATAGATTGCCCCCTTCATGCACTAGTATCACCTTGAACACCCACCCACTGACAAACAACATTGTAGTCATGACTGTTGCATTTTCAGGAACAGGTTACACTCTACAGTAAGATACCTTCCAACTATCAAGAAAGTGACCCCATATGGTACAGCTGTATATATAGTAAAGCAAAAAAGTTAGGTTCTGAGTATGCACAACAGATTGTATTACAGAATCTCAATATATGAATGGTCTATCCACATACTGAGATTGTGTACTATAGTACTGTTTTCATCACCACTTACTCATGTCTTTCACAAATAGGTACACAGCTCTAAGACTACCTAGCGATCAGAAGTTGAATGGTTGGCTCAGAGGTGACAAGGTCCTCCATACTGTTGAAGAAAGGTTGGGGTGGTGGTGACAGTACATCTTGTGTGAACATCTTCTATTATGGTACTTATGCTCAGATCTGGTGCCAGGCTCCTCCTTCACCTGCACAGGTGGTACCAGCACTGCCACCCTGGCCACTATAAAATATATAAGTGAAGAATATTGAAACAAATGCCACAATATGTAAATATAGCACAAAACTTTAACTGTAAAAACATTTTTCATATTACTTATGGTGTTTTTAAACCATGTACCATAGTTGTCTTATCTTATCACACATCTGTGTTTTGGCAAATCTTGTGTTGTTTACCAGCAGGGACATCCAGCTGCCAGCCCTGTCCATGTGGAGACCAGCAAACTCACTCGCATGAAGGGGGCCTGGCACAGGCACATCTGACCTACTGCAGAGGTTGCCATCCCTGCCACTCAGATCAGCGGCCGTATTCATCCAGTGCAATTCCACAGCAGTCTCCCTGCACATGTGTGTGCATCCATCCTCCTACTCAGTCACACCCATCTCATTTACACTTACTCTCCCAATGGTACCGTGAGCGTACAATGCTATCCATGCAGAAATGTACAGTCATCCGACTACTATGTCCCCTTTGTCACACATGCATCACCTGTGCAGCAGTTGTCACTATTACTTGCTAGAGCACAACATAAGAACAGTCCTTCATGAGCAGTAGAGAACAGTAATGAGGACACTGAATCCTAGTTCTCTACTGCCAACCCCAATCGCCAGGCCCATTCCCAAACTCAGGTCTCCAGCATGATGTGAGGTGTGGGCCAACATCTAAACACTCAGCATGACTGGGACAGTTAGTATAACACAGTTCTAAAATGTGGCCGCATACTACATGTGTAAAGAAACAACATTTAGTTTCCCAAGATTGTAAAGCCCTATTAAGAGCTTGCACCCACCACTAAGCAGGTAGAAGGATTATGTTGCAATACCTGATTGGATGGTTAGTGAAGGTGCATCACAGTCCCACTACCAACTACTAAATTCACAAAACACATAATAAGGTGTCAATGCATAGCCAGCACAGCATACCTCTCAACCTTTGTCCTCCAAATGTGGAACATTGCCTGTCAAAATGTGAAACAAATGGGTAAAATGTGGAACACTTAATCAAATCTTTACCTAAGAAGCTCAAAACACTGTTAAAATGTTGCATTTAGTTTCAGAAAGTCTGTTATTAATTGAATAATATATTGTTTGCATCATTTACTATGGATTTTTGCTCTAAAATGTTGACTTTGAATGTGGAACACATCCTCACAATGTGGAACAGGGAGCATTTGTGAAGTAAAATGAGGAACGTTCCTCGTAATGTGGTACAGTTGAGAGGTATGCAGCACAGCACCAGAGAAACAATACTTCACAAATACCATTATAGTTCTGCATTTGTCCAACTGTCCCACCTCAGATATAGTTATTATTACAACACACACAGTCAACATTGGTAGGACGTCATTGGAGCATCAGTACTACATTTACTGTTACAGAAGTTGTATATTGTGGTTAGTCACATCTGTAGGTCTCGCATTAGTGGGTACTACATCGATATGCAAACACACTTTGAAAATACCAGCCAGAATTGACATAAGATATATTGGTATGATTGCCTGTGTTAATCATTTAGAAAGTGAGATGAAAAAAATATTCAGATGTTTACAATTGTGTTCTTATAGTGAAGGAAGATGACATGTATTGACAAAAAACAGATAAGAAGTCCATATCCTAACAATGGTACAGATAACATTGGTGTCTAGAAAGTTACTCACCAGTATTAGAACATAGTCAGTTAAACATAAAGTGAGATGCACACAAGAACTGTACATCTGGCAAGAAAAAAGTTTCCCTTTGGAATCACCAGTAATGTTATTAAGCACTATTCCTTGTTGTTTGGAATATTGAGAAATATTGGGTGCTTACTGGTACTCATAGTAACTTTCTGCACAGTATTTTATTAAAAGATGTCAGTGAAATAGTCTAGTACACACCTTATGTGATGGCCTCATACCGCCTCAATTATCCATAGTAATAATTTCTATGAGCATCTTACCATCAGATTCAACAACAATTACACTGTTGCTGTCTGAGTTCTCAGCCTCCACAGCTTCTGACTATGCTGGTACCACCTCGGGTGGGGCTGGGGGTCGCCTGTGCTGATCTGTGAAAAAAGAAAATTTGTATATTCCCTAAGTATTCAATATCAATGCTTACTCATTTCACAGCACTCTCTCTAAGCTATCGACATTTTCAGATACCTGACATTGTCCTTAATCAGCTACTACAGAGTCATTGGAGATGCATATAGAATCAGAATTAGTGCAAATAAATATTTGATAAATGGAAGGTAACAAACTGACTCAGTATACAATACTTAGTACTTATATAATATGGCATATGAAATTCAAGTCTGCTTCAATACAATAGATACTGCATAGTAATTCCCCCACTATTATGTCATGAGAACAATAGATATGCAATACTACAAGTACATAATAAGACTTCAAGTCTTAAGATCACATCCTTAAGACCAAAAACTACACAAAAGACACAAGGAATTATGTCCCTCATGACCTATGAAATATTCAGTTGTTTTACACTCATGAGAATTATATAGTGTATCATACTGTGATACTAGGATGCCTAAAGCAACAAACATCTCAATCAAAGAAAGACTGTTTTTGTTACACCTCTGTACCTGTACCATGATATGATTTAATTAGAGGAAATTATTTTGAATAACTTACATCGAGAGAGGCGTTCCCCCACAGCTGGCTTGCCTGCAGCCTCCCACAGTTCATATGCAAGGTGGTACCAGCACATGTCATTCTCTGGTATCTCCTCTCTCTGCTTCAGCACATAGAAGCACTGGCGCAACAGCTTCCACTTCTTCTTAAGCTGGATGACAATCTTATTCTTGACCCTCAGTATCATATGAATGAAGCTGTTGATGTGCTTCCACATTGCGTCCAACTTACGGTTTGTGCTTCTCATTAAAATGCGAGCATTACCCCTCGCCTGGACTGCTTCAAGCAGCAAGCACATCTCTCTCAGTGACCACTGTCTCATTTTGTCAAGCTTGTTTTCTGCATTGAAAAAAATAAACAAACATTCTATTACTGTCATGCCTTGTGATCAAGATATTTCAATGTATTTTATTAACTGTTATGCTTAGAATGTGGTAACAGCGGCATTTCGAAAACTCAGTTGTCATTGTCACTAATATTACCATTCATGTATGGGAATTATTGTATTGAAACACACTAATACCATACACAACTCTGTGTTGTATCATGTTATGTTCAACTAATAACATATACCACAGGTAGAATACAGGTACATCCATAGTGTATCTTTCTTTCTCTCGAAGACCAAACATTTTCATTTTAATGATCCTGTACTTGCGCAGGCAACATCTTGTGATACTGCAGATCTGGAGGTGTGGTCACTGTTGTGAGAATGGACGGTATGTATCAGTAGGTGTGTCCCACTACCCAATCACTACAGCAGCTGCTACCTCCTGTCTACCTAATTACGCAAACAACATTAGAAAAAGGTAAATTACTATGAGACTTAAGCTTTCACACATTGTGACCATGACATGCTGCACGCTATGTGCAGCCAACATGCCAGCAGTGACAGCCAGTGTTGCCTATGAACACACCCATAAATTGTTTGCCAACAGGGGTGCACAATGCCCGTTGTCATAAAGTAACCCCCTCATGTTTTTTTTGTTTGCCAAGGGGTTGACAAATCCCTCTCAGTTTGTACCTGCCCATTCCTTGTTTGCAGGGGGGGGGCAATCCAACACCAACTCCTGCAACCCCCCTTTTCTGGTTTGTTAATGGGGCTGCCCTATCCCCATTAGCTAGAGCACCCAGCGACAGACACACAGTTAGGTGGCATGCTTGAAACTCTACCCCAGCATGCCAAACCACCTGACAAAATGAAAACAGTGGCCCAGTGTCTTTTGCACCCATTTCCATGTCAACAACTAAACATCACAGTAATCACAGGTAGCAGAACCACTGACACACTGGTATATGTGTTGCTCCACTGTGCCAATTGCACTAGCACAATGGCACAGAACTATGCAGAATGCAGCTGCCACAGTGACATTCAACATAGCTGAACCATGGCATAACACCATTGAATCTCACCCTGACAACACCTGTAGTGCATCCAAGCACAAGTGTTACCAGCCAGCATTCCACTGTGAATATCCCCAAGTATGTTACTACTGTGTGAGTGATGTATATACCAGTTCTATTTTTTGACCAACATGTTTGGTTCTGAAAAGAACTGTTTTTTGTTACAGTTCAATAGGTGTACAAACAGTCTGACATTCTTAGAGGACTTTGAGGATTCCATCTTGAAGGTCTCCCAGGAAAAGGCAATTGCCAGCATGTGAGACGTGCACACCGTCTGGTAGGTATAACCAATCATAACAATACTTAATTTCAGGGTGACGTATGGTGTGCATTCCAGACATGCATAGATACGCAGATATTTGTATGTTCACCTTTCTATGTGCTCTGTCAAGCAAGTACACATGGTGTTCTGCTTGCCAGATCCTACGCTCTGTAATATCAGAAAAAATGATTTTTGAGCAGGTAACATACTGATAATAGAAGCAAGGTCCAATTTTGCTTCTGACACTAAATCTACCCAGCGTTTGGTGCCTAAATCATTCCCTTCAAGATGGATCACCAGTATATCAGGGTGAGCTTAAGTACTCAGAAGTCTGTGCATGGTTGGCATTATGTGCTCCCACCTCATTCCACCCCTGCCAAACCACTTCACACAGCAATTTGGGAGCTGCAGGTTTCTTCCAAAATAACTGTTCTGAGCAAACTCAGATGCTCGCCTCACAATACTGCTGCCAACATTCCAAAAAGTCCTTGTGCTGTTTTCTGCTATTCTCAGCTTTTAAACTTAGAAGTGGACAGAGAGCTACCAAAAAAGTCAGTGTTCACCCTGCAGTACCTAGACAGTAGTGAAAGTAAAACTGCATTTTCCCTCCCAAGTTAAACACTGCTTCTGTGGGCTGACCCATAAGTCACAAATTAAAGTAATCATTGGCTAATACTCATCCCTCCTTAACCAATGTAGTGTATGTATTGACTATGACTGCAGTTCTGCTTAAGCTAAAATGTGGGAGAATTTCAAGGTGGCAAAAAATGCATCATTTTGATAGGCAGTTTCAAACAATCACAAGTGCAGGGACATGTCTGATTGGTTCCCTTTTCTGTTATGGTACACATGCACCTTGCTATCTCCTTCATTTGCAGCTGTATCTGTGCAAGTAAGTACCAAATGACTGTCTGACTTTGAACAGTTATACCTAAATAATACAATATCATAGGTTATTCCTAGCAACATAGTCAAATAGAGCAGTAAAAACATTTTGATTAATACTATTTAAGTGTTTCTAACACTTTTATCATAGTAGAAAATAATTTATAAAATGTGATGTACTTACAGTGAGAAATGTGCTGTGTGGCTGTTCACTCTAAGATGGCTGCTGTGTCCTTCTTTTGACTCTTCTCCATCTCTGATTGGCTGTCTTACATGACCTGATCAGCTAGCACAAGATTGGCAGGACAACCTGTCAATCAAATTGCAATCAAGATATTATTCACTAATGTACAGTAACTCCCATTGGTAAAAATTTACGATACTTTCAAACTCACAAAAGTACTTTTACAAACTGTCAAAGGTTGACAGTACTTTTCAAAACTTTCAAATGTGCAAAACTATTTTATCAAAAGTGTTGAAGTTTGAAAGTATTTTTGTGATACTTTTGCACATTCGACACATATTTTTCTAAATTTAGTTTCGACATTTTAACATTCTAAACTAATTTTGCCACACTTTCATACAATTGACACTATTTTTGAGACACTTTCAAATGCACAACACTATTTCATGTGTTTTTAAAAAAATTGTGAAGGGACAACTATTCTACTTCCTATTTTTATGGATAAATACAGAAGTGCACACAATTCTTGATTATTATTTTAGAAGTTATATCTGCCACAATTTGAAAAGACAATGTGTTGTTATATCACATATGTATAGCCCATTATATTACTGTATGTAATGTTAGAAGCAAACAACATATATGAAATCTAATTTTTTTGGTTTTCTGTATTTCCCATATAGGTGTCTGTTTCTCCTGTAACATTGCTGTACTCAAGTGTGAATTATACACCAGGAAGCAAAGACAGAAGTCTACTGAGAGACAAAACAGGTATAATAGTATGTCACTGTTGCTTAAGAGCCATGTAAAACAGCAATACTTGTTCAAGACATAAAAATATTGAGCAATCCTCAGAAAAAGTAAATTCAGACCTTTATCAGTCTGTTGATGAAGGACATGCTTGCTAAACAGCAAGAAAAAAATGTGTAGCTGAGCAACAGTTGTGCAGATCTGTGAGCAGAAAAGCAACTGTAGCAAAGACACGCATCAACACACGTAGTAAGCATCATCGAAAATTTATTGCTCCTGAAATATTTTGCTCAGTATTTACAAAGGAAGAGGGGGAGGTACCTAAAACAAACAGTAGAAACACTCTGGCTACAGACGTTGATACCAGCCCATTTACAGAAGAAAGGGTTCTGAAAGAACTCTTAAAACTGAAGGTGGACAAAGCAATGGGGCCTGATGGGATTCATCCCAGGATTCTAAAAGAACTAAGGGTAGAACTAGTGACACCACTGACTACCCTCTTGACAAATCATGGGAGGATGGGGTGGTACCTGAGGACTGGAAGAGGCAGATGTGATTCCCCTCACAAAAGTGGAGCAAGGCAGAAGCAGAAACTACAGACCTGTTAGTTTAACCTCAGTGGTAGGGAAAATGATGGAATCACTTCTGAAGGAAAGAATTGTTGAGTATCTAGAGGCCAGAGGGCACAGGACCCAAGGCAGCATGGATTCACAGCGGAAGGTCATGCCAGACAAATCTGATAGATTTCTTTGACTGGGTGACCAAAGTAGTAGATCAGGGAGGGGCTGTGGACATGGCCTATCTAGACTTTAGCAAGGCATTTGACACAGTCCCACACAAAAGATTAATATACAAGTTAGCCAGCCTGGGACTGGGTCCCAAGATGACAGCCTGGGTAAAGAATTGGCTGGAGAATAGGACACAGAGAGTAATAGTAAATGGAGTCCACTCTGAAGAAAGGGGGGTTACTAGTGGGGTACCACAGGGTTCAGTATTAGGATCCGGTCCTCTTCAATGTCTTTATAAGCGACATTGCAGAGGGACTGGAAGGAAAAGTATGTCTCTTTGCAGATGACACAAAGGTCTGCAACAGAATTGATGCACAAGGTGGAGTGGAAAGGATGAGAAGGGACTTGGCAAGGTTAGAGGAATGGTCAAATGTATGGCAACTTAGATTCAATGCTACAAAGTGCAAGGTAATGCACCTGGGAAACAAAAACCCAGGGGAAGAGTACACATTGGGGGGTGAGATACTAACAACAACAAAAATGGAAAGTGACCTGTGGGTAGTCATATCAGATGACCTAAAGGTGGGCAAGCAATGTGAGAGGGCAGCAAGGAGGGCTGGGGGGATACTGGGATGCATAGGGAGAGGCATCACCAGTAGAAAACAGGAAGTTATTATCCCTCTGTACAGACAGCTAGTGAGACCCCATCTGGAGTACTGCGTGCAGTTCTGGAGACCCAATCTCCGCAAAGACATAGACAGGATGGAAGCTGTCCAGAGGAGGGCAACTAAAATGGTGCAGGGTCTGCACTGGAAGACATATGAAGAGAGACTTAAGGAGCTTAATATGTATAGCCTCGAGGAAAGGAGGGAGAGGGGGGACATGATAGAAACTTTCAAGTACCTCAAGGGAATCAACAAAGTCCAAGAGATTAGCATCTTTCAAAAAAAGAGGTGTACAAGAACAAGGGGGCACAATTTGAAGATAGAAGGGCGGCTCAGAGGTAATTTAAGGAACTATTTTTTCACAGAGAGGGTTGTGGATGTATGGAACGGCCTTCCAGAGGAGGTTGTGGAGTCAAAAACAGTGGTGGAATTCAAGCATGCATGGGACAGTCATAAGGCAATTCTAGGGGTGGGGGTAGGAAGAAGTAGGCTGCTGGCTAACTAGGATCTGCAGCTTATCCATCAGGTAGGGAAATGGGCAGACTGGGTGGGCCAAGCGGTCCTTATCTGCCGTCAAATTCTATGTTTCTATGATGCTTCTGTGAGGAAGCAAAAGTATTTTCAACCTCTAGCTTCTAAAGCCAAGATTGAAAGACTTATTGCTGCTGTGATGAGACATGAGCGCAGAAAAATCAAGAATCATCTCAGCTTGATGAAATTGCACTTGAAAGTGTGGACATTTATTAATAGAGCAGTTTTTGTTCTTCAATGCTTGTGGAGTAAGATGTCTCATGTACTTGAGCAGTTTAGGAAAATTGTGTATGATATAAAGATGAGGCTACAACGATATCCTCTCTTGAACCTGCACAACTTCTGTGATGATTTCACAGGACAGTGGCTGCACACACAGCACTCAGAGGCATTTTTCTGGGAAGAGTCATATTACTCTCAGAAAAAGGACAGTAAGTTGTGCATTGATGAGTTCGGCAAAGTCTGTAATGTGCTCAGCATGTGTGATGATTCTACGATGGAGTCAGATGATGACTCGGAGGCACGTATTAAGCCTTGTAAACATCACTGTCTCTCATGGACATGCGATGACACTTGCAACCATAGACAATCAGGCCCCACACTCCCACCACAGACAAGACATAGTGAACGTAATGCAGTGGCACGAGCGTGGGGCCCTTTGGGCCCCGCGCTCCCACCACGGATGATACATAGTAAATGTAATACAGCGGCAGGACCGCAGGGCCCTTTGGGCCCTGCATTCCTGCCACATATAAAACATAGTGACTGTAATGCAGCAGTGGGAACATGGGGCCCTTTGGGCACTGCACTCCCACCATGGATGAGACATAGTGAAAGGAATGCAGCAGCTGGAGAGAAAAATACTGAATGTAATGCAGCAGCAGGACCGTGGGGTCCTTTGGGCCCCATGCTCCTGCCACATGATGTCTAGTGAGATAGTAAGAGGAACAGCAATGCAAACACAAGGTGAAAATGCAAATGGTAACAGTAGGGTAATCGCAAGCACAAATGACAACGCGAAGGGCACCGCACAGCGTGGCATAGACAGGAACAGTAACATAAACGGGACATAAATGCAAGTTGAAACAGTAAGCGTTAACAGTAACAGAAGCACATAACCTCTTTTGGTGGACAACTGCATAGAGAAAGACAGTGTGTACAAAGAATGTATGCATTGTAATAGCTATGGAAGCTTAAACGAGCATTGGAAGTACTTATTGCAAATATCTTAGCAACCGTGTAGAGAAAAAATTTAAATTTCAAGAAATCATTATTTTCTTAGCTACCGTTTTGCTTACATTGCCCAGCTATGTAACTCATGATGAAAAATCCATATCTAGCACGTTTCTGAGATACAAGCCCTGAAAGGCGCGGTGTTCGCCACCATGTTAGTCTATGGGAAAAAGCGTCAACTTTGGAGTACTGCAAGTTGGGAGCTGTGCAACATTTTTTCACCAAACCACTGAAAGGCACATCTGTGACATGTTGGCTGCCTTCCCTCCAAATTTCAGCCCAAAAGATCAAACGGACATTTTGCAGCTGGGTGACAAAGAACTCCTGTCATTTTGGCCATAGTCTGGAAAAGTACTGTCTAACTTTGTGAAAGCTTTCGCAAATTCATTCGAAAGTGTCGGAGGTTTGAAAGTACTTTGCTAAAGTACTTTTTCCAGAAATTTGAAAAATGTATTTCTGGAGTGTTTTACCCCAAAATAAAGACATGCCTAGCATCCTCAGGGTCCAACTAGGTGAATACAATAAGAATTACGTTGCTAGAGGATCCCAAATTTAAATGGCAAGCATTTTTCTGATCACTAACTGAAAACAAAATGGTGGATTTGTGAAAGTAAATGGCCATTTCATAAAGTAAAACTGCATTTGCACACTTTCAAACTTTTTAACTTTTCTCTTTGGCTTATAATGGGAACTTGTGTTTTGAATAACTTTTGAACCTTTTAATATTTTTCATGAAATCTCAAAAGGCACATTGGGCACCCTGGCCACATATTCCCTGAAATTTTTGGACTGGTCATGCAAACTGCTTGACCTGTAGGAGAAACAAAGAAATCGCAAAACAGCGTGATTATGCAATTCATTGGTGCTTAATAACTCAGCACTGTATATCTGACCAGTACAAAAGTTGGCAGATCCCAAGATCTATCATGCCCAATCATGCATACCAAATTTCTGGCAAATCTGTTGAATGGTGGCAAAGTTATTAAGGTGCAAAGTTTGACCCTTTAACTTAAAAGTGTTACTCAACCCTAACTATGGTAGCACTAGTATACCATAATATATAGAGGCAAAAACTCATTTATGCATCAGTTAGGTTGTTCAAGTTGACAAAAGTGAGAAAATTCAGTGTTGTTGAAACCCCTGACCCCCCAGCCCACCCCACAACCGCATTGAAGTGCGTTGTCATCAGCCCTAACTGTCACCTTATCACATCTGTAAAGAAGCAGAGGTATAGGAGAATGGGGTGAGAGTTAGGACTGATGACCACAACACGCACCCCAATGCCGGTTGGGGTGGGCTGGGGTCCAAGGGGTTTTCAACCTTAACAGCGAATTTCCTACTTTTGTCACTGTGGAACAACCCTAACTGATGCATTAAATGGATTTTTTGTCTCTAATTTCCTTCTTTGAGAATAATGATGACAAATAGTGAAAGTAATGCAGTGGCGGAGCCACATGATGTCTTGTGACATAGTAACAGGAACAGTAACACAAACAGAAGTGTCAACAGTGGTGCACATGGTAACAGAAATGTAAATGGCAAAGGAGATGTTAATAGAAATGCAGCTAAAGTGACACCAAAGTGAACAGTGACGCAAATGGACATTGAAGCGTGAACGAAAACACAACTGGTAATGTGAACAGTGATGGCAGCGGTATTTTAAATGGAAATGTTAGGTGTCACAGCAAAAAGAATGCGAAAGGGAACAGAAACGGAAATGCGAATGTGAGCACACACGTAATTGCAAACCATAACACGCACAGTCCCGGTACCACAATAGTAAATGCAAATGGTAAAGTTAACATGAAGAATAATGCCAAAGGAAACAGAAAAATGGAAACAGGAATGGAGGCACATATGGAAATGCAAACCGTAACGTGCATGATCACGGAACCGCAATTGTTAACGCAAATGGTAACGATAACAGAAACAATAATGCCAAAGGAAAGAGAAATGCAAATGCAAGTGAGTACAGAAACACAAACCATTATGCGTATGGTCATGGTACCGCAATTGTAAACGCAATGGTAACAGTAACAGCAAAATAATGCCAAAGGAAACAGAAATGAAACAGAAATGCAAGCGCATATGAAGACGCAAACCGTAACGCACATGGATGGTACCAGAATTGCAAATAAAACTGGTAATGGTAACAGCAACAATAACGCCAAATGACACAGAAATGCAAACGAAAGTGAAAATGCAAACCGTAACACACACAGTGGCATAGACAGTAATGGTGCCACAAACGGTAATGGAAATACAACTGGAAACGCTAACTGCCACAGTAAAAAAAGGGCACACCCTTCTTTTCCCCAAAAAATGAATTGGAAAACACAGTGAAAACAAAGAATAATATATAGTCAGGTGTTGTTCTGTACAGAAATCAGAGCCTTTCCAAATGTTGTTGTACCACAGTTCAAAACGTCATGGAATGTGATTGTAGTACACTGTGGTACAACAACATTTTGAAAAGCTCTAGAGGTTCTATCAGAACCGTAAACTGGCCATGAGCCCTCCTGGCAGCAGCTGCAGCAGCATTGGCGGCAAGATCCCCTGAACCAGTGACGCAAACATAAGCAGGCACATAAGCGAAAAAAAATGCAGGATCAACCAGATAACCTCAGCTTCATCAAAATTAGAACCAGATATTTAAATAACTTACAAGTAATAGTTTCCCCTGAACCCATATCCTCTGGCTAACCGAGACATATGCTGTCATGTTTTTTCTTGAAAATCCCTCCCACATCCCATTGACAGCCAATAGAAGGCTACGCAATAAATGTAGGGAAGTCTGCTCCCTAGCAACCACACATGCAAACATAGCAACCAGCCCCAACTCCCAGAACACGACGGAGCAACGAAAACATTTTTTTTTTCATTTCAAAGATTTAAAACAAAAAACTTTGGCAATGAGGGACCATACACTACAAAAAATAGTGCATGGGCACCCTTATGCGCAACCAGCCTATTGTGCCACCTCGGGGTTCTGATTACCACGGACCTCTCGAGCTTCACTCTCGAGGTCTGAGGTAATCAAAACCCCTCGGTGGTACAATAGGCTGGTTGTGCATGGTTGCCCATGCACTATTCTCTATATGTATACATAACAATGGGGCCTCGGAGCAGAAAATGAGGACTTGGAATATTAAATTGCTTATATCTCTGGAACCGTACTGACGAGAAAAAATGCAAATTTTATATGAATTATGACTTTCCTGGCTTGTTTTGTACTTAGCCCCCTTCTGGGGCTAAGCATTTTTGATATGAAAGTCCGTATCTTGCACTGTTTCCAGATACGGGCCCCGAAGGCACGACAGGTGCTGTAATGTTATCCAATGGAAAAGTGTTAACTTCAGAGTGCCGTCACTGTGCTGCCCTATAATATTTTTCACCAAACCATCAAAAGACACATCAGTGGGATGTTGGCTTTCTTTCCTCCTAATTTCAGCCCAAAAGACCAAACCGTTATTTTGAAGCAGGGCGCCAAATGATTCCTGTAATGCGGCGGACACCGTAATGTTATCCTATGGGAAAACGTGTCAACTTTGGAGTGCCGTAACTTTGCTGCCCTGTAATATTTGTTCACCAAAATACTGAAAGGCACTTCTGTGAGATGTTGGCTGCGTGCCCCGCAAATTTCAGCCCACAAGACCAAACCATTCTTTTGCAGCAAGGTGGCAAAGAATTGCTGTCATTTTGCCATAGCCTAGAAAAGTAGTGTCACAATTTGTGAAAGCTTTCACAACAATTTGTGACATTTTCATGAGTGCGACACTACTTTGTGAAAGTGTTTTTTCCAGAAACTTGAAAAACATATTTCTAGGGTGTTTAACCTCAAAATAAAGACATGCCTAGAATCCTCAGGGTCCGACTAGGTAAACACAAAAGAATTGTGTTGCTAGAGGGTCCCAGATTTAAATGCCAAACATTTTTCTGATCACCAACTGAAAACAAAATGGTGGATTTGCAAAAGTAAAAGGGCCATTTGAGAAAGTAAAAACTGCATTTGAGAAAGTGTTGAACTTTTTGTTAACTTTCCCCATTGACTTATAATGGGAACTTGTTTTTTGAATAACTTTTGAACTGTTCAATATTTTTTCACAAAATCTTCAAAAGGCACATCAGGGGCCCCAGCTGCATGTTCCCTGAAGTGTTTGGACCAGTTGTGCAAACCGTGTGACCTATAGGTGAGAGCAAAGAAATCACAAAAAGTGTAATTGCACAATATGGTTGTCACTTAATAACTCCACAGCTGTATATCCGACTGGTATGTAGCTTGGCAGATCCCTAAGATCTATCATGCCCAATTGTGCATGCCAAATTTCAGGCAAATCCATTGAATGGTGGCAAAGTTATTAAGGTGCAAAATTTGACCGTTTAACCTTAAAAGTGCTACTCAACCTAACTATGGCAGCACTACCGTGCATACCATATGTATATATGTATATATATATATATATATATACACATCGATACACACCTATTATTCCGCTGTGCCAACAACCAGAACAATATAACTAATGATACAGCAGTAAGCAATATACTAACAAAAAGTAGATCTCATAAAACACATTGCCACAATGTAACCACCAACTACTCCATTCTTCCACAAGAAGCCCCCATCCCTCCTTCCAAATAACAAGCCTAAAAGAATAAGAGTTCCCCAAACCAACCCCCTCCCACAGCCTTCTAGGGGCTAGCACCTCACTGGTACAGAAGTAAGCCATAGATGTATCAAAGACCTACAGGAACCTCCTTGGTTCCCTCAGAGTAAACACCCCCACCCTTGGGAAGGCCACAGTGAGTATGCGGGAAACATGCAACCGTGTGACTACCTCTAATGCCCTCTGACCACAGGACTTCTTAATTACCTCACCGGTTCCACCATCCCCTCTCCCTGAAAGAAGACGCACATATAATATGCAGGATCAAAGAGAAAAAAGTGCACTGTCTCGTGTGGGGGGGTGGAGAAGATTAAAGAAAAAATTTAAAGCCAACTGCAAGCTCTCATTCCCAAGGGAAAGTAAATCTACCCATATGGACCATAAGAGGTAAATACCCTCTACCCTAACAAACCAGCATAAAACATTATATTTTGTGCAGCAAAAACCCTGATCCTGAGATTGTCCCCAAATTATGTTCAACAAAAAGACAGCAGTCATATTTTGTAAAAAATACTGTCCCTTACCCAACCCCTCCCCACTACTGTAACAGAAAGCCAAATTACTAAGTCCCCATCCCCAGTAAAGGTCAGCTTCTAGTCCAAAAATACAGGAGGGCTGTTAGAAATATTTATTAGCAAACACCACCATCCTCTGTGGGCTCTATGATATGACTACTGCAATTAAAAAAAACACTGAAAAGAAAGAACCATGGCACCAAAAACCACTAATACCAATAACTCCAAGTTAACTCTATAGGCTAGACCACCTCCTAGCCCATCAATATTGTCCCATTTTAATGGTAAACTTCCTTAATAATCCCAATAAACAGTCTCTGTGCACATTGATACACCTCACGAGTCCCACTAATGTCAATGTCCAGCAGACACAACCAGCCGGAAAAAAATATTAGCCACCACAATGTGATGAACAAATCATTCAGGCTGGTTCCTCCTGATCAAAAGACTGAAACAGCACCTTCACCTCCTCCAGTGCCTGTTCAAATCTTCACTTCTTACTGACGGGGGAAACCTTTGACCGGGCATCTTGTTGAAGTTCCCGTTTGTCTCATGCTTCTGAATACTCAGTCTCCTCATCAGGCTTGAGTAAATTCCGGGCTCTTAATTCTTCAAGTGCTGCATCCGGCTCATCAAAAAACTTCACCACATCTAGAAAGTGAACCTTTAATCTGGCTGGGTATAGGTGGAGAATTTAATTTTGTGCTGCTACAGGGCATGTAGAATTAGTGAGAAAGCTCTCCTCCTAGCAGCAAGCTCTGGAGAATAATCATTATCAAAGCATAGTCTGTGCCCTTATCCATTATTTACCTCTTACACCAGTCTTGAGAGATATAGTGTTATTGTCATGTAGTAACCCCCACCCTGTACTACTTATAAGTCAATATATGCCCCAAAATATCCCTAGTGTCAAGTGGCACCCTCCACCCTCCAGTCCCTGAATTAGTTGTATTAATACCCACATTGGTGGTCAGTGGCACCTCCATCCTTGTATGTATTTATTTTATTTTATTTTTATTTATTTTAAATTTGTTAACTAGTATGGTCACTGGACAAAAAGCCCTTTTTCATGGCCGAACCGAACATTTAATATAAATACAGAATTAACAATTAACCAATACAAACATAGAAATCTGTATTACAATGACATACATTCAAGGAATACAAATGTGTCTTAAATTTCACTTTAAAACTTGACAATGTAGAAACTGAGCACAGCTCAAAAGGTAACTCATTCCACAATTTAGCAGCAAAAATAGAAAAAGATTGTAATCCAAAGTTGTTTTTGTGTGAAGGGACTATAAGGGTAGTACTCCTAGAAGATTGCAAGTTCGTAGAAGAACATCTAATAGTAAGTAAATCAGACAAAGAAAAAAAAGAGAGGAGGAATAAATAGACTTACAGACCAAACACCCCAAAGAATAAGCAGATTTAGAGACAGGAGAAAGCCATCCAATAGAGGAATACAACACACAATGATGGGACTGTGCTGGGGTAGAAAGAAGTAGGCTGCTGGTTAACTAGGATCTGCAGCTTATCCAGTAGGTAGGTAGGGAAATGGGTAGACTGGTGGGCCAAGCGGTCCTTATCTGCTGTCAAATTCTATCTATGACTTTAAAGGAGCAAGAAGAACAAAATTACATATATTATTAAATGCCACAGTAAGAACACGAAGTTCATGAGAACCCAGATTATAATGCAAGAAGAAGCATAGTCAAGATGTGGCAGTAGAGTTCCTACAGCAAGAACATAATGAGTATTGCAATTCAAATATTGTCTGAATTTATACAACTGCCCAATCCTCTAATTAATGATCTTACTAATAGTCCTAACTTGACCATAAAAGGTCATACTAGAATCTAAAAGAAACCCCAGATATTTAAATTCATTTACTTGATCTAGTAAATTACCTACCCCATCCTGGATTGTTAAATGTGGGCTATCCTAAGCATGTATTTTGAACCAAAAGCATTACCTTAGTCTTATTGGCATTCATTATCATGAGATTATTAAGGAGCCATGAACATAGACGTGACAATTCAGATTATAAAACCAAATTAATTTGAGTAACTGAAGAAGCTTGGTAAAATAAAATAAGATTATCAGTGTACAACAAACATCAACAAAAATTAAAAACGGATGGCAACTGATTTATAAATGAGGAAAACAACAAGGGTCTAAGGATGGACCCCTGCAGGACACCACAAGTCACAGGTCTACTACTAGAGTTCACTGAACCAATAGAAACATACTGAGATGTAGCCCACAAATAATCTTTTACCCAGTTAAGTACATTCATGGATATACCCAAACCTTCAAGCTTGTCATACAACAGGGAATGATCTATAAGATCAAACGCCCTGGTCAGGGCCACAAACACCACCCCTTATTAACCTGCAAAGGACAAAATGGTCCCTCACTGATTTTTTTTTCACCTGAAAAAAAAAAGTTCCACCAACGATCGCACCCCCATCTGACACCCACTGTGCACCCGCCAACCCTCACCCCTCTTGATCCCCCCCATACCCTCACTCACTTGAACTGGCCACACACTGAAAAGCCAATCTCCGATTGAGGAGACATCTTGCTGCTGGAACCAGTGACTGGGATCTCACATTCATGAGGTGAAGTATAATAACACCCCGTATCGACGAACCTCCACATACAACTGGAATGAAACTTGCCACATCAGGAGATTTTAAGTCTTTGATGGTGTATGCAAAATTTCATGCAAATCGATTAAACAGTTGCAAAGTTATTATTGTGCAAAAATCATGAAAACAAGAATCCCATTTGTGACAAAGGATTGCTCATTTGCAACACAGAATCCTTTTTCGAGGTGAACATCTAACTTTTCCTGTTGAAAATAATGAAAAACTTTAAAGTATAATTACTTTTGAATGGATTAATATTTGTTCACCAAATCTTCAAAAGGTATATCTGTGACCCAAGACCTTTCTACTCTGAGACGTTCAGACCAAAACCCCACACCATTTTTGTGCAGGCGTGTGACAAAGAATTTGACCAAAAATGGTAATTTACATGTTTTTTGACACTCCGTATCTCCGCACTCACACATCTGACTGAAACAAAGTTTGCCACATCAGGAGAAGTTTTATCCCTAATGGTGCATTGAAAATTTCATGCATATCACTTTAACAGTTGCAAAGTTATTAAAGTGGAAAAGTTTGAGTTTAACATAGACGTGAAGAATGAACCCTAACGACAGGGGCATGACTGCGCCCCTGTAATATGCATATATATATATATATATATATATATATATATATATTCTATGCCAAAAACTTTGTTAATGCATCATTTAGGGTTAAAATACAAAAAGTAAAGAAATTCAACTTTTAGGATTGACCCTCCTCTTTGGACCTGCCCATCATCCGAGATTGACAGCTGACGGGGAATGTGTCCTTGAGGTTGTGAGGCCATAATCTCACCCCATTCCATGTGTAATCATATTCACAAGCCACAGAAAAGAAGAATGAGGAGAGATTTAGGGCTCACAACCTATGATCCCATATGCAAGGCTAGGCACCCAAGACAGCAGTCAGAAATAACCCGCACACAGCTTTAGTAGTAGCTCACAAAGCAGCTGACAGGGATCCTCATGTTCACGAAACAGTGACTACAGTCATCACTCAGATTTAAGACTTAGACAGCAGGACATGAAAGTGAATGGGAAAGAAACACTGTATGCCCACCTCTGAGGCCACAACTCATTAAATTTAACAAGCCAGCAGTTAACAAGCCAGACATCTCACTCTTGTTCCACTTATTGAACAATGGAACCGCTCTGCAAAATTCCAACCAATCAGCTTTGCAGTTTGGCTTGACACCTCTTTCAGTAAGACAGTACTTGATAATGAACAGTACTCCCTGTTGTTCACAGAAATGGCATGTTTTGTTTGTTTGGTAGATTCCCCACAACAAAGCAATGCGAGAGATTCTCTGACATAGGGTGTATATTATATTATTTCAGTTTTAAAGTTGCACAACTTCAGTGTAATCTGCCTCCTCCCCAAGCAGCGTCTCACATACAGAATGTGTTTAGAATGGATTTAAAGCCTCACCATTGAAAGCATATTCATTTTTTTTTCAGTACAAGACTGTACATATGTTTAGAGAGATGAGATTGCGCTTCTCTTTAAAACGGGGTCTCACATTATACACACATTTGAGATTCAATGAATCAGTGCTTGTAAAAGGTTGCCCATGTTGGCTATATGAGGATAGTAATTCTAAAATGGACAACAAGAAATAGCAGTGCAAACAAATGTCCTTTTCATTTAATTTCATAAATTCAGACTGCTTTTAGTATGGATCCAGAAAGGGAGAGAATTACAGTCTCCTAAATGCACCTCCTCTCTCATATCACACAGACTCACTCACTTCATTGCAAAAATACATTTTAAAACCCTCACTGAGCTTGACAATACCCAGCATAGTTATTGTAAACCATACCTAGGGTAAATGACATCACATACAATTTTGCATGCATCCATCAAAGATCCCATTGCTAAGTATTGCTTTAAGAAGCTGTCCAACCCTGAATACCACATTGCCATAAAAGTATTAAATGATGTACTTTTGAGTTGGCAGAGTTGTCTAAGATGTTTCAGAAAGTGGTCTAACAAGTTGAAGCTGTACAGATTGCTAGGGCAAAAATAAAAAGTTCAGAAGCCAGTACCTGGGTGAAACTGTCTACTGGAGCCCACCAGTAAAACTGCTTTTGGCTAATTGCACAGCTGAAGTAAGCACAACAGCAATTTTGCAATTCATTGGCCTGTTATGTGACCATCTGGACAGCTGATTTCCTGCAGGTGAACTTTCTGACTGATCTGCCTTTGATTTTGCAGCAGTGCCACATTGCAGCTTTGAGTTTGGCTTATTAAATATTGAGAGACTGTACAGCAAATATCAGGACTATTTATTTTCATCAGTGGACCAGGCAGAAATTGTTAGCCAGTACAATGACTTCAGATTTATAGTTGCTGAAAAAATAAAGGGAGGATCATTAAAATCCTTTACTGACATGATCCACTTTGATTTGACTAATGTGCAATACAGCATGGTGGCTAAACTTATTGATGTATGTGCCACATTCCAAGCTAAACATGAAGCTATCATGTATAGAGGTTCCTACACAGTCTTATCATTCCCCAGAATAAATACTCCATAGGGAGGTGCAGAGTGAGAAAGCTACAATAGCACAGAGAAAAATCTTGGGAGTGATAGAGGATCACATACTGAAGCAGAGAGAAGTATGGCTGAGTAAGACCATAACTATCTTTGGGTGGAAGGTTTCACTCAAGGATTCTCATAGGAAAGTTAGGAAGATTTGTTGCTGCTCTGGAAAGAGCATTAGGATGTTATATCTCCAGAAACATGGTGGAGTCCATAAAGTTATATGGAGATCCTGAGCCCACAACACAGATTGATATTACATTTAAAATCCTCATACAGCTAGCAGCTTGTTTTCTCAGGCCAGCTAGCTGGAATGTTTGGAAATACATTTACTTAACACATTAGACTTGGGTGAAGTCTTTTCATGGTTTAAACAGACTAAGGATAGTCCAGATTCAATCTTAGAGACAGATAACCCTCTGATTGACTTTGGAAACCTAATTGACCCTAATACCTACTCGCTGCTGACCGTTATTGATTCAGCCTGGCAAATGCAGCCTGTAGATAATATCAAACAAATGAACTCTGAATGCCAGCTAGATTTGGATAAGGGAGCTGGTGATCGAGGTGTGGATGCCCGTTCTATACTTTCATGGAATATTGAGGGTATCCATCTTAAAATAATTGACCCAGAAGTACTGAGATTTCTGGATAATTTTGATATTATTGGACTACAAGAAACATGGTGTACAGAAAATGTAACTCCCAAATTGTCTGGATATTCTATCTTTACTCTACCAGCAACTAAAGATAAGTTTGGAAGGTTTAAAGGGGGTATTTCCTTTTTTATCAAAACTTTGCTAAATTTTCAGATCACTAACATTTCTACTAAGTCAGAGGGTATGTTGGCTCTAATGATTAGCAAGGGACAAGAGAAGATCATTCTCTGCAATATATACGTTCCACCTCGCAATAGAGCTACTGATCCCACTGATCTTTTCATATAGGATATGAAAATGGCACTTGATGAATTGTCAGATAAGAGTATACCTTGTCCTATAATTATTTTGGGAGACTTTAATGCCAGAATTCCTTCTCATTTCTTGGAGGATGTATATTTAGATATGATCCATACAATATCTATAATTAATCCAAATATCTCATATACTAGGACTGCTGAGGATCTAAAATCTAACCTCAGAGGTAAGGAATTGCTAGCAGGCTTAGCCAGTAGAAATTTATGTATTTTAAATGGTAGAACTCAGGTCGATCTAGTTGGATCCTTACCATGTAGAGGACCTACTGACTTTTCAACCCCTGATTAGGTTTGGACCAATTTGAAGCAGTAAAGCTGATCCAAAAGTTAGAGGTCGTGGATAGATTGGAATCAGCACACTGTGCTATTGTAATTAACATCAAATGCCATTTTGGAACTTTAGGGAGTGAGGCACAACAGGAAGAGAGTCTGCAAGTCATAAACAAGAGAAGGATTGGATGGGAGCCGATTCATCAAGCTAGTTTCAAAGAAATTGTTAGTACAGGAGTCTTAGGTAATATTCATGAGTTGGTCCTGGACAAAAGTAAGGCCTTTAATATTTTGGAGAATTGGGAAACTATTCATTCTTTACTTGGACCTAGATGTAAAACAACGTACCATCCTAGTTCCCTTTATAAAAAGTCTTAGTTTAATTCGGTATGCCTACAGGCAAAGAAAGAGTTTGGAGGAAAACTAAGACAGCATAAGAAGAAAAGACATAAGTCTGCAGCAGATTTTAAATTGCTAAAGACTGAAAGAGAAAAATATAGGACAATTCTTGAACGAGAGAGACATAAACATACTCAGGGACTTTGGGAAAAACTGAGGCAGGCTGTTTTGGATAGGGATGGAAGGCAATTTTGGAATATTGTTGCCCAGAGATATAATAGATATGCCAATAAGATTGAAGCCTATATTACACCTGAAGTCTGGGCATCTCATTTCTCCAAGCTCTATTATTCTCATAAAGAGCAGGAGATACCTGATGCTTTCAAAATACAGGAGGATTAAATTTTTCCAAGACCTATCTTGATCACAGAAGACGAAATCCAGATGGCACTGATTGGCCTTAAGGCAAACAAAGCACCAGGGCCAGATGGGGTCCTAGGTGATCTCTATAAGGTTTTTACCAACTGATAGATTCCTTTTCTTCTTTTGCTGTTTAATGGCCTGGTTCAGGGGTACTCTTGCCCTGCCAGTTGGCAGGTAGTGTCATCTTCCCAATTTTTAAAAAAGAGGATCCAAATGACCCAAGGATGTATAGGTCTATTAGTTTGATAGATGTTTCACAGAAGATTTTGTCCAGGATAATTTTGGGCAGATTGCTGTCATGGGTCAAGGAGAACTCAGTATCGAATGAGGAACAGAACAGTTTCTGGAAGGACCGTTCTACAGTACAACACTATTATGTGCTTCAGCACCTGATCTGGAAGGATATAAAAGTGAGAAAAAACAGATTATACTGCTGTTTTGTGGACTTCTCCTTGGCCTTCAACAGCATTAGTAGAAAAATCCTTTGGGCTACATTAAGGGATCTGAAGTTGGAGGCCTCCCTTCTTGATGTTATTAATAGACTGTATAAAAATATGTGGGCAAGGGTCCAGTATGATCAATATGGTCATCTAACTGATAGATTTGAGACAAATGTGGGGGACAGACAGGGGTGTATTTTGGCCCCCACTCTATTTAACATCTACATTAATACAGTCTTGGAACAGCTAGGTAACCCAGATTTCCGTACTGCAAAAATGAATGATCAAAGGATTGAACGTTTAGTATATGCAGACGATTTAGTCTTGCTCTCTACTTCAGTCCTAGGTCTTAAAAGAAAACTGGCTCACTTTGAATCTCTTTGTTCTCAAAGGAAACTAAAAATTAATCTCAGCAAGACCAACATTGTAGTTTTTGGCTCTCAAACCAAGAATACGGTAGGCTTTAGGCTAAACAGTAACCATATAGACACTGTTAAGTGTTATGACTATTTAGGTGCCCATTTTGCCTATAGCCTATCTTGGACCAAACATTTGGAGACTATTCAATTTAAAATGGGATCTTCTGTAAATGACCCAAAAATATTTAACAGCAAGATGGGGAAGTCATTGGTGAGCGGGGTATTAAGAGTTGTTAATGCCAAAATAAGAGCGATCATGTTATATGCCTCTGAAATCTAGGGATATACTAAGGTTAGAGAATTAGAAATAATTCTGAATAAACTCTATAGATCCATCTTAATATTTTTAAATGGAACTCCAAGCTGTGTTCTTGCCTTGGAGGTAGGACAACGTTCCTTGACTTCTCTCACCTGTGAATGACAGATTCTCTTTCTGTTGAAACTTTTTCTTTTGCCCCTACAAAGATATCCCAGAATCTGTGTAGTGGCAGCCATCAAATTGGCCAGCATGGGATATGTACATCCCTTTATTCAACTTATTAAGGAAACAATAATGCTGGCCAGATTGTGTCACCTCTTATATAAAATTTACACAGACCATTTGAGGAGATTAGGCAGGATGTCAAATTGAGGCTTATTGATTTAAGACATAAATTCTTTCTGTGTTCAACTCTCCAAGCTTAAGCTATATGGATTTTATAAAAAGTAAAGATTTCATGGGGATATGAGCCATATCTCTTTTCTTAACCTGTTCTAAACAAAGAAGAATCTATACAACATTTGGAAATGAAAACTATAATGCTCAATGCATTCATTTCAGACCAAAGAGAGGGGTACTTTTTCCATATTGTAAATGTGGAGTGGTGACTATAGATGATCTCAAACATGTGGCACTCTTGTGTCCTAGGTATGAATCAACTAGAAAACTGTTGGGGATTCTGCCTCCTCCTGGAGGATATTTTGGAATATTTGTTTACTATGAAAGAGAAGAACATGGAAGAGATCTTTGCAAGATTCTTCATCTAAACTCATTTGTAAAGTTTATTAGGGGGACTTGAAGTTCTGTGGAGGTTTTTTATGTGTAAAGATACTCTGTTAAATTGAATTGCACTGTAAAGATATGTAAGTTCCTTGTTGATCTATTTATTGTCTATTTATATTTACTACGTATTTTGTCCTGATTTTAGAAGATTGTAACTGCTTTATGCGGAACAATAAATTGTACTACTACTACTACATTCCAAGCTTCTAGTGCTGACCATGAAAGAGGCTTCAGCTTCATGAACTGCATTAAGACCAAACAAAGAAACTGCTTGGAAGAAAGCCATTTAGACATGCTGATGCGAACAAAATTGTTTTTAGCATCTGGTGGAAAGATGGATCTTAATAAAATATAAGTCCACTGGAAAAATGGGAAAGACAAGAGAGAAAAACAGTAAATGTTGATTTCTTAGCAATGCATCATCAGCAGCACCCCTTTTAGATGCATGCAAGACTCTTTAAAATGTACATAGTTTACACATGTTTCCAGTTCATACTGTTATGGCGCACAATGCACATCCAAGCTTTGGACTGTGTCAGAATGTATATTTATACTTTGCATTGAGTATTTGAGTGTTTGGTTATATTTTCTACTGTTTACTGGCAATAAAATATATCACTTGTTTGGGCCACCCAATTTGTGCACATGAATCAATTTTTTTGCGCAACGTGCCACACACACTTATCAGTCGCCCACCCACAGAGACTAAAAATTAGAGGGAACATTGCTCACAACCCCAAGGACACACCCCATCACTTTCAATCTTGGGATGATGGGCAGGTCCAAAGGGGGGAGGGGTCAACCCTAAAAGTTTTGTTTCCTTACTTTTTGTGTTTTAACCCTAAATGATGCATTAAAAAAGGTTTTTTGCATAGAATTTCCTTGCTTTTTGAGAAAGAATATAAAAGCAAAAAGTCACAGAAGTTGGTGGAAGCGTGGGCCCTTTGGGCTCCATGCTCCCACAAACTTCCAAATTCATTAAAAGTGAAAAGTTACACAAGTTGGTGAGAGCGTGGGCCCTTTGGGCCTCATGGTCCCACCAACTTATACATTTCTGTGTAAGATAAGACAAGTACTGAATATCATATATATTGCTGGGAGTGCATATGAGTGGGAGCATGGAGCCCGAAAGGTCCCACCACATTGAAAGAAAGCAAAGTCTCAGTCATCACAGTGGAATAATTCAATGCCTGTTTACATGTCAGACATGTAATCACTGGAAATTACCTCCATGGCAGTAATGCTAGGCACCCTATAAATGTGAACCCAGTACCACAATGCAAAATGCCATACGCAAAACATACAGTGTGTCATGCAATATGTCTGCAGCAAATTAATTTTCCAACACCTAAACATCATAATTCACATGAACAGGACATCTCCTGAAGACCCTCCAAATTTCAATATAAAAGACAAAACCGTTTCCGAGATACAACATGAGAATGTATGAGATTTTCATTCATTGGAGTGGCAGACTTCCACACCTGTTAAAATTTTAGACACCTAACAGCTGAAAAGTAGATACATGGCAGTAAGGCTAGGTACCGTATAAATTTCAAGCCAGTAGAATGGAAGATGCTGTCCACCAAACGTAAACTGTGCCATGTAATATGTCCACAGAAAATGTGTTGCTGACATGTAATCACCGTAATTCACATCTACAGGACATGCTGTCAACACCTCCAAATTTCAAGAAAAAGACCAAGCTGCTTCCTAGATATTTAAAGTTAAAGATTGTTAAAATTGGCCTATCTGTTGCATTAAAATCTGGCCATCTAGTCCCTCCTTGTGGTGAAAGATCATGATTAAGGAATCTCACAATCAAAGAATTTGCTGGCTCGCGATCAAAGAATTTTCAGGCTCATGATCAAAGAATAAAAGTGCTGAAATTCAAATTTTAGACATTCTAAGGTTTCTAGACTGGTGTTTTTCAGTTCTCCTCCTCCTACTTTTCTCTATCCAAAATGTTTTCTTTAAAAATATTGTCAACATTCCTGTTATATTCTAACAATGTTGTGATTCTACTAAATAATAAAACATATTAAATAAAAAAAAAAAAATTTTAGACATAAATACAGGAAACCACTGGCATGGTTCGATAAAATGAAGCCACCTGAGCAAAACCCACCCTTATTTGTATTCATAACCCACCCCGAGCTGAGAAATTAGCTTTTTTCAACTGGCCATCTTGTCCCTCCCTCACGATCAAAGATTGTGGTCAAAGAATCTCGCAATCAAAGAATTTGCAGGCTCACGAACAAAGATCGTTAGTGAGTCGTGATCAAAGAATAAAAATGTGTGAAACTCTGTTTTTTGACCATTTTGAAGAAAACCAAAGGCATGGCTCAACAGAGTAAAACTCCCTGAGCAAAACCCATCCAAGTTTTACTTCAGGAGTCACTCCTGATCCGAGATATTTGAGTTTTTCCGACTGGAACCTTAAAACAAGATGGCAGCCATCGCGATCAAAGAACTCTTGGGGTCAAAGATTCTTTGACCGTGAGCCTGCAAATTCTTCGATCATGAGGAGGACCAGATGTCCAAAACCCCATTCTTTGTTCGCAAAACAACCATATAAATTTTCCCATTGACTTATAATGGGAACTTAAAACTGCAATAACTTTTGAATGGAGTAATATTTTTTCACGAAACGAAAAGCGACATGTTCATTGACTGAAGCTCTTTCAGATGAGCCCACTTGCAGAGCAGCACACCACATGACAGCCACTCAGCACCACGGACGAAATCCCAAAAACTGCCCACATAACAGGCAAAAAAGTGCATTTTTCAGCATTTTGGTGCACAAAGACTGTAAGTCCAACTAAAATTAAATTTGGCAAATAAAGAGATCTACCACACCCCATCACACATACCAAATCTCATGCAAATCTGCAATAACTTTTGAATGGATTAATATTTTTTCAAGAAACGAAAAGCAGCGTGTTCATTGACCGAAGCTCTTTCAGATCAGCCCACTTGCAGAGCAGCACACCACATGATGGCAACACAGCACCACAGACAAAATCCAAAAAACTGCCCACATGACTGTCGAAAAGTGCATTTTTCAGTGTTTTGGTGTGCAAAGACTGTAAGTCTGACTAAAACAAAATTTGGCAAATCAAGAGATCTACCATACCCCACCACACATACCAAATTTCATGCAAATCTGTTGAACGAGTCCAAAGTTATTAACGCGCAACATTTTGAGTTTAACATAGAAGTGGCTTCATATCCCTAAATATAGGGGCATGATCACACCCCTATAATATACATATACAGAAAAGGTAGTGCTGTTACTTGCTTTGTACAAGGCCTTTCAGGCAGAACGCAAGGCAGGAACTGAGTGCTAACTTTCTTCACAAAAGGGCCCTATGTGAAACATGACCAGAAGGGATCTTCAGGCCCTGTGCAAATCAAGAGTTAAGTCCTAACCTGCTTTATGCAGGACCCTTCTGGCTCTGCACAAAAAAGGGCCTGACTCTGTAGGTGGTTAATGGAGGTAGGTGGAGTTAGAGTTAAAAAAAAACTAACACCAAATGTCTTTTCTTTTGATGTTTTAAAAACACTAGGTTGTGTATTAATGTACTTACTGTATTTGCCATTAATCTCATGTCTTTTTAAATAGCCACAGGACCTTAATGCATGCACCGGGTAGGGCACTACAGGCCTTACATGAAGCAATTTGGCATGAATCCACAAAACAGGAGGTAAATCCTAGCTTCCCTAGGGCACTGTGCAAAACAGGTGCCATGCTCAAACTTGCTTTGTGCAGGATCCTTCTAAAAAGTGCTTTATCATGACATCAAAGTCTCAAAATGTCAAAGGGAAACAGAGGTCCTTCAGACTTGCTTTGACGATATCCAGCTCTGGATTTCAGCATGTTCACCAAATGCAAATTTGACATCAGCTCATCTTTCATAAGGAATCTGACTCCTCTTTCCATGATCCTGTCTATGGACTACTCATTCTGGGATTTTAATACAGATGCAGTGAAATGCAACTTACCCAGTGTGAGTTTGGGAACTTCGTGCTATGTGTAGCTAGGTAAAGTTTCCTGACTTCACCCCACCTTTGTGTGGTACAGTTGTTTATTTTTTAAACCCCGTTTCTAAATGTGTGACCCTCCCCCCACTGTGGCATATTATACCTACCCCCATCGCACCACATAGAGCCTTTAAATTGAAGTACGCATAGCCTCTAGCACTCATAAACCTCCCTCAGCAATCCTGGTGAAGTTTATACTATTATAATATCCCTTCCCCCACCTGAACCACATAAGTTAAACACATCCTCCTTTTTCTCCCCCCATGCCATGTCAGTCCTATCAGCCATGGGAATTGAGGAAAGGGATCTGTCAGATGATATAATGCACACTACTACTCTTAGCTTGGACTGTTGGGGGAAGTGGGTGCTAGATGATGGCAGGGTGGTGGCATGGTGTTTTTAAAGGGCTGTGTGTTGGTATGAAAACCATTTGCACAGTGGGTGAGGTGGATTATACATAACAAAAAGGTTTTTTTTAACAAAACAGGAAACACTTGGCATAGTTTTCACTGACAAAATGCTATATCACCTGTCAAAACTATGCATACTGGCCCTTCACCAATATTTTTGCTGGCAAAGTACCACTACAGTATGTGTAGTCTTCACTGAGAAAGTGGGGCACATCACCAGGAAAACTATGCAAAGTGTACCCCTGGTGAGGTGATTCAGAGGAACTTCACAAAGTGAAGTTTTCCAATTTACGCTTCTCTAATGACAATAATAAACAGTAGTGTAAATAAAACCTCTATACAATTGTCCATGTCAACTGATTTAAAAAATGTCCAGAACTGGCTCTATGAGCATAAACTGGTTCTTAATGCTAAGAAAACGAAGGTCATGCTCCTAGGCTCAGCCCCTAAACTCCAAAACTGTCCTTCCTCCCTTACGGTACATGACCTAGAAGGTACTAAACTCAAAACTGTTACATCTTTTAATTATCTCTGGGTCTTGCTCGATCAATCCCTTGATCTTAACCTGCACATTCAATCCACCTGCAAGACAGTAAACTGCAAACTGGGTGCCGTGTACAAGTCTGGTTACATGCTAATGCCATCTGCTAAACAGGCCATTGCCAGAGGGATACTACTACCTTCCTTAACTTATTGTGCCCCCATCCTTGCTGGTGCTCAGAAAACCACCCTCCAGAAACGGGATGTCTCATATAATAACATATGTTGATATGCGTCCTCCTCCTCATGACTAAAGCTCCACTGTCAGCTTTATGATGACCTGGGATGGCTCTCTCCTTCTGCATCAAGGCAATATTATCTTGGCTCCCTTACTGACTCTACTGTTAGGCTCAAAACCCCAAATCTCTGGCAGAGCTGCTAATTCCTCATACAGTCTCTCACAGACTGAGGTCTGCTGACAAATCTGTATTCAAAGTTCTCAGATGCTATACCACAAAAGGCACTAGGGCTTTCAAGTATGTGGCTCCTCAGTTTTGGAACACATTTCCCTAGAACTCAAATTGACTTTGTCTCATTAGTGCTTTAAAATGAACTTTGTCGTTATCTATACGCATGCTGACCCTGTACTTGTTTTGACTCTACCTAATAGTTTGGTAGACTTGTCTGCCTCAATGCCCTCTTATCCTTTTTCCTTTCTCTGCATGTGTCCTGACCTCTTTTCCTAGGTCTTGTAGACTTGCCTGCCTGGTAAGACCTTTCCTTCTCCCCTAACCATCTCCCACCTCCTGCATCTCCACTGTAGCTCATTTCACCCACTCTCCCTTTGTCCTGCCTTTCTCTTGCCTGGCTTTCTATCTTCTCACCTTTGCTCCTGTATATATTCTTCCCTACTCCTAATCACTATATTATTACTTTACTGTACCTTCCTTGCCTTACCTTCTTCTCCCTATGATACCATACTGTCTCCGTCCTGCCCTTCTGCTCCTCTTCATCTTTTAGATTTTATTGCAGAGTTAGATCTGACAGCTTTTTTCTCCTATTACTGTATTTTACTTGTATTATCTTATGTTTTATCCCTACAACATTTGCTACTTGTTTTGCTTCTGCTTACTGTTGTTTACTGTTATGCTTCAGCTCCTATTTTTGCCATTTGTAAAATTGTTTCACTGCTAGAGAACTGTAATTCTGCCCTCTCCTTCTGTGATGTATTTCCTTTACGGTTCTTGCATCTATGTACATTTCTCTTCCTTGAAAAGTGTATTTGTTTGTTCTTATCTTGTTGAAAAGTACTTGTACTTATTCATTATGTTGTACTGTCCTGGGTCATGCCTGAAAATAGTCATTATGTTGGCTAGTGCACTTACCTGGTAAATAAAAACTAACTAAATAAATATTGTCTGTCATATGTTGTCTATTACTACACAGACCCTGCATTAACAATATTTGGCACACTGGTTTGTAAAGAGCTTTGAGGTACTGTACTTAGTGTATTTTTATTTATTATTTATCTAGAATATGTTGACTGGGATAGGCACACTGAGCAGAGCTTATTTTATACTGATACTGCAAAATAAATATAGTGACAACAATGTGTGTATGTACATGAATAATAAAAGCAAAGTACAAGTAAGAAATTCAGAAAGCAAGCAGAAAACAAGGCAGAAAGTGTACAAAGTATATAGGTTACCAAGGTAAGAAAGCATAATTTATGTATTCATTTACAATTTTTGGCCAGGAGACACACAAAGCTGAGGCTTGTTTCCAGGTGCATCATGGAAGCACAGGGAAATTAAATGACTAGCTCATGGTCACACAGTATGAAAGTGGTGGCTGTTGATTCAAACCCAGTTCTCCAGATTTACAACTCAGTATTCTTAACCACTACACTACACTGCCTCCTAGACACAAGAGCTAGGAGAATGTGCAGTCTACATAGGAAAGATATTTATAACAGAATCATGGTGGCTTAAAAATTCAAATTATGGAGTATGCTGAGATGTTAACTATACAATAGAGTAAGAGACAAAATGGGTATGAAAAGGGCATGGTCTGTAATGCAGAGGAAAGAGGAAGAAGGTTAGCTGTAGGTGCATGCTTTTGAAGTGTACTAGCAAGAGTGGTTTCAGAGAGTGTAGGGAGGATGAGAGACAGATGGGGAGAGGGAGGTTTTTCCACAGTAATAGAAGGTGGATAGAGAAAGCAGACTGACTGGCTAGAGATTTACAGTGAAAGATAAGAATGGAATGAGCATCAGATGATTGGCTGGAGTAGGAGGATGGGATGGCAGTATTAACAAGAGGAGAGGTAAGTGGGAACTGTGACAAGTCTGTGTTGTGCCAGGAAAGAGGAACAGTGCTAGAGACACCAGACATCTTGGGAGGAGGAAGAGACAGAGTGTGAGAGAGAGAGAGAGAAAGAAAGAGATTTGCATAGGGTGAGATGTGATGGTTGAGAGATGCAGCACTAAGGACAAAGCAACTGAAGGAATGTATGGGCATCCAACCTGGCAAGTGTAGACTTTGGGGCCACACTATTGACTACATCTGTGTAGCCAAACAACAGCAAGATCATCTTGAGGATGATATTGTCGTGGGTTGGGTGAGGAAGGCAGTAAGGTTGTGTAGCTGCTGAATATTACTTCCAGAATACCATAAATAGTGGAGCTCACGAATATTTCTGAGGCTTTCCCAAATAGAAGACTATTTGTATTTGGGAAGAATATTTGGCCACCTGCAGGAATAATACAAAAAGAAACAGTCCCCACCCTCCTCCCACAGCTCAAACCTAGTAAAATGCAACCTCCATCTCCCCACCCTCTGTCAACAACCTAATCCTGCCCTCCTCTCCCAGCACCTACAATTTGTTGTATTTATTATGACATTATAAAAAAAATCCTATAATGAGCAACCAACACAACACGCCCATCTCTACATCTGGTCATTGCCTTTAGCATGAGAAAAATGCTTGTTTGCTCTAAAAAACAATAATGCCTACTGTCCTCCTGTCCACCCTGGCAGCACCCTGCATGCACCCTCCTATCTCTACAAGCACCCAGTTCTAACATTAGAAGGCAACCAGCACAGCCCACCCTGCTCCACAGCTGGTCGCCTTCTGATGAATGAAAGTGTGCATGTGCTTGCTCTCTGTAATACTAAAATCAGTCAATTTCAAATTAATCAATTTGTGGGTGCAGGGAGGAGGGTGGGATTGGGCTGCTGACAGAAGATGGGATCAGGGATCGCATTTTACTGTGTTTAGGCTGGGGGAAGAGGGTGGGGTCTGTTTCTTTCTTTTTCCCCAAATACTAAACTCTTGAATATTTGGCTGCAAAACACCGAACATTTGGCTGAATACTTGGGGGGAAGGGAGTATGTGCACAACCTTGGAAAGCAAGAATCTGGAAGACTGGGGTATGTGTGTGTATAAGTCTTTGCAGTGCCAAAAGTCAGGGAGACAGTCATTGTGGTATTTAGTGAGTGTTGGTTTGAGCTGAACCAGTGTTTGATGTTGTTAAAGTCACACTGGAGTGACAATGCCATCTCAGGGACCAAAGCACCACAAGTAAATAACTGTCATCTACATATGTGTGGATGTGTGAGGAGACACAGGTGGAGAAGAGGTAATTTAAGAAGATGGAGAAAAGGCAGCTGGCAATATAACCTAGATGTTAAAATAACAAGCTGTGAATGAGCTTGGTACATCCAGCAGACCTGCGTTTGATTCCCACTACCTCAACTTGTATACTGTGTGACCCTGAGCAAATCACTTAACCACCCCAGTACTCCCAGGTCACCCCTGAAAATAGCCACAAAATATACAATGAAAATGCACTAACACTGTTAGCTAGTCTACCTGAGGTATGAAGATTTCAAAGTCCAGAGAATCTCTGGTTTGCAAAACATTTCAGTCTTTCTGTAGAAGCCTTTGGTTCTTAGGCAGTCTCTGTGCTGACAGGTGTTCTCTGTGGTCAGGAGGAAGGAGTCCAAACAGAATGGCAAAAAGGCCCTGAGTGTTTGTGCTGGGGAGTTTATAAAGAAGAACACCCCTACACAGTCTGTGAATAAAGACTGGCCCTTCCAGGTCAGTGAAAAGAGGTTGGCCTTTCTCTGTTTAGGCCACTGGGTGTCACTCTTGTGCTTCCCCAAAGTTTTATTTTCCTAATAACCTTTGCTGGGTGAGAGTCCTATAGTTAACCCAGGTTTTACAATCTCACACAGGCCTGTTAGAAAGATGTTTCCTGGCACTTATAAAAAAAATTGCAGTGTACTGTGGGAATGTTTTGTCACCTCTTGTTTAAGATGATTTCCCTTTTGATCTTAAGAGTTTACAACAGTAGAAATAGTTTCTCTCATCCTGGGATTTTGAAGTGGCTTAATTTAATTATTTCATTTATTTTCATTTTATTTATTGAAATGTTGGATACACCTGTGAGCGGATGGTCGTTGAGAGGTTCTACATGGTGTATATAAACAACAATGCAAAGAATTCAGGACAATATACAGATAAAACATTGAGAGTACAGTAAACAGATAATGACAATATTAATATGAGGTACATAAATCCAAGCCAAACCAGTAATTGCAGCGATGAAAGTAAGCCTGCATCAGAAGGAGAAGTAGGGGATAAGGAGAAGAAGGGTGGGGTAGACAGGACAGTGTGGACAGAGGGGGTAGGCTGGGATAAGGGGTTGGAGATAGGGCTAGGTGCTGTGGTTTGCCTATCACGGGATAGGAGCTAGGAAGTGCTGAGGTCAGTCAGTGTAAGATGACTCAGCGGTGGCACCTGCAGATACTCATATGAATTAGTGATAAGGAAAATCCTATCGTTGTATGATTATACAAGCTGATTTTATTACTTCTGTTTCCCTGGCCAGTTAACATTAGAAGAATACTTTGATCATGTATCCACAAGCTTTTTGACAAGAACTTGTCAGATCCATGCAAGCAAGGCTGGCTTTTGTAGGTCAGAGGAAGGTCAAACCCTTTTAAAAAGAAATCCAGTCTTTTCTCTATGTGTCTTTGCTGACACTGGCATGTACATAAATTACATAAAAACATATATACAACAGAATAATATTTACAAATAAGGATAGCAGTGGTGTAGCTCACAACACTCCTCCCTCCTAAATTGAATTTGTGGGAATCCATCTGTATGCAGGGTATAATTTTCACAAATTCTTTTCACTGCTCTAACTGGTGAGATAACCCATCTGCGTAGCATTGCCAATCCGCCCTGTGGATAATGGTCATATTGTAGCCGTGTAAAGCAGTACTCCACTATAAGAGATGACCCTTCATTTTCCCCATCTGTGTTAGCCACACCAGGGGGTTATGATCGGTCTGTACCTCAAACTGCCTCCCCTAGAGATATGGCTCTAATTTCTTCAGGGCCCATACCAGCGCAAGGCATTCCTTTTCAACTGTGGAATAGGCCTGCTCCCAGGAAAGCAACTTTTTGCTAAGGTACACTATTGGGTGATCCTTTCCCTGACTAGCTGTCTAGCTGAGGACTGTTGCAATCCCCACATTGGAGGCATCTGTCTGGAATACAAATGGCTTATTGTAATTCAGACTGGCCAACACAGGGGCAATTCACAGTGCCTCCTTTAGCCATGCAAAGGCTCGTTCACAGGCTAGCTCCCATTTTACCTTTTTGGGCATTCTTTTCTTTAGCAGGCAAGAGAGGGGAGCTGCCAGGGTATTGTAATTTGGTACAAACTTTCAATAGTACCCAGCAGTCCCTAGGAAATTCCAAACCTTCTTCTGGGTTTCAGGCCTGGGCCACACCTCTGTCACCTCAATCTTGGCTAGATTGGGACAGAGCTGTCCCCTCCTACTACATGTCCTAGGTATGCCACCTCTGCCATGGTCACCTGGTACTTTTCAGCCTTGACAGTGAGCCTTGCCCTCTGTATCCTGCCCAACACTTCCCTCGGGTGTGACAGGAGTTCCTTCCAACTGGCACTGAAGATGGCAATATCATCCAGATACACCACTGCATACTCTTTGGTACCATGTAACACCTGGTTGACCAACCTTTGGAACCTGGCAGGGGTGTTCTTCATTTCAAAAGGCATTACCTTGAACTTGAATAATCCTATTGGAGCGATGAAGGCTGACCTCTCCCTAGCTCTGGCAGTTAACTCCACCTGCCAATACCCTTTTGGCAAGTCAATTGTGGTAAGGTATGTCGCCTCCCAACTTGTCCAGTAGTTCATCTGTCCGTGGCATTGGGTGAGTGTCCAACTTTGTGACTGCATTGAGTCCATGATAGTACACACAAAAGTGAGTAGAGCCATCTGGCTTGGGAACAAGGACTATGGGTGAGGCCCAGGGGCTGTAGGATGTCTGGATTACTTCTAAATCTAGCATTTCCTTCACCTCCCTCCTAATGTCCTTTAGGACAGCCTCAGGCACCTGGTAGGCTGTCTGCTGTATGGGCACTTGTGTCCCCATGTCTACATTGTGTGTCACTAAGGGGGTTAGTCCAGGCTTAGCCATAAACAAAGGGGCAATGTCCACTAAAACTTCCTTCACTTCCTGAGTCTGTTCTGGGGTCAACTGGGGTGTCAGTTTGATTGCCTCCACCGAGGACTCCCACTTGCTTTCCTCCAGTAAGTTCAGTAGGGGATCTTCTTCATCAGTCCCCTTCCCAGGACTTCACACTGCAAATACCATGTCTGTACTATTTGCATATGGCTTCATCATGTTGACATGGTACATTAGAAACATAGAAACATATACTTTGATGGAAGATAAGGACCGCTTGGACCATCTAGTCTGCCCATTTCCCTACCTACAAGATAGGCCGCAGATCCTAGTTAACCAACAGCCTATTTCTTCCTACCCCACAAGAATTGCCTTATGTCTGTCCCATGTAGTCTTGAATTCTCCCACAGTTTTAGACCCCACAACCTCCTCAGGAAGGCTGTTCCATGCATCCACTACCCTCTCTGTGAAAAAATACTTCCTCAAATTGCCCCTGAACCACCCCCCATCTTTAAATTGTGTCCCCTTGTTCTTGCATGTCTCTTTTTCTGAAAGATGCTACCGTCTTGGACTTTGTTGATTCCACTGAGGTACTTAAAAGTTTCTATCATGTCCCTCCTCTCCCTTCTTTCCTCAAGGGTATACATATTAAGCTCCTTTAGTCTCTCCTCACGGCTTCTCTTCGGATCCTGCACCATTTTAGTTGCCCTCCTCTGGACTGCCTGTATCCTGTCTATGTCTTTGCGGAGATGGGGTCTCCAGAACTGGATGCAGTACTTCAGATGGGGTCTCACCAACTGTCTGTACAGAGGGATAACAACTTCCTGGTTTCTGCTGGTGATGCCTCTCCTGTGCATCCCAGTATACCCCAGCCCTCCCTACTGCCTTCTCACATTAGGGTGGCTTCTATGGGTATGTCTCCTGTCAGGCAGTTCTACAATATAGTTCATGTCATTTACCTGTTAGACTACCTTGTATGGTCCCTTCCACTCAGTCTGCAGCTTATCCTTCTGGACCAGAATTAGGACCATGACTTCCTGAACCAAACTGTATGAGCGAGCTCTGGCTCTATGGTCATACCAGACCTTTTGCTTCTGTTGGGTGGCTGACAGGTTGCTCTGGGCTGCTCCCATAAGCTCCTTCAGCTTTTCCCTAAACTGTAGGACATACTCCACTATGGGTGTTCCCTGGGTGGCATGCTTACCTTCCCAGTCTTCCCAGATCAGGTCTAGGGGCCCATGCACCCTATGTCCATATAAGAGTTAGAAGGGGGAGAACCATGTCAACTCTTAGGGCACCTCCCTGTATGTGAACAACAGATGGGGAAGGTATTTCTTCCAGTCCCTCCCATGCTGCTCAGCAAATGCTTGGAGCATCGATTTTAGGGTACTATTAAACCTTTCCACAAGCCCATTGATTTGTGGGTGATAAGGTGTTGTACATCTCTGCACCACCCACACTTCTCCCACAAACACTTCATTAGGTCCAACATGAAGGTACCCCCTCAATCAGTGATAACCTCCTGCGGAATCCCGACATGAGAGAAAATCCCTAGCAAGGCATCTGCCACTTTGTCCATCCTAAGTGAGGAGAGGGTGACTGCTTCTGGGTATCGGGTGGCATAATCTACCATCATCAGGATAAGCCTCTTCCCAGAGGAGCTTGGGGTACTCAAAGGTCCCACAGTGTCCATTTCTACCCTCTGGAATGGCTTCTCCATCATGGGAAAGGGAATTAGGGTGGCTTTGGTTTTACTATCTGCCTTCTCTATTGTTGGCACCGTGAGAAGACCTGCAATATTCCTTCAACTGCTGGGTAAAGTTGGGCCAATAGAAATTCTGGACCATTCGCTGCATGGTGCATGTGATTCCCAGAATTCCAGACATGGGGATATCATGAGCAATCTTGAGCAACTGCTTATGGTATCCCTAGGGAATGACAAGATGCATGCCCATCACCCTTCCTCTGTCCTTACATCCTGCATATATAACAGTCCATTGTCGATATACTCTCTGTCTCCGTCACGCCCTGTGTCCCATCAGATTCTGCACAAGCCCTCAGCCTCTCCAAACTAGGAGTAGCTGCAAATTCTTCACATTTTCCCAAGGTATGGGACATGTCCCCTTCAGTTCCTAAACTGGGGTCCATAGCTCTAGTGTCAGGGCATTCACGGTCACTGCCATCCCTAACCGTCTCACCATTGGTTACCCCTCCCTCCTCAGAGTAACCTTCTGCAGTTGTTTTGTGAACTGCTATGTGGGGAAGTCCTACCTCCCTTTTACTACTCTCTGTTTTAGAAAACACAAGATGGGGAACCAGCCTCCCATTGTTTTCTACAGGGGCTTCTACGGGTCCAAAGAACTACAATCAGCCTTTGCCATCTGACTGCGGGTAACCGCACACACCACCCCCTTCTGGAGATTGTTTCCTATAATCACATCCAGGGTGAGGTTGTCTGCCACGACCACTTTTTGCACCCTTTCTCCTGTCTCACCCCAGTCGAGGAGAACACTAGTGAGTGGTAGAGTTTTCTCCTCTCCTGTGAATCCCCTCCTTGTTATGAACTGATTAGGTATAAGTTATTCAGACTCAACCAAATCCTCTTTTACTAAGGTATGAGATGCCCCCATGTCCCTTAATCCATGGGTGTGCACCCCATTTACAGTAATCGGGTGTATGTGCTCCCTCATGCTTATAGGCATGCTTTCAGGGATACACAGTGCACCCAACTCTGTTCAAGCACCACTTTGTCCACTCTGTGCCTTTTTAGGACACTGTCTAGCAAGATGCCCTGGCTGTTTGCACAACCAACAATCATCATTTCTTTTATCCAATGAATCCTTTTTTTTAACCTCCCCCTTTCTGTGGAGGCAGTGAGGGTTTTAGCTGCCCAGAAGGTGTGCTTTTTCCCTTCTGCACTGCCATGCCCGCCCCACTACCTTTCAGAGCAGGCCTGCTCCTGGCATTGCGGTCCAAGAGTTCAGCAGCCTGCTGCACTGTTTTGGGGTCTCATTCCTCCAACCAGGTTTTTAGCACTACTGGGCAAGCCCAAAAGAATTGTTCCAGAAGTACAGCCTCCTCAATTTTCTCTACAGAGTTTGCTTCCACTTCCTCCCACCAATGTTTCAAAAACTGACATTGCTTTGTATCGAGTCCTTCATAGCTCATGTCAGGGCTTCTCCAGAGCTTACAGAACTTAACTCTGTATGCTTCAGGTGTTAATTCATACTTTTTAAGCAATGCAGCTTTACATTTCTCATTATTACTATTGTTCTGAATGTGCATTAGGCATTTGGCCTAGTGCCTCATGCCCTTTCCCAGTAAGCAGTGGGGATAGCTGGAAGCTCCAGGACTCCCTGGGTATTTTAGCCTGGATACAGACCTTTTCAAACAAATTCAAAAATGCATCCTTATCCTCCACCTCTTTAAATTCAGCTATTAATTTAGAATTTAATTTGTACCCCAGTCCTGGAGTTCCAGGATCACTCTGCCACTTACCTCCTCTGGTGCTGGTAATTGGAGTCTTAGCTTTACCAGATTGAATTTCCTCTGCACTCTCTTTATTCTCTCTCTCTCAGCCTCTCTCCAATGCTGGTTTTCTTTTCCTGGCTCCTTCTGAACTTCCTCTGCTCGAATTCCATCTCCAATATCCTCAGCTCTAGCTGCAGCCTGATCCTTCAGCTCCAGCATGGTGGTGACCTTTCCTGGCATTGTGACTCTTGGCTCCCTCTGGTCTCACTGTCCTCCTTCCTGGGACTGACTTTGTGCTGTCCCTTGGCACCACCACACCCAAGGTCTGGTCCCTTTCAGTCACCAGCTGTGACTCAAGATCCTGGGCAGGTGCTTGCTCATTGGCTGCTACAAGAGCCTCCATGAGGTGCTTTATGGTTCACCCTTCACACTGGACCCCTCTTTCCTGACACAACTGCTTCAGGTAGTCTGCAGTGTAGTCACTGTAGATGAATGCCATCTTCTTCCCTAACTACAGCTACACTAGCTTGCACCCAAGGAAAAAAAAAACAGGTAGGGAACTTTATACTGTCACCAAATTATATATATATATTTTAAATCTCCACTTTGATTTTGTGTGGACTGTTTACAGTTTATCAATCTGATACACTGGGCTCGAGTACAACTGTTATGCCTGTGCCACCAATATCTCTCAAATCGCAACACTATGCAACCAAATCTCTCAGATCCCAATGTTGTGCACCAGATCTGTCACAAACCCACTGCTAGGGGTCAGATCCACTGATGGAGGGACAGGGATGCCCTCCTCATCTTTTTTGAATGCTCACAGAGGTCATGACTGCAACTCTAACATGAGGATCCAGGGCATCCCTCTAGCACTAGATAAGGGCACAATACCAGTCTCAAGACTTGTGGTCAAATGTAAACCCCTCCTTGGCTATTACACAAAGGAGAAGGACCTAGGTGTTACACTCTCTTCAGGGGGTAGCAGCTTAACACATGATCTGGCCTTCTCCCTACAGGATGTGAAACAGAATTATTCAAAATCCCTGCAGAGCCTGGTATGAGACTCCGGTATTCTCCCTATCCTTCCAGATGTCCCTTACAGACCCTTTTACTCAATTTTTTTGCTATTGGTGAGACCCCTTTTGGCAATAACAGTTTTACTAAAATACTTAAATAAATACAAGTACAACTAAAATGAGAATATTAATTTGGGTTACAGTATGCAGGAAAATAAAATGTAAACATCTACAATGAAAACACACTAACACTGTTAGCTAGTCTACCTGAGGTATAAAGATTTCAAAGTCCAGAGAATCTCTTGTTTGCAAAAATTTCAGCCTTTCTGTAGCCTTTGGTTCTTAGGCATTCTCTGTGCTGACAGGTGTTCTCTGTGGTCAGGAGGAAGGAGTCCAAACAGATTGGCAAAAAGGCCCTGAGTGTCTGTGCTGGAGAGTTTATATAGAAGATCACCCTCCCGTCTGTGAATAAAGACAGGCCCTTCCAGGTCAGTGAATAGAGGTTGGCATTTCCCTTTTTAGGCCACCGGGTGTCACTCTTGTGCTTCCCCAAAGTTTTATTTTCCTGATAACCTTTGCTGGGTCAGATTCCTATAGTTAGACCAGGTTTTACAATCTCACACAGACCTGTTAGTAGGATGTTTCCTGGCACTTATAAAAAAAAAAATCAGTGTACTGTGGGAACATTTTCAGTCACCTCTTGTCTAAGACTATTTCCCTGTTGATCTTAAGGGTTTACAACAGTGGAAATAAATTTTCTCATCCTTGGATTTTGAACTGGCTTAATTTAATTAGTTATAAGGAAGATCCTGTAAGTTGTATAATTATACAAGCTGATTGTATTACTTCTGTTTCCCTTGGCCAGTTAATATTAGAGGAATACTGTCTGATCATGTATCCACAAGCTTTTTGACAAGAATTTGTCAGACTCCTGCAAGCAATGCTGGCCTTGTAGGTCATAGGAAGGTCAAACCCTTTTTTTAAAAAAAAAAAACATTCTTTTCTGTATGTATCTTTGTTGACACTAGCATGTACATAGAATTACATAAAAAACATGTATACAACAGAATAATATCTACATGTAAGGGCTAGCAGTGGGGTAGCTCACAACAGTCTCTTTTCTTCCTGCTTTTGCTTACTTGCCTACACAGAGGTTTGTTGCCTTCACTATCCCAGCTTTTAGTTTCACCCACTGTTCCTCCACTTCACCTTATCCCCCCCCCAGCCAGGATATCCCTGAGGCATTCCCTCATCTTTGTAAAACTGGCCCTTCTGAAGTCCAGGACCTTTGCCTTGGTGTGCTTCACTTCTGTTGCAGATCTTATATCAAGCCACACTGAATGGTGATCACTGTTCCCCAGGTGGCTAACCACCATGACTTCTGCAACCCTGTCCTGTTAGAGAGAACAAAGTCCAGAATTGCTCCCTCATGAGTGGGCTCCCTCAGAAGTTGCCTGAGGAATACCCCCTGCATGGAGTCTAGGATGTCCATGCTCCTGGCTGATGCTGCAGCAGGGATGCTCTAGTCTACATCCAACAGGTTGAAGTCCCCCACCAGCAGCACCTCAGCCTTATTTGCCATCTTTTGAATGTCTTCCAGCAGAACCTTATCCATCCCCCCACCCCCATGCTGGAGTGATAGATAGCTAGATAGATAGATAGATAGATAGATAGATAGATAGATAGATAGATAGATAGATAGACAGACAGACAGATAGACAGACAGACAGATGAACAGTTAAGCAAATAAATAAATAAATGATAGAGGAAATATATTTTTGTGGAAGCCAGACTCAGATAGCTGAGAAAGAATAAGCTTTCCACAGACCTTGTCCACATCAAGGAGGAGGATATGGTTCAGTAATTACCTAGGAAGGAAGAGTTGGGGGGGCTTTTCCTGTTTAAAGGACTGGGGAGTGACCCAAGCCGAAAAAGAGAGATTTAAAAGAGATTAAGAGGAGCAGCAATAGCCAGCACAGAGAGATAAAGGTGATTAGTATCCCACCCATAAGGGCTGTGCCCCATAGAGGGATTAAGGCAGTAAGGCAGCAAATGTGGTAAAAGAAGAGACCAGTGAAAGACAAAATATGCTGGGGTAGAGGTATGGGGATAGTGAGCATTTGGGTGAGACAGGGCATGCAAAGGGAGATGGGATAGGAGGAAGAAGTAGGGAGAGAAACACAAGAGGGAATAAATTGTTAAATGTGTTGGTGAGTTTCCTAACTTGAGGATGGGGAGGCAGACTGTGTATTGGGTTGAAGAAGGGGAGTGAACCACCTTACAGAACCTATCAGGGAAGTAGGCTATTCTGAAGGCTGTAAGGAACATGAACGCCTGTGGCCTCCCTTTGGCCTTAGTGCTGGCTGCTACTTAGTTGTTTGTATTCTTAACAAGCCTTCAGCAGAGTCTGAGACTTTGTGAAGGTACCAGGAAGAGTTCTGAGCTTGGAGTAGGTCAGTGACCTCAGCAGAGATCCAGGGAAGGTGGGACCCATGGACACAGTACCTCCTTAGAGGGGCATATTTGTCCTGTGTTGCAATGTATTAGTCATAAAAGATTATAGAACAACATCTATATCAGTACATAATGTGAGTGTTGTCAGTGGCCCTAGATCATCTAGCAGGGAAGGGAGGTTCAGTCACTTGAGTGACCTAGACTGGTCAGACTTCGGTGAGACTTTAATAGGGATGGGCAAAGTGCGGTTGGATTTGGATTTTGTTCATATTTGTCAGATCCACCATGAAGCTGGATTTGGTTTTGTAAAGGATTTGGACTTAGATTTGCCTGGTCTGGGCATATATTGATAAGTGGTAGAAAATTACATTTTCTTGAGAAAAACACAGTACTACAGAATGTAAAGGAACAGTAGCATAACTGTACAGAGTACACTGTGTGAGATACACTGTATACTGCTGTTTAAAAATTAATTGTTTTTGTCACCCTACCTCCTTCCAACCCGTCTTCACAACACCCAGTTTTAGTTTATTTCCCGTCTTTCTCCTTTGTGTTCATTATTTTTGTTATAGTATTATCTTCTTCTGTTGTAAATTCTATGCAACTTCTTGAGTTGTAATGATTTCTTAGTTCATCCTCCTTTGAGCTTCCAGCTCATCCTCCCCAAACCGCTTTCATTCTTCAGTATACCCTTCCTCCTTTCAGTCCACCTCCCAATCCCCACTTTCAGTTTCTCTGTTCTCTGTCTTGTGCTTTTTTAAAATTCCTTTTCATTTCCTAATCTTCTTGATTTGTAACTTGTCTTCTAGTAAAATCAGCTCATCCTCCCTTACTTATTTTTTCAGCCCAAAGTCCAAATCCCATGATCATTTGTGACCCTCCTCCCTGAGAGTCCCATCACCTCAACCCCACTTTCATTTTCTGCCCCCCATCTGCTTAGTTTTTTTACTTTTGTTTTTGCTTATGGTTTTCTTTTCATCATCCGTGACCTCTCCTCTCCCTCCCAAGTTGTTCTGAGTCCCCCAAACCCTATTTTTGATTTTTTTTCTCTCAATTTTCTTTTAGTTTAAGCAACTTTATTTTTTTTTTTGCTTGGTTTCTTTTCCTTTCATCATCTATGACCTCCCTCTCCCTCTGAAGTAAGTTGCTGGAAGCCTGCCCACTCTGTGTCATGCTACAGCCTGCTGCATGCTGCCCTCCATCCCTGTCAAGTGATCTTCCTACTGCTTGTCTTGTTGATAATGTTGTGGAACTGCAGCATGGTCCCCTTTTATACCATGGTTTGCACCGCTATACTGGGGTGTAAAGGGCCGCAACTGCAATCAGACACCCTTTCACCTCTCCACTCGGTCTCCAAAGCCAGTCACATGACTGGCATACTGGCATTACATGCCTGGTAAACAGACTAGGTAGCTGGGGGAAGAGATCAATACAAAAATTAAATCCAAAGCCAAACAGACAGTGTTTGGCTCGGGGCTTGCTAAGATCAAGCAGTATGAGTTTGGAGCAGCTCAGGTTCGGGGGGGGATTAGTACATCCCTAGGCTTTACTGCATGAGATCTTAGGGATGCAGGAGACACTGCAATGGTCAATGGTCATTGAAATCATCTGATAGGGTGCCAGTGGAAATAGTGCAGTAGGGGTGTGAGAACAGGGCTCAGTCAATACTGGAGTAATAGGTGGAGTGCGGGTTATAGCAGGTGGCCTCAATAATGAGCTGCTTGAGATTGAGGGACTCAATCTGGTAAGTCATGTGTTTGCTGTGGGAGAAAACCAATTTATATTTAGATTCCCAAAGACCAAGAGCTCACCTGAAACTGAGATGGAGGACATGAATGAGAGTGTGACAGGACTGGTGTAAGGCTTAGCTTTGCAGGAGGCATAAATGGTTCAGATGAAAATGGGAAGTGAGCAGGGGAAAGAGAGCCTGCACAGGAGAAGTTCATGGGAAGAGGGGATGCCAGAATGATATACAACTTCAAATTTAAGGCTGTGGCATACAGTATGTACAGAAGAATTCCTCCACCAGGTTTTTAGTGGTCTTGTCTGTGAATTGCTTAACTGACAGTCCAACTTCTATATCACTGATCTGGACAGAGGGCCAGGTTTTGTAATGATCAAGACAGGGGGACTGTAGTGCACAGCCCACAGCCTCAGCTGGTAAAGCTGCTGGGGTAGACTCTTACAACTGGATTTTCAAAGCAGTTTTTTTTAAGTAAGTCCATGTTGTGTCAGACTTTTAGTGCAAGGAGACTTGCATTATGCAACTGGGATTTTCAATAAAGTGCATTAGAGACATCCTGCTATAGAAACATAGAAACATAGACTTTGACGGCAGAAAAGGACCACTTGGCCCACCCAGTCTGCCCATTTCCCTACCTACTGGATAAGCTGCAGATTCTAGTTAACCAACAGCCTGCTTCCTGCAACCCCACACTATAATTGCTTTGTGTCTGTCCCAAGCATGTTTGAATTTCCCCACTGTTTTAGACCCAACGACCTCCTCAGGAAGGCTGTTCCATGTATCCACCACTCCCTCTGTGAAAAAGAATTTCCTCACATTACCCCTGAGCTGTCCCCCCTCTGTCTTTAAACTGTGCCCCCTTGTTCTTACACATCTCTTTTTCAGAAAGATGCTACCCTCCTGGACTTTGTTGATTCCCTTGAGGTACTTGAACGTTTCTATCATGTCCCCCGTCCCTCCTTTCATCAAGGGTATACATATTAAGCTCTCTCAGTCTCTCTCTTCATATGGTTTCTGATGTAGACCCTGCACCATTTTAGTTGCCCTCCTCTGGACTGCTTCCATCCTGTCTATGTCCTTGTAGATGAGGTCTCCAAACTGCACACAGTACTCAGATGGGGTCTCACCAACTGTCTTATAGAGGGATAATCACTCCCCTTTTTCTACTTGTGATGCCCCTTCCTATGCATCCCAGTATCCCCCTGGCTCTCCTTACTGACTTCTCACATTGCTTACCCACCTTTAGGTCATCTGATATGACTACTCCCAGGTCCCTTTCCATTTTTGTTGTTGTTAGTACCTCCCCTGCTATTGTGTACTCTTCTCCTGGGTTTTTGTTTCCTAGGTGCATTACTTTGCACTTCTTTGCATTGAATCTAAGTTGCCATATGTCTGACCATTCTTCCAACCTTGCCAAGTCCCTTCTCATCTTTTCTACCCCTCTTGTGTATCAACTCTGTTACAGATCTTTGTGTCATCTGCAAAGAGGCATACCTTTCCCTCCAGACCCTCTGCAATGTCACTTATAAAGATGTTAAAGAGGATTGGACCCAGTACTGAGCCCTGAGGTACTCCACTAGTAACCCCCCTTTCTTCGGAATGTGTTCCATTCACTATTACCTTCTGTGTCCTGTTGTGCAGCCAGTTCACTACCCAGGCTACCACCCTGGGACCCACTCCCAGGCTGGCTAACTTGATTATTAATCTTTTGTGCGGGACTGTGTCAAATGCTTTGCTAAAGTCTAGGTAGGCCATATCCACAGCCCCTCCCTGGTCTATTACTTTGGTCACCCAGTCAAATAAATCAATTAGATTAGTCTGACATGACCTTCCTGCTGTAAATCCATGTTGCTTTGGGTCCTGTGCTCCGCTGACCTCTAGGTGCTCAACAATTCTTTCTTTCAGAAGTGATTCCATCATTTTCCCTACCACTGAGGTCAAACTTACAGGTCTGTAGTTTCCTGCTTCTGCCTTGCTCCCACTTTTGTAAAGGGGAATCACATCTGCCCTCCTCCAGTCCTCAGGTACCACCCCATCCTGTCATGATTTGTTAAAAAGTGTGGCCAGTGGTGTCACTAGGTCCCCCCTTAGTTCTTTTAGGATTCTGGGGTGAATCCGCTCAGGCCCCATTGCTTTGTCCACCTTGAGTTTTGGAGTTCTTTCAGGACTCTTTCTTCTGTGAATGGACTGGTATCAACCCCGTACCCAGAGTGCTTCTATTGTCTGGTTTAGGTAACTCTCCTCATCTTCTTTTGTGAATACTGAGCAAAAGTATTCATTCAGTATCTCTGCCTTTTCACTGTCTCCTCTGCCCACCTCCCTCTCCTTTATTAATCTTCACTATCCCTCCCTTAACCTTTCTATGCTCCCTAATGTACCTATAAAAGGTTTTATCCCCCTTTTTGACCGAGTTGGCTATTTTTTCCTCAGTTTGTGCCTTTGCCATTCTGACTGCCTTTCCTACTGCTTTCTGCTTTAATTGATACAGTTCCCTGTCGTGCTCCCTCTGTGATTCCTTATACTTTTTGAATGCAGCCTTTTTCTCCTTAACCTTCCCTGGCACCTCTTTTGAGAACCATAGTGGTTTTTTACTCCACTTTGTTTTCTTTATTTGTTTTACACAAAGACTTGTTGCCTCTATGATGGCAGTTTTGATTTTTCTCCATTGTTCTTCCACCCCTCCTATTTGGCCATTTGCTAGTGCATTCTTCGGGTGTTCACCCATTTTGCCAAAGTCAGCCCTTCTAAAGTCCAGTATCCTTGTTTTTGTATGGCTTATCTCCATGGTTGTGCTCATTGTGAAGCACACTGTGCAGTGGTCACTTGTTCCCAGATGTCTACTGACTTCTAAATTTGTGATCCTCTCTCCATTTGAGAGTACCAGGTCTAGTATTGCTTCCTCCTGAGTGGGTTCCAGCACTAGCTGTCTAAGGTCTGTCTCTGCAGGGCATTGAGAATGACCTGCTCTTGGATGTGGCTGCAGTACATGTCCTCCAATTAACATCTGGCATATTCAGGTCCCCATCAACAGTATCTCTCCTTTTTCAGCCATTTTGAGAATGTCCTCTATCATTTTCTTGTCCATTTCCTCCCTTGAGACGGGGTCTGTATACAACCCTGTGCAGATTGCGATGCCATTCCCCATCTCCAAGGTAACCCAGAGTGCCTCTTGTCCTCCCCCTTTACTTTTTAGTTCTGTAGCTTTGATCCCTTCCCTTATGTATAGAGCTATTCCACCTCCTCTTTTGCCTTCCCTGTCCCTTCTGTAGATTGTGTACCCTGGTATGTTGACATCCCATTCATGGTTCTCGGTGTACCCTGTTTCTGTGACTGCCACAATATCCAATTGTTCATCTTCCATCAAAGCTTCTAGCTCAGAGAGCTTGTTTCCCAGACTACGGACATTAGTAGTCATTGCCCTCCACTTAATGTTGGCTTGATCCTTTTTTCCCCATCCCTGCTCTTATTGCTCTTATCTATTTTACCATTTACCCCCATCCTGCCCTGTGTTGAGCTCTGTACCTCAGTGTTTACCCTACTACCTGCCCTGTTTTGTGGAGGGAGGCTTGACTTTTCCTGCCTTTTATCAGTACCTCCCCCCTTATCTAGTTTAAAAGCTTGCCAAGGAAGCATTTAAACCTGTCACCTAGGAGCTTGGTCCCCTTTGTGGACAAATGCAGACCATCATACCAGTATAGACCTTTATCTCTCCAGGTGGACCCCCAGTCCCCAATGAAGCCAAAGCCTTGTGCTCTGCACCAGTTTTGCAACCATTCATTAAACTGCATGGTGTGCAGTACCCTAGCCTCATTCCTGCCATGGACTGGTAGCACCTCTGAGAAGGTTACCGTGCTTACTACCCATCTGAGACCCCTCCCCAACTCCACAAATTCATTCTGCACTGCACTGATCCCATGCTTAGCTAGGTCATTTGTCCCAAGGTGGACAATGATATCTAGTTCTGTCTCCTGTGATGCTGCTTCTACAATTGTGAGGATTCGCTTCTTGTCCCTCCAAGCCATGGCACCAGGCAGGCAGCTTACTTCCTTCTCTCCCTTCCCCAGTTCTACCCCCCTAACAATTGAGTCCCCTATCAGTAGCTGTTTCCTTCCCCTGTGGTGTCCCTTGCCACACTTTTGTGGGTCTCCCTTGTGGATGTCCTCAGCATTCTTCTGGGTCTCCACTGAGGGTGCCATCATAGAGGAACCTTGCTCTGCCAGAATGGCATCTGATTTGTGTAGAGGTACAACTGGGGGGCTTCACCTCTGGTCCACCACCTGCACCCTCCCAGAACCCACTGTGGTCCTACTGCTCTTCATACTCCAAAACATCTGACTCAGTGTTTGTGGCAGTGGTGCTCTTTGGGAGGGGGAGGCCTCCTTAGTCCTTGCTAGTTCAGCCTGGAGGTGGGCACCCTCCTCTCTCAGAGCTGACAGTTGCCTACAAATAGGACAGCAACGCAGTTTCCAGAATGTTTCCCGGAAAACTGCTGCCCCACAGCCAGTGCATTGCACCACTCCCCACTTGTCCCGCTCCCTTATTCTATACAATATATAATTATATATGTATTATTATTTGTTTTGTGTAACTACTCTTTATGCACGTTGCAGAGTTATTAGGAATATGACAGTTCTGCCCCAAGACCTACTGAGGAGAGTGATGTCAGAACTGTGGCTATAAAGGAAATGCCACACCTGGGGATGGGGTGGGGAAGGGTGGGTGGGTAGTGCACAGCCACTGGTGACTGTTAGAAACAATCAGATACACAACTGCTCCACCACCCTGGTGAGTACTGTCCTTTATAGTAATATAACTAACACCACAATTTACTAGACCATGGCTCCAACACAAACTAAACCACTCTACTGAGTCCAAGGATAAAATGAACTCACCTCAGCCAGCAGAACACTTAAAATGTTACAAAAATATCCTTCAAAATGCTAGGTCTCAACCCCGCAGACTCAAGCAAATTCAGTTGTATCTCACTCTGGTTATAAAATTACTACCCTTTTAAAGGAATCCTGCAATTCTCTGCTTAATGCCAATAAGGAAAAATACAAATAAAACTTTTTGTAGAAAGTGTATCTCACTTCTTACCCAGTGCTCTGCAGTATTATGCCTTAATCAGGTTTCCAGGGCCTAAATGGAGTTGCAGTTTGTTCTTTGCAGTAAGTTTGAGCTCCCAACAGACACTTTAAAGTCAGTGTGACTGGCTTCTAACTGTGAAGGATGTCTAAGATAAGCTCAGAGCTGAAACCCCACCCAGAGCCAATTGATTGACTAGTGACACCTGTGATGTAAGCAGGCCTTTTCAATGCAGACAGACTGCTATGTCTGATTCCAATACACAAAACCTTTCAGTGAAACCAGGGCTAAAAAATTAACTTCTCAGCCAGCAGGACGCTTAAAATGTTACAAAAATATCCTTCAAAATGCTAGGTCTCAACCCCCGCACTCAAGCAAATTCAGTTGTATCTCACTCTGGTTATAAAATTATTACCCTTTTAAAGGAATCCTGCAATTCTCTGCTTAATGCCAATAAGGAAAAATACAAATAAAACTTTTTGTAGAAAGTGTATCTCACTTCTTACCCAGTGCTCTGCAGTATTATGCCTTAATCAGGTTTCCAGGTCCTAAATGGAGTTGCAGTTTGTTCTTTGCAGTAAGTTTGAGCTTCCAACAGACACTTTAAAGTCAGTGTGACTGGCTTATAACTGTGAAGGATGTCTAAGATAAGCTCAGAGCTGAAACCCCACCCAGAGCCAATTGATTGACTAGTGACACCTGTGATGTAAGCAGGCCTTTTCAATGCAGACAGACTGCTATGTCTGATTCCAATACACAAAACCTTTCAGTGAAACCAGGGCTAAAAAATTAACTTCTCAGCCAGCAGGACACTTAAAATGTTACAAAAATATCCTTCAAAATGTTAGGTCTCAACCCCCGCACTCAAGCAAATTCAGTTGTATCTCACTCTGGTTATAAAATTACTACCCTTTTAAAGGAATCCTGCAATTCTCTGCTTAATGCCAATAAGGAAAAATACAAATAAAACTTTTTGTAGAAAGTGTATCTCACTTCTTACGTGAGTGCTCTGCAGTATTATGCCTTAATCAGGTTTCCAGGTCCTAAATGGAGTTGCAGTTTGTTCTTTGCAGTAAGTTTGAGCTTCCAACAGACACTTTAAAGTCACATTTCTTTGGTCTAATGTGCATCACATTTGGGGCCTCATTCATGCATCTTCCAAGCTGCTTGCACCTAGAATTTGATATAAGCTGCCATAAAGCACCTCACATTATAGTTTGTGGATGCATCCCCAACCACTCATGGTGTTTCCTTCAGTTGCACATGAGGTACTGTACTCTTGTTTCCATAAGAGTGTCTCAGGCACTGAGCCACAATAACAGGCTTCTCGCTAAGTGCTCACACCATCATCATTCTAATTATTATTTTGTTTTTTAAAAAGTAACCTATAATAAGTTTATGGGTCCATTTGGAAGGCCTCTTATGGATCACAGAGTGTCATCTGTTACATCCTTAGGACTGCAAAACTACTCACCTTTGGTTCCTAGTCCAATGTCCTAAGATCATGTGAGTGACACTCTATATCCATAAGAGGCCCTCCAACAAGACCCATAAACTTATAATAAAGTATAATTGTGTAAAATGGTCTAAGCTCACCAGCAGCCCTGAAGTTTTAGCTCACACCTAAACCACCATCCTTGCACTGATGCTTGAACTCTTACCCCTGACAGTTACTTGAAAAATGCTCAGCTCTTTAGAAAACATGGGAGGCGGGAAGGAAGGGTGGGACCAGTGTTTAGCTCTACTTCACCCAACAGCCATGGCAGATGGGTTGTCAGGAGCAAAGGGGTGTGAGACCTGTGGCTATGAACAGGTACTGATTAAGATGGCGGAGCAGGGAGGGGTCAGAGAGAAAGAACATAGCACAGCATCTAGACTGAGACAGAGAGACAAGAGGAGACCAAGGTGATTGAGGAAGGGGAGGGAAAGGTGGAAAGAGAGAAAGGAGAAGGGTTAGTGGGAAAGATGAGTCAGATGTAAAGTTGAGATGGAGGTAGATAAAAAGTAGATGGGACATATGGGGCAAAATTAAAAAGAAGAAGGGGACTGATGCATTGTCAGGGGATGCAAGTTATAGAAACTAGAGACAGGAACGGCTGTAGAATTCTCTTTAAGGGGTAACAATTTTGTCAAGGGATTAGCACTTCACTACAAATGTGTAGTTCCATTTTGAAACTCAAATTAGGCTTCAGCAACTATGGTTTGCTGGTTTAAGAGGTGATGGCTGCTACTCTACTACATAGCTGAATCCACTAAATCCAGTTGTGGAGTCAAGCCTACAGGAGTGGAGGGACACATGTAAATGTGTTTAGAAGTCTACACAGGTAACGCTTTATTTAAACATAGATACTAGTAGCAAGTTCAGCTACTGATAAACAAATTACTAGAGCAGACATAACTGCAGATTCAGTCAGATTGAACAAGCCAGTGCAAGCTAGTTAATTCAGAGGAGTATAACATAACAAAAACTAAATTAAACAGACCACAGGGACTAACTAAGCAATAAAAGTGCCAGGGAACTGCAACTTAGTTAGGCAGGCTAGTACGATCTAGCTAAGCAAAACAACACTGTGAAGGGCTACTAGACAGATACAGTGCAGCAGTAACATTTTACAAAGAATAAGATTAATGAATATCAATTTGGATAGGCAGGGGACACCAGCATGCAAATACAACCGTATGTAAGTAGGAACCTGCCTTATCTCAGAAGATAAAGCACGGAATTTAAAAATCTTGGCTGGGGCTGTAGTAGATGGAGAAAGAGGAAGTATTTGTTGTGGTGGTGGAGAACAGTTGGTTATAGTCCCCGTGGAGGTGGTAAGTCATGCAGACCAGTGTCTACTGGCTACTGACCCCAAATTGGGGTGCTAGAGTCATTGAGGGGTGATCTTGCAGAGTCCAGGTGGCAGGGCAGGGGGAGGCTGCTGGCAAGGGTCCTCTTAGACATCACACAACTCAGTTTCTTGTTAACATAATCCACAGAAGGGAGTGCTTGAGCAGACTGTATGAAGCTGATAATCTATTTTTTCTTTCTAATTCTGTCACTAAAATATAGTGACCAAAATGTTTTATTTGAAAATGTTTGGGGCTGCCTGATAAGCCAGCAGAAGCACATTGTGTTTCTGTGCCTGTGATCTGGGTTTCCAAGTGAGCTTGGGGATCCAGGATCAGTGTAGCATGGGCTGTGGAGTGTTGACAAGTGCAGAGCAAGCCAGCCCAAGTTGAGAGATGTGATATCCAAGCTTCAGCATCACAACAGCACATCATGGTGGGCCAAGGACCCTGCTCCATCATGAAGGGTGGCATCAGCCAAGAGTGTGCTGTGATTATCTGAGGCCCTTGACAGCATGGCTCAACATCCAGGGAGGTTGGAGGGACAGGAACAAAGGGTACAAAAAAACATTGCTGCTGGGATTATGGCAAGTGGTGTCTTTGGGCCCTTGGAGGCATGGACCTCCTCTGGTGGGAGCAGATAGACTAGCAGTGGACAGGACTGGAGATGCTGCCACAGGGTAAGATCTAGGCTTGAGGACCGGGTGAATGATGATGATGATGATGATGATGGAGAAACAACTCCATTGGAAAAATAAATAAAATGTCCTAACTGCATAAAGTAGGTGATACTGCAAGCGATTTTATTTGTGCTGTTAATTTACCTCTGATGTAGCAGTGCTGTGTGCTATGCACTGTGGCTTTCAAATTCTCCTAAAATGTTTTCCTAAAAGCATTTTGTATTTATGCAAAAGGACAGCTCAAGTCAAAACTGTAATGCTGCCCTCTCACAGAAGCTCTGTACAGCTGCACTACTCATAACAGGGCAAGTACTGACGTACAGCAAAAGACACCAGAATGTAAGACTTTTTAAAGGCTTGTTTTATGTGATTAACATTGTTTATTCTTACATTACACAGTATTGTAGGAGTGAAAAAAAGGAGTTAAAAATACCCAGTATTTAAACCAGGGCAGAATATTTCAAAAATAGAAGAGCTGCATTTAACATATCATGTGCCTGAGCAATGAAAGGCCAAAGCAAGTTTTCTACAGTACCTTCTATTTCAGCATCAAGAACGCCACCCCAAGGCTGGAGAGCATTACAACAGTAATCTAAAAAAAAAAAAAAGCAAAAAATCTACACACGCCTGTTTCCAAAGACAGAGTGCTTTTCAGCAGGCATCACTTCAGTTCCAGCTGGCCCACTGGGTTAGTGTTAGCAAGGTCTCTAAAAATAAACTGAGATGAAGGACTGGTTCATTGAAACCTTACTCCAGTGATCAAAGAGATTTCCACAGGCACTGCCAGAATGAAAGGCACATCTATTATTTGAACCCCCCCATCTAGAAACTAGCAGGCTCCTCCAAAATGTTCTCTTCAAAGTGCAGAAGTGGCTGGTTTGTTTGTTTTTCATGAGATTTTCAGGGAGCCTGGAAGTTGCTTGTTTAGCAGTTACCTAATGGTAATGAAGGGAGAGGAGAAATGAGCTCTCTTGAAAATGTGTGTTTCATGTTCAAGGGCTTTTTCTACTTGGTGTAGTTCATTGTTTTTTATCCTGTTTCACAATCCCTGTAGGACTGCAGCTGCTGCCATTTCTGTGCATCAACTGCTTCAACACATCTCATGCTAAGTGACCAGTTGTTTTGAAATGAATAAATGTGAACTGTCTTTTGAATAATTTCCTGTGTGTGTTTTTGTTTTGTTTGTTAAATAGAAATCATTTGCAAAAGACTGTGGAGAAATTTACCTCATAACTGGACAGACAAAGCAGAGAATATGATACCTTTTATTCTCCAAGCATGTACATTGCAATACTTGTGTTTTCAGCGTTTATAGGTACAGAATTCTGCTGTATGCTGCCTTGCATCCTGGCAGTCTTCACTGTCCTTTTCCTTTGGTTTACCTCTGTGAGCACAAAACCCTCCCTATATTTGTAACTCAGGTGTGAATTTGCATGCATCTATAAAACAATTTGGGATACTGTCTGTATGAAAGATGCTATATAAAATTTAATTGTACTATAATAAATGGTATCACACCTTCTTCCAAGTTATTCCATTTGTACAAGGACCAATATGGTTAACTCCTAGACAGACATTGTAACCTTGCAGCTGTTCCTTTAAGGCTGCTTCTACTCTTTGGCAGAAATAGGCTCACAGTAACTGCAGATACTTGAAAATCAGCCTGACCTAGTGGTTCTGGTTTATCATTTGTGAGACTTGGGGAATGATTCTCAAATCCTGACTCCACTGCATTTGGCTGGTGGCATCCAGGATGCAATGGGGGATGGGCAACTGGCATGCCTGTTCTTGTAGCTCTTACAGCGGAAGGTCTGATAGTATTGACATTGTGGATAACTGCACAACACCAGTCATCCTCCCTCACCTAGGACTGATGCAGTGGCTTTGAAGTTGATTGGATGATAGAAAGGTTCAAATGAACTAAAATCTCGTCTTGCATATATGACTGAATGTGGGAAGGGACTGCTATGTGGTCCAGATAGCCATGTACTCAATGCCACAGATGCAGTGTTACCTCATGACTTTTGCCTATGTTGTGCCATGTTTACAGGAGCATGCCACGATGTGAACAGTCACAGCCTGGTATTGTGCCTGTTAACATCTGGAATGATGATTTGCAATGTGCCACACTCTTGAGGGAACTTCTCTCATATGATGATATCTGTTAGGTGCTGTGTACAGTAGTTTTGGGCAATAGCCCAGATCTGTGGGTACAAGCCGCTCATTTTACGCCAGTCACAGCTGAGACTGAGAATTGTTCCCCAAATCTGTTTCAGGCATCATCATTTCTACCCATTATTACAACTGAATTTTTTTTTCTTACTTAGAATAGTATTCATTAAGCTCCTGGTTTAAAGAGCGAGAATAATAACAATTCACCCCAAACTTAACAAGCCTTGATCAATGTCAATCATGTTCACTCTCGTGTGCTAGTAGTGCAACTGTTATGCTCAGTTAGTGATGGTGGGGAACCTCTGTGGGGCTGGTCAACTTAGATGTGCAGAGACTTTTCAGTCTGTAAGACTGTAAGTGTGAACTGACCATATATCATACCTTCTACCTCTAAATAAACATTTATGCAAAGGTTAGATAAGTATTTTTCACTATCCTCAACCAAAGAAACAATACTACATCAGCTTTCACAAACTGCTGATGACATCCCAGTTACATGCACTGAACCCAGCTGCTTAACTAAACAAGTTTTATAGTGAAGTTGGTATGCTTAGTTAGTGATGGATGGGACATTGATTAAAATAAGAACTTACCTGCTCCAATGGAGTTGTGGAACTTGAGGACAAGGAGAAGATCTGGAGACACAAAAGGTCCTAGAGGAGGACAATTGATGGTTAGAAATAAATAACAGGGATACATATTTGACAGAAGACAGATTATGTGTGGCAAGACATAGGGTAGTAAAGGTGAAATACATTAAGATAAGAAAAGAAACTGACAGACAGAGGAGATACAGCGTGACACAAACAACTAGCACTGCTCTGGCTCTATTACCCTGAGCATACCAGCCTGCTCTGGCACTAGTACCATTCCTTTGAGCCCTATTCTGGCACTATTACCCCAGCACCTGCCAGCCTAGATCTGGCACTACTGTTCTCTGGCCTACCAGCTCTGCTCTGACACTATTACCTCTAAGCCTACCAGCCCTACTCTGGCACTGTTGCTCCTATGTCTACCAGTTCTGCTCTGGCACTGTTACCTCTAAGCCTTCCTGCCCAACTCTGCCACTATTGCCCATAAGCTAACAGCCCTGCTCTGGCACTACCGTCCCTGAGCCTACCAGCCATACTCTGCCAATATTGCCCATAAGCATACCAGCCTTACTCTGGCACTATTGGCTCTGTGGTAGAAGCCTTAACCTTGCACTATTACCCCTGAGCTTGCCAACCCTGCTCTGTCATAATTACCCCTGAGCCTAAAAGCCGTACTTTGCCACCACTGCCATTAAGCATACCAGTCCTACTTTGCCACTATTGTCCCTGAGACTACCAGCATTGCTGTAGCACTATTGCCCATGTGGGTACAAGCCCTGATCTGGAATTATACCCCTGAACCTACCGGTCTTACTCTGCTACTACAGCCAGTCAGCATACCAGCTCTGTTCTGGTACTATTGCCCCTGGGACTACCAGTGCTGATCTGACACCATTACCCCATTGCCTACCAGCCCTGCTCTTGCACTGTTATCCTAGTGCCTACTAAACCTGTTCTTCTATTAGAAACTCTGAATCTAGTAGTTGCTTATGGCCCTATTATCCTTGAGTCTCCATCAAGGCTCTGGTGTTTATTACCCCTGAGCTTACTAGGCCTTTCTGGAGATATTATCACTAAGATTACTAACCTTGCTCTGACACTGTTACCACTGACTCCACCAGCTTAACTCTGCTTACCAGCCCTGCCTTGCAGCTATTGCCACTGAGCCTAAGTCACAAATCACATGCTTGCTGGCCAGGTATGGGCGCAACTATGGAAAGCAAAAAACAGAGTAAACATAAAGATGACACACACTGCTGCTAATATATCAAATAAATACAGGAATAACACCAGGTACTGCAAAAAAGGTACATGAATTTATTCAGGTGCACAGCAAAAGAGTACAGCACAAACCATGGTGCTTCACATCTGTACATGATGCTTTGTCTGGCGAATGGGGTAGCAGCAGAACCAATAGCTTTAAATAGCTGCATATTAATGACAGATCAGCAGAAAATATAACATTGTATGTCTAAATGAGGAGAGCACTATTAAACCCCATAATGCATGACAGACGTCAAGAGTGAAATGTGTAATATAAAACTTGAGAGCACAAATGACTAAGGCATTGCATGACATATGGAAATCCCTCTGTGCTTAACAAACTGAACTGAAGAATCAGAGGCTGTAGACAAGAAAAAAAAAGAAAAGACAGTAATGTCAAACAGTATGTAATAAAATACACAGAATTAATATACACATCAAATATTTCTAAAACAAGTGAAACAATTTTGACAACAATGGAACAGTATCGGTTTTGTCAATTAGATCAAATGGTTGAAGGATACACAAAGTGAAAATTCACTCACCACAAGTGCAGATTAGCATCATAAAGTGTGGACCCAGACACAAAGACGCACCCAGCACTAACATCACAAAGTGTGGACAATAATATATAGAGACACACACCCAGCATAACAACACAGGGTATGTGACCTTGGTATAGAGACACATCCCACGGTGATAACACAAAGTGAGGACAGTAATATACAGAGGAACACCTGTCAGTAAGAACACAAACTGTGGACCTTGTCAGACAGAGACACTCCTGACAAGAACAACAGAAAGTGTGGACACAGAGGCACTCAACATAAACACAGACCCTAACACTGAAATACACAGTTGACTCTAGCAAAGACAAAATGCAGACCATGACACAGAGACATACATTGCACTAACAACATAATGTGTGGAACATGTCAGAGACACACACCTTACACTAACAGCACAAAGTGTCGACCCTGATGACACAGCTAACCTAGCAACATAGACTACAGACTGTGACACAGATAGACACATCTGACACCAACAACATGAAGTGTGCACTCTGACACAAAAGAGACACTCTTGATATCAACAAGCAAATGTGGTCCCAGACAGAGACAACATGTATTATTTGGCATAAACAATTTACTTGATCAGCCTAAGATAGAAATATCTGCAGGAAAGAATTTCTGGTTTAACTTGCTGCCCCACCTGTGCTACCAGCTAAGGGCAACAGCAAGAGAAAGTCCTTGCCAGGTTTGGGGATGTCAGCAGCATTGTAACCGAGAAGAGAAAGTCCCCACTGGGTCTGGGATGTCAGAGAACTCAATGGCACCATTCACATCACCATCTAAGGCAATTGTTTAACTTGCTGGGCCCAAGAACCTCAGTGACTCTGCCACTAAAAACTAAAAGACCCTGCAGAACCCAGGAGCATCAACAGCTTTGCTGCTGAATAGTAAAAGTCTACTGCATAGGCCAGCTCTAAAAAGTTTCAAAGGGTAGTGAATTACTGATCTGCAAAGTCCCTGATGGCTGCCACTGGACTAGCTGCATTGTTTGCCTCACCAGCTAAGCGCAGCAGCAAATGAAAGCCTCCACTGGGTCCAGGACATCAGTAGAATTGAAGCAGAAAAAGGAAGTCCCCTCCTGGTCCAGAGACATCCGTGGACTTACTGCACTGCCTGCATCACCAACTAAGGACAGCAGCTTGCTGGGTGTAATAACATCAGTGGCTCTGCCACAGATCAGTAAAAGTCTCCACCGAGCCCAGAGATGTCTATGGCTTTGCCACTGAGGAGTAAAAGTCTGCTACACAGGCCAGACCTAAACATTTTCAAAAGGCTGAAGGGTGGATGTTGCTATAGATAGATAGATAGATAGATAGATAGATAGATAGATAGATAGACAGACAGACAGACAGACAGACAGATAGATAGAAAAAAGAAGGATGGATGGATAGATCAGATAGATAGATAGACAGACAGACAGACAGAAAGATAGATATGAGATAGATAGGTAGACAGACAGAGAGGCAGGCAGGCAGGCAGACAGACAGACAGACACTGTAGATAGAAACAGTTTCTGCCTGTAAGTAATGGTTTGTGAATTCTTAACTTGTAGCAAATAGTCTCCCACTGTAGGTGTGCTCTGAGCTGTGCAGTCTCTTGATTCCCACAGTGTAGGTGAAATTGCACTGTGGTATATCCAGTGGACTAACTACTCTATGGTATCTCATCAAAACGGCGACTGAAATTGAGCAGCTTGAATATGAGCAACTCAATTTCAGTGCTCGTTATATGGGCTACACTGAAAGGGTAGCTGCGGAGGAACAAGAAGGCAAGCGGAACAGAAGGAGGGGGAACGGAAGAGAATGGCAGGGGAATGGGAGAGGACGGCAGGTATGTGGAAGGTAGTGTGGTGAGCAGCTGCCGAGCTGGCCATGTGGTGTGGTGTTGAGTGTGGCTGGCTACAGTGGTGAAGGTGCAGGGTTCGGGGCTAGGGAGGTGCACACTATTTTTATAGTGTGGCGGGGAGTATTTCATTTTTTACAGTTTCAGCCCCTCCTTGACATGTACCCCACCGGGTTGCTAATATTTAGTTAGGGGTGGGGGGCTGGCCCTCCGCATAACAAAATATTTGTTTTCACCCGCTTGTCATTTCTGGAGTGTATATACTAGTTTGGTTTTTCGGTGATGTACACTTGCTATTTTGTAATAGCTGTTTTAACATAGAACCCTCACCTACAGTAAAGTGTATGCACAAGGTTGGAGAATTGTAACTATGGGCTAGGGGTCTGGGGCTATTTGCTGATTATTTAGTACACTTAGTAGAAAAATTATCAGCTCCTATTTCTCTTTTAATTGTTTCCATTTTATACAGTCTGCACAGCCAGTTCACTCAGTTGGACTGAAAAATTTCTAATGGAATGACCTCCAACTGCTATGCTCTTCACCACTCCTCAGGTTACCCAAAGTCTCTACACATTCTCTCGACCCCCTACTGATTGTCCACCCTGATTCAGATATTGGTATCATCTGCGTAAACCAATACGGTACCTTCCCTTCCAGTTCTTCTGCAATGTCACTTATGAAGACATTGAAGAGGAACAGTCCCAATACTGAGCTCTGTGGTATCCCACTGGTCACTCTCCCCTCATAAGAGTGAGTGCTATTAACCACCCTCTGCCACCATCCATTATTCAGTTTCTTACCAATTCACCACTTTGGATTCCACCCTTAGGCTGCTCAGTTTCTTTACTAACACCTGTGTGGCACACAGTTGAAGGCCTGCTAAAGTCCAGATAGGCCACATCCACTGCCCTCTCCTGATCTAGTTCCCTGGTAACCCAGTCAAATAAATTAATCAAATTCATCAGGGATGCTCCCCCCCCCATGAAGCCATGCTGTCTCTGAGATTGCAGCCCAATGGATTCAAGATACTCTGCTAACCGTTCCTTTAACAGGATTTCCATTAATTTCCCCACACCTGATGTGAGACTCATTGGCTTATAGTTGCTAGCCTCATCCCTGCTGCTCTTATGGTGAGGCACCATGACTGCTCTCCTCCAGCCCTCTGGAACCATGCTTGTTTCTAGTGAGATGTTGAATGTGGTCTTCAGTGGAGGCAGCTAGTACATCCTAAGTTCCTTTAGTACCCTTAGGTGTATCCTGTTCAGTTTCATAGCTAGGTAAGTGTGAAGTTGGGATACTTCGCTGCATGGATTAATTCATGAATTCATCTCATTTTGTGAAGTTAATCCACCATGCGAAGTCCAAATTTGTGGACAACTGATAACTCCATGAAATGTGAAGTTGGGAACTCTGCCAGCAGAGTTTGGCACAGATGCAAAGTTTGCAACATTTATTACCTCGTGTCTCGTGGTCCCCCTCACTGATCACCAGCCCAGTGTTAAATAATGATCATTCTCTGGTGTCTAGTGGTCCCCCCGCCTCCATTTGCCAACTCTATGTTAAATTAATCAGTGTTATAGTACATGCTCATTGACAGCTCAGGTGGTGGCCAGCTGTGGTGGAGAGCAGAGGGCTGTGCTGGTCGCTGGCTCAGTAATGGGATAGGAGATCACGGTGGTGGGGCACTACCTGTGGAGGGGGTCCACTAGACACCAAGGAAAGATATATATTGTATTTTAGTGGCAGATTGGGGATAGGGAGGGGGGACTGCTAGACCACAAGGGAGGCATACATTTTATTGTAAGGAAGGATTGGGGATAGTGAGGAGGGACTGCTAGACCACCAGGGAATAGTTTGTCTGTAATACACGGGATCAGGATGTTGACAGGGATACACTTTATACCAAGGAAACAGTGTCTGTGTGTTGGGTGGGTGATCGGGTGGGGAGAGACCACTGGACACCCGAAGAATAGTACAAATAACACTCGGGCATGGGTGCGGGTGGGGGGAGGGACACGCTAGACACCAGAGAAAGATTTTATTTAACATTGGGCTGACAATCGGCAGGTGGGACCACTAGACAACAGGGAATGATCATTATTTAACATTGGGCCAGTAAACAGTGGGGGGACCACTAGACACCAGGGAATTATCATTATTTAACATCAGGCCACGATCAATGGGGGGGCACCACTAACCACCAAGGAAAGATTTTTTTTCAGCATCAGGCCAGCAATTGGTGGGGGGGAGGCAACCACTAAACACCAGGGAATGATCATTATCTAACATCAGGCCAGTAAACAGTGGTGGGGGGGACCACTAGACACCAGGGAATGATCATTATTTAACACTGGGGCAGCAATCGGCAGCAGAGGACCACTAGACATCAGGGAGAATTTTAGTTTGCACTTAAAAAACAAAAACAAGTAGTTGGTGAAGTCATTTTGACCAAAGGGGGGTGAAAGCTGTTGCATTTCTGTAACATTACCATTTATTCTGCATTGCAAAAGAAAATTGGTGGCCTTGACTATCGTATGACAAATTCAATTGACAAATAATGACATGTTGTTATATGTCGACTTCCCCTTTCTTGATTTTGAGGGTACAGTTCACAGAATCCATGCAGTCATTATGACTCGCAGTCCTCTAAACAAAAATGTCAACTTGTAGCCACTTAAATCCTGTTGATCTAATGACAGATATCCTAATGACACTGAAAAATAGAAATGCACCCCAGCCAGCCACACTGCTTCTTGAGTGTGACAGAGAAGTGAGAGAGAGACACACACATATTGTACCTGTGCCCAAGCTAAGAACCCTCAGCCAGCCACAGCCTCCCTGCTTCTTGAGAGTGAGAGAGAGACATTGTACCTATGCCCAAGCTATGAACCCTCAGCCAGCCACAGCCACCCTGCATCTTGAGAGTGAGAGAGACATTGTACCTGTGCCCAAGTTATACACATACAGCCACCCTGCTTCTTGAGAGTGAGAGAGGCATTGTACCTGTGCCCAAGCTATGATTCCTCAGCCACTGACAGCCACCCTACTTCTTCAGAGTGAGAGAGACATTGTACCTGTACCCAAGCTATGAACACTCAGCCAGCCACAGCAACCCTGCTTCTTCAGAGTGAAAGAGAGACACATTGTACCTGTGCACAAACTATGAACACTCAGCTAGCCACAGCCACCCTGGTTCTTGAGAGAGAGAGAGGGACATTTATTTATTTATTAATTAAAATTTCAGATAACACCTTTGAACCACAGGGCTCTTTTACAAGGTTCCACAACATGGACAAAGGACAAGTTGAGACACTAAACAGGGAAATTAATAAGATATAAACATTGCAGTACAGTTTCATAAAAGGAGCCCCCAAAGGCTTTATCAGTGATCAAATGTGATGAAATAAGAAAAAGCAATTGGAACAATACATCAGTTATTGTACACAGTATGCCTGGGATAGTTGCATGAGAGGTAGAGATATTGCAAGTGCAATAATGGGGCAGAGGTAACTTCTTGTGTGAACATAGTAGTAGGAAGGAGATCAGGAAGACAAAACAATGTCTGGGGGAAGAAGGAAGGGCTCGGTGAAGAAGGGGGGCAAGGGTTAGGTGTGAGGTAGACAGGGGAGGAACGTGATAGAATGGGTAGAGGGGAAAGGAGGGGGAATAGGACCAAATGGGGAGAGAAGTGGAGTGGATAAATCTAGTATAGGGGCCGAGAGTTTGGGAGGAGCTCAAAGAGTGATGTGGAAGCAGTGTGAGGTGGGAAGATACAGAGGGGCAAGGGAGTGGCTAGGGGAGGCAGTAGAGAGATATGAAAAAGAGATATCAGGGAGTAAGAGGGGATATGGAGAGAGTGCAATGGTGTGAGGGGAAGCCAAGAGAGCAAACATAGCAGTTTAAGTGAAGCAGTCACAGTAGGCACTGACCACCAAATGCTGGCATAGTTTGTGCTTAAAAGAGCTGAGATTTGAAGTGTTGGGGATTTCCACTGGAAGGGAGTTGAACCAGTTAGAGGCCCTTACTTTGTAGGAGTGCTGTCTTTGTGAGGTCTGGCAGCAGGGAACAGAGAAGGTTAGACTTTTGAAACTCCTGGTTAGGCAGGTGGCACAGTGAGGGGTGAGTAAAGACTGAACCCCAGGAGGCAGGAGGTCCAATGAGACCTTCTTTGCAAGGATGCAGGTCTGATACTTTAGTCTGCCCGATGGAGCCAGTTAGCCTGTTCGTAGATATCACATGTGTGGCAGAAATGAGCGGCTGAGGTGAGGCAACGACATGCCTTGTTAAGGGCTAGAACTATGCATCAGAGGGCAGTGTCAGTGGCTGATCCATACACTACAAGACCATAGTCAATTAATGAGGTAACTGAGCTCTGAATAACAAGATTTAAGGCTTCGGCCATCAATCAGTGCCTATGCCTGTAGAGCAGCCCTATGCAGATATTCACAGCTTTAGTAATGTTATGAATATGAGTGGTATACGATAGAGTGCAGTCAAGGGTCACATCCAGGTATTTGAACTGGTCAACCTGTTCCAGTGCAGAGCCTCCACTATTGTTCATTAGAAGTTGTTGGTCTTTGCATTTGTTGTGGGTACCATGGAACAGCATTGTTTTGGTTTCTGAATAATTTAGGATGAACTTGTGCGATCTGAACCAGGTTTCAACTTCTGCAAAACTTCTCTGCAGCTGCAGCTGTAGAAGAGAGGGATTAGTGTGGCTAGTGAAAATGACTGCGTCATCTGCATATACAAGAATTCTGTCATGGCAGGAGACAGAGAGGTTGTTCAAAAAGATGCTAAATAGTAAGGGTCCCAGGATAGAACCTTGGTGGACTCATGACCTGACTGGAAAGGAGGTTGAGAGGATTCTACAATTCTAACCTGCTGAGAGTGGTCACAAAGATAGCTTTGAAACCAGCGGGTGGTGTCCAGTTTAGAGTCCTAGATGTGATAATTGTCCATTTAGCAGGGAGTGGTTGCCAGTATCAAATGCCTTGGTCAGGTCAATGAAGGTGGTGCAGACCAATTGGTTGTGATCAAGGGCATGGTGGATATGGTGGTGAAATCAAGGAGTGCAGTGGTGGTGCTATGCCCTTTTCAAAATCCATGTTGCTTGGGAGACTGGAATTATATTTTCCAGATAGTCAAAGAGTTGATCAGAAAACATCCATTCCAAGACTTTGGAGAGGGGAGGATAGAGAGGTCTGTAGTTGCTTGCTAGAGTCTTGTCACCACTTCTGAGTATAGGGTCACCACAGCAGACTTCCATTTATGGAGAACTGGGAGAGCATAAGGAGCAGTTGAGAATTTTGGTAATGAGAGTAGGACTTCATCAATGGTGAGGGCAAGGAGTTTCAGGTAAGGAGTCTCCACTGTGCCTGGCCTTCCCAAGTCCTTTGAATAGGTGTTTTCTGGCTAGACCTTCAGAGATTGCCTTAAACTAAAATGGTGGGTGCTGCTGAGTTGCATCTGAGATGTCAGGTCAGCTTGCAGCAAGGGTTGGATCAAAAAGTTAGGGGGGAGCATGTGACTAAGGTTTTCAAAAGTGGTGTTGAATGCATTGGCTATGGTTACTTTATCCAAGGTGATAGAGCCATCGATGTTGAGCATTGCGGGTGTAATTTTGGAGTTTTTCCCATTTAGTTTGGAGAGGTTGCCCCAGAACTTCCTCCCATCATTCCAGGTGTTGGCAAGTACATTCCTGTAGTAGTTGGCTTTCGTTAGTTGTATAGCTGTTGTGCAGGCGTTCCTCGCTGATTTGAAGGCCTGAGTTTCAGCTAGAGTGCCAGTCGCATTAGCGCAGTACCAGAGCTGGTCCCGGCTTTTCATTTGTTTAAGGAGGTTGAGGGTCACCCACAGGTTAATAGTACCCTTAACCTTATGTTTCTTGATGAGTATCACATGCTGAGTTAAAGGTAGTAATAAATAATATTCAAGGGCTGAGCCTACAGCCTGGTCATTGTGCCTGTGCCCAAGCTATGAACCCTCAGCTAGCCACAGCCATCCTCCTTCTTATCACTGATTTATAGTAAATATGTTCTAATATCATGCACTATGGTTTTGACTTGCACTGTGGTGTGAATCCTTCCTTTACAGTTTTAAAGATGTCACTGTCACCTCACCAAATACTGACAACTGAGTTTCATTTGTTTTCACAGGTTACAGAATGTGTAACTTTGCAGGACTGCAGTACTCCTACCACCTAAAGGATAACATCTACAGGTAAGTATCACTCCTATTTCCTCTTTCATTTTTTATGTAATTTTTTCAGCCAGTGTAAAGCATTCAAGGCGGTGACATACAGGCCACATAAGATATTTTATATTCACAGATGGGACATGCATCGTACTGCAGTATGACAGGATTGTACAATGTGTTATCCTGGTCCTGAAAACCTGTGATGTAATGTAAGTACCACAGTGGGTCAGTGCGTTCACTCACTAAGCGTGAGAATTATTTTAAGGGCTTTACTAATAGCTGGGCATTTTAAGCTGGATATAACAGAAGACAGGAACAGCCACACTGGGAACTGAATGTGGGGTGCACTGAACTCGCACTAATTTCTTCATCATCTGTTTGTAGATAACAATGAGGTGCTGCAGACTGTCAGAGGTGGTATCTTCCAACCTGAAGATGGACAACAGTTAGGAATGGATGTGCTGAAGACCTGGAAAGAAGACAAAAATATTAATGAAACTTGTTTTCAAATATACCTCCCCCAAAACAAAATATTTACCTTTCATGGATTAACATTGTTCGTACAGCTGAAGTCAACAATCAGACACATGGGGAACACATGTGCAGCAGCAACATGGCTTCATCAATATGGTCATAAATCTGAGTGCTGTGGCCTGAGAATATAAAATAAAAGAACAGTAATGATAAATGTTTATAATTGACTCACTCACAGCTGTAGTCCACCCCCACCACCAGAAAAAAATTTTTAATTTTACATTACCACATTTGATGGTGACACAGATGTTTGACATGTGAATGTGACCATGGCCCACACAACAGTAAAGGGGAAACATTCAATATGTATGATGATGATTCCCTGCAAAGGAACAACACGATGGACTGCTTACAACAAAAAACAAGATTTAATACAAATTAAATGGAAGTGTGTCTGAAAAAACATGACAGTGACACATACACTAACTTACCAGTGTTGGTATGAATACGCACACATAGGGCAGCATGTTCAGTCAGCACAGCAGAAGAATTTCCCAGAATATCAAATTATAGTTCAAACCATGGTAATCATTTACCAGCTTTAATCAGCTGTCATCATTTAGTAGCAACACATTGTACATCAGCAGCAGCAGAAAACAGATGGACAACAACAGCAGCAGCAGAAGGCACTAGTAAGCCATTTTCTCACTCGGGACACTTATGCAGAGTTCTGGCTCTACATGCATGCTTTTAGTAGTGTCTCAAGAAATCCTTGTGACTTTTCTGAACGATTTCTCATGTGATTATTCTTCATCTGGACTTTTCATAACATTTAAACAGCAGCAACAGGTGCCAGCAAGCCATTTTCTCCATTAGGACACTTATGCAGAGTTCTGGCTGTGGGTACACACTTTTAGCAGTGCATCAAGAAATACTTGTGACTTTTCTGAGCAGTTTCTCATGTGATTATTCCTTATCGGGACTTTTCATGATTTAAAATTTTTTTTAGCAGGGATTATGATTGTTTGTGATGATAGCGTATTTTGATTGTAGTTGTGGGTGTACTAAGAAAACAACACAGTCAACAGTAACAAAAAAGTAATATAACATGACAAGTACAGCAGCAGTGCAATAATCAGGTACAATTTTTACCTATACTTTTCTATTCCATTTTTGATTGGTACTTATCTAATGACGTCTATATGATACCCTTCTTTCCCCAATTTACGGCTGCTGTACTCCTTTTTTTCATATCTGAAATGATAAACAGAGGACTACTTTTAATCTGACTTGCACCTAGTTTTCATCAGTATTACCAATGGTTTTTGTACATCTATTATATAAAATCATTTTTATTGTGACTAAAATGAACTAGTATGCATCCAGCAGGACACATCCATCACCATGACCTTATGGAGCAACAAAAACAGCTGGGTATACTAATGAAAACCACATCTGAACAATATTAAGAGGAGCACTACTTTTGTTATTTCATATCTAAAATAGGGAGTAAGTATGCTATAAACCACGACAGACAATGGGTGTATCAGGCCATTAATGCACACCTAGGTGCATTGGAGGCACAAAGGATTGCCCAAGTGACTTGCAAGCACCTGGGAGGAGTTCATTAATGCCTGATACACCCATGGACTGGAGTGGGTTATCACACTTATAAAACGGGCTAACTAACCGTAAAAAGCAAAAAATAAAAGCTTTTTACAATCAGCATACCAACTGTTGTGTACTGGGACAATAATAAATGGTCAGGTGAAACGCTTTTGTCCAATGGCAAGTCGTCACATTTGACCTTTCATTAATGACTGTTTTATAATGCAAAATAACATTAAATGTATAAGGAATGGTATCATACAAGTCAGTAGATAAGGGACAATTGAACATAAGAATAAAACAGTATAGATCAAAATTGTTAACATGTTATTGCATTGCTGGTTCAACACAGTACAACAGGAAGAAAACACTGCAAAAAAATGAAATACTGCTTTATGTATGTAAAAGATTATTAATTAGGAAAAGAAGGAAAGTGCAGGACCAGATTTCTTTTATGTTCTTTTCTTTTATAACTTTTTGGGTGTGTTTTTAATATTTTGTTGGGGGAAGAACAGTAGGAAACATAAAGGTGGAACACACAATACAAGTTAGAAAGAAAACAAAAAGACTACTGGGCCTGGTTCTGACTAATCAGCAGCCGGAACATAGCCATTATTTGCAGCTAATGACCCTCCATTCAGTACAACTGCTGCTGCATTGAGTTGACCATGTTACTGAGGTGGTCAACCTCACTCCACAGTAGGCCAAGATCTGCCAGTGTGGCCAGGCTTTTGGCTGGGTTGTACTTGAGTACAGGTGCGGAGCCGCCACATGTCCCCTCCCCTTCTGCTGCGCTTCTCATGCCATGCAGGCTGAGGCCGTGCTGATATCTCTTGCACTGCAGGAGCATTTTCTGCTACTTCAGTCACATTAGCCTCCCACTCTGCATGATAATGGACAGTCAGGTGAGTTCTCTGGCCACCTGTTCCCAGATGCTTACCCTTCTGACCACGCTGCACCATCATGCCACAGATATTGCATTTCACTACACTAGGGTCGCCTGGCAGTGTGGTGAAAAAATGACACACTGCTGAGCTGCATGGAGGACCAGGCAGGAGATGCAGGAAAAACAGTGTTAGAGAGTCTGAACTGGAGAAACTAAGACTCCAATGACCAATGCCAGAGGAGGTAAATGGCAGGGGTGAACCTGAAACTCCAGGGCTGGGGTATAAGTTAAACTCCAAATTAATAGCTGAATTTAAAGAGGGGAAGGATATGGATGCATTTTTGAATTTGTTTGAAAAGGACTGTATCCAGGCCAAAATACCCATGGAGTCCTGGAGCTTCCAACTATCCTCACTATTTACTGGTAAAGGGCGTGAGGTGCTAGGCCAAATGGATAATGAGGACAGCAAAGACTATGAGAAACTTAAAACTGCTTTACTTAAAAAGTTTGAACTTACTCATGAGGCCTACATGGTTAAATTCCATAACTCAGAAAAAGCCCTGACACGAGCTTTGAAGAACTAGCCACAAAGCAATGGCAGTTTTTACAGCATTGGTGGGAAGGGGTAGAAGCAACTCTGTGGAGAAATTGAGGAGGTTATACTTTTAGAACAGATCTTTGGGCTAAAACCTGACTGGAGGATTGGGATCCCAAACAGCACAGCAAGCTTCTGAGCTCTCAGATTGCTATGCCAGGAGCAGGCCTGCTCTGAATGGAAGTAGGGGAGCAGGTGCTGCAGGGCAGAAAAGGAAAGCATGCCTTCAGGGCAGCTAAAACCCTCAATGTCTGCAGAAAGGGGGAAGCACCAAGTTACCAAGAAGGGAGGTTATGGAAAAAAGAATGATGAATGTTGGTTTTGTAAGCAGCCTTTCTGGCTAGACAGTGTCTTAAAAAGGCACAGAGTGGACAAAGTGTTGCTCAAAAGGAGGTGGGTGCACTGTGTATCCCTGAGAGTATGCCTGTGAACATGAGGGAGCACACACACTCTGTTACTGTAAATGGGGTGCAGACCCATGGGTTTAGAGACACAGAGGTGTCTCTTACCCTGGTAAAGGGGATTTGGTTGAGCCTGAACAGCTTATATCTGATCAGTTTGTCACCGTGAGGGGATTCACAGGGGAGAAGAAAACCCTGCCACTAGCTAGTGTTCTCCTGGATTGGGGTGAGACAGGAGAGAGGGTACAAAAATTAGCAGTGGCAGACAACCTCACGCTGTATGTGATTATAGGGAATTATATACAGCAGTGGCTGGTGTGTGCAGTTACACGCAGTCAGAGGGCTAAGGCCCATTGTATTTCCCTGAACCCTACAGAAGCACCTGTGGAAAAGAATAGGAGGCTGGTTCCCCAGCCTGTGTCTCCTGAAATGGAGAATAGTGAAAGGGAGGTAGGACTTCCTCAAGTAGCTATGCACCAAACAGCTACAGAAGGTTACTCTGAAGAGGGAGGGGTAACCAATAGTCAGAAGGTTAGGGATGGCAGCGACTCTGAATGCCCTGACACTAGAGCTATGGACCCCAGCTTAGGAACTGAGGGAGACATCTGCCATGCTTTGGGAAAATGTGAAGATTTTGAAGCTGCTCAGAGGACTGACCCTAGTTTGGAGAGGCTGAGGATTGTGCAGAATCTGATGGGACACTGGAAGGTGACATGAGAAATAAGGTATTTTGGGACAACGGACTGCTGTATACACAGGATATGAGGACTGAGGGATAGGTGATTGGCTGGCATTTTGTTGTTCCCCAGGAGCATCGTGAGCAGTTGCTCAAGATTGTCCATGATACTCCCATGTCTGGACATCTGGGCATCACTCACACCATGCAGTGATCAGCACAAAATTTCTATTGGCCCAACTTCACCCAGCAGGTGAAGGAATATTGCAGGTCTTGTCATGGGTGCCAACAGACAGGGAAGGCAGGTAGTAAAATAAAAGCTGCCCTACTTCCCTTTCCCAATTTGGAGGAGCCATTGCAGAGGGTAGTAATGGATATTGTGGGACCCTTGTATACCTCAAGCTCCTCTGGAAAAAGGTTTATCCTTTTTTTTTTTTTAATTCTTTGTTTTTGCTGCTTGCATCCACCGAGTCCTCAACCCGGTCAAGTACTCCTGGACCAGTGGAGTAACCAACCTTAAAGAAAGTGTATGCACCAAAAATCCAAATTTTGTTTTTTGGTGCATTCTGGTGCATTTTGGGGGTAATCTGAAACAGAATTAGCTACCCTGTTACCCTCCTCCTCATACCTAGTAAGTTGCGCTATAGTCCTTTCTGCAGTCCCCACAGTTCAGTGAGTTGCCCAAACCACCCTCTCCATAGCCCAGCCACTTGCTGCACTGCATGGCCCTAGCCCTCCCCAAGCCCAACAAGTTTCATCTGGCTCCCTTCCTTAGAATACCTAACCCTTCCTCAAAACATCATGTTGCATCCTACTGTCCTATTTATTTATTAAAATGGTGAGATTCTATCTAAAGTCTCTATCTCTCCATGCAGCCCAGCATGTTGCCCCTTTCTCCCAGTCTGGCAAGCTGCTCCCTATTCCAACTCCCAGATTCCTTGGCCCTTCCCCAGCCCACCATGTTGCCTTTCCCCCTGCCACCCAGCAAGTTGTATCCAACTTCCAAGCCCACCCCAGCCCAGCAGGTTGAATCATAGCCCCTCAGCCAGACCCCACACAAAGTGCAGTGAACTAAACAGGTACTACCTCCCCCATAGAAACCTAAACACATTATTTATGCAACAAAGTCACTCTAGTCCATAGCCTCTTTCTGTCAATTTACAAGTACTCCTCTGTTGTCTACACCAAGTACCTGGAAAGGGATACGTATGAAAGAGTGATGGGAAACCACTGACCACTTAGGGTCAGAGACTACAAACAAGTATAGGGCTTAAGGGCAGACTAGATGGGCCTAGCGTGGTCCTTATCTGCTGACAATTTCTATGTTTCTATCAAGGATGATTTGCAAAGGGACAATGAAAGAACTATAACACTTGTACTGTACAAGTACATACTACCTGCAAATAAAAATAACATTCCATGCACAGCAGCAGTAATGTACAAACCCCCCCCCATCATCCAACCAAATATATGAAAACAAAACAATATATGAAAACAACATAAAAGATAACTGCCTATATTGCTGGTTCCCCATAAAAGACAACCACACCGCATCTTTTCTAGATACTTTTTGCATTGCTGAGATGAGATTTATAAATTGTTTCACACAGACACAGCCATGCTGCAAATTTACTTTCTGCATAAAAGTCCTTAGATTTGATCTTTCTCACAGCTGCCATAGTACAGTATACAGACCGTGTATAAAACGTTGCCCCCCATATCTGAGGTTCTTTCGATGGCATGACTTGACAAAACTGCCCTGCCCCCCACCCACCACCACAACCATACACACACTCAGTTTGGCAGCACTGATGGAGGACTGATCATCAGCAGCAGCGGCACTACCCAGGTAGTACTGTACTGTACATAGAGGTAGATAAGGGTAGATAGTTGTCACATGGCAAGTACATGTAGGGATGGCAGACCCAAAATTTTAACAAGATGAAATGTTAGTTGAAGACTTCAAGAATCCAACTTAATAGTTAGTTTTAATCCACCGTGTGGGGTTCTGACACGGTGGATTAAAACTAACTATTAAGTTGGATTCTTGAAGTCTTTGTGGTTCTTGCATTTTGGAGCGCAACTTAGCTTGTGTTGCTTGTAATTAATCCTAGCCTCATCGGCTAGACATAGAGCTCAGCTCCAGGGAGAGAAGACTGCGATCGATGTGCCTGTCAACTCTGAGTCCTCTACTTCTGAGTCCCTCCCATCCCAACTATAACAACACACAAGGTAACACCGACACACAGACACCATCAGTAATCCCTCTTTTGGTCTCGGTTCATTTAGGGTGACTTACCAGCTGCAGAGTAGCTAGCAAGGAGCTCAGGAGTAGGTTAGAGACCCATAGGTCCCAAGTTTCAGGAACTAGAATGCTGGTCACTGTGGCCGAGGAGTGGGGAGAGGGACTGTCATGTGGCCTTTTACAATTGAAATCAAACATGCAAAGAATGGCAGCCAGACATACTATTATTTTTGCTCTGCTTATAGGTAATGAACTGTATGTCATGTGTAACCCAGCCCCTGCCACCCAGTTTCCTGCGAGTTGATCCTGTTTCCCTGATGGAGTAATGGTTTGATAGCAGTCCCTTGCAATTTAATGTGGTGCAGGCAGCTGCCCTTTTGCACTGACCTCCAAGACAGACATTAATTGGCATAGATCATGGTGCAGAAGATTACACAACACACAGCCTGGCATTTCATGTGTGGTCCCTAACTGGGGAGGGAGACAGATTCAATAAAGAAAGTAGATTTGAGTAGATTTATTTATGAGGAGCACATGCTTTGAATTATAGTCCATCACAAGTAGGCCTTACTACTGCATCACAGACACAGAATATACATTTGGGCCACCCAAGAACCCTCACACTCCTACTCGGTACTAGGGTGTTGTAACAACAGCAGGAAGGACTTACTGTGCACCAGGCTTTCAGTGGGTTCCCCTTCACAAGCTGTACACAGGGCCCTGACTATGATGACCACTGCCTCTGGTACCAGTAGCAGGCACACATGATTATGCCTCGGTGAGTGCTTCCTCTTTCAGCTGATTTTTCTTGGCCATGGAGACGCCCGACAGGAACAAACCAGGCTGGTCCCCCATCCTTGCAATCCTCATCGCCAAACGACTGCATCGTGGTGATTTAAAAAAACTCTGATCATCCGCGATCACTCCTCGATGGCACAAAATTCAGCTCAGTGTCTTGCACATCAGACACTGACTGCCGTCTCTTCAGCTAGCAGCTGCTCCAGACAAGATTGCCGCTCAAAACGCAGTGGTGCTGCGGGCGATGGAGAGACCCATGGCCCCATGCTGATGACTCAGCTGACACAAAGAGTGATGAACTAAATGAGTGTCAAGTTTAGGTTGCCACAGCAACCATACACAGATACACTAACCCCAGACCTGACCAAGGCTGAGATCCAGCCAGCCTCCAAAAACTCAGGATTTTAAAGGGCCAGCTTTAATTTTTTGTATGTGTCAGTCTGAAAACTGTACACCCACGTGTGTCACGATAAGTATGCATGGTTACACCACTGCTTGGACCCCCACTTCCATGCTGGCCATGACTCCTGACACCCCCAGCTTCTCGGTGGGGTTGCAGCACCTGGCTCAGTGGCAACAAATGTGGGACCAGAATCAGGAGCCAGCTTGAAGCTAATCAGGGCCAGGGGCAGGTGTCATGCATGGTGGCCATGAGCAAGGTTTTGTTACTTGGATTCCCAGGGGTGGGGATGTGCAATGACATCCTGTGTCCATCCCACCCCTCTGACTTTTGGATGCCAGTGCTTGTGATTCCTCCTGGCCTCTGCCAGGAGTCCTCATGCACCAGGCAGTCTTTCCGACCCTCCCCCTGGAGAAGGAGAGCAGCCCTGAGGGCACTCTAACCTTCTCCCCAGGCCGGCCCTCCAGCTCCCCGGGTCCATTTCCATCCCCGGGTTGCTGGTGTCACAAGTGGAATTCCAACCACTGTGCCAGTGGGCCAGCCGGAAAAAGGTTTATCCTGACCGTGGTCAATTATGCCACCCGATACCCAGAGGCATTCGCCCTCTCCTCCATTAAGGCACCCAAGGTGGTAGACACCTTGCCAGGAATTTTCTCCCATGTCGGGTTTCCACAGGAGGTTATCTCTGATCAAGGGGCTAACTTCATGTCAGACCTGATAAAGTTTTTGTGAGACAAGTGCGTGGTGGTGCAAAGATGCATGACAATTTATCACCCACAAGCCAATGGGCTCGTGGAAAGATTCAATGGTACTCTAAAAATGATGCTCCAAGTCTTTGCTGAACAGCATAGGAGGGACTGGGAGAAATACCTTCCCCCCACCTTGTTTGCTTACAGGGAAGTGGCCCAAGAGTAGACAGGGTTCTCCCCCTTCAAATTCTTATATGGACTTTGGGTGCATGGGCCCCTAGACTTGATCCATGAGAACTGGAAAGGCAAGCATGCCAGTCCAGCATTTCCCACAGTGGAGTATGTCCTAAGTTCAGGGAGAAGCTGAAGGAGATTATGGGGATGGCCCAAAGCAACCTGTCAGCTGCTCAGCAGAAGCTAAAAGTCTGGTATGATCACAGAGCCAGAGCTCGCTCGTATAGCATAGGCCAAGAAGTAATGGTCCTCATTCCAGTCTGGAAGGACAAGCTGCTGGACAAGTGAATGAGATCATACAAGGTAGTCTGACATGTAAATGACATAAATGATATAGTGGAACTGCCTGACTGGAGACATACACATTGAAAGTACCATGCCAATATGATGAAGCCATATATAAATAAGGCAGACATGGTGTTTGCTGTTTGTAGTCCTGGGGAGGGGACGGATGAAGAAGACCCCCTCCTGGACTTGCTAGAGGAAAGCAAGTGGGAGTCATCAGTGGAGACAATCAAACTGTCACCTCAGTTGACCCCTGAACAGATCCAGGAAATGAGGGAGAATTTAGAGGACTTTGCCCCTTTATTTATGACCAATCAATGGCAGTCTTTGGTGTCTACCACTCGTATCACTCCCCCCAGCTGATTTTATTATTATAACCAGTGCGAGTGCCCAACCCCACCACCAGTATTCTCCCTATGCACAGCGACTTTTCATTCTATTACTGGCGGTAGGTGCACTCTCTGCTAAAGCTCGTATTATGTTAACCTGTCCCTCTCTCTCTCCTGAGAATCTGCGACACCAGGGTGCCCACCCAGCACCACTGCATTTAATTATAACTGCACCCCCCCATTGTTGGCCCAGTGGGTAGTGCATTGTGTTTCCATGCCTTTGAGCTGGGTTCAGGGTTGAGTTCAGTGATCAGACTGATTGAGCTGGAACTGGTGGAGACAGTGCTGCCATATGGCACTGCTCCCAGCCAGGGAGGAATGGTGCAGATTTCTTTTGCATGGGCAACACCTTGTGGTGGGCCAGGGAGCCTTCCTTCATGAGGGTTAATGTGGCTGGCAGTATAGCCTAGAGGTTAGAGTAATGAGCTGTAAACAAGCTTGTACATCCAGCACCCCAGACTTTGGTTTGATTCTCACAGTCTCCACTTGCATACTGTGTGACTATGAGCAAGTCACTTAACCGCCCAGTGCTCCTAGGTCACCCCTGAAAACAGGCACTTGTGCCTAGAGAGCCTTGTCCAGTTACCAAAGACTAAAAAAAAAAAAAAAAAAAAAATGTGTCAAGACCTGATGGGGCTATGTACTGTGTCAGGAAAGGTGGGTACCCCAGCTAACATAATCTGATGCTCTGTGCATGACCCACAGGGCCCTGTGCAAAGAGAGTTATTTATGATCTTACTGTCATGGTTCATTATATATGATCTCTTACTTTCTACCAGACCCACAGGGCACAGCATGAAGAAAGTTATGACAGATTCTATAGTCCAGCTGTGGTGAGAAATGTTTCTCAACCATCAAATATTCTCCACCTTCAAACACTCTATGCCTATGAAGCACATGCTTGGAGCTGTATGGGTTGGAGGCTAGAGGCTAGGAGCTGGGGGTGGGCAATAAGGTTGAGAACCCCAAATAACATCACACCACCATTTTGTCAATACTCCTGAGATTCCAAAACCTAATGTTCTTATTTTCCAACTTTGCATTCTTCTGCCCTAATGTCTGCATTAATATTCATGCAACAGGTGTGGACTTAAATGAGTTTAGGCAAACAATTTATGTCACTGCTTACAGTGAGCAGTAAGATAAATGCTTTCATACAATAGGTGTGGGCAAAATATCCATTACATAAATCCTGATATTTGAGCTACTGTGTACATACAGCAAATTTCATTTATACAATAGGGGTGGGCTGATATGTGGTGTGATAAAATGATGTATTTTTCACCCCAGTAGAATAAACAGCCTGATGACATATGCACAATATATATAAATGTAAAATGTTACATTTATATACATACTCGCTACGTCATCTCGTCGTTTATTCTCACAGTGCATACATCAGCTTCCCACTCACGCATTCAAAACTTTTTACATAGTCCAAGGTCTGTCTTCACAGAGAAAGTACACACCAAGATCCCTGCCATCATTCTATGCTGCAAATCCATCAGTTACATTTATTAGCTCAAAAATACCAATATCTTTCAAACAGTAAGCTGATGAAGCCTAAGTTCTAAATCACTGTCCGATATCTTCTGCAATGGCTTAAACTCATCTCCGCTCTCATAATGCACCCACCCACCCAAAAAACATCAACAGCCTTTTTTTAAACCTGCACAAAACTTAATACATGAAACAAAAACTTCTCACAAACTGTATAAAGGTACAAAAACTTCATGATACTGAACTCCAGCAACCGAACTGAAAAAATTTTGCCACCATACTCAACAGATGCTACAACCCACCCCACATGTAGCATAGCCTACCAAAGTCCACGCTTTCCTGCCACATCAAATAACCACCAATAACAACCTACAACAACCAGCTCATTCACACAAACCTAATAATGCATAAAGATAATAGGCAGTAGCACACAAAAACAGCAACTTTTTAAAATGAAAACACAAGCTACTAAAAATGAAAGCACCACAACAGTAGACCCTATTGTATAATCAGCACACATGATGCCCAGATCATGTTATGTGAAAATATTCTCACACCTACATCATGACCTCTGATATCTTCTACCGTGCCTTCAGCACCGTGAGTATCCAGGGCTCACTCTGCAGGAGTGAGAATATTTTCTGTATCACATTCCTGGGCATCATGTATCCATTATTTATGTACATAGTAGCTACGTCATCAGGATTTATGTACATAATAACACATCATGATGTGCGTATGTGTATGCACATAGTAGAGAAATAGTCATGATGCGTCTGCACCCCCCACCAGCACAACTGACTGCAGGTTACTTTCATCTTCCCCAAACCACCCGCTCCATCTCACACTATTCTTGTCCCAACCAGGTTTGTCCCCTTTACCTACACACTGCACAATTACAACCATTTAAAATCTTTTGGTTCATTTCACAAAGTATATTCATGTTTTTTTTTTTCCTAACAGCTTACTGTATGTTTTCTCACGAGCAGCTGCTGATCCACAGTCTCTTTCCTCATGTCTGGCTCCCATGCACTCACTACTCCCTCCTCAAAAACCTGTACAAAGTGCTCCAACAGAATCTCCTTCCTCGGTTTAAATAAACCAAGCTGTTTTTTTTTAACACAAAAGAAACTGCTGAATGCCATGTACAACTTTTGTACCTCAGAAGATCCTGGCCGTCTGGAGGACATCTTGCTTCCAGTTGCTCTGGCTTAGAGTTCATTCCTTTTGAGCCAGTATTCAAAACACATATCCACTGTAGCCATTGTGTTAAAAAATGCACAACTGATAATGAAACTGATTTCCGTCATTCCTGATCACTGTAACAAGAGTTTTGCTTCACTATCCCACTTGCTAAGAGACATCACCATTTTCTGTGTGACATTTTGCAAATTCCAAAGTGACCACAAATGAAAACAACATGCCAAGAATGTTGGGTGTGTCAAGATGTTGCCAGGTTCCTAGCAACCCCTAGCAACAACTATGCTAAGCTAAGCTATACGGAAACATCACAAAAGTCCCTTGAAATTTATTTAAAAACAAATAATTAAACAATTTTAAACAACTCCCTGAACTATCTTAAAGGATCTCTATTGTATAAATTAATATGCAATAGGAACCCTGTGTAATACATGATTTATTTCCACTTGAGCTTGTTTACCCTTTGGCACATCACTCCTGGCTTACTCAGCTCATGAAGTTACCAAAGGTCAAACATCTCTAGTGAAGATGAATCATGTATTCCACATACCCCTGCTGTGTATCCTTTATTTATCTCAACTGTAGCATTTTTCTCAATAATTTCCATATGATTACCCTCCCTCCCCATCTGCCGGCACTCTTTCCCTTATCAGAACTCACAGACTGAAGTCAGCCTTAATACCTTCCAACTCTCCTTAATAAAACAACTTTAAAACAATCTGTCAATGTTTTTTCATTCCAGCATTAAACCTGAAGTCCCCACATGCAAATGAACTGCTGGATTTGCCAACTCTTTTTTTCTCTCCAACTGTAAAGAAAACTGTCTTCTTCTGACTGTTCAGCAAAGGCTACAGATCATCTACCATTGCTGGCTGTTGCCTTCTGCACTTCTGCTGGCTACATTCCTACATACAGAAAACTCAGAAAGGAAAAAACTGTACATTATTTTTCCTTCAGTATCTTTCAACATTGCGTCTCGAATCACTGAAAACAGCACTTGCGCTCATCCCTCTGACTATGACAGCTGCTCGCACTCTGTCGCACAATACCTCTTGTTTCTTCAAGCACACAATCACCACACTCCACAGAACTTTACAGAGCCCCCAAAGAGATTTTTAAATAAAAAAATCGTAAGCCACAACAACTCTCTGATGCCAGCTTGCAATCACAGATTGAACTGAAGACATTATTCCATGTCTTCTACCTCTCGCTTGCTAAAAGCACTCACCACCTTAACATGAACATTTCTGAAGCTTGCTCTTTCCACCAATGGAAACCACCATCAGAATGTTGGGATGTCTGAGCTCCATATGGTGCCCAGGGTGACCCCTAGCAACCTGTAAGGTAAGCATACTAATGCACAGCAGACTACAAAAAAAATCCAAAACAATTTCCATTTTATTTCAAAAATACCAAATCCACCTCTAATATTTAATTCTATCCTATTGCATAAATTGAATATTCAGTGGGAACCAGTTGGATAACTAATTTATTTTCACACGAGCAATCTGACCTTGGGCACATCGCTTGTGGCTTATGTCACTCTAGATCATAGATCGTATAGTAGATATAGATAAATACTGTAGCTATGACAGGTCTAAAATTTCTAAGATAATTCACTAGAATACCACCAGCAGCTTAATCAATACACATAGGTCTAGAAGGAGCTCCACCACTGAAGGTCTAGAAGAAGCTTCACCACTGGCCTTACAACTCAGTTCAACAAATGTTCACCTGATCTTCAACTGTTATAACATAATGCCTGCTCTAATTAATGAATGTCTGTATGCATCTAAAACATAGGCATGCTACCTGAGATGGACTGCTTGTGAGTGTTGTGATCAATGTGTGCAAGTGGTGGTGGGGGGGGGTTAAAAATGCATTGTAAGTTTTCTACACTTGTACAGTTTCCTAAAATAGATAGGCATGTACGACACAATATAGTGGAGCCCACCAGGATGCAACACAGCACTGCAGAATTCAGTAGCAGAGTTAATGCAGTAAACAAGACACTTTCAATGGCAGTTTATGTGTTTTGTAATGTAGGAATTAGTGACACTGAATTGCATCCTGGTGAGCGCCACTGTACATAATGGTTTTCAAAACAAAATGTGAAACCTAAAACATTTCTAACAGATGAAATACAAAGATAAAGCAATATAGCATGGACATCCAGCAGAACAACAGTGAAACAATAAACAATTTAGAAAGAAATGGCTGTATACATTAAATATTGCACGGGGCTACCTGTGATATCATATTTGTGCTGCTTGACCCCTACTGGCCTCACCCATAGCTTCCCCACTCATGAGATTAGTGGCTAGAGTCACAAAAACCCAGTTTGCCCAGGACAAAGTGGGTTTTGTCCGAAGTTGGTATTCACAAAGCAGCAAACTGGGTTTGTGCCTGGGCAAAGTTGTGAGAGGGGGCTACAATGCAAATGAAGGGGAGTGGACCTGTATCCTCAGCAATCCCATTCATTAAGATTTTGCTCCATGCAAGGGCCTTTGCGAAGGCTCTTGCATGGAACAAATTAACACCGACAAAAACTTGGTGGTAATCCACGCAACCCTAGTAGTTGACGGAGGTACTGTGGTCCTCCACCCCCTCTGGTCCCCAATCTCTGCATCCAAGAAGTGTAAATAAAGCTTCCATAGTGTAGTGTTCCATCCCAGTCCCAAATCACCCACCCGATAATTAAAAAAATATGTTTCTATGGTGTAGTGGCCCTCCGCCCACCTTGATCGCCCATCCGACATGTAGAATACATATTTTCCATAGTACAGTGGTCCCTCCTCCCTGAGCACTGATGCCTGACTAAAGAACAATTTCCATAGTGTAGTGGCCTCCTTGATCACTAATCCCACGTTAAAAAAAACATTTTCCGGGGTCACGTGATGGCAGCCTAGAGGAAAGCAGCTTCTCGCCTAGCTCCACTCCCAGCCCAGACTACAACCCTCAATTTGACTTATTTCAAGCATCTTGTCATAAATCTGCTAGTCCAGTGAATTAAGAAAGTCTTTTGTTTTAAAACTATGGAAATGGAAGCGCTTGTCAAAAACAATCTGCCAAACATACACCCTCCTTCAGGAAAAGAGCAGGCTGCAAAGCGTCCCGGAGGGAGTTTCTAAATTAACAGTGGAGTCTTCTGCCCTCATGGAAGAATGTTTTCTGGAAATAATTGCTCCATTACAATGCTCGATCAAAGAAATTTCAATGGAAATCCAGAGTTTCAGATCATCGTTGGAATCCTTAACTACCAAAATCGGAGACAATGAAGTCAGAATTAAATCAGCAGAAGCTAGGCTGGACAAATATGAATCGGAACGAGTTTCCATGGGTAAAAGAATCAAAAAGATAGAGGATAAAATCGAAGACCTAGACGGGAGAAGCAGAAGAAGTAATCTAATTATTTTGGCATTCTGGAGAAAGAAGAGGGGACGTTGCCAGTTCTGTTCACTCAGAAGCTTTTTGAAAGAATAGCGGGCCCATCCCCAAATGGCTCATGCTACATAGTGGAACGGGCACACAGATCTCTTCGCCCTCCCCCTCCCGCTGGTGCGCAACCCAGACCAATTATATATAAACTACTGAATTATTTGGATAAGCAGCATATTTTAAGTAAAGTTAGATCCTTACAAGAAGTTTCCTGGGAAGGCAAGCGAATTAGGGTAACACACGATTTACTACACTCCGTGAGACTAAAGCATCAAGAGTTACATCCTATAGTTTTGAAATTAATCACAGCTGAAATCCAATATCGTGTAAAATACCCAGCTGTGTTACATGTTAAAATAAGTGATCAATGGCAGTCTTATGAAACTGTTGAAATAGCACGTCAACAGCTCAAAGAGTCCTTGCCAGACCGGTTTAAATAAGTGTGTTGGATCTCCACAATGCCATTAACATAGGCATGGAAGGGTACACGAAATACTTTGATTTGGTAAACCCAGATGCTCGCTGGTTAAAGTTCTGCGACGTATTCATTGATAACCTTCAAAGCAATCTTCTACCTCTCTAAGAGTCTCTCCCTAACAGGGAGAAATGTGGTTGTTTGAATGGATTGGCTTGCTATGCTCCCTCTGCAGTAGAATGGGAATACAACTCACTCAGGTCCTTCAGACATTAAACTCAAATTGAAGAAGCACACTGAATAGCCTGATGTGTAATAATTCTCCCGACAGGCTAAATTTCATAGTGACAAAGTGAGATGGGACAGCCTAGCCAGCTTGCTATGTTTATGTTACTAATATGATGCATTTCCATCTTCACTCGCTTGGGCAATAGAGGAGAGATAATGTGTGTTGCCAAATGACATAGATATTCTCCACTTCAGCTGTGACCTAGGAAAGGGCGATTCTAATAATTGGTGGGCTTCAACTTAATACGCTGTACAGAGAAACTACCAAACAAGATTATAGAGTCTCACGCAATCTCATTGAGTTTGATCATTTGCTCATGTAGAGTCCGGGACAGTTGCGTGAGATGAAACAATACACAACAAAGAGCTTGTCATAGACCTGAAAATGAAGAATACTTGCATTGGAGGTCAAATGGAAAAGGTGGTAAAGCCTCAGAATTATGAATTGAATTCATCACACCACTAAGCTCGGTAGCAGCAACGATACCCACAGTGAAAGACCATTCACAATTACTATCCAAACAGCCCCAAGCTATGTGGCATACCTTGATCTTCACTTGCAGTGCAATATAATCTTATAACGGCCATGAAGACCAAATGATAGACTCGAAAGACACATAACAACACTTGAAGAGGCGATAATTACGTCGCAGCACTTCATAACATAGGATTAACTGGTCAAGAGGAGCATTAACACTCCGGTATAACAACAAGGGTAATGGCCCAAAAAAGTTTCACTTAGGAAATCAATACAGTACTGTGTGCCCTTTAATTAGTGATTCCTCCTGTAAGTGCACGATTAACAGTAGCCCGGCATCTGGAAATTCAATAATGGAGCGGTTTTGCTCTTGGCTACCTAGAGTACACAGTAAAATGGGATATAATGGACACAACCGGTGATGTTTCTTACTTCCCAGAGAGAGAGATCCATAGACACATAGTTAAATAATAGATGTTAATAATGAAAATTGTGGATACGGATAAAATCTACCTGTCGGAATCTAGACTGTTCAGGGTGTGCCAGTCCTGGAAGATATAGTTGAGCAGTGCAACTCCAATGTACTGAATGTCTCTCAGTAACACAGTACGGGTGCAGTGTTATGTATCGCAGCAAGGAAAGACTTAACAGACATGCTAGCTTAAGTACTACTTATGATACACCCTGGTCTTTTTCTGATTAACAGTGGGGACAAATGTGCACAAGCGTACTTTAATAATGTGAAACGTTTGTAATAGGACAACCTTGTTGGGGAGATATAGAAGGACTGCAAGCTGGATTTATATAAAGGATAGTGACTAAGTGGATCCTAAGGGCCACTACAATCTATTAACCAGCTAGAGCATCTGAATCTTGCAATTTATGAACAGTGGTCCTGTTTTATGATTCGGTGGTGTAGTGCTCGACAATCCCCACTAGAGGGGGATAAAGGCTAATGTACTAGTCTCCTAGCCTTACAATTGCGGTAGAATTATTGTCATTAGCATTTAAGTGAAATAGATAGTGAAGTAACCTATTAGTTAAGATCTAAGTTGCAAGTTCCACTTAAAAGAATGGGGCCCTGAACGAATAGGGCAATTAATGCTCTCTGAAATAAAAAGTTATATATTTTTTTTTTTTTTTTTAGCATGGCAAATGTCATGTCAAATCACATGGGGGCAAGAATATAAAGTATTAATATACAGTAAGTAGTGGGTTTGGGATCGGGGTGGCGGATAGACTTTCTGCTGGGTTGATAAGAATCACATGACAGTTTGGTGTAGTAGAGCAGCTGTCAGAACTGGGGGGTTATTTGGCTTTGCGGGATTACTTGAGTCTTGGGGGAACAAGGGGTGGATGGGGCAGCATCTACTTATTTTGTATGAGAAGGGTGAGAGCCACTTTTAGAGATATGACTGGTTCAGTTTTATTTATAATGCAGCATGAAACCTTTTTATTTAACATAAATCATGATGTCAGGAGTTAATAATATAGTAAGTTGGAATGTTAAAGGGGCTCGGGATAGATGTAAAAGGCAAATTATATTAAGACATCTCTCAACTCTTAACTGTGATGTGGCATGTTTGCAAGAAACCCATCTCAAAAGGGAAGATGTTCATTTGTTCAGGAAATATTGGGTTGGTCAGGTATTTGGTGCAGGGGTCTCATCTAATAAAGGTGGAGTCATTATTCTATTTCACAAAAGATTATACTTCCAGTTGGAAAAAGAAATATGGGATTCGCAGGGACGGTTTATCCTATTGATTGGAGTGCTAATGACACAACAGATCATTATAGGGTCAGTATACGGTCCTAACATAGATTCCCCACAATTTTTCATACACCTATTGGATAAACTAAATTCTCAATTTTCTGGGACTATATTACTTGGGGGTGATTGGAATATTACTCCACAGTTACAGGGCGACAGGTCAGTTAACAAAAGAGCAGCATTATTCCCAGCACAAAGAGCTCTGAGAGAGATGATGGAAGGGTTAAATCTAGTAGATATCTGGAGACTTAACAATCCTGGGGTAACACAATATACTTTCTTTTCAATGCTGCACAAAACCTGCTCTAGAACTGATTACTGGTTAGTAAGTAGTAAATTGCTCCCTTTGATTATTGATACAAAGATTCATACTAGCGTTATTTCGGATCATTCCCCAGTATCAATTAAATATGAATCAAACCCAGGATTTAGGAGAGACTTTATGTGGAGATTTAATAATCAACTCTTACAGGATTCCCATATACATGGACACTTCAAGAATTTTATAACCCATTTTTTTAGAGCAAAATCTTGGCTCAGTTTCAAAGATTGATATTGTTTGGGCAACTTTGAAATGTGCAATAAGAGGGGAGTGTATTAGAATTACATCCACAAAAGCTAAAAAAGATAAGTTACGACTAGAAGAGATTACTAATGCTATTAGAATGACGGAGCGTGCCATTAATAAGCAGTCAACAGAAGCGGAGTGGGTTAGGTTGCATCAATTACATTCCCAATTCTCTTCCATTATGTTGCAGAAAGCAGAATTAGCCCTTTGAAGAACTAAGATTAAATACCTTGAATCTGGTGATAGGGCTGGGAAACTCCTAGCTTTAAGGATTAAGCAGCTGGATTCAAATAGGTATGTTACAGCTTTGCAAAGTAACGAAGGAGGCACTACCATCAAAGACCCAAAGAAAATTGCATCTGTGTTTATAGCTTTTTCTGAAGAGTTTATTCTATTCCTGTGGAAGACAGGGCAAGATTAGATGAGATCAATAATTTCCTAAATTCTGTAGCTTTAACGAGATTGGATCCCAAAGATGTGGCCATGTTGGAATCACCCATTCATGTATGGGAGGTGAAACAAGCAGTAGCACAGCTAGCTTCGATAAGTCACCAGGACCAGATGGCCTTACTACTAATATGTACAAGGTCTTTATAGAAGAAATCTCCTGATTTTGACAAGGTATACAATTACTGGTACCGTGAGGGTTTTTCTGAAGATAGCTTCCTGGAGGTCCTAATAACTCTTATTCTAAAGCCAGGACAGGATCCAATATCTCCGGGAACTACAGACCGATATCCTTGCTAAATGTAGATGTTAAAATACTGGCAAAGTTTTAGCTTGTCGACTTAGTCCGCTTATGTCTAGAATGGTTAGTGATGTGCAGGTTGGTTTCATGAGCAACAGAGTGTCAAGTGATCACATACGTAAACTTCACTATTTAATTGTACATGCACGAGAAATGCAGACCCCGCTGGCCCTGTTGGCTTTGGATGCAGAAAAGGCATTCAACAGAGTTTATTGGAATTTCTTATTTGCTGTTCTGTCAAAGTTTGGGTTACCAGATAGCGTTCTAAATTGGATCAGCTTGTTATATAGATCTTCCAAAGCACGTGTATGGTGCAATGGAATACTGTCTGATCCCTTTTCTCTGCTATGTGGCACAAGACAGGGTTGCCCTCTCTCCCCACTCCTATTTAATTTATATTTGGAGCCTTTGATTCAAAGACTACTTATGGTACAGGGGAATAAAGGAATACAAATAGGAAATAAGAGGTACCTGGTATCTGCATATGCAGACAATCTGCTTCTTCATATGGAAGAGCCAGATACAAGTATCCCAGTAATTCTACAAGAAATAGCACAGTTCTCAAAGGTCTCGAACTATAAGCTCAATATTTCTAAATCAAAGCTCTTTTCACTTAATTCTAGATGTCTTCCAAGTGTGGCTAAGGAGTCGGGGCTTAGCTGGGAGCCTAAGGTGTTACTGTATCTAGGAATTAAGATTACACAAGATATAGCCACAATGATAAATGAAAACCTCAATAATCAAGTCAAAACAATTAAACAAGATTTAGCTAGATGGAGCTCATTACTGCTATCACTTTGGGCTAGAATTGAAATAGTCAAAATGAACATACTACCGAGGATCTTTTATCCCCTGAATATGTTGAGTCCTTATCTGCCAAAAGCATGGTTTGGTTCATTACAAACGATCCTTAATGAATTCATATGGAAGGGGAAGGCAGTAAGGTGGTCATATAGGAAACTCACTGCATTAAAGAAGTTAGGGGGCCTGGCGCTCCCCTCCTTTTTTAAATATTATATAGCGTCACATGTTAGCAAATTAGTTCATTGGACTCTGCCGACCTTCAAGGTAGACTCCAATCAGTACGTCCCTCCATGGATTCATATTGAGAGAGATTTGGTCAGTAATTGTACACTTGCACTAAATTCAATCCCTTTTATATCCTTCAGACTTCTACCTACATCACTCAAAAACATACCTATTGGGTGGTCAATAAAAGTTTTACACCAGGTTCAGAAGTTATTAAAGGTAAAATGGCAGAATTCTCCTGACCAACCCATCCTATACAATAAGAATTTTCAAATACAGAGTGCCCCAATCCCCTCCAAGTTCTTGGATTCATTAGGTTGATTAAAATTGGGAGATTTAGCTCCTCAAGGGAAGTTATTGACGTGTGAACAAGCTTGTGCTCTGATTCCAGAGTTAAAAGGAAAAACTTTTAAATATTTGCAGATTAGGGATTCAATTAAAGCCCACCTGAGAAAAATGGATAAAAGGAGCGAAGAGGAGTATGAATTGACTTCTCTATTAAAGATAGCAGAACAGAAGCATCCGGTGTCCAAATTATATTATGAACTCCAGATCAGAGACAAAGGGATTTCCTCCAAGATTGGTATATACTGGAGGTGGAGACTAGGGGTTGGAGAGGAAAAATTTGAGAACAAATATGGGACAATAACAGTAGGTACCTTAAACAAGATAGATACAAACTGCAGCAATTCAATATTATGCACAACTTGTATTAAACCCCTGCTAAACTATATAAAATGGGAAACTCTATATCACCCAAATGAGACAGATGTGAGGTTGGAGAGGGTGACTTGTACCATGTCTTATGGGCATGTCTCAAGATTCTCCCTTTCTGGAAATCAATCTGTACTTCAGTGCAACCAGTATTAGGGCTAGAGCCTTTTTTTATGCCGGAAATATGTTTGCTAAACATCTTCCCTAGAGACATGGGTAAGCAGAGGAAAGCGTTCATGGCCATCATATCAGCAGCTGCGAAAGCGGTTATTCTTAGGTATTGGAAAGAGGTTAACATGCCATCTGTGATTGAATGGTATAGAGAGATTATGATGGCATTACAAATAGAGTGGCATATAGCAAAAATAAATAATAAATTACAATCCTATAATACTAAGTGGGGACCATGGGATGCGATCTTGGCTGCCTGGAAGTCTTAGGTTCCAAAAGTTGATGTAGTGTTAACCCTAATGTTTATAATACTTCCCAAGCCACTGCCTAGGGAATTTAGTGGCTCTCTGATTTAGTAGATGCTGGGGGAGAGGGGGATGCATTAAATTCTAGGGGTGGATAAATGGCTTTTGTTATTTGAATGTTAAAAAGACTTTACTGAAAGTGCTAATTTCATTGTCATTTATACCAAGCTATGTCTAAAAATAATGTTGATGTTATGTATGTACTGGTCTGATTAGGCCACATCTTCGCTGTAAAGTCAATAAAATATATTAAATAAAAAAAAAAAAACATTTTCCATAGTGTAGTGGCTCTCCCCAGCCCAATTGCCCATCCGATAATTAAAACAAAATTTCCATAGTAGTGTCCTACCCCAGTCCCGATTTCCCACCCAGTAATATAAAAATATGTTTCCATAGTGTACTAGCCCTGCCCTCCCCAATCATCGATCCCCATAAAAAAAATTCCATAGTGTAGTGGTCCCACCCCCACCCTGTTCCCTGATTCAAACTTGTGACACAGTCAAAACCTGACAGTCTAGTGGATCCCCACCCAGTAACGGAGAGTCCAACCACCCTGCTCCCCAGCCCAACTCAGCCAGGGCGATTAGAACAGCCACCACTACCACCATGGCTGGTCAGACTGAGCCTCATCGACTGCACAGTACTGCATAGAGTATGACCCATTGACAGTGATTGACAGATCACTGTCAATGAGCCGTACTCTATACAGTACTGTGTGGTCATTGAGAGCTCAGTCTGTAGCCAGCTATGGTAGTGAGTGGTGGGCTGTGCTGGAGCTGGGTGGTCGGACCCTCTATTGCCGGGTGGGGGGTCCACTAGACTGCCAGGGTTTTTGACTGTGTCGCAGGTTCGAGGATCGGGGAACAGGGTAGGGGATGGGACCACTACACTACACTATGGAAAAATGTTTATTTCATGTGAGATCAATGATCAGGGAGGGGAAAGGGCCACTAAACTATGGAAACATATTTGTTATTATTGAGTGCGTGATTGGGGACTGGGGTGGGACACTACATTATGGAAATTTTTGTTTTCATTATCAGGTGGGTAATCGGGGTTGGGAGAGGGCCACTACACTATGGAAAAATATATATCCATTGATTGGGTGGATGATCAGGGACCAGGGAGAGGGTAGGGACCACTAGACTATCAGGGAGTAGGAATGTGGCTGCATGGGGCATGGGCTGGTTGGAGTGGGGCCATGCTTAGTCACCTGTGGGCCATGAAAATGAACCCATAATGGACATGCTAATGGCCAGTAGCGATTTGCATGCCCAATGGACACATCTGCATGGCTTCCATGGTGAATAATAATAATAATAATAATAATAATAATAAAACTTTATTTATTTATTAAGTGCCTTTCAGGTACCAAGGTGCTGTACAAAAGTCACAGTAAAATCCCAAGAAGTAGAATTAAAATAAACATTAAAATCATAAGATCACTCATATCAGTTCACAAATGCTTGTCTCTACAGGTAGGTCTTAAGTTTCTGCTTGAAGCTCCCCATGGTTGTACATTCCCAAAGCTGATGGGGCAGAGAATTCCAGAGGGTTGGGGCCATAAACACATAAAAGCACGGGCCCCCAGAAGATTTTAAGTAACCCCCTGAACCTCCAGCAACCCTCGCCAGCTGAACGGAGCTGTCGCACAGGGTTGTAAGGAATCAGAAGCTCTTTCAAGTATTCGGGACCAAGTCCATGTAGGGCTTTGTAGGTCAATAAACCTACTTTAAAGGTGATCCACCACTGAATCGGCAGCCAGTGCAGATTGCGCAACACAGGGGTAATATGTGACCTTCTTGACACCCCTGTCAACAATCGAGCTGCAGCATTCTGCACTAGCTACAAGCGCGGATATCAACCCCAGGAAGCCCTAAGTAAAGGAGTTGCAATAGTCAAGGTGAGAGGTCCGAAGGCATGGACCAACACAGGTAAATCGCTGGATGGAACAAGGTGTTTCACTCTGGCAATGTTCCTAAGATGGTAAGGCTGACTTGATGACTGCTGACACCTGATAGCAAAGGGTCAGTCCATCATCAAGTACCACTCCCAGGTTATGCACCCATTCTCAGGTAAGGATCTGATCACCCCCAGAAATAAACCAGAGGGCTGATCAGTCCTCAACCCCTCTATCCTGCTACCCAGGTCCACTACCATAACCTCAGTCTTTCCTATGCTCAACTTTAACCAGCTCGAATTCATCCAGGCATGGATTTCAGTGAGGCAGTTATTAAATACTTAGAGAGCATTAACCTGGTCGGGAGCAAAAGACAGGTAGAGCTGGGTATCATCAGCATAGCAGTGAAACCTCAGCCCATACCATCTTTCAACATCTCCGAGGGGTAGCATGTACACTGCAAACAACATGGGGGACAGCACCAAGCCCTGGGGAACCCCACAAGGCAGAGATAAAGGGTCGGAAGAAAAGATCCCCGACACAACTCTCTGCATTCTACCAGATAGGAATGATGTAAACCATCTGAGCACAGTACTTCACAAGCCACAGATGGACCTCAGGCCCTCGAGCAAAACCCCATGGTCTACAGTGTCAAAGGCTGAGGAGAGATCAAGGAGTACCAGAATGGAATGGTTTCTCCAATCTCTGCCATCAGGAGATCATTGAGCACCCAAACCAGAGCAGTCTCAGTACTGTGCCTCTTATGAAAACCCGACTAGAGAGGTTCGTAGATACTATGGATGGTCAAATGGTTCTCCAGCTGGTTTGCCACTATTTTCTCTAAACCTTTCCAACAAAGGGAAGGTTCAAGAATGGTCTGTAGTTAGCAATACTATCTGGGTCCAATGAAGCTTTCTTCAGAAGGGGTGTCACCACCGCCTCCTTCAGGGAGCTTGGAAACTCACCCGATTCCAAGGAGCACCAGATAATTTGAGCCAGAAATGGGCCGATGATCTCAAAACAACCCAAAATCAGGGAAGTTGGGCCCTGATCTAAACTACAGTACGTAGGGTGCATCCCCGGACAATCCGCATAATATCGTTGAACTCCGGCAGGTCAAAGGTACTCCAGGAGACACAAGGTACCGCGACCGATTGCCGACTCAACAGCGCCCCCATAGAATGGGTCAAGCAGATCTCTGATCTGATGTCAGCCACCTTATTCACAAAGAATTGAGCAATCTCATCACACAGAGGCTTAGCACCTGTGTGCTACTGTTGCCTTCCCATTTTCCTGGCTGGCTGTGGGGGCAGTGTTACTGGGGTTCCAGATGCTTTGCCTAGGTTAGCGCTGCCCCTGCTGGCCCCTATTCACAGTCAAATAGCGCACTGATCCCTCCTACTGTGAATAGCAGGTTTGCCCACCAGAGCAACTGCAAAGTGCAGCACAAACTTTTGCGCTGCACTTTGCATTGTGAATCCTAGCCCAGGAGTCAAACAGCACACATAAATGACAGAAACATAGAAATATAGAATCTGTTGGAAGAAAAGGACTGCTTCGCTCACCTGCTCACATGTTCCCTGCCTATTCTACTTCCACAGACCCTAACTGGTCTTTGGCGACCCTCTCCATCCTCCCTCCATTCTTCTATACCCTTTGTGTATCCCTCACATTCTTGAAGCCCTCCACCATTTCGTCTCCACCACCTCAGCTGTCAGATGGTTCCATGGATCAACCACTCTTTCAGTGAAGAAATATTTTATTACATCCCTCCTGAACTTCAACCCTTCCTGCTTCATGGCATGTCCCCTAGTCCTGGAGCTCATCTTCATTTGGAAAAGGCTCCACTCCAGCACCTTTTCACCCCGTGAGTTACTTGTAGGTCTCAATTTTGTCACCTCTCTATACTCTCATCCAGGTTGTACATGTTAATATTCCTCAATATCTCCTCATAGGACTTCTCTTGCAACCCCTGCTCCATTCTGTTTGCCCTCTTCTGGACTGCCTACACTCTGTCTATGTTCTTTCTGAGGATCAGGCTCCAAAACTGAACACAGTACTCCAGACTGGGGTGTGCTAGAAAGCAGGGGTGTAGCCAGAAATTTCTGTTTTGTACACAGTCTTCAACAGTTACACCCCTATCCCATTAAAAAATGTACACATCCTTTCCAAATGGCACCCCTTCCAAACAAGTCAGATTCTTGTCAGATGATTCTCTACTCTCTGAAGAGGTTATAGATGTATCGGACACTCTCAGTGGCCTACACTAACCCAAATACTACAGATTAGAATGATAATATTAACAGAGTGGCTTATGGTTTGTGACAGGCACTCAACAAAACTCTGCACTAATGTGTACAGTGAGTATGCCTGTCTACACCTTGCTAGAAAGCAATACAGCCGCAGCACCACCTCTCTCTCTTGCAGATGATACCCTCCCCATGCACCCCACCATTCCACTAGCCCTGCCTACAGCCTTGTTATATTGAGCTGGTATTTTTATATCTAAGGTAGCAGCATGTCATATTTTATAGCTAGACATGACAGGGCATACATAATTTATATATTTATATTTTATTTATTTATTTACAGGGCACACATTATTTACTTGTTTATTTATTTATTGTGTTTGGGAAACCTTTGAGCTCAAAAGCTCTTTTTCAAAGGTGTCTATGTCAAGCAAATTACAACAATATCATGCATCAAAAATAAGTCAATCTTGTATATGCAGTGAGAGATAATGACAATAGTTGAGTTACAGACATCAGCAGATAGCATCATCTTGATTCAAGGTACATCCCTTACGGAAATATAAGCATGCTGCGTACATGCAGAATTCATGCCACATGCTTAATTGTGCAATGTTTGCATGTGGTTTGCATACATAAAGTGAACCTATGCAAACCAGGTCCAAAAAGCATCTCAGGTTCGCATGCTGCAAGCTCGACATGTGCAGCAGGTAAGCTGGTGTGAACATCATTTAAAAATCACATAAGGTTCATATGTTGCATGCTTGCCATATGTGCAGCAACTAAGATGGTACAAATCTCATCTAAAAAAACACATCAATTTCTGTTTCTCATACTACTGCTAGCAATTAGAGCTATTAAAATACCCTTTTCATTGATTTTGCATTAAAATTAGGTAAACTCATTAATTCTGATCCTTTTGCAAGTTGTTTAATGGCTTTTGATTTTTGTCATTAAATCACCATTATTTTGTAAAGTATTGTTTGCTTGCTGCATTAAATGCTTAGGATATAGTCAGCCAACATCCCCGATTCCAGATGTGCGAAGAGGGGCCTCTTTGTTGTAAAGCCTGACCTTTTTGTTTTGGGCCATGCAAATCCCCTCATGCATATTTAGTGCTACAAATGTGTTACTCCATGACCGTTACAGCTCACTTACTTTCCCTTTGTCATTCTGTATGGAGCATATACACTATGGCCATGCTCAGCACTCTTTGTGCTGAGTAGGGTCTTGGAAGCATGCACCATTCGTAAATGTCAGCTGTCAACAAGACCTCTTTTTACCATCTGAGGAATATCGCCAGGGTTAAGCACCTTGTTCCGACCGGCGACCTTCCTATGCTGGTTCTCGCCTTTGTGTCCTCCCGCTTGGACTGTTGCAACTCCCTGTATCTAGGGCTTTCTGGGGTAGAAATCCACCGTTTGCAGCTAGTGCAGAATGCAGCAGCTTGGCTTTTGATGAGAACTTCTTGGTTCTGTCATATTTCTCTGTGCTGCGTGTCTGCACTGGCTGCCAGTACAATGGCGGATCACCTTTAAGGTCGGCCTTTGACTTATGAAGCCCTCATGGACAGGGCCCTGACTACCTGAAAGAGCTTCTGGTTCCCTACTGCCCCAGTTTATCACTCCACTCAGCTGTGAGGGGTTGCTAAAGATTTCAAGAGTGTGCTTGAAATCTTCTGGGGCCCGGCATTTATGCATGTGGCCCCTTCTCTTGGAATTCTCTACCTTGCCAGTTAGTGTGAGTGCACTACTATGGAGGGATTTAAATGAGCCCTAAAAACTCATCTTTGGCACCATGCATTTGGCGACTGATTAGCTGTCTTTATTTTAATTTTATAAGTTTGTTTAGATGTTTGTGTATTAACTAAGCTGCTGTCATTTGTGCAATATGTTGTTTGTTTTAAATCTGTTTGGCCTTGGTTTTGGAAAAGCACCATAAAATAAAGATTTATTATTATTTATTACCATACCTCACATTTTGTCACTGAAATGAGGGATATGGACACTCAGAATGAGGGACAATGAGGGACACTAACCTCACGATAATCAGGACACATCCTGAAACATAGAGATCCAGTACCACAGAACAGAGTGGAAACCATTGTATTTACTTGTACTGATTTTAGCCCTTGAGAATCAGTTTCTACCATAAAGCAGGAGTGCCACTTAGGTAGGGCAGCAGGGAGCAGTTGTCCACCCCCCACACACATTTGTGCCTAGGTTGTTCTTATGGTGTGGCAATAATGGCATTAAATTTGGATTTAATCTTGCACAACAAGTGCCCCCTGACCTGTGTTGTGCTCAAGCTGCAGGTGCACTCCTGACTTGACTGTGTCTGTATTGCATTGTCCACTGTCTCCACCTATTAACGGCAGTGCCATCACATGTGACATGGAGGAGCTCCATCCAAACAAGAGCAGATGAGTCGCACTAGTGGGACGCTGTCTTTTCTGCCAAAGAGTAGACAGGCTGCACACTACAGCTTGGAGGAGTCGGTGAGAACTGAACTCTCAATAGCAGCGTTGTGGAGGTATATTTTTGTTGTTCTACTCTTAGTGAGTCTCTGTCTCCCTTGGTAGCTGAAAGGGCTGGAGGCGAGCTAGATGCTAACTAAAGACTAGGTTACCTACTTACTCTACTAGGCTTACTTCACAAAAAAAAACAGTGCAGGCCTCCCACAGCAGCAAGCTAGGCCTCACAGCAGCAGTGACAGTGGTGTAGGCAGCCGTCATAGGCCTTGATCAGTGTAGTGTGGCAGCAGCCAAGCAAGAAGCAAGCAATACAGTTTTTTTGGGCTCGACTTGTGAGGAACTTAGTTGCAGACCACACTGGGGACCTGGGATGGTCAGTTCTAGTATCCAGCTTCTGGCAGAAGGACGGAGGAGGAGGAGCAGACTGAAAACTGGGCTGGTGGCACACTGGGCTGGGCTACAGGTTCTGGCCAGATGGCTGAGTAGGTAAAAGTAAATAATTTTTTTACAGGTGGATTGGGGAAAGAGGAAGGACTGAAATATTTATGTGTATTTCATGTTTCTGAGCCTTTGGGCGACTTTGCAACCCATATGGGATGGGTACTGAATGAAATGGAGTTGGGGAGAGAAATTGGGACAAAGTTGTATTTTTTGGAGGGGTTGGGGTCAGACCTTCAGCCAGAAAAAACATTGATTAATAACTGGATGGATTTGAGCCCAAATCTGATGCACTGCTCCGGGGTACAGACAGATGAATCTTGTACATTTTAATTTTTCCTGATTTGCATATAACTCTCCAGTCACAACAAATAAGTTTTACCTTTAGAGATGTTCCAAACATTCCAGAGCTTGCTGCCTAGGGTCTAATTAGCACTTGGCCTCCACTGGTTGTTGGCTCCCCCTGCTGAAATCTGAAATGGTGCCCTGTCATAAAGTCTAAATTTAAAGGACATACTCTGTGTGAGCAGAATGATTTCCATGAGGATGGATGAGATGCAGAGTAGTTTTCAGGGTAAAATGAGGCTGTCCCTTGCATTCAGGGACAGTTGAGTGGTGTGGTATGCACAGACTATTGGAGCCCCACTGTAATCAGGTTTATCCCACCCCCAGTGAAGCTGATCTCCACATCCCCATGCTCAGGCACATTACGATATAGGGCAAGGGACAGTGCAGGGATGTGCCCCATTGAAATGAATGGGGGTATTTTTTTATTACTATTTTATACATTATTGATGAAGAGTTGGAGATTAATGAAGGACACTGCTTGATTAACATGGGCCTTGTTTGTAGAACAGTGGCCTTCATTATTTTCCAACTCGCCATCATAATGTATAAAATAATAATAAAAAATAACTCCATTCATTTCAAGGGAGTACACCCCAGTACTCTGACTCATGAACGTCATCTCTTAAAGACTTCCATGTCTGGCTACTTAGTACTCAGGTAATAGACTCTCAACTTATATGTATACTTGGTGGGTTGTCTGTAGTAGTGTGGCTGCACCTGTTACAGTGTGTGTGCATGGAGAGGAGGACTGGCTGTGTGGGTGAGTGTCAAGCTATTGCTACTTTTGTGTTTGCCACTGAAAGTCTATTTGCATGGAAGTATTCAAAACTATGGGAAGAAAATAGTTGGAGTACAGGCCAGACAGAAGTAATTAAGTAGTTTTGTGGGTAAGTGTGTACATTGGGGGTGGAAAGAACCACACGTGTTTCCACTGGTATGTGTGTTCTAGTTCAGCTGTGCAGCTGAGATGAGGGTGGATGAGAAAACTAAAAGTATATAATTGGCTATAAGCATGTGCTGCATGCATGCAGACATATGCAGATTTCTACTGAAGTACAAGTGAGCCATATGCATGCAGACAATATAGCCTAGTGGTTAAAGGCACTGAGCTACAGACCTGAAGACCTGGGTTTGAATCTCATCAACTCCCACTTGTATCCTGTATGATCCTTAGCAAGTCACTTAACTTTTATGTGTGCAGTTATCAGTGACCACTTGTTTTTTTCATGCATGCCACATGCATGCAGTCTGTTCCAATTTAACATAAAAAGCATGCTTTCCACACTGGCTTGCTGCATGCATGCCACCTGTATGAAACTGATTCCAATTTAACATTTAGATCATGCATGCAGCATACATATCACATGGGTAGTTTTATGCATGCAGCATGAAAACATTTCATATAATTATTTCTGTAAGGGATAGGCAGGGAACAACATAGATGCATTATGAACAAATGATTACATGCCTCAGGTGAATTGATAGGCATGAGATGCAACTGAGTGCCATTAAATGCACCTGAGAAATGCTATTATATCGCCATAATGGCACTCCCTGGAGTGTCGTGTTGCACTTACAAAGTGACATTTAAATATCTGACTTAAAATAAATGAAAATAAGAAAACATACTTTTAAAAAGATAAAATAAGACCTTTCCTTGAAATATGCTTCCATTCTAACTTTGAAGACAAAATAGTAAACGCTCTGGGGGTGTAGCTTAAAACAATAAAAGACAATGAAACCCATTCTGTATGTGACAGACGCTTACACAGGAAAATATTCTTACCTGATTTGCATCTCAGATTAATGTAGATACAGTATATTAGTGGAAATGTGTTCAAAACCTTTGAACCTGATAGGATGCTTGTGTGTGTGTGTGTGGGGGGGAAGATTACACCTAAAAAAAACATAAATGATTCAAATGTATGTGCTTTTATGAATTTCATGGATGTTGTAACAATTTGCTATAAATACCTATACTATTTTCCTTTCTTAATAAATATAATTCTTTCTGCAAGTGTAACAGTTCAAATTTAGCAGCTGTAGGGAATGTCAAACTTTCTTTCAGTGTCTCTGGAAACAGGCCATTTAGCTCTTTTGAAAATTTACTTGAGCAGGACCCCCATGGACAATTCATGATAGGGCTGTGGTGAGAGATACCAATTTTCCTGGACAGGTACTGGGATAGCTGAAGCAGAAAGCATCCCCTTTATGTTTCCTAGAGGAGTCACCCCTGCTGTGCTAGACAGAACTTGGACAAGAAAGAGATGTCTTCAGATGTCTTTGTATATACCAAGTTTGAAGGCCAGGGCAAACCAGTTTTTTATGAGTATCCAACTCTAGATAAAGAATTTGGAATCTGTGATGTCAGAGTGACATACTGGATATCATGTCATGAGGAGGGCAACTGGAGGGTTTTTAGGTCTGGCAGGGCTTGAAAATGTCAGTCAGGCTTGGGACTACAAACAAACTGCTACCTAAGAGTTTATGTCTGCCCTGAGTCATCAAAGCGTATAGTGGTAAGCCAATCTACCGAGAGAGAGAGAAAGAGAGAGAGAGAGAGAGAAAGAGATTGAGTTTCTTTCTGTGTGTAATCTATTGTTCAAAACAATTTTCTTTCCATTTCCGTAGAACTATTGTTCCCTATAGCTTTATGTAGTATCCTGTATTATATGTGTAAATATCTTGAAGTATTAAAATTATTTTCATATACGTCATGTTTCTGCGACTGAGTCCTTTGAAATACAACTAACTGACATAACTGACAAACTTTATTTCTGCCTCAAAAGTGAAAGCTACAGTTATCATAATCTGTTCTAAATAAAAAAAAAAAATAAATAAATAAAATGAAGTAAGGAATCTTCAGCTGTGACGGGGGGGGGGGGGTGAGTCATTTGCCCTTGGATAAGGATCACTGTATGGTGTGAGCAGTGGCTCTGGAGGAATTCAAACCTAGAAACACCCTGAGAGACTGTTTAAGTTGAGTGGTGGCAGCTATTGAAATATTGAGAAAGCTGACACTGTAACAGTGATGCAGGCCGAGTCTGAGAAAGACCAGTTTGCCACAGATGTATTTAAACAGTTTGGGTCTGCCTCTGTCTATATAACTGTGTTTTCCACCTTTCTCACTTTGTTTATGTAGTATTATTGTTTCCTTTTTTTCAGCCTTTTTTCTTTTTTCTCTGTCTTTCCACACATTGAACCTATAGAATGTTTACCAATGAATGCTTACCATGCAAGACAGGGATTAAAAAATCTAAACAGTTCCTTTGGCATAATGTTCCTCTCCCAACACACACACACACACACACACACACACACACACACACACACACGCCAAAACAAAAGCCTTATGTGGAGCCAAAGCCTCAATTGTATTTGTCAGATTAAGCAACAGAAAGTTCCTTGATAAGCAGGTAAGGACAAGAGAAGTATTTTTCACTGCTAGCAAAGAAACACTAGTAGTGAAACCTATGAACAATGCTTAATGCTTCTAATTTGTTTGTTTGTGTAAGGAGAGCTTGATGATCAGAGGAACATTTTATTAGTTTGTTTTATATTTATGGTAGTCTCATTTTTAAGGCCTAGTTGAAGGTTTTTAGTAGGTAAAGGTAGCAGCCACGTTTGTGACAGAAGGACAGTTCTGATTGTAGGGGGGACTGGCTTGCTCACTGTGTTATGTGACTACTAGTAATCATGGCATTTGCTGGTGTTGTGAAACTGCAGAGAAGTGTGGTCTGTGAACTAGGGAAATTGTCAACTTCTGCATGGATGACGTTTCTGTACATTTCCCTTTCACAGGAGGTTTGTTTATTTTTTTTATTAGTGGCGGATACTTTGGTCACATGGACAACAATCAGGGATTCCAGTCCTACACTTTGCTGAAAGACTGAGCAGCTGGGAAGTTGTTACCATGTAAATGTATTTACAGAGGGCAGAACAGTCTAGGTGTCATATTTTATCATTTTTGGTTGGGAAAGGCACATTTAGTGGAATTCATTTCCAGGTGCATTGCAGGGGCTTGCTCAGTGTGACACAGTGTTCAAGTGGCAGCTGTGGGAATAAAACCCAGGTTTGTAGTACGAGGTATTGAGCTAGCTCACTGCTCATTGCTTTAACCTCAAGCAAGGCTATATGGCATTGATGGAAACTGAACACTGAGGACATGCATGTAAATCCTATGTGACTATAGAGGAAAGCAAGCCAGGAATTCTTTCACCTAGAGTAAATACAGAGCTGACCTGTAGGTGGCTTAACTCTATGAGCCAAAGCACGAGCCAAGCTATGGCTGCTACAGGCTGTTCTATAACTCACTGACAGTGTCACTCTTGAGTTTCAGCCACAACACCAATGGCTCAGACTGAAAAAATGCTTTCTTTGACCATAACTGGCCTGGATTGACCTTGGCTCTCATTTACTTACAAAGATTGAGCTAAGGCCAAGTAGTGGCAGGCACTAGACTCCAGCCAAGCACAAGCCTGCTCAAGCTTGCCCACCTGTAAGTGAATATCACACAAATGAACATGTGTTACTACTACCTATAGCATTTTTTCCCTTACCTCAAGCACAGTGCTTTCCTTATGTTAATCATTTATTTAATTTATATTTTATGCTCCTATACTACTGTGACCCCCTACATTTGGGATCACACACAGACCACTCTTGCATCTCTGCCCCTTGCATTGTTCTCCCATTTCAACCCCCCAGCAGGGTCTGGTGAGCCAGATCCATCTTTTCCTTGTGCAGACACAGGCGTTCCCAGGGTGGGGAGAAGTGTGCAAAGGTTCAGGGCCAGAGTGCATCTGAGTCATCATGGGCAGAGTAAGTATTTTTCTTGTTCTGGTCCCTGCCTCTTTGGACACTAGCCCGTGTGTCCAAGCACCATGCACTTGCCCGTGCAGAGCAGAGCTCTGCCTGTATTCCCCCCTCCATGCTGTGTTGACACTGTATGCCACAGCAACTCTCCTTCCTTGGAGGAAGAAAACATCCCCTGGCATGCTTGACCTTTCCTCCCCCAAATGGACATTTTTAAAAGAAACACTTGATCCTTGCTTACTAAATTAAGGGGTGTAGAGCCCCATCTTAACAGTCAAAGCAGCAGTGTAACATAAATGCTTTTCCAAAAAGTCAACGCCAGCTACAGTTATTAAAAAATATTATTGCACCTGTCAACATCTACTTTACCAGGTACCTTCTGTGGTGGGCACCATGATGTTTTTTTGGCTCTAACCCTTGCAAGATCTAATATCGTATTTGAAAGCCAAATGTGGTAGACACTTTTTTTCTTGATTTAAAAAATAAATGATTAAAACTTTTGCTGTTTTTTATTCATTGTTATTATTCAGTATTTTCTGGACTTTGTGGTTTATCACCTTCTTTATTTGAATGATTAGTGTAGTGTTCTGCTATCATGCTTCTACATGATGGCACCAATTCGAAATTCTAGTCCTCTAAACGTTTTGCATAAATTTAAAGAATCATGACTTGAAACCATGCTCCCTGACGAAATGTCACATTAATGACGTGGAGCTCTAGGGTTAGTGCTATACTTTTCAGTTGGGTTTAAACAAATCAATCATTTATTTTATTTTATTTAAAATTGTGATAACCAGGAAAGACACACTAAGCCAGGGCTCATTTCTAGGTGCGACCCAGGGACAAGGGAAACAAGTACAGACAAAGGGTAATACATACCTTAAAAGTTAGAAATACAACTTCTGAGCAGCAGTAGTTACAGGCATACATGATGGCTTTAATTACTTATTTGTGCGTGTCTTACTTTTTGCTGCCAAGCAATTCAGTTGAGTATGACCAGTTGTGGTGTTTATATTGCAGAGGTGGTCAAGAGTGGAATAATTCTTCAGATATATTAGGGAAAAAAGAAAAATGGGGGGAATTGATAGGCTAACAGAGAGAGGCAGGATAATAGTGGAGGATGAGAGAAAAGCAACCATTCTAAATGACTACTTCTGTCTGTATTCATAAGGAGGACAGCAGGCCTGTGCCAGAGAGTGGCATAAAGATGGTTTTAAGGGGATCTGTCAGATGAGGCAAAACTACAGGACGTGCACTAGTACTTTGATTGACTGGATGCTCACAACCGATTTGAGCATGCCTCTAATGCTCCATCCTCCCAGATGACATCAGTGACCACTCCCCTGTCATGTTCAGTTGGGCTAATAATTTCTTCAAACCGCCTCCTAGAACAGTCACCAGCAGGGTCCTCAAACCTGTTCACGCTGACTGCTTCAAAATGGATCTCCTCAATGTTGACTGGTCCTCAGTTTTTGAGGCTTCCGGAGTTGACAACATGCTCGACCATTTCATCCTCCTCTTCAATACAATCTCTGACACCCATGCTCCCATAAAAAAGTGGAAGGTCGAAGGCAACTTTAACCCCTGGATGAGCCCTGATACCCTTGAACTAATGAAAAATAGAGACCACATCTGGCATATAGCTAGGGCCACTCGCAAGCAGTCTGATATCCTGAACTACAAATATGCGAGGAACAACTGTACCAGGACCATCTGATTAGCCAAAAACATTTACTATAAAGATGCCCTAACCAAGAACTGGAATAACAGGTGCAAATTCTGGGCTAACCTAAATGAGGCCACTGGGTGAGAACCCAAAATGGCCCCTACCATGCTCTGAGTTGATGGCTTCCCCATCCTTGACCCTAAATCTATCACCAACACCTTTAACAATGCCTTCACTGACTTGCAGCATGTTCTCCCTGCCGACTTCTTCTCCACCACCATCCCTGCTGCACCCACGCAATCCCCATTGCATCCCCCCTTTCTCTTCAAGACTATTACCTTCAGAGAAACCAGGAAATATCTGCGCAAAGTGCTTGGGAAGGGGAGATTCAGTGGGGATAACCTCGACCTGAAACTAATCTTGCTTTCACTCAAGAAATCCTGTCCCTCTCACCCATATCCTTAATCTTTCACTCCATCTTGCAGTATTCCCCAAAATGGAAAGCTGCAGTAGTCACCTTTGTACAAGAGTGGAGATCGCTCCTCCCTGGGAACTATAGACCCATATCTATACTACCACCACTCTTGAAGACCCTTGAATGAATTGTTGCTGACCAACTTGTCAATTATCTGGACAAGCACATGCTCCTATGTGCAGAGCAACATGGGTTTAGGGCTGGGTATAGCACCACTACAGCCCTCCTGGAATACACAGACTTCATCCACAAATCCCTCGATCTTGGCCAGCTAGTTGGGGCTATCTATATTGACCTAATAAAAGGCCTTTGACATGGTCAACCATGCCCTCCTAGTTGACCAACTCTCTGCCATAGGCCTTGCCCCTGAGGCAGATGCATGGTTCCACAGCTACCTACACTGCCGTTCACAGCAAGTCAGGCTAGATACCTTTCTGTCTGACACCAAGCTTGTGTGCTCAGATGTTCCACAGGGGTCAATACTGGGTCCCCTCCTCTTTAGCCTATTTCTGAATTGCCTCCCCCTAGTCAGTCAGTACCGTATCCTCCTCTATGCGGATGATGCGGTTATCTTTTCTAATGGCTTTGACCCCACTGCTGTTGAGCAACAGCTACAATGTGACTTCACCAGCATTGAGTCATGGTTGAAAAATCATAAATTGATAATGAACTACAAAAAAACAAAAACCATGTTGTTCACCAGCCTTAAGAACAAGCACAAAAAAGACCTGCTATCAATATGTGATGGGGTGGTGTTCCTCTTGAACATGTTCATCACTTCAAATATCTCAGAATCACTCTTGACAGCACACTGTCCTACACCCTCCACATAGACATCACAGCTAAAGCAATCAACAAATGCTTAGGGCTACTTTATCGCCATAGGCAGAGCCTGACCCCTGAAGCCCTCAGCATAGCAGTCCACTATTCAGTGGGTTCCCTAATGGACTATGGACTGCCGATATATGGCTCTTCCACAGATACTGCCCTCCAATGTATAAAAACTGCCCTTAACAATGCGTGCAGGCTCACCTTAGGGGCACACCAACTAACCCACACCTGCGATCTCTATGCAAAAGCTCACTGGCTAACGCTCTTTGGTCACCTAAAATGTCAATCCTGCCTCCTGGCCAAAAAGATCTGCCTTGGTCAGCTCCTGACTGGGGTCCAACAACTCCTAGTTCCCAGCACTAATCCCAGGCCCACCCAAAATTCAGAACTGCAGTCCTTCCTGACTTCAAAATGTCTGACATCTCAAGGACAAAGGTCTTTTGCCTATCGGGCACTGTTATGGTTCAACTCGCTCCATCAGAACATTATTAGCCTGCTCACTCTGAGGACCTTCAAAAAGAACCTAAAGAACCATTTAATACAGGAATCTTAATGTGTCTGCCATCGCTAGCACCTAGCAAAGGCATCTCCTACTATCTGCCCTTCTGCCAAACAGATCTCTCTCTCTCTCTCGGACACCCTGTACTTGGGGCTCAACCCCCCACCCCATCTCTCCAGCATTTCTATGCATTAATCCCCTCGTGTTGCTGACAACTAACAGGCTCCCTGCTGGGCACAATTATTTAGTCTGTTCCTGTATGTATCTGACTGTGTTTACTTATTTCAGTTTGGGTTTTCACTGTAATTTTTGTATTCCTTTGTTTAAAGAGCAAATGTACCTAAATGTTCTCATTCTAATTCTATTGCCTTGTTTGTCTTAATCCTCTGTATAATCACCTACTTGTTCTAAATGTACTAACGTGGAACCTATGTAAAGAGCTCTGAGTTCAAATGGTTAATTTGAGATCAGAAATAAATAAAATAAATAAATAAATTAATAAATAAATAAAGCATTTACTAGTGAAAGGGTCTAAAAAAGACTATCAGCCCTAAAAAAAAGATAAGGCTCCACGGCTGGATGGGATGTGTCCTTGGGTGCTCAAGGAATTCACATCAGAACTAACTGGTCCCTTGATAGGGCTATTCAATAGCTAAATTCAGACAGGGGTTGTTCCAAAACTGGAGGGTGCAGATGTAGTTCTGCTCCATGGGGGGGATAAAGAGCAACCATGTAACTAAGACCTATCAGTATTACCTCTGTTGTGGCAAACTGATGGAGACAGTAGACAAAGAGGACCTAGTAGACTGCCTGGGGAGAAATGGACTCCTGGAAGGTAGCATGGCTTTGTGATAGGGAGGTCTTGACAGACCAACCACATATTATTCTTAAAAGGGTAAGAAGGGTGCTGGATAAGGATAATGCTGTGGATTTACTCCATTTTGAGTTCAAAAAGGCTTTCAGCTTAGTGCCTCACAAAAGGTTGCTGAAGAAGCTAGAGGATCTGGGTGTAGCAAAGGACACAGTTAGATGGGTTGGAATTTGGTTGGGAGGAGACAGCAGAGGTTGGGGTAAACTGCAAAATCTGAGTCAATGGATATCACCAGTAGGATGCTACAGGGATTGGTCCTGGGTCCAATCCTTTTCAATATGTTCTTTAGCGATAAGGAGAAGGACTTTGGAGTAAGATGTGTCTTTACAGATGACACTAAGCTCTGTGGTAGGTAGACAGTACGGACTAGATTTGGGAGATGCAGAGGGACCTCAAAAGTTAGAGAGGTGGTTAAGGTTTGGAAGTTGAAATTCAGTGTCTAAAAGTGTATGGCATTGCACATAGAGAACAAGAACCCTGGGACAGAGTACTGGATAGGAGTGGTTAAGCTGGGCACTACTTCTGAGGAAAGAGACCTATGAGCCATCAAAAGTGACTCCCTTAAACAGTCTAACCAAAGTAACAAAGCCTATAGTAAAGCAAACAGGATGCTGGAGTGCATCGAGAGGCATATTGACAGCAGAAGAAAGGCGGTATTACTACTTCTCTACAGATCACTGGTGAAGCTGCAGCTAGAGTACTGTGCCCAGTTCTAGTGTCCTCATCTGAGGAAAGATAAAGACAGGCTTGAGATGGTGCAGTATAGGAGAACCAAAAGGATTAAGGGCCAGCAGGACAGTTCTTAGGGGATTGGCTTAAGGCACTGAATATTTACTCACTGGAGTCCAGACAGGAGAAGGGAGGTATGAAAGAGATCTTCAAGTTCTTGAAAGGAATGAATAAGGTGAACAGCAAGGAACTATTGAGCAGGAATCACAGATCAATAACACAGGTACATGAGTGGAAACTGGTAGGGGGGAAGGTTCAGGAGGGACATGAGAAAGTTTTATTTTACAGAGAGGGTGGTTGAGCCATGGAACAGTCTACGAGCTGATGTGGTGGGCACCAAAACCACTAATGGTTTCAAACATGGCTGGGACAGGGTGAAGGGTCTGGTAGTTATTCAGTATGGTAGCAGTAAAATGGGAAGCATAGGGGTTGATAATGTGGGCTAAAACTCTATAAAAATGGTCTCATAGTATGATGCAATGGTCATTTCCTGCCATCATTTTCTATGTTCTATGTAGCAAATCAGGTCAGGTTTAGGACCAAGATGACTATGCATTATGCTACAGTAATGCACGGTCAGCTGACTGTTTTTTTGCCAATTAAATTTATTTGATTTTTAGGCCCATTTTATAACTTTTTTCCATCTGTTTTTCTGTGCCTGCCTGCCCATCTGCCTGTTTGTCCATCTATCTATCTATCTATCTATCTATCTATCTATCTATCTATCTATTTACATGATGACCAGCACCCCTTTCCCCACACAGACACAGTGACAGTAACAACCACTGGGGAAAGGCTTGTGAATGACCCCACTGTGTATGCAAAACAATGGGCTGTCACAAAGTGGTTGTTGCAACCACTTAACAACAGTCCCTTGCAACTGTATATTGGGATCCTCATTATTTTCTGTGTCAAACTTTAAAAATATTAATATTGTTCAAAAAGGAAATAGTTGTCACAGTTTTCATTACTCTGCATTTTGACAAGCTGATGATTACATGTACAAGAGATGTTATTGGCCTGTTTCATTATTTTCAATATGCAACTGACTAGTATAACTTCTTTTCACTCCAGAGACCTGCTGACTTTGGGGCCCATCTGCTAAGTATATACTTCTTTGTTTAAGGTCATAGCTAGTTGGTTATACTAGAAGAGTAAAGCAGCAACTGGAACCTAACACTATAAACCGTAACATTTTTACATTCAATGCTTCTGTTCCCATTGTTCAAGGTAGTGCTTAAATGGTTTAAGCATCTGGAATTCATTATGGAAAAGTATTGTACTCAAAATGGAATGGCCTTTCATGCTTGTGGGTAATGCAGGCGGCTACTTAAACCACCCTTGGGCTTAGATGCCATAGAAAGGATTTGTGTTGATTAAAGTCATTTGATAATAACGCCAAGTAAAACAGCACCATGTGATGCTTTTTTCTCAAAGGAGATGCAAACATCAAGTACAATAAATCACTTTCATAGTGGAGATTACAGTTTTTGAAAGTTCGACAGTGCTGAGGTGCTAATGTTTTGGTTAGTCACACTTTATGATGGCAATGTGTGTACTGTATTTTAAACTGCATTTATATTCCTGAACAGTTGCATTGTACTGTAGGTTGGCAGTGTTTTACAAAGCATTTTCTGTGTTGATTATTATGTTCCAACACTTTCACAAGCAAAGTCTAATAAAAGAAAAATTATAAGGAATTGTAAGGAGAATTACTGAAATGTGTGTGAGACTATAAAATGGATTAAATGTAATAGAAATGTATCACAAAACTGTCAAAAATTCATGGAACAGTTTCCAATGTATTCCCAATTTCTTAAAAAATTAAAAAAAATGTTTAACCCTTCACTAGTGGGTTTATATCATCAAAAAATGAATTTGCATCAACTTATGAAGTAATCAGCACACAAGGTGAGTTTGCATTGACATGAAGTGAGCCTGTGTTGACACACAAACCAAGGCTGAAGCAACACAAAGTTGCTTTGTTTAAACAATGCCTCACATTGCACTGATAAACATTGATTTTAATGCCACAGAGATATCACTCTAATGTTATAGGGGCTTGAGTTCACTTTGGCACTACTTTAGAGTGATGCAACACATAACGAAAGAATCCAAACTACAACACAAGAATACAGAATTTAATTTTCAAATATAATATAAAAAATGGTAAACTATAATACACAATAGTTTTAATAAAAATAGCAGTCTTAATTAAATACCACGCTCACTTCTGAAGAAATGCAAAGACTTCTATTGGTCAGCTCTCAGACTAAATTTCTCTATGTATGATGTGAATGTACAGTGTTATTTGTAAAAGCACTAGCCAAAGTGACAGTGAATAATAACATTTAGAAACTAGAACCAGAATAAGTACAATTTTTGATACTGATGTATTTACTGGGGAGGTTTTCAAATACTTGCTTATATTTGTATACTGTATCATTTTTATCGGCAATGTTATTTGTGCTCTACATGCAAAGATTTTTCATGTAAATAGTAACATTGTTTACAAAAGTTCTACAGTGTTTGAACTGTTACACATGTAGATGTAAAACAAAATAAAACATTACAGAGGATAATATGTAAGGAACAGTGTCAACTGAGATTTGTTTTACACACCTGAGGTGTGTGATACAGTATAAATCATGTGACTGAACACAAGGTCAAGTAGTTTATTCAGGTATCACACATTAAGGGCTTGGGGTGCTAAAGAAAGACACAGTTTCTGTGTGATAGAAACGAGTCACCTATTTCTATTTAGCTAATGCAACATTTGTACCTCAAAGTTTGAGACTAAATCAGTCTAGATTTATGCCATTGCAATCACTATTTAAAAACCTTTATATTCATGTGTTTTTATGGTAAATGGGAGAAGCAGCAGGAAGGGAACTGTTTTGCTTAGAGCCAGAGTACCAAAACTGAATTCCTGATGTCACCTTCAGGTCCTGGCTATTTGTACCAATACCAACATCATCATCATCCATGTGGGTAACATGGACATGACAGCAAGAGCCACAGCTTTTGATGCTGCTGCTCCTAGCAGGCTCTATGTACCACTGCATTAAGATTGCAGATTTGTGTGGGGGAAACAAATTAAGCAATGTGAACTGACACTGAGAAAAAACTCACAGCATAAAGGCAGAATACACAAAAGAAATTGTGCAGCTATATAAGACGCCACAGTAATGCATGGAAGTAATAAATTACATGTGGTGTCATGTAAATGTAATTACATCTGCATAAAATCAATAATCACTGGGGGACAGTTACACATCCACTCTGTCCACTAAGAAAGAAAACTTTAGTATTGTGCTTTAAATACAGTAAATGTAGTGGTCACCAAGATGTGTAGCACAGCCATGTCACAAAATAGCTGCCTTTTTTAAGGCTATTTTCATTATTAAAATGTTGCCACAATAAAACAAAAATACATACACCCTTTTTTTATGCACACTATCTCTTGACCATATTGGCAACAGTACAGAGCACAAATTCTGTATTTTTAATGAATTATGAGTAAAATATAGACTTTATTTTAAGTGCATACCCAAGTCTCTCGAATACTGTCCACACACCTATATATATATTTTAGTGTACCAAACGTGAGCACTGAATGGATCAGTGTACTGCTGGCAAAAACTAACATGTCTTCTGGTGTTTTGCTGCAAACTGTTCTCCAGTCCCTGTTGTGTTCAGAGGGTGCAAGGATGGTATGAGCATGGAGCAGCATGACTTTTCTGTTAGCTACATACTGCTGGCAGAAACTAACTCGCTAACTGGCTACCTGCTGTCCCTGTCCTTGCTGTGCTCCAAGTCTCTGTGGCTGGCTGGTAGAAACATGCACACATGCTGTACTCCAATAAGTCACGTCTTTAAAACTGAAACTGTATAAAAAATAAAACTAGTACTGTATTAAATATAATCTCCCATCATAATCAACCCTTGCTATAACAAACATATGGGATGGACCCAGAGATATTGATTTTAAAGAGGGACTACTGTATATCTATACATATAAAAGCCATCCTCCAAGTTCTCAGGGTTGATGGATGGCACAATTTGTTTTCAAGGAGGGAACCCACACACACCACTTATTTGTCCTTCCGAATCTCAGGTGACCTACCATAGCTAGGACATTCTTCATCCCATTGTAGGGCTACAAAGCAAGGGATTAGTAGAAACGAAGTACACAAACAATAACTGAATTCCCACACCAGTATTAAATTCAAAAATTAAATTCAGACTACGATCCTCAGACTTGGATCCTTTTTATTCTTCCAAACTCATGAGCATTGCATGTTCACACTAAAGATCTTTCTCTTTTTCTCTCACAGGTACAGCTTTTCACATTTCAATTTTTACTCTAATCCCATAGTCGCTTAAGAAGGCACACCTTAGTTTCAGTCTAGCCATTTCTGGGGGCTACAAGCAAGCCCAGTGGGGTGCAGTTCAATAGTTCTAAGTCTCTAAATTGCTTCCATTTACCTGCATTCATTTTAAGGCTGTGCCAATACCTTTTTCTGAATATTTGCTGACTATTCAGTATTTGGATGCAGAATATTTGGGTATTCAGTATTTGGAATTTTTATATTTAGCACTGGCAACCACTATGTTGTGTTTGTCTAAAACACACCCTGCTGTGTTCCTTAGACCACCTGATGAAAATAAACCAATTTTTCACCCTCCATCCCCTTCCCCAACTCATGCAATTCTTAAATACAAAAACAAAGTCAGCTCTTAGTAGACAACAACAGTATATGGGCTGTGTTGTAGACTAGACAGCAGAGCACCCCTCCCTAACCTGTTCTGTACTGCCTTATGTGGTCTGAAAACTTACTGGTCCTGGTTTTCAAAGGGCTTTTGATCGACGCAAGGGACTTGCATCAAATGGTTTGACACAAGGGCAACTTGCATCAAACATTACGGCAGTCCGCACTTTATAACGCAGCTTAACCCAAGCCCTTTGCACCAAATGCTGCACACTAGACCAGCTCCCCTTGTCTAACTTGCACCATCTGTGGGACCATTTTATGTGGTTTGCTTCAAAGCTTTGGTGCAAGCTCCCATAATGTGTGGAACATGTCAACTCATGCCCAGACATAGTAAAATTGAGTGCAAGTTGCAACAATGTGTTTGGCACAGCATCAATATTCGCTGACACAGGACTTGATGCAAGCCCTGTGTCAACCTTTGACAATCAAGCCCACTTAACAAGGTAAGGCACTATTTCCAACTAGTCAATCACATCTTCTCCCAGAAAGCTGTCCTCTGTTTCCACTCAGATGCAGTTTCAGAAAAGCCACCCCAGCATGGAGGATAGTCAGAGCAGAAGTATACAGAGTGGCAATATAAGCCAGTAAACTTAGTAGATCAGGTGCATGATGGGAGGGAGGAGGGTGGAGCAAAGGAGCAAACAGCATCATTGATGGTGCTAGCAGACTGGGATCAATCAGTCTGCTTAGCATCATGAAAAATGCTCTTCACTCCGCCTCCTCCCTATCATATACCCAATCTATTAAGTTTGCCACTTATTACTGCTCTGTATACTTCTGCTCTGACTATCCTTCCGTGCTTGAAGTCTTTTCTGAAACTGCAGCTGAGGAGAATTTGGGGATCAGTGGACAGCTTTATTGGTGGTGGCATAACTGACTAGCCAGGATGGACTGCCAACCACAGCAAGAATTAAAATAAAGTTCTGGGCTTCTGCCTTGCCTTGTGATGCTAAATTTTGAGGCCACATGGGAGGTTCAGGTTCTGCTGACTTGTAGACTACAACACAGCATGTATATTATTCTGGTGGTCAGGAGCTAACATTGTTTTTTATTTCAACAGTTGAGCAGGCTGGGAAAGAGGGTGGAGGTGGGAAAACTGTTTAATTTAATTTTTTCTCCCCTTCCTTCCAAATACTACTTCCCAAACGTGAATAGTAAGCTATTCATTATTCAGTGCTGAATATTCAGATTGACTACAATTCATGGTATTTGGGGAGTGATATTCAGACCTTGCACATCCCTAATGGGTTTTGCCTTTCCATAAAGATTCCACAGCAAATGAACAGTAACAGCAATAGTGCTTGGTACTGTATACTTTGCCATGACTCTGATTTCTCTGTGACTCTAAATGACTGAGGACCTCTGTCCTGACCCACCAAGTGTATTTAAAAAGAGGCACCTTTTTTCTCTTAACCATTTTAGATACTTGTGCAATTTCCCGTTTGGCTCATACTTTCTCCTATCAGACCTCAAAAGCAACAAGGGGCATTTGGCTCCATTAAGCTACTCGAGGAATTCCACCATGCATGCATGCATGCATCCATCCATCCATCCTCTAATGCTGGTCCACTGTTGATCCACTACCTGACCTGCCTGGGGACTTAAGGTAGTGGCCTCCAGGCCCTTAGATCTACTAATGCTTTATAAGTAATCTTTCACAGAATTAAGGCTGAATCCAGATGAGGAGTTGTCCCACAGTTTACATGGCTGGGGAGGTAGGCAGCCCCTGGGGGTCAAAGGTTGCTAATGCTGCCACCCCCCATTCTCTTCCAACTACTGACCTCCGTGGCTAGGGAGTCCAAGGCCTAAATACTAATATTCTGGGCTTCATCCCCACTTGTGGGAATCCTTGTGGGCTGCCTGTCCAATTTAGAAGGGCAAGGTGAGGCAGATACCCCCTGGATGTATGAGGCCACCACGGGTGCTGCCTCCCACCTTCTCCCAAGACTTGACTCCTGTGGGTAGAGGACCCCATACTAAATCATTTCACAGAGTCATACTTCTTACTTCTCCTCTGCCTAGTTCAGGGAAGAAGGGGCACTGCTGGGTGCCTAAATCAGTCCTTGGATACAAAGATTCACAGTTTATGTCTGTTTTTGCTCCATGTTCTGTTACTCCAGTTCTCTCTCCATCTCTGGCTTCTCTGCATGGAGATGGGGGGAAGGGGTTACCCCCTGTTGGAGATCTCAAACATTGACAGCCACCACAGTTCTCTGAGTTTTGGGTGGATTATACTCTCTGGAGTTCATGTTCAACCGGTAACTTTTCTTCTTGATGCCCAGTCAGAAAATGCTTGAAGAGCCCAAAGTGTTTGTTTTTTGTTTGTTGATGTTCTCTTTTCCCAGTATACTTCAGTTTTGTCAAGGTCTGAGTTACTTAAATTTATATGCCATTCACTTACAGGTTCTTTTTTTGGTTTTGTAAGTGACCTGCTTTGCTTGGGGTTCTACTTCTCATTGAAGATGGTAGCTGCTGGTTGCCTAAGAGGTTAAATTTGATATCTAGATAATCTGACTATTTCATAACTGTGGATATTGGGCTTCTAAGGAAATGGCTGCCAGGTCAGTTTTGAAAATTCTGAGAGGACACAAGGTTATTGCTTGGAATGTGACAGTTGGTACTGGTACTTGTTTTTTGGTTTGCACTATTATGACATAAATGTATGCCCAGAGATAGGTATGAACCAGTCAGAATTGAGTATTTTAAAAGCCTATTTTCTCACTAGACCCCAGTACTGTTAGCTGCATTGAAAGTGCACAAGTTGACAGGACCAGGGTGAGCTGAGCTGCATGCAGCACTATATATTTTTTTATCTTAGTGCTCTGCAAAACTGTTCATGAAAACGTTTTCCTTTGTTAGGGATGAGGAGGATGGGGAAGCCAGATGTGGAGCTCTCTCTGCTCCAGTGACGTCCTGCTGCTTCACCTGCCTGAGAGGGAGGGTCAGGTGGGGGGGTTAAACAACTGCAAGATCTTGTAGTTTTTCTACAAGGAAAGGCGCCATTTCTGGGGAAAATCAAACCCAACCTTGTCCAAAAGAAAGGAGTAATTTTAAAAGTTATGTCGTGTTCTGGAAGCTTCATACTCTTTTTGAATGACATTTGCCTGCCTTACGCTCACCTGTTAAAGCTGCATAATGAACCACAGGTGCCTTCTAATTAGAAGATGCCTACTTAAATTAACATCACCTAAATGAGCCCAATGGGCCAGCCAGCCAGTTGCTTCCCCATGCTTTCTCTAGCTATTCTTTTGCTCCACATTCACTTTCTCCTCTTCTCACTTTCTTTCTTTCTGCTTATCCTGTATGCTGCTCATCCTCTGTTATTCTTTACCATCCCTTTTTCCACCTCTATCATTCTCTAAGGCTTCAATAACGCACTAGGGACTTTCCCTCAAACTTTTTTATTTCCCTGACCCCAATTGTTTCTCAGGAGTGTTGCTATAAGTATATCTGCTGTAATCTTTCTTTTACTGTAAGCATTCCCTGTTGTTGTATATGAGAATACACTGCCCCACCTATGATGATCTCCGAAAGTGAAGTGCTACTCCTGCCTCCCTGTATGACAAATAACATGAGTTAGAGAAAACTACAAATGTGCAAAGGCCTATGTTATTTCTTTAAGACTAATACTGTAGATGGAGTGTGGCTCCTAGCTGCTCAGCAGGTTCATGTTTATATTATACAGTGTGGCACTGTACCCACATGAAGTGACAGTGCACCCCAATATACTGTCAGTGAATGTCTGACTGAGCCCCAGCCATATTGTGTTTTGTAACTTGTTAGATATTTCTATCTATGGCACCCCGGAGTTCAACAAATAAAATATATGGGGAAATTATTGCATTCAGTCCTATTACACAATTGCAATACAAAGACAGGTAATGATTTTGAAGTCAATAAGTTTTGAGTTCTATATACAGTATTTTTTAGGAATTTCTGTGTACATTAAATTCTGCAGCCTGATCCCTTTCTTCTCCTATCTGAAGGCGTAAAGTACAAAGAACTGAGGTTGCATGTCAAACTGTATACTGTAGCTCAGCTTTTACCCATAGCAGGACAGAACATACATTGCTGCTGTATCAAAGGAATGGTTTGGGGGAGGTGGGTATTGGTGGGAGCGTAGCGTCTGGAGGGACTTTGGATTCTTTGTGTTGGGGGGGTATGCAAGGCCTGCAAATATAGAAGTTTTGACTGGTTAACTACACAACTACAAGGCACTACAGGATTGTATCGGAAATGGGGACGGATGTTGCTATAAAATTTCTTACATTGAACATTAAAGGGGCGAGGGACAAAACAAAGCAATTTAAAATATTGAAGTACATTGATGCATTGAGGGCTAAAATTGTATTTTTGCAAGAAACCCACTTGTTACAAGAAGAAAGCAATACTATGCGGAGACTTCAGATAAGGAGGATTTTCGCGTCACAGGGCACCACACAGAGCAGAGGGGTCATGCTATTATTTCACAGGTCATTGCACTTCATCCCCCTTAAGGTTATCCAGGATAATGAGGGAAGGTACATTTTGGTACAAGGTAAATTGCAGAACAAGGTTATGTTGATTGGTGCAATTTATGGCCCTAACTCGGATTCTCATGATTTTTTGGTTGAATTACCTAAGGTCTTACAACCTTTCAGCCATTTCCCATGATAATAGCTGGTGATTTCAATACAGTGCTAGACCCGTCACTAGATAGGGTTTCTAGGACTCAGGCACTTCCTACTCCTCCTTCCGAGCCTTGAGGGATTGGTTGACCAATTGGGCCTAGCAGATGTTGGAGGGTTCTTCATCCTCAAGAGGAACTATACATTTGTTTCCCGACTCATGGGTCGCGTTCCTGGTTGGACTATATTCTATTGTCACTCTTGCTTGCTCCCGGATTCTCAACTCAGCAATAGTAGCTGCTCCCTCTCAGACCATTCAGCTGTAGACCTCACAGTTTTCCTGCCTTCCTTAATCCGTAAAAGTAATAGATAGAAGATAAATAATCAGATATTGAGGAGTCCCAAAATAACAAATATTTGTCAGCTCAAATTACAGAGCTTTTTCATTTCAACTTGAAGGATCAGGTTCATCTGGATATTCTTTGGGGAGCATTTAAAGCATATATAGAGAGGTTTATTGATCAGCCAGGCAGTGCAGAGAAAGAAAGAAAGGAAATCGTAATGGAGGGTTGTTAAACCAGATTAGGTCTTTAGAACTTAAGCTTCTCAATACCCCACTGAGGAGGTGAAATTAAGTTTAGTAAAGGCAAAAGATGCATATCTTAATCTTCTGGGGGAACAGGCTGAACTGGCTATTATTAAAACTAAGGCAAAGTTTGTGGATCAAGGTGAAAAGTTGGGCAAAGTGTTGGCCAGACATATTTCCCAATTTGAAGCTTCCCGTTTAATAGAGGGTATTTTCTCAGAAGGGGAAGGTACTATCAAAACTACTCCCGAGGATATGGCCCAGATTTTTCAAAATTACTTTACATCTCTTTATGCGGGTATGCAGATACCCCGACTGAAGCGGATATCTCCTCATTTTGAGCAAGCTACCCCTCCTAATCTCTCGAATAGGATCAATCAGTGCTCATTACAGAGATTACACAGAGGATGTTGAATTGGCCATTAAGGGTCTTACATCTGACAAAACTCCCGGACCAGATGGGTTCTCACCCAATTTTTATAAAGCATTTGCCACCCAATTGTCCCGATTTTACTCAAACTTTTCCAATATATTTTATCTGGTAAAGAAGTAGAGCACTCCTTACGAGGCACTCATAGTGCTTATCCCCAAACCTAATAAACCACCTGAAAGACCGGCCAGTTACAGACCAATTTCACTGTTGAATTGCGACATTAAGATTCTGGCCAAGATATTGCTCGATGTATCTGTCAGGTAATCCCAAAGTTGATTGGACAAGAGCAGGTAGGTTTATGAGGTAGATCCTCTTCGGATCATTTTAGAACTCTGGCGCATGTTTTCTCGGCCTCCGAGGTCTGAGCTACCATTGGCATTGGGCTCCTTGGATGCCGAGAAAGCTTCGATAGGGTCCACTGGGCCTATCTTTTTGAGGTAATGCGAGATTTGGCTTCCTGAGAAATTTGTGGCTTGATTAGGCATTGTACACAGACCCCTCGGCTAGGGTCGCAGTGCAATGGGGCTATCTCTGCATCTTTAAATTACAGGCGCACGAGACAGGGCTGTCCCTTTCACCCTTATTATTCAATTGTATATGGAACCCTTATAAGGAGTATAGTGCTGTCCCTGAAATTCTTGGTATTAACGTAAGGGATATACAATTAATGTTACGGCTTATGCGACGATTTACTAATATATGTATCGAAACCTGAGTGGTCTATTCCCAATTTATTAAAACTTATTCAGAATTTCAGTGGGGTATCTAATTATAAATTGAATCAAGACAAAACTGTTGTTTATCCTTTGAACAACAGGGTATTTAAACCTGATGTCATAGGACTTGGTTTAGGATGGGACTCTAAATCTTTTAGATATTTAGGCCTTTTAATGACAAATAGTCAGGATAGACTCGTCAACTGAATTTAGAATCCTTAGTCCACACTATTAAACTCGACCTCAAAAGATGGGCGCAGTTGCCTTTGTCCTTATGGGGAGAATAAATATTGTAAAATAGAATATATTTCCCAGGCTTTTCTACCCTTATCTATGTTAAATATTTGGATTCCCTTTCTTGGTTTAAGAAACTTCATGGCGAATTGGCTGACTTTGTCTGGGGCCATAAGAAGGCCAGGATGTATCGTATCCTAAGTTGGCGGCCGCCAAAGAATCTCGATGGTCTGAGAATGCCTCATTTTGCACTTTATTTTTGGGCAGCGCATTTAAATAAATATGGAGATGGATGCATTGTGACAACACCACCACGAATATAGGATATATTCCATTATGGGTTAATTTGGAATTTAGTCTTATTAAGAATGTAGATATTAATCCCAAGGCTCTACCTTATGTACCCACCCATTTGCTTCCCTCTTTACTGAAAAGTCTCCTATCGGACTTTCTCTTAGAATACATAATCAGTTATGTAATTTTGTGAAGTACGAACAAATGTGGGACTGGGGGCAGCCTGTTTGGGGGAACCCACAATGGCGGATAGGATATCGGACTATTAAACAGAACTGGTTGCCCGTCTTAGCTGTTTGCTCCCTGAAAGACTTTATAAATTCGGATGGTAGTGTGATCTCAACGGCGCAGATTTTGGTGAAGTCTGATTTGTCTCAGAGAGATATTTTCAAAGTATATCAATTACATCATGCTCTGATTCAGAGAATCGGTAGCAATCCGGTTTATTCACCCTGCATCTCATTCTGGGAAGACCTCAGCGATTTAGTCGGTGCCCCACAGGCTATTTCCAAGATCTATTCAGTATTGTTCAATTGGGCCTTTAAGGATAACCTAGCACCTAGTTCATATTGGGCCAAAGTATTCCAACATAACCTGGGACTGGGCACTCATTTGGCGGAGTTGCCACAAATGGATCCAACAAGATCATCTCAGATTAGTGCAATTCAAAATACTGCACAATATTTATTACACACCTCAGAAGTTACAGGATTTAAAATTAGCACAGAGGTCTCTGTGTTATAGATGTGGCAGGGAGGGGGGAGACCTTCTCCATATCTTTTGGCTCTGTCCTAACATAGCCCCTCTGTGGAATGAAATCAAAAGTAAAACGGATCCGTTACTGGGTTTAGAAGACCTGTTCACCCGGAAATATGTTTATTAGGTGATATGTCGGGTTGTATGGTTAAGCAGAGAAATTTCATATATCCATGATTTCTTGTGTAGTTAAAAACTGGTGTTGAGGCACTGGAAGGACCCCTGCCTAATTTCTTATTCTGAATGGTTGGCAGAATTCCTTTCATGCCTCAGGACCGAAGGATGATTGCCATACTGCACAATGTGTTGCCCGTTTAGAAAATCTGGTCTCCATTAGTAGCAGCTTACTCATAAGGAACCTAAAGCAGTGATACCTCTTTTCTTTCTCTCCCATGTAGGCTCTGATAGCAGTGCCTTGTATGGAGAGGTGGGGGAGTGGGAGTGGTTGGTTTGGGGGCTTGCGGAGACCGTATGTTTCTCTTTTTTTTTCTAAGATTGTACTGATTGTCTGTTGTGTGACCCCATCTGTATTTTACTGCTTACTTCTACATTGTCTCCGCAAGTACATGTATTCTAATGTTCAATAAAATGTTAATTGCAAAAAAAAAAAAGAACATACATTGCTGCTTATTAAAAATAAAAAATTTTTTTGTTTGCATGTATTTAAATTGGTTGGAAGAGAGAGACATGCTAGTATGACTAAGTGGGAGTGAATGAGCTTGAAAAAGGCTTTAAAAATACTTGAGAAGCCTTGAAGTACTGTAGTTTGTACCTTATTCTTAAGCCATTAATAAGGCAGCTGTTTAGAAACAATGGACTAATTGATATAACCAAGAACCAAAGTTAAAGAAATAATTAGAACTCTGTTATCCTTTCGGACAGCCATTTAGTTTCCCATGCATGCTCATTACTTTGGTAATTTTCTATATTTTTATCCCAAATTTACAACATAACCATATGTTTACAGCACTTCATGAATGTGATAACTGCCATATTTCAAATCCTGGCCAAAATGTTTTTTTTTTCACAAACTGAAAGGTGATTTTGCAGTTCCTGTGTGAAATCATCATTCAGGTAGGAGCTGAATATTTTCTCTGCCCTTGTTCATGAGGTAGGGTCATACGAAGGCTATCTTGAAAATTCATTGTAAAAATATTAAAAAATAACAAAGTTATAAGCCTACATTAAATTTTGTGAATTCAGGCTTGTAACTTTGGCAATTTTCAATATTTGTATCCCAAATTTATAACATAGCCATATCTTTACAGCACCTCATGAATATGACAGCTGTCATTTTTCAAATCCTGGGCAAAATGTTTTTTTTTTTCACATCCCAAAAGGTGATTTCTCAGTCCCTGCATAAAATTGGGCAGGAGTTGAAAATTTTCTCTGTCTTTGTTCATGAGGTGGTAGTCATAAGAAGGCTATGCTGAAAATGTGGTGTAAAAATATTGAAAAAATAAAATTATGAGCCTACATTACATTTTGCAAAATGCAGGCTCATAACTTTGGTAATTTTCAATATTTGTACCCCACATTCCTCAACTGCAGCTCTGTTGGCTCTGGCCAGAGTTTGTTTATTGTAACAGTGGTATATGGTGTTGTAATGACCAAGTAAGCAACATGATTATCTATGACATTTCCAGCACTTGCATTACCAGCTTCACTAAATGGGACATGACTTGTATGGCTTTACCCGCGAGGCTGGGGAGAATATGAGAGAACAGGCTGGAGAAAGAGCGAGCAGGCTGATGTGCTCCTGCAGCACCACTGTGTCCGGTACCAATCTCACTCCCACCCAGGCAACTGCTGAAGTAAAATTAGGTTAGCTAACTTCAAGTATACTTATGTTATTTATTTATTTTGTATGCCCAAGCAGACTAGCGGCAGACAAAGTGATGGGGGGTATTTCAAGAAACGGAGGCGCTGCTGACTTTTTGTTCATTGGTCATACTCCAGTTGCCTCAGTTTTTTAAATATGCTTTTTCATCTACCTTACTGGTAGCCTGTTGGTGTGGAAAAGAAGCAAAGATTGGCTCCCACTATGGCATGTGTGTGTGTCCCGCTTGCTGCCACTTCTACAGGCCCTGCCTGCTCCTGCCGTGCTGCAATCAACTGCCATTACCAACAAAATAAATACATAAATAAAATACACAGTTCTGCCTCCTCTCTACTGGCTACAGTGAAAATCAGAGCTACTTCAATTCAGAAAAATGCACAACAATACAGGAGGGTGCAGGGCTACTACCACTGATGCCTTCAAGGAACATACTTTGTCCAGCATATAAACAAGGACAATGACATCATTTTGTAATAGACAGAAGGACTATTTTATCAAATATTCACACACACAAATATGTTTTCTACATATAAAAATTAGTTTTTCTAACTGTAAAAAATTTACTATACAGATGAATGTTGGATCAAGTATTGACATCATTATACAACTAATATTTATTCTGGAAAGCATTTCATGTGGTCACTGTGTGGAGTTTTTTCATGAGAGAACACCTTCTGTGTCTCATTTTTGCTGGACAAATTGACTCTTAAGTGGCCAGTTTCCTTGAAGGGTGTTTGTCTGACTAATTATTCATGTTGATAAATAGATAGATAGATAGATAGACAGACAGACAGATAAGATAGACAATCAAACAGACAGACAGACAGACAGTCATATACAGTAGAGATAGATACAATAGACAGACAGACAGACAGACAGACAGATAGATAGATAGATAGATAGATAGATAGATGATAGATAGATAGATAGATAGATAGATCCATGTGTCTCTCACCAACTTCAATCTGTGTTACTATTGATACATTTGCCTTTGCAAATGCATGCAAGAAGAATGTTTGGCATTGACAAATGTTTGTTTAAGCAGAAGAAGGGGGAAGATACTAGTGGTACTCTGGAAGTGAACAAGACAGTAGTATAGTCACGTGGTGATGGAAGGACCTTCTGGTCCATCTTGTTTACTCCTCCTGCCACATGTCAGTGACTATAGCAAGTTTGACTTCAGATACACCTACAATTCATGCTATATAATTCTCAATGCCATTCACCCTAAGGAGTCTATCCTCATTAGTTTTGTTTTAAATCATGTAAAGTGATGGATTCATCAACCTCATTAGATAAGCTTTTCCACATGCACCTGCCTCTGTGTGAATCAATGTTTTGTAATGTTTCCTCTTATCCTTCTCCCTCCCCAGTTTGAGTGTATGACCTCTTGTTTTACCAGCAGTCATTAGCTCAAACATTCATGAATACTCCACCCTGTCCATCCCATTTAGCAAATTCAGAACACTGTTACTATGTGTCCTCTCTCTCTCTCTTCTCTAGGCTAAATAATTTGAGAATGTCAAACTCTCCTCATAGTCATTGCCCCAAGCTACTCATCTGATTGGTGACCCTGTGATGGACCCTTCCAATCTTTTCAATGTCCTTCCTGTAGTGCAGTGACCAGACTTAGATGCAGTACCCCAGGTGCTGGCTAACTAAGGTATTTTACAGTGGGAGGATCAACTCCTTTAAACATGTCTTAAAGTGAGATTATTTTAGAGAAACACTGAAAACATAATATTTAGACACAAATTAGTTCATATTTTATAGATCTTTTCTGTTTTTATGTACTTCATATTTTCATTGCTAGTTTAATTTAATAGAAACCAGGTTTTCTCCCTACAGTTGATCTACTCTTGCTGTTTAACTCTTCACTAGTATCATTATCCTAGGTTTGTGATACCATAATCAGAGCCAGAGAAGCAAACTGTTATGGCCAGCTAACAGCAGTGACTATGAGATGCAGTATAGCTCAGAGGGCTAGAGCACCAAATGATGAACCTGGGGACCCAGCAGACCATCATTCTCTGTGTCCCCTGAGGAAGACTCGAGTATAGAGTTGAAGCACTGGGGTATCACCATCTGTATATTTGCTGTGTTTTGGAGCAGAGTTTGCAGCAATTAGGCATGTTTACCTGAATAAACTTGTATTTTTCACCACATCCTGTTCCTGAGTGCAGTATTTTCTTTAGGTTTGGATAATTTACATATGCATTGGACCTGCTACCAGAAGGGTTGCAGGGGTTGACACTGCCACAGTATGTGCCTAAGGGTCACTCCTGGTTCTTGGCACCTACATCAGGAATCATTGTTAAGGAGACCTATGAATTAGAACACCTGAGGGGTGTGGTATCATCTGTCCTATTTTGGATCAGTTCCAAACAAAAGGTGCTGCTCTCAGGACCAGGCAGGATGCGAGTGCAAGGCAGCAGCCTGTAGCAACAAGATACAAACAAAACAGCACTTGCACACCACAGCCAGGAGCTCAGTCACTCCAGTGATGTTCACAGTCACAGTTATCAAAAAAAAAAAAGGTTTTTATTGCTTACAGTAGCAGGTTATCAGAATTCATCAACAAGCAGAGTACTTTCTGTAGACTAGGTGGCCCGGTGCTTTGCCACATCAGGCTTCATCAGTGAACACCTGGTCTACAGAGAGTAGAGGTCTGGCTGGGCATCCCTAAGGGTTTTATAGATCAGACTGGTCCTATCTCTCTTGAGCATCATCCATCTATGTGTGGGTGGGCTGTGAGAGAGGTCTGTGGTCTATGGCTTTATGATTTGTGACTGTTCACCATCTCAAAGCTGTAGATACCTAGATAAATCCTGCTTTGGTATCCTATATCTTTAGTACCTCAAAGGTGTTGAGGTATGATTGCCCCAGCCAAAATAGATCCCTAATGAAATGGATGCCCTGTATCTCCTGTAGGTGTCAGTGTAACATCTGATCCCCAACATGAATGTCTGTATTGCCCCAGATGGGGGTCCAAGTCCAGGGAGTGGGGTCCTTGCCCATCCACTGATGTAATTTCTTCCAGTATGCCTCAGCGAGTGACACAGTAGGGGAGGGGTTGCAGTGGAGCCCTCCCTTTGAATAGAGTGTAGTTGCAGGAAGTGCCCCCCATTCATGTCTGCTTCCACTTGCCTTGGGGCTTCTGTTTGAGTCTGTCTGTAACTAGAGACCTGTCTGATTGGAGATAAAGCCCACATGGCATCCCTAAAATCATGGGAGGCCTCATATCCCCCAAATCCAATGGCTCCTGAGTTTGGCTCTGCTATATCTCAGGGGCTTGCCATATAGGGGGGATTCGGAGGGACAGGTGGGCAAGGAGATGTAGCAATATTGGGGTTGTGATCATTTTAATGACATCAATTTTGCCTTCCAGTGATAGTTGTAGGGCCTTCCATCTCTGCAACTAATTTTGGTAGAAGGTAAGAGGTGCTTCAGGTTCATGGTCATCATTTTAGGTAGGTTCCTGTGGTTTAATTCCCAGGTAGGTTATACCATCTGCTGCCCACTACAGCCCTGCTGCCCTAAAGGCCTCTGGGGTACAGGTGGCATTCAAAGGCAGAACCTCTGTTTTGCTTTGGTTAACCTTGAGGTCTGATGTTCAGGAAAAGGAATTGAGTAGGGCCATGACATGTGGGACTGCCTCGCGAGTGCAATCAGCATGTCATCAGCATATAGAAAAGTGACACACTCTTTGTCCAATTATACCTTGAATGTGTGGTTGCTGTCTCAGTGATATTGCTAGCGGTTCAATTGCCAGAATAAATAGCAGTGGGGGGGCACCCCTGCCTCGTCCCTTTCTGTAAGGGAAAGGGTGATGATCGGAGGCCACCCATGAGGATGGATGCCATTGGGGAGATGTACAGGAGCTGGACCCATTGCTAAAAGCTTGGTCCAAATCACATTTTATGCAGGGTGGAGAGAAGATATTGCCATTTGACTGATTTGAAAACCTTCTCAACGTCTACAGCCAGAGCTGCTGCAGGTGATTTATTGACTGTACTTAATGAATTAGTGACACTGAAGTCCAGAGGTGGTCTGAACCTACCTGCTTTTCAGGAAGCCCACCTAGGTGGGGTGGGTGAGTCCTGAGAGGACTTTATCTAGTCTGGCAACTAAGATGTTTGCCAGGATCTTCATGTCTACTTTGACAAGTAAGATCAGGTGATAGCTACCTGGGAGGTAATGTCTTTCCTCTCCTTGGAGAGCATGGTTATTACTGCCTCCCTCATAGATTGAGGAGGAGATGCCAATGAAAGGGATTCTTGAATGACTCTCAGGAGGTATGGTGTGAGCTCTTTAACAAACAGATGGTAAAAATCAGCAGGTAGCCATCACCCCAGGGGCTCTGTGCAGGTTGAAAGCCTTAATGGCTTACTGTGATAGGCTGTGGGATAACAAATGGACACACACACTGAAATGCAGTTTGCAGAACCTTTGCTAGAAGATTTACTCACAGCAAAGCAAAATTAAAGTAGACTGAAATGACTTAATGTAAGTAAAATAAACATTGATTCCAGAAATAAAACAGCAGGCTTAACTTCAGCTCTTAAAGTAAATTAATAAGGACAAAATAAATGCATGAGCAGTACTAGAATAAGCTAGACTCTCAGGTGTTCTCCTTCAACACCTTTCTCCATTCTGACTAGTATGGTTCTGTGATTAGAACATATAGGGGCTGGACTAGAAGATTGATCCGCCCATCTGTCAATCAAAGCAATCCAACAGAATTTCTATAAAGTATGCTTACCCGTTTCTTTATATTTCAATCCAAATGTTATGCTTTATAATTTCACACTAGAAATGTTTGCACAATGCTAAAACCAGTTACTTCATTCTGGATCCAGAAATAATTTCAAGGTCTCGTCAGTAGGCACTGCCCCTGGTACATCACTGCAAAAAAGTACATTACAAGAGGCCGGCCAGCTCTATAGGGCAGGATTACTGGGGCAGTACTACTGAGTTCCACCTTTGCTGCACAGAAATGCAAATGATACAGAGACAAAAAGAACAGGTAATTATTTCAAGTTACTGTGCTTCCCTAGCCTTAGTCGCTAAGTTTATGCAATGGTAAATCACTTTCTTTTTTTTTTTTACTAGTATTTTTATCCTTCCTACTATCCCCTCTTACCACTCAGTCGGACTTCCTCTGTTGTGCAGCCCATCATCACCCTGGAGTCTGCCCCTAGAGCACCTTGGTCCATATATGACCTTGATACTGGATTATCCCCCTGGTGGGGTGGAGGGAGCCCCCTACTCCCCCCCAACCATTGATTTTATGGACACTTGTGCAGCGAAGTCTGCCCCGATGATCTGAAGGCTCGCAGTGAGGAGTTGTCACCTAGGTGAGGAGAGGGTGTTTTTCCTTGGTTTTTCCTTCCCCCAGGGCCGGCATGCAATGAGGGCCAATGAGCAAGGAGGCGCAATGAGATGCACCTCCTGCTCCACCCCTTTGCCAACATCTGTCCTGGAACCCACGCTGCTACCTCCCTCTACCGCACCTACCTCCTGAGCTCCCCCAGGAGGCCGTATTGCAGCGGGAGCTTGCAGGCTGACCCCCCAGAGAAGAAGAGCAGCAGTCGGGAGCTCGATCCTTCTCTTACCCGGCTGACCCCAGCAGTCCGTGCTCGTTTCTGAACATGGGTCGTTGACGTGGCACGAGGTAAGGCATCCAACGCCTCAGCCCTCAACACCACTGGGCCAGCCTTGTAAATCACTTTCTAACTGCAGAACTACCTTTAGTTCCTGTGCAAACATGCACACTTTTGAGAAGCAGCAAGGAGTTCCTGAGAATGACACTGTTGTGCAGTTTATCACAAAGCCACAGCTTGTGAAAAAACTGCATTGCCTGCCAGGACGTAAAGTAAGAGCTATGTCTACCAATTCCTGAAACCTGGTCTAAGGACAATGACAAAAAGTCTCTCTCATTAATAAGGGCTAAAGCCCAATGTGGTTTTTTTTGTTTACCTACTTCTCAGCATACCTTCTATTTCTTAAAGCTCCAAAGCTCCGTAACAGCTAACCCCTAGAAGGATGCTATTACTTCGATAATAAAAACAATAACATCCCTCTCATAAAATTAACTAGCTGAACTGACGTCGAGGCTACCACTGTATAAAGGGGAGGGGGGGTCCACTACTGAACTCTCACTATCCTGCATATTCTATTCAGTGTCTATTTTTCCTTAGAAACTTGCAACCTGTCTCAAGACCTATTCTAGATTAATTACTTTAAATAACAGACAGCAATCTTTTAAAGCTGGCTGGCAGAAGACAAACAAACAAACAAACAACAGAGCAACCAGTACCTAATGGGTGGCCATTCCACCAGATATTGGCTTGACAACGCAGAGGAAACAAACATAAAAACAATCAGTCTTACCCACACTCATTCTAGACTCACATAAAACATTTTCTGACAGCTCCAGGGGAAGGATAAAACAGAGACCCTACCACACTTATGTCACTTCTTCAGTGGTGATGGAGCTTTTTCAGTAAAAATCAGCAGGGTAACAATCACTTCCGTGAGCCCATGCAGGTTGAAGCCTTGATGGCTTGTGTTACTTTTTGAGGGAGGTGGGACTTTCTAGCTCAGAGGCTTGAGTGGGTGGGAGGAAAGTAATGTGCAATTTGCCAAGAAGTCCTCCACTGGGACACATTGGAGGGCATAGATCACAGAGTCCAAATGTTTCATAATGGAGTTGATGACCTTAGGGTCTCTTTTGGTGACCATGAGGCATCTTTAAGGCCAGTGATCAGTTTGCTTGCTTGTTTGCATTCCAGTATGTACGCCAATTGTTTGCTGCATTTTCTCCCCCTCCCAAAATGAATGGCCCAGATGGTGAAGAGCAAGCTCTGCCTTCCTGGAAAACAGGGTGTCCAACTTAGTCTGGATGCCATTTACTTTGGCTATTAGCTCTTAAGGAGGAGGAGGAGGAGGAGGAGGATGAGGGGAGGCCTTGAATCCTGCCTCCGCCCCTTGAAGTTCTTTCTCTAGTTGTGCCTATTTCACCTCCCTGGCCCTCCTTCAACAGGCTGCATAAACCATAACTCTGCCCCACAACATGGCCTTGAAGACTTTCCACATGGTGGAATTTGACAAGTCGCCCATGTCATTAGTCTGCCAGTAGATCTGTACCTAATTTTTGACCCATGATTGGAATTCTTGGTCCTCCAGTAAGAGAGGGTATAGCTTCCATGTAAAAGATTTATTTTGGGTGGGGCCTCACAAAACCTTATGCTCAGTCGGGCATGGTCAGAGATTACATCTGGGTGTATAGTGGCCTCTGTTAGTTGGGACAAGATGGAATGGCTAACCAGCCACATGGCTAGTCTGCTTGCAGATACATGGGCTAAGGAGATGTAGGTGTAATCTCTGATGTTAGGGTGTTGGGGCCCCAGGTGTCCATTAGTCCATTCTCCTCCATCATGGCATCAATGCCTTTGACAGCCCCCACATCGGGTTCACTGGACATCCCACTCCTGTCCACTCTAACAGATCCCTCCATGATCACTGGTGATAGAGTGCTATTGAATTCTGATAAGGTCTGACTAAGACTGTGGAAAAAGGCATTGTGTCTAAATTAGGCCCATAAACATTAACCAGTACCATGGGACCAGCATGGGTGGTGACCTTCAGCAAATCTGATCTGCACTCCTCATCCAATTTGTGGATTCCACCCCCTACCCCAGTGTTTCGTTTATCAAGATAGATACCCCCCGTTTTGGAGGTGGTGGCTACACTCATCAATTTGCATGCCTCCATAGTGGAGAGCTTTGACTCCTGCAGAAAGACTAGGTGGGCCTTTAATCATTTTAAATGTTTCATGCAACACTGACCTCTTCCTTTTTATGGAGGAGTTCAGTCCCCATGCATTCCAGTTCACTAAGCTACTTTCCATTTGAGTACATATACCAGAGCAATACTTTGTGCCCGGCTCCTGCTATGTCCTCCTCAGTAAGAGAAATTACACTTGCCCTTTGTTCCCATGGTATGTGCAAATCCTCAAATACTACTTCCTGTGTGTAACACCCATAAAGAAGACAACTTAAACAGCAACCATAACAGGAACAATAAATTGAACAGAACCCCTTAATCACATTCCCTTCCCCCATCCACATTCAGTCTTGTCCAAGTTTGACACGGGCCCAACATGATCTAAGATGCCCTCAGGTGCCTCAAGGGGGGAACATGGTAATCAGATCAGGCAGTTTCCATACAGCACTTACTCTGTATGGGCTGCTGAATGTGCAGACTGACACACCTGACCTAGATGTTCTGGAGGGTGACCCAGCATGGTACATAGAGGATTGGCATTAGGATAGTGTGTGACCATCCATGTGATGTATGCTGTACTAAGATGGGTAGTGCCCATCTGTTGTGAAGCATATAGAGCATTGTTGCCGAAGCCATGGGGCTTCTGAGAGAAAAAGTGAAGGGTGTCCATCTTCAATCTATCCCACAGCTCCTGGGAGTGGTTCAGGAGCTGATGACTCCTCCCATGCTGGCCTAGCAAGTCCAGTGACTCACCCCTCAACCTGCCCCACTCTTTTACCTTTAAGAGTGATGTTCCCCACACCCAAGCAATCCCTGATGCTGAGGGGTGCTGCATGGCCTATCACCATACTGGGTGGATCAGATGCTAATGGAGGTATCTAGAGGTCTGCAGCCTGCATCACTGTGAAAGACTGCATTAAATGGGAAGATGCTCTCAGGAAGAAGGGTTATAGTAGGAAAGGTGGAACCCTAGGTCAGCAGCCCTTTACGAGTGTATTGCCTATAATTGCTAAGGGTCTTGATAGGGTTTGGGATGGGCCAACAGAGAAACCATCAAGATGAGATAGCCATTCAAAGGCATAAAAACATGAAGTCACATTGCAATCACATTTTAGTCTGGTAAGCAGTTCAAGTTGGTTGAAGCAGCAATTGTGGTAGAACCTTGTGGTGTTCCTTTAGCTCTTCAGTGCTAGTCAACCCATGAAGAGTGAGTGGTGCAGCAGTTGCGGCCTCTGCCCATGTCTTGGTTTTGGAAGGTGAGTGTGCTGCAGTTAAAATCTTAGATGGTGTCAGAGGGCAGGGTGAGTCTTGTGGTTCCACTTGGTTTTTGAGCCGCATATTTTTAGGCCCCAATGCAAGACAGAGCTGAACTGGAGGTCCAGACTACTACTACTGCTTTGAGATCAAAGACATGGAGATTGGTGTTTCTCACAGCTTGCCACATCCCTTTTCAACTTGTTTTTACACTTTTGTTTTGGGGGAATTTGCCACTGTTTATCATCACTCACTATGAGTGGTGAAGGCAGGCTCATCCTCTAGCCTCGCTGTCAGTCAGGGGCTGGAGTTGTGTCCATGGCCTGCAGATGCTCTCCCCCCAATTATTATGGAATAATTTATGTTTGTTGAGGTCAGTTGTCGGCCACCTAGATTGAAGAAAGTGTTCAGCTGAGTCCAGGGTCTCGAAGGAGTGAGTACTTCCATTGATAGTAATCCAGAGTGTGGCTTGGTAGCAGAGTAAGTAGTGGAGGCCCAGGTGAGTGCATGCCCACTGGGCCACCATGAAGGCTCTGCAGTAATTGGACTGTGCCAGAGGGAAGCCTGCAAAAATGTGTATATGGTGGCCTTGCCATCTGTGTTCATGCTTATTCCTGGCTAATTGCATGATAAGCTCTTTGTCTTGAACCTAAGGAAAGGATCCAAAATTTGATGTGGGTGGCCTTTGGGAGGCAGTTTCAGGATGAGAGTCATGGGAGCAGTCTACCTCCAGACCTCCCCAACATTTATGGTTCAGCAGTTCTGGAACTGTATGTTGTAAGAAGTCCATGACATTCCATACTTCACAGCCCTCAGGGAAGCCTATGAACTGGAGCTTGTTCCAGCATTCCTTATTCTCCATGTCCTCCTCTCTATCCCTAAGATTCTGATGATACAATCTTTTCGCATCTGTAGACCATCATTTTGTCTGTGCAGTTATCTGTGTCTGTGATACATTGTTCTGCAATATTTACTCTGTGTGAAATGTCCAGGATATCTGAGTTGATTTGTTGGGTTGCTAGCTCAAGGTTATTCATGTGGCTGATCGGATGCTGGAACATGCTTTTAATCTCTTGCAGGTTCAAATCATGAGGAAACACAACAGCCATTGCAATGATGGAAGGCTTGCCATGCTCCACTTTAGTGGGTGACTGGATGAACAATGGCAGTGAAAAACTGCAGCTTACCTGCAACAGACACACCTCTGGCAGATTTGGCAGGTAAGTGACTTCAACTTAAGGTGTTTGGGGGTGATCTCATGCACAGAGAGAGCAGCAATATTTGGTGGATGAACAAAGGGCATAGCAGAGCTAGAATTTAAGCAGCCATCTTCACTGGTGGCCAAGCCATGCCCCCAACATAGTCCTTTTATGACCTTGCCTCATGAATCAGTCAGGTGCAATTTTTCAAATCCTGCCCAAATGGTGATTTTGCTGATGAACTACAAAATCACATTCCAGGCTGGATTAGAAACAAATATCACCATCCTGGTTCATGAGGTGTTCAAAGAAAGCCATGATGAAAATGTGGGGCAAAAATCTATTAAAACAGCCTTGTTGCAAACAGAATTTGGTTTTCTATACAAAGACAAAGTTGTATTGTGAGCAGATTTTCTTCTTTCATATGGTGTCATGAATAAACATCACATCACAAAAGAAGAAATCTCATGAGAGAAGATCACAAAAGAAGAATTACACCTCACAAAAGAAATTCTTCTTTCATGAGCTTCTTTTAATATGAACAATCATAAAACAAGAAATCTCATGTAAGAAGATCATGAAAGAAGAATCTCACCTCACTAAAGAAATTCTTCTTTTGTGAGCTTATTTTGATATGAAAGAAGATCATGAAACAAGAAATCTCACAAAGGAAGATCACAAAACAGGTAATGTCTTCTTTTGTGATTTTCAGTTCTTCTTCTTTCATGAGCCAAGATGCTTCTTTAGTGAGATGAAAGAAGAATTTCGGCTCAAGAAAGAAGAATCAGGATTCCTTGCTAAGCCTTCCACCTAGGATTTCAGGGATTTCCCAAAACCATATTTCAGGGTCAATTTTCCAGAAAATAAAACAAAAAAAACTCCAGAATCAATCTAAGTGGCACTCGTTTAGCTAAATTCATGTGTCTGATTTTCTCCTGGGAATTATTTTTATGGGTTTTCAATTTTTTTTTTTTGGAAAAAATGAAAAAGAAGATGGTGGCCATAAGAAAGAGGAATTTTTTCTCATGAAAGAACAATTTTGACTCAGAAAAGACATTTCTTCTTTTGTGAGCAGGAAATTCTTTTGTATGGGACTTATAAATGAAAAACCCGACTGAGCATGCTCAAAACCTAACTTTCAAATCCTTATAACTCAGGAACTGATTACAATTTTTTTACCAAACCAAAATAAGGCCTCTTTCTAGGGAAAGCCTCTTCTACTCAGAACATTTTAGAATAAAATTCCAAACCATGTGAGTTGTAGGTGACAGCAAAAAAATGGTCAAAACCCCAATTTTTTTCTAATTTTTGCACTATAAAATCTCGGAATCTGGACATCTGACCGTCACAAAACTTTCCAAATCAAGAGACATTGCCCCCAAAACCAGGCATACAAAATGTCCTACAATCCTATACAACTGGGACAAAGTTATTACTGTACAAAATTAGGGGTTTAATATTAAACACCCTACTCAACCCAAACTATAGGGGTGCTACCTCTCCTTATAATGTAAATATTCAAAAATATATAAATACCTATTTCATCTGTATCATCCAAATATTAAGAGCAAATCTCAATATTTTATAACTCAGTGGGCTGCTACTACAGATGTTTTGTTAGAACTGGGACACTATGCCAGGAAAGCTGTTTCTTAGCAACAATCGGACACTAGCTAATAAAATGTTGTTTTTTTTTTTTGTTAAACAATAAGAACTCAGCAGAACAGAAAGTCCACCAAACAGTGACAGACAAAATCACAGTACCACATAATAAACAGGCCACCACAGCAACAAGCCAGCAAATCCTGTTGACAAGGTCAACCACTCAAAAGGCACACACAAACTGACAAACTGTATAAATAAAATGAAATTTACACTAGAAATGACTCACCACAGAACAAATGTGGTGACTATCCTGCTCCCAACCAGCATCAAACACGCAACTATGACACCTTCCAGGGAACAATAATTCCATCCTTCTGAATGCACCCACAGTACACAAGACGAGTATTTAACAATTAGGAAAACTATGGAAAATATTATTTTTGCTAGGGGAGCTCCAGACAGACACAGCCACTCTGCTGCTGCCAGAATTCTAGCATCTAGAACATAATAACTAATATAGAAAATATAAGCAGCATATTGTCCAAATGCAGTTTTTCTAAGTTTTCTCAAAAGTAACAAACTTACTTTAACCCACTGCTAATGCATTTCAACATTGTATTTTATCATTTGAATGCAGCAACACATTGCAGGTGCAAAGTAATGCAGCTAGGGAATAAGAATCACAGGAGAGAGTACTGGATGGGTGGAGTGAGACAACACTAGGGCTGAGGACTGAGACCTAGGAGTTATTATCAGTGACACCCTTAAGCAATTGAGCCAGCGCAACAAGGTCTATGATAAATCAAATTGGATGTTGAGGTGTATAGGGACAGCAACTGATAGCAGAAGGAAAGAGATACTACTACCTTTTTATAGATCTTTTGTGAGACTGAACCTGGAGTATTGTGCCTAGTTCTGGAGCCATCACATCAAGAAGGATAGGACTAGGCTGGAGACAGTGCAGTGGACAGTGATAAAAATGATTCAGGGCCAACAGAGTAGGTCTTATGGGGAGCTCCTCAAAGCATTGAAAATGTACTCGCTGGAGAGCAGAAGAGATAGTGAAGAAATGATACAGACCCTCAAGTTCCTAAAAGGAATTAACAAGGTAAACTGAGAGGAAATTTTTAGCTTGAATGCCGTTCGAGGTCATGGGGCCATGAGTGAAAATTGACAAGAGGGAGGTTCAGGAGGGACACAAGGAAGTAAATGGGATATGGAGCTGTGGAATAGTCTACCAGCTGAGTCGGTGGATACTGAAACAGTTGATGGTTTCAAGCACAGCTGGGACAAAATGAAGGACATAGTGGCCACTTGGGGCAACAGAATTGGGAAGTAGAATGGAGGGAGGAGGGGGAGGACTAAGACCTTGGAAAGATAATATGTCCCAGGGTCAGACAGAGAACTCGGGCAGACTCAATGGACTGTTGGTCTTTTTCTGCCATCATTGACTATGTTTCTATTGTCAGCATGACTTTAGCTTACTGTCTACAATTACCTCTAGAGACCTCTCCTTAGTTGTACTTTCCACTATTGCACCGCACATGGTGTATGAGCAGTCCAGATTGCTAAACTGGAGGTGAAGTACTGTTCACTCCCTTGTGCTAGATCAAAGACCCAGTTTCTTAGTCCATATGTCTAATGTGTGCATTCCCACCTTCTGTTGTGTCTGCTTGTCTTATGAATTTAGTGTCATCAGCAAACTTCAGTAGCCTGCAGCTGATCCCCTTCTTTTGGTCATTAAGTAGTATTGGAAGTAGTCAAATGTGTTTATGTCACACACATTCACACTTCCAAGAGCCCTGGGCAGTGAGACAAGGTTGATCTGGTTCACTTTATTTTTCATGCTGCCACCATGTTGACTACATCTGTCACTCAAGGCCATTCTTTTCTAGTCCTGCCATGGGCATGTACTCACACAGCACATGACCTGGTGATTGGTAACACAGAACAAGGCCTTTTGGACAATGGGACCCACTTGGTCACTCTATACAACCATTCTCCTGCTCTGTATCAGATGCAGGTCTACTTTTCAAAGGGGTGGGACAGGTACAGGGAAGGGTTCTGGAAGCAAAATGCAGTGCAGTGAGAATATCTGGGACTGGGAAGGAGAAGCCAGAGAGGGTGAGGGGCAGCAGGGTCAGCTCCCAGGTGGGGGGCTGACCAAATGAGCAGACACGAAAGACCGTTAGGCCTATTCTGCTGGCAATTTTTTATGTTAGTATGTTTTTTTTTAAATTTAATAGAGTTCTTTCCAGAAGCAGATCACAGACTTTGCAAAATAAAAATGTATTACCTGTGCTTTTCAAAACACAAAAGTCACAGACTGATATTAAATATATTTAATATTTTAATTTACCATATAAATATCAAATTAAATGAATCACAAGAGGAAAGGTAACAATAAACAATTTTAAACAGAAAAAATTACCTATAGAACAACCTCAACAGCTCTTACATAAAATAATCTATGTTCTTACCCACGGGACTTCTAAAAAACAACAGGCTTGGTACCACACAGACCTTGAGATCCAAAGGTCCAGCACATTCCTTTTAGGTATTGAGTATCTGAACTTATGGCTATGCTAAGAAAATATGAAAAGCTGTAACTATGACTCTAGTGATATACTTGCAGGGTCAGATACCCTCACCACATCCTGTACAAGGTTCAGCCCACTTCTTGCTGGAATGTTCTACACATTCTTTACAAGACATCCAATTGGTTCAAACAAGTTTGACTCTGGCAGTTGGCCATATAAATTAGAAGCTTGATTCTTGACAAACAAACCAATTACTTTAATATGTTTCATTCAGATCCCAGGGGCAAACTCATGTAGGGGTTTCCATGGTGAACTGGCTTGCATGCAGACACTTTAACTCCATACCATTCAAATTTAAATCCCTGCATTCAGGGCACTTAAACAGACCTGAAGACTTAATTACATCAGAACAACAATTGCTTGCCTCAAAGATTCAGTCAGAGACACCAAAAAACAATACAAAAAGTAACTATTTTGTTGTTACATTTTGTTAATTTATTTGCAAATGTCCAGGAAAATTTTCATAGAGCATTAACTAATTGTACCTGCCTTTCAATCCTCCCTCCCCATTTCATGTCTCCTCCCTTGAGACAGTTATATCCTTCCTATATTTCTGCACTTTGATTTCTCTACCAGCTGCTTGATTATGTTTCAGATTGTGCAGTGTGTTTCACACTCCTGTATATGTTGCACCTTTGCCAACTTGCACTACAGATGTGTGCATATTATTTTTTTTTGTAAACATTTATTCTATTGCACTTGCTTGTTATTGTTTCTTCTCCCCTTTCCCTTGGGTCACACCTGGAAATGAGCCTTGGCTGAATGTGCCTTTCCCAGTTACCGATTTTAAATAAATACAATTTTCAGTGGAATCATCTGCATAAAATCAAATGACAACAAGACAATCAGTATAATTGCTGCAATCACTACAAGATATATGGCAACAGATTATATACAAATAAATGAGATTTGGAGTAGCATAGTAATAAGAATACTGTTAACCATTAGAGAAGCACAGATTAATTAAAGAAGCAAAATCATAAAGCCAATTTGCAGTTAATTTAAAATAAGGATATCTGCCATCACTGCTTCTTAAATTTGATTGTGAGAGTATTCCAAGTCTGAGGCCCTCCAGTTTTGACATAAGTTGCTCAATCTTAGATTCCTGTAAGAACTAACATCATATTTAAGCATCAGAGATGAGTGAAGCAGGCTTTACAGATCAAACCTGTAAATTGGGAATGCCAAAACAAATATAACAGTACATAAACTGCAGCAATTACAGTTTCCTGTATTCAGATCATATGCCATCTCTGCAGCGACAGCTTTACAGCGATGTCGTCAATGCTGACAACATCAACACATCACTGTAAACTCCACTCGGGACTCTGTCACTCCTTCCTGAGGTCCTGCACCCCCTCCCTGAATCAGCTCAGACTCAGTTGATTATGTTAGTGCGGGGCACAGCCCCCACAAAAACACCTTCTCCTCCCATGGCACAATGCCAACCGCAATTGTGGTCAACATAGTGGTGTCAGAGAAATATCGCATCTATAAGAAATTGTCGGTGCAGTGTCGTAGATCCTATTCAGATATGCATAGCCAATGCAATCCATTGTACAAACTGCAATGGTGAGTGTTGTATGAAGAGTTCAAGATAATCCATGCCAGGCAATTGTAAATGATACCAAGTTCTATTTTATTCTTTTATTTAAGAAGCAAAGTGACACATTCACAAAAAGCTAATGTATAGGAGTAACTAAAGCATGGGAGTAATATTGCATAAATATTTTTAAGAGCAAATGGCCCTGAACCAAACCCTGGGTATCCCGCTCAGAACACCATTCCACTCTGAATGATGACCATCCACCATCACTGTCTTCTTCCTACATATCAGCCAATTGATTATCCACTTCCTGTGCTTTTGTAGACTCCACATTGCACTGCTTTCTGAATGAGATTTCCATGTGATACAGAATTAAAGGCCTTACTGATGTCTAGATACAGTATATCTATTATATGATCCTCTGCAGCTTCTGAGTTACCTTATTGAAGATGATGATCAAAGTTCTGCTTACCAAGGAAATCTTAAGAAACCATGGGTAGTAGCGTGGGGAATCCCTATAAGTTAGTACATGTTTGCATAGCATATTTGTTGATCACTGCATTTGAAGTAGAGAGAGAATGGACTTGATGAAGCAAGCCTCCCTTTTAACTTTATATTACTATGCATTTAAAGATGGACAGAATATACATATATGTTACTTTGGCTGGATTCTACTTTTGTGATGCATGTTGTATGCCTTCCCATGTACTAAACTACCAAATGTTTTACAACTGGTTCAAATACTGTTCAGAATACAGATGTAGGCTCACAGATCTGAGGTTACCTGGATCCAATCTCACTATCTTCTTGAATAAGGGGTTGATATGGACTATTTCAAGTCATTCTGCACTATCCCAGTCTGTAAGGAGTTGTAAAAGATATCAGTGAGGAGGTCCAACAAGAACCCCTCTTAACACTTTCCTTATACTTTTGTAGATGCTATTCTGGAAACTGTAATTTTCTTAGAATTTCACCCTCTAGATATCTGACCATTAATTCTGGCATGATCAGCACTAACTCTCATGCAGCTTGCACTTCTTCCATAATAATTTCCTCCCACAGCTAGCCATTTTCCTTGACATTCTAGTACAGTACTCATACAAAGTATTTACTCAGTCCCTCTTAATTCCCTCTACCTTTTCTTTCTTCCTTCGTTTTACCAGTGATGAGGGGCCCCACCTTTTCCCTAATTCACTTTTTGTTCTCTAAATGTTAAAAAGTGTTTTATGATTCCCATTAATCCTCTATGTAATCCTATCTTTCAGACTTATTTTAGCATGTGCAATCATAGTCATGTATTATTTTTGTAACACTCTAGGCTCTACTTCCCTTGCTCTGTCCCCAGAATCCTTACACTTATTATACACTCTCTTTATTGCCCTTAACTTCCCATGGAGGCCTTCACCTTACCCTTTTGCTGTTATGCACATTGGATACATATAGTTCTTGTCTCCATTATGTGTCCCACTTGGCATTAACACTCCACCACTGTGGCGTATTTGCCAATTTAGTCATTACTGACCACTTCAGCTTATCAAAATCAGTTCTTTTGGAGTTTTGCATCCTGGTCCTTTTTTTAAGAAACAGCTTTCCCGTCACCTTAGATCCATTAAAGTCATTATCACATAGTAGCTTCCCAATATTTACTGGTCTGACTATGCTACAATCCTCACTACTCAGCAGCAGATAAAGAACAGCATCCACTCTTGTCCCACGCCTGATGTTCTGAAAAAGGAAACAGTCCTTCACTACTGACAAGAACTCCTTACATCTTTTCACATGGGCACTGTCCATCATTCAGTAAATGTTTGTTAGGTTGAAATTCCCCATGAGAACTAGGGGTGATTGGACCATTTGGAATCCATTCCGTTTACACCAGGTGGATTTTCAAAAATTCTATTTCATCATCCCAAGGAGTATGAGAATTCTATCCCTCTGGGAAGGGCTCCAAGTGGAGTGACAGAAGTCAAGACCAGCATTCCTATCTGGTTTGAGTGCACTGAAGCCTGGGTATGCCTGATACCTCAACTAGATAGGCAAACCCTGCTCTCTGGAAGTCTGGATGAGGTCAAATCTGCCTGACTCTGGCCGAGCAGAGTTACATAAGTTCGGATTGAGAGTGATTCCACCTCCCTCCAAAAGGGTGAAGGGAGACTTTGAAAAGGAAACCCATAGGCAAGTGCGAGGAGATCTTTTGAAGCACAATTTTAAGTGGGGAAGGCCACACACCAAGCCAACAAATGGAGTACTATTGGAAAGGTTTTAGCCTGTGGATCTCAGAAGAGGGGCTTGCCTAGCCCTAGCCATAGTCTGGATATTACCTGGGAACTGAGCACTGATCCCCTAGGTTGGTCCACTGGATATGCTGCCAAGGGGGATCTCTCTACCTGGGGAACATCAGGGGAACAAGGGCCAACATCCCTGTGAGTCTGGGGCTGCTAGCTTCCCAGGCAGGGCTTCAAGCAGAGCTAAAGAAGTTAAGGGGGACAGGCCAGCATCCCTACAGTGCCTGAGTGCACCAAAGCTCGGGTAGACCCAGTTCCTTGGTCCCCTGGATGAAGATCAGATGTTTAAACCCTGCCTATGGAAGTCTTGCATAGGATCAGACTTGCCCATTCTGAGCTGAGCAGAGTTCCAGGAGGTTAGCCTCAGTGTGCCCCCACCTCCTGCTGAAGGAGTGAACTTGACTTTGGGGAGGGTACTGGGAGGCAGGTTCCAGAACCAAAGAAGAGCAAAAATTGCTGCACACACATGAAAGAGGTACTAAATAACTATTTTATTAACAAAACAATAAAAAACACATACTACAAAGCCAGCCTAACACCCCTATTTATTGCCTCCATGGAGGGTTTATTGGAGTAGAGTTAGCACAAATCACATTCCTTAAATACCCAATGCAATTAACAATTCATTACTAAATCACATTAAGCAATTAAGGAGTGCAGAACAGGTAGTGTGACTACATGTCCACAAAGTACAAAAAAAAAAATTTGAAAAAAGTTTAAAAAGGCAAGCAGATATATAGAACTGCATTGGGCATACATTAATAATACTAATCCATTTAATAGCACACCTTGCTAGTGATGGGTGAAAATTCCGATTTCCACTGTTGCGGAAGTTCCCCGAAGGTTCGAAACTTTCGTGGAATTTTCCTCTCTTCTGCCTGTGGTGGAATTCCAAACTTTCACCATTTTATGGTGGATTTCCACCTAGTACTGTGATATCTGTTTGCGAACTGCAGACGTTTTGTTATGAAATGCAGAAATAAAGTGTCTTGCCAACTATTTCTCCGTATCATGTAATTATCCACGGTTTTCAATGTAGTTCTGTGGATTTTTTTCCGCCAGCTATGAATGAATATACCTATTTTTCTATAGACGCTATTGTAAGTCTTAAACTCACATAGACTGGGATTCTCCAAGGGGTGGGAATAATGTGCACCTGCATATCCCAACTGCAGAGTCCCGCACCCATGGAACAATACACAGTGGCCATATTCACTGCCACTGGCTACTGCATGACTCCCTTCTGTAGCCCTGCCCCCCTCAGTGCATGGGACCATGCAGGACAGCCAGTGGCAGTGTAGCAGATCCTGGTGGGCATCCAATGGGATGCCCATTCAGGGTTCCACAGTGTAGCCCATGTGCTGCAGGACACAGGTTTGGGTGTGAGAATGTCATCTGCAGGTACCTGGACCCACATGGAAACACACCATTCCCTGGTGAGCCCTCCAGTCTGTGCCCATTGACATGTGTGCCCCCACGGCGTATGGACAGGCCCTGCCAGCAGGACCCCCGACCTGTGAGCAGGCCTCCCCAACACAGTGGTGCCCCATCCCCGAGGTGGTTGATCCCACTGCACACACATCTGAGCCCTGTCCCCATACCAGTCCGTCTGTACCATGGGGGGGGGGGTCCTCAGCACAGCAATGCTTGTCCGGAGTGGTCATGCTTGAGGAGGGAGTTGGACATGTGGTGCTGTTGCTGGGTGGGAGGTGTCAATAGGCACAAGGTCAGTGCTCCTATGTGTAGTGGGGGAGGTGCCTGCATAAGTGGGGCTGGGGCACAGCTGGGTTCTGGGGTGCGTGGCACTGGACAGTGATTGTGGACAGATGATGGAGTCTGTCAGGGGGGACGGGAGCTACCCACCCTCACAGTGGTAGTGTTGGAAAGGGTCAGCTTGGTGACGGGTCCCTGAGGTGTGTGCTGCTGCAGGGGGCATACTGTGCTTTCATGCATAGCACAGAGTGCAGGCATGCCCCCTGCACTGCCACCCAGACCTCTCCCTCGTGCAACCCACCGGCCAGATGGGGATTAGGTGCGTACCAGCCCCATGCCCCCTTGGAGAATTGGGTGCAGGGAGTGCCATGGACATGGAGGGTCTACGTGCCCCAGATACACGGTGCAAAGACTCTCTGCACCTTAAAGAATAGAGACCATTGTGAATGTAACCACCAAAGCTGTTGAGCACCTTATGTGGTGTCAGCAATACATCTGTTCTGTTTTTGTTTTAATTGGTTCATTTTTTCCTCCTTTCTTGGTTTTATTTCCGCATTTCTTTCTTTTGAATTCCACAGAACCTAAGAATTGAGTTCTTTTTAATTCCACGATATACAGAAAATGTTGTGGTTCAACACAGAAATCCCACGGAAAGGTCAAATTACACCGCACGTAGCTCTAATCACATGCTTTGAAGCTCTGCAGTCTCATGGGATGCAGAGGGAGGCATCAGGTGATAGGACACATTTCCCACTGCATAGTACTCACTTCTGAAGAATTTTCTGAAGAGGGAAGAGCTCTATTTATTCTGCTCCGCAGGACAGGCTTTCTGAGTGACAATCTGCCACTTTATTTGTTCAGCGTAAGAAATATAGTGCTAGTATCTGTACTTGGGGTGCTGGGTCAAATCTATTTCAGAAGTGTTGTTGATCTTTGTGATTATATCATATGTTGTGGTAGTCTGTGTCCTGCAGTCTCAGTCTGTAGTATTACTGCATTGTTTTTGAATACTTGCTGGTATTTAAGGCACACAAAGTACAACATTTCAGGCAAATGCAAGGGAAAGTGTGGAGGATGTTGGAAAACTGCCATTGGTACTCAATTACTCACACGGGTGTCACAAGAAGGTGTACAGGTTGCTGGGGAAGATGGTAATAGAAGCAGCACTGTTTCTGTTACTGCAGGTTCTGGTGGTAGTGCAATGCTAGCCATGCCACATACCGTGCCACTGTCAGCTACAGTGGGAATCAAAGCTTCCAGCTTCTTTGGGATGCAGCGCAGTACTGCTACTTCTAGCGCAGCTGTTGCTAATCATTCAAAAGAGCATAAAAAGACTGCCATGGATGTTGTTGCACTACTGTGTGAGTCCCTAGCATCTCAGGAGGAGCAGGAACATAGTGAACAGTCTCAGTCACAGGACACCCACGGGTTAACTTAGGAGCTGCTAGGACTGAGAGTGAGGAGGGTTTGGGTCCAGTGGCAGGCAATATCAGAGACGATGACAGTAAGGGTGGGGCAGGACCAGTTACTGAGTGGGGAATAGAGAAGGAGTAACATCATAGACAGCTTCAGAAGGTGCCTGAGGAGCAAGAACCTCCTCGGAGTGAACATTCTGTTAGTGCTACTGTTCATGTGGCAGAGAAGGCTACTGAGGAAGAGGAGGTAGGGTGCAGTCAGCCCTTACTGTCACAGCTAGAAATTTCAGTAAGCAGTGAGGGTACTAGTGATGAGGGTGTTGAGGGTGAGGGTGATGATGACCCAGTATTAGACCCTAATTGGCAGCCACCCCTTTCACAATCAGCAACCACAACTGTCAGTGGTAAAGGGCAAGCAATCCTTTTTATGTCACTCCACAAGCAGCAACCTGTCAGGGTGAAGGCACTGCTGGAATTACGAGGCTTGCCAGGACTCAGCCCCAGTAGCTCTGAAGTGAGTCCCGGTAGCTCACACAGCACAGCCATTAACTTGTATTCGGAAGGGGGGGGCTCAATTTAAAGATTGGACCCTAGTGCAGCCCCCTCCGCAGCACCCAAAGCTTATAAAGTGTAATTCCAACACTGGGTAAAGGGACAGCAATTGCCAAAAATGGGATATGGGGATTAGCAGCAGCAGCAGCAGCAGCAGCAGGAGCATCCTAGGAAAACAATTTCACCCACCCCTCTGTCCCAGTCCTCACCTGCCCTGCCCAGCAAAATCTGGTGTGTCGGTGGACATTCATCTGTGTTGGATTTCTTTGTCATCGATGAGTCTGATGACAGTGTGTCTGTGTGCAACATTTGTCATTCCAAAATTAGCAGGAGTAAGCCAGGTTCACACTATGGGATGACTGGTATGTGCAGTCATATGCAAAGTAAGCACCCCATTAAATGGACACAGCATAAGTGGTTGACATCTATGCCCAGTTCTGATAGTTCAGAACACACTGAAATATAGGGTCCCCAGCCTGGTGATGATGTGGAAACATTTGATCCCTTACTGTGTTCCACCCCCTACACATGCAGCTACAAGTGGAGGTTGTCAAGCTGATTCATCTACTGCATGGATAGAGAGCTTTTTTCAGCCTGTCTCTGCTGGCGGACAAGGCAGCCAAAGCTGCAAGACCATACGTGGCAAAATCAAAACACCTCCCACAGTTCAGCACACTGTGAGGTTTAAGCAGCCAGATATCAAATCGGCATTGACCAATCACACCAAATATCATCGAAAACACTCAGTGACAACAGAGCTGAACATGGCTGTTGCCAAGATGCTGGCAACAGACCTTTTGCCATTCTCATTTGTCAAGAATCAGGGTTTCAGAGAACTTATGGAGAAGGCTGTGCCTAAATATAAAGTGCCCAGTCAAACTTATTTCAGCACTAAGTCTCTTCCAGCAATGTATAATGACCTTGCATGCATGGTGTCACATGCTCAGTTCCACTCTGCAGTAACCAGCATTCAACTCACCACCGGCATCTGGGCCAGTGTCCCATCATCGGGCATTAGTTAAATGTGCATCACTGCACACTGGGATTATTTCCCTCGGGTATATGCCTTGCACCCCTGTCCCTCATCTACTTGTCCCCTGACTACTGGCAGCAGTATTAGGGGTGGTCGACAGTATGCCACATTGAGTATACAGAGTATGCATGGGTCACATGCATCTGACAGAAATCTCACCTACATTAACGAGGCCATTAGACAGTGGCTAAAGCCACATGGATTCAAGGCTGCATATATTGCCAGTTACAATGCCCAGAATGCCATCAAAGCAATCTCTGATGGCTGTTTTTACTATGTCCCCTGCTTTGCTCATGTGTTAAATCTCATTGTGAGGTTCTTTCTGGAGCATGAAGCAGTGAGTACCATGTTGGCTGCCAGCCACAAAATCTGCAGCCATTTCAGTCACTCTGCACTGGCTAGAGCAGGGCTCAGGGCTCTACAGAAGGCCAATAATGTACCACAGCACCACTTGAAGCTTGACATCAGGGCCGAGACTCGCACTGCACTCTCCATGGGAGTTGCTGTGGTCCAGCCTACGGTTACAAGTACCCTGTTCACCTGGAGTTCCTTTGAAAGGCCGGAAATCGATGATGTTATGAAGATTGTCCAGAGTATGCATACCACAAGCTGTAGTTTAGACCCGGGTCCCACTAGCCTGATTATGGGCTGTGGTGAAGTTATCATCCTGGTTCTAGCTAGGCTAGTCTGGTGCTCCTTAGACTCTGGTGAATATCCCTGCTCCCTGAAGGAAGCAGTGGTGACACCAGTGTTGAAAAAGGCTTCTCTGGACCCAGATTCCCTAGCCAACTACAGACCTATCTCGAACCTCCCCTTTGTGGGGAAGGTAATCAAGAAAGTGGTGGCAGCCCAGCTGGACAACCATTTAACCATCCATAACATCTACGACCCTCTTCAATCAGGTTTTTGGAAGAGGCATAGCACTAAGGCTACTCTGGTTTGGGTGCTCAATGATCTCCTGATGGCAAGAGACCAGAAAAAACGGTCCATTTTGGTCCTTCTGGATTTGTCAGCAGCATTTGACACCGTAGACCATGGGGTGCTGCTCGAGCACCTGAGATGCATCTGTGGGTTGAAAGGTTTGGTACACAGATGGTTTACCTCCTTCCTCACAGGTAGAACTCAGAGGGTGGTATCGGTGATATTTTCCTCTGATCCTACCGCTTTGTCCTGTGGGGTGCCTCAGGGCTCTGTGCTGTCCCCCATGTTGTTTGCTGTGTACTTGCTTCCCCTTGGAGGCATTGTAAGACGATACGGGCTGGTTTCATTGTTATGCCGATGATACTCAGCTCTATCTGTCTTTTGCACTTGACCAGAATACAGCACTCTCAGTGTTTAACAACTGTCTCAGCGAGATCCAGGGTTGGATGAGGTCCAGCTGGTTGAAGTTGAACTCTGGGAAGACGGAGGTGATGGTCGTGGATCCTGGCCGCCGGATTGAGGGGTGGGGAGCAAATCAAACCTCAGGTTTATTCCTGGGGAATGTGGAGCTCCCTGCCTCTGAATGGGTGTGAGACCTGGGGGTGATCCTTGACGATCAGCTGACATTGCGTGTGCAAGTGTCAGCGGTTCTTAAGCTATCCTTTTACTATCTTAGGAATATCGCTAGGATCAAGTACCTTGTTCCATCTGGTGACCTACCTACACTGATCCACGCCTTTGTGACCTCTCGCTTGGACTACTGCAATTCCCTTTACTTTGGGCTTCCTGGGGTTGATATCTGCCACTTGCAGCTAGTGCAGAACTCAGCGGCCCAGTTGTTAATGGGGACCTCACATTTTTCCCATATTACACCAGTGCTGTGGGATCTGAACTGGATGCCGGTGCAGTGGCGGATCACCTTTAAAGTCGGATTGCTGACATATAAAGCCCTACACGGCTTGGGTCCTGACTACCTGAAAGATCTTCTGGTGCCTTACCTTCTGATGCGACCACTCCGCTCAGTCAACGAGGGGTTGCTAGAGATTCTAAGGGTAGTCTTAAAATCTTCTGGCGCCTGAGCTTTAGTTTTGTAGTGCTGACCCTCTGGAATTCTCTACCCTGTTGAATTAGAGAATGCATGATGGTGGAGGGTTTCAAAAAAGGCCTAAAATCCTTTTTATGGAAAAAGTCATTCGGTGATGATATAGATATTAACTAACGCTGTATATTTTAATTTGGATTTTAATTTGTTTTATGATGTTTTTATGACTTTCTTTTTTGTAATGCGCCTTGATTTTAGAAAGGCGCAAAAGAAATAAAGTTTATTACTGATGTGCCAACCTGATGGAATTCCACACTGTATATGCTTGAGAGGCTGTATGAACAGTACAAGCCACTCAGTGAGTATATAATGCACATGTGTGATCGAGAAGCACAGGCAACCATGTCACTGAGTCCATCCCAGTGGTTTTTGATGGACAGTATTATCCAAGTCCTCCGTCCTCTTGAACAGGTGACATAGGTTGTGAGCACAGAAAATGCATGTTTGAGCCAGGTGATACCATTGCTGCATGTACTCCACTGGGCACTGGTCACTGGTCAATGTAAGGGGGCAATTTGAAGTGGCTACAGACTCTGTTGAAGTAGAGCTGGCTGACCGCATCATGCAGCTGTGTGATGATGATCCCAGGGTCATTCACATTAACAACTCAGATACATACATCCTGACAACCATTCTTGATCCCAGGTACAAGCATGGCATGGTGGCACTTCTTCCAGGTGGGAAAGATGATCTTGATTACCATGTGATCATTCTGCGTGGCAGGGTCAGAAAATGGATGATGCACTCAGAGCTAAGGGTGGAAAAATTAGTCACAGTACAGAAACTGGAAGCAGCAACAGTCCCTCACTCAGTATCCTTCTCTTCTACCAGTATGGTGTCTGCACCCTCACCCTCATGATCACGCAGTAGCACTGGTACCACAAACCCCCTCTGGTCCATGCTGAAGGACATTGGTGTTTCTATGCACCAGCAAATGGAGGGCGACAAAGAACTGCAGCTGTCTGCATGCCATATGGTGCAGTCATATGTGGATGACCCATGCAGCTAAGCATTGATGATGAGCCTCTGGACTATTGGAGAAGCAAACTGGAAATCTGACCTGAGCTTACAGCTATCTCCATGGAGTACCTTACCTGTCCTTGTGCCAGTGTAAGCTTGGAAAGGGTTTTCAGCACTGCAGGTGCTATTGTGACTGACCGCCTAAGCTGCCTGTCTGATCAGAATGTTGAGTATCTAACATTTGTCAAAATTAACTCCCATTTCTTCCTCAAGCAGTATGTTGTGACAACAACAGCAACATTCCATGATCCCGCTGAAGAAGATGGTGAGCAGCAGGACTTGTCAGAGGATGAGGAGAGTGTGCCAGTGCCATCTGATGAAGACACAGCTCAGGGATTTGAGTTCTCCAGAGTAGGAGACAGTCACAGAACATGTGTGTTGTGTGCAGAATTTATGTTGCAAGGTACCCTAACATCTTGTATATTCAGTTATATTACCAGAATAAAGCCTGCCACCTGGAGTCAGTGTGCAATGCCTGAGTCATAAACTGCCATATTACAAAAAACATTGGTGAAGCACAGAATTACTACATCCCGATTTATGCTAAAAATTCACGCTGACATCAGCAGCAGTTCTGTAGTTATAACACTGCATTACTTTCAAATGTCCAAGTTTGCCACTGTTTAGCCCCTCCCAATAAAAAAGTAAAAAACCAAAAAAATTCTGCAGTCATTGTTTTTGTCTGAGACTCATGTCAAGGAAGTCTTATGTCAAAATATATAAAGTTTTATATTTTCAAGAAAATTAAGAACAACTTGTATCAAACAACCATGAAGATAATAACAAGGAAAAAACAACTATTAAAGTGGAATGAAACAAGTCAACAACAGATTAAAAAAAACAATTTACATGGAAACATTCAGAATAAATAACAAGACAAAAAACACACAACAGTCAGAACATTAGGTTATAACTATTTACAGGTTGGAGAAATAACTCCTTGAAAAAAACTAAATCACCAACAGTGTCAGCGGCCAAGCGATGGCCGGTTCTGTGGCCTCCTCCTCCTTAGAGCCCTCTTTTTTAAGAGCCACAGCATCTTTTCCTGGTTCACCTCCATTCTCACCAGGCGAGCCTCCAGTGCAACTATTCTTTTTTAACAAGTTTTATGTCCTTGTCCCTTCCTAACCCTGGAGGGCTCTCAGTATGCTGGGTGGCTGCTGGGATGGCTGCTCCTTCTTGTCCACATGGTGCCGCAAATGGTTGTGGAGCTGCTGCCACTGTCCCTGTCTGTGAGGAGCCAGGCTGCTGCTGCCGCTCCTCTCTGCCAACTTCTTCAGCTGTTGCTGGATCATCAGCACATGTTTTTTAGTCCGTGTGCTGGTTGTCATCTGCTGGGGCTGGTCCTGCTCTTTGGGTGGGATGGGCACCAGTGGTGGCTGAGTCTCATCGTCTGCAGTACAGAAAGAGATATGCAGTTTTAGCAGAATGCACTGTACAAGTGAGTGCAACTGTCAGATTAATGTCATCAACAGTAGTTGTAGTACACTACTCTAACTAGTATCTAGTGTCATCTCATTGTACCCTGACCTTCTGCTGGTGCCATGGTTTACATCCTCTGTATTTATTCACCTACTTTCCTTGATCACTGTTGTATGTGTTACACCCAACCCTGCCACATTCAGAGAGAATGGGAAGTATAACGGCCATGAGTGTGTGAAAGCTGAGGTCTAAGCAAGGGAATCATACCATATGCATGGTGTGGTTCACTTGACCCAGTACTAAGTTAGAGTACTACCAAACAGTGTGTGCTGCAACATATACAGTACAGTGTATATATATATATATATATATATATATACATCTCCTCTAGAGTACCCCCTTACTGGTATTATACTCAGGCTGAAAGATGTGGTGGTGTTTGTCAAAGTCATCAGCAGTTCTGTCATTCATTTGACATGAGCAATAAAAATGGAACAGCAGTAGGCACTAGTACTAGTCAAAGACTACTTCAAGGGGCAGGTACCAAAGCAGTGCAGTTACAGAAAGACACCCAAGCATGTCAGATGATGATCAATTTATACACAAGTGGTTATGTCAAACATTTTCTCACAATACCAGACTGACATTGAAGGACAAGAAATTGGTACGGGGTTTACATACTAGTGGTTCCAGCAATCATAACTGTGCCTCATATGGGGATATGATACAAAGAACCATACAGATACCTCTCAGGTAAAAACAAGGTACTGTACAGGAAGGCAGCATGTTTCAAAGGAAAATATGCACAACTGTCAAGGCTCCTGCTATGACATTAGAAAGGGAGAGGTTAAGAGGAAATATTAGGAAACACTTCTTCACTGAGAAAGGAGTAGTAGAGGAGTGAAACACCCTACCAGCGCAAGAGGTGGTGTCAGCAACTGTTACAGGATTCAAGAAAGTATGGGTTAGGCATTAGAGGATATTGGAAGTGAAAGGGGGGAGAGGAAGCAGTCCAGAGACAGAGTAGGGTATACAGTGGCACAGTAGTATAAAAGAGAAATAAAATACAGACTGGTTGGCCCTGGCCCATGAGGCCCTTATGTGATGACACCTACCTTCTATGTTTCTCTGTCTATATGTCATTGATACAGCAGACCAGGGTTTCATTGATACTTTCACAAGCACCATTTCAGTTACAAACTGTGTTGCCTGCATTGAGCAACAAACTGAACCTACCTCTGCTCTGAGGTCACACTTGTAAGCCACTTACAGTAGTGCAGCAGCAGCAGTATTGCACAGTAGCCCTCCTACTTAAGTACCTGTTTGCCTAACATAGAAATACACAGATGTACAAATGTTATTTCCTATCACAGTTTAAGTCTTGCCTGACCTCGCCCAGCGATGGCAATGCTAACACTCTCACCCTGACAGCAGGTTCTGCTGTGTAGTCATAGACATCCACCTGATGGCCTGTCATGGCCCTTCCATCTCATTGTACCATTGTGACCACTGTGCCGAAACTCTCCAGGCTGTGATGAGGCCACACATACCACCTCAATCCACTATACATTCACTCTTCATATTCACACTTTTGGAGATGACACCTTACACTGTACTGGGGAGGGAATGACACATCACCACCAGTGCTTACCACGATGTTGCAGTTTAGTCAGGTGGGCACGGTATTCACAAGTGATGATTCATAAAGATCCTAAAACACTGATTGGGGCAGTCAAGACTATGCCACTTCTTAAAGTGCAATTGCATTGGACATGGAATTAATTACTGCCTCCCCCCAGCCCTCTTCCAGTGACCATGTACCCACACTGGTAGTCTGGGTGACATGGGCTGGACTGCTAAGGCACTGAATGATTTCAACAATTGTCATTTGGTGTTTTTTGACCAGTGTAAACTTATAAGGATCACACACTGTATACAAATTGAACACCAAATCCCGTACCCTGCCTGGTCTGTCACGAATGTTGATTTGTGCACACACTTATCACCAGCATGATCAACAACAGTGAGTGACACTACCACCCTTCACCCAACTGCACATACTACAATGCAGGTGTGTTTTGTGAAATTCAAATGACTTTTGCCATTACTTACAAAGGGCCACATGATGGAATATCAGTGGGTTTCTAAGCACCAGGAAGGTAGAAGGGGTGGGGCAGCCAGCTGTTCCTAAGGACAAGGAGCACTTCAACTTCACAACACAGTAGATGAAAACTTTTTTTACACTAGTGCCTCTAGAATATGTTGCTCACTAACTGCAGGCCATGTTCCACTGGTTTGCAGTGGTGAACCACAAGTGATGGTAGTCTGTCGATTCAGTTGAGTTCTTCAATACATGCAATTTAATTTGTTAACAATATACATAGCTTATCAGACATGGGCTCTCCACTGCTCCTGCTAAGTCCTCCAGCTCCTGCCACACTGCTGCTGGAATCCCCACTGATGGCAGCAACACTAGACCTTCCTGCAGCACCTGTTCCAAATGAAGAGGAGTAGTTCAAATCAGTGTTGGAAGTTGGAACACATAATAGTAAAGCAGCACTGCAGTAATCAAACATATTCCATCTTGTGGTGAATGCAAACTGCCAACTTGACCACAGAACACAACAGATAATCACATGTAGAGAGGTGAGGAGGAATCACACTACCCACTTCCCTTACAGAAGACTGCACATCACATATTCAGATAAGGAGTGCTGTTGGAAAAGGCCAAGATGTAGTGACGTGACTGTTCAGGGTGAGGATTGCAAATCCGGATTCACACAGTACAGCACACATATGCAATGGATGCCACAGCACTGCTCACACTCTGCTGTAGTGGACGCCATGAGGGGATGTATGGAGCAGTGGACACTGGGTAGTCCTGCCCCCTGACCTGACCATCACTCCCACTGGACAGTCTGGAAGAGGATGCTGATGGTAGGCATGACAGACATGACAAGTCACATATAGCCAAAATGGAGACAGTCACTATTCACATGATAGCAGACACAACAAGTGGTAAGTTAATAATGTTGTGGTTGGACAAGTTAACAACAACCAATTAGAAAGCAATCCAAAATGGATGCAACATCCTCTCAGTTCATGCATCGGTCCCTGAAGATATATGTGTGAAATATGACAATGTTCTGGTACACGTATGCAATTTGATGGCACTGTTACAGACAAAGTATGTCTGTGAGTTATTTATTTCATTTTTGTTGACCGGGTAAGTGCACTTGACAAATTCTGCCTATTTTCAGGCATGACCTGGGGAAGGGGATACAGATGAATGCCAGCTGACCTTGAACCAGATTAAGCTGTTGGTGGTATTTTTAGTGAATGGGGGAAATTTGGCCAGAGCACTGGGGAAATTCCCCTACTCATCTGAGGGGGAATTACTGGTCAATTCCAAAATGGCCAGTGTGCCTGAATCACTGGAGGAGATGGAAGTCTCTGAGGTAGGGGAGCCGACATCCTCCCATATCCTTGATCACCAAGAGGTTGACGTTATAGAAGACACTTTGGAGGTGAATTTGGATTTCTTAGAGGAAGAAGAGCTTTTTATTTCAACTGAGGACCTTACTAAATCACAGGAAAATGCTCCTGAATCTCAGCAGATGGACACTCAGAGTAATCAAATCAAAGGATTAGCTTTATTGAAAGCAGAACATTTGGCCATGTTAGCGGCAGAGGAACAAATATACGCCCAGAAGAGACTTCTTTTTCAAAGCGGATTTCACAGCTGGCTGACAAAATATAGGTTGACAACCCAAAATCACAAGCTGACAGCCAATGCCCTGTTCAGCATGATGCAGCTTTTTTCTTACTGCTGACAGAAGACCCTGACACAGTAGCTGCACCTAAGGAAATTTCTTCCCCTACTTTTGATGTTCAAATGATGGCTGGCAGTGATACTATTTCTAAAAACATTGTGTGCCAAAAGCCTGTAGTGGAGAAGGGTGGAAATCTGTTTAAGTCAGGTGTTGCTGTTGAAACTAGTGCACAGTCTAGTGCTGAAACAATTCTGCCTGAAAAATTGCAGCCAGAACAACCCAGTCTAATATCGGAACCTGTCTTATTTCAAACCGGGCCAAATCAACAAGACGGTGTTATGGTTTTGTCCTTTACTGCTAGAAGTGCTCCAAAGCCACATAGAAAAGAGATATCCAAAGAAGAAGAAAGGGAAGCACTTACCCTAGCTAAACGGAACATTGAAATCAAGAATATGACAGGGGCTCTTCAGGTTAAGGGCCTCAATCAAAAGCAAGATAAGAACTTATCTATTTCTAATGGCATTTCGTCAGCTTTTTCGGGTTCAAATCCACAAGATCCTTGGGTTAACAACCGGTCCCCAGGATTAGCATTGCATTCTGCAGGCTGGAAACAAAATCCGTCAGGTAGCTGGATCCTGACCCAGCCTGGGATAATCAAAGCCATTTTTCTCAGGACTCTCCTGCATGGTGCCCATTGGTTACTATTCTGGTACCTAACACTCCAGAGGACAAAACAAATGAGTGTCCCTTTACAGGCTAATCAAATCATGACTGTTCCATCTTCAAATATTCCTCTTTACCAAGAGGGTAAATAAAGAGCCTGTTTTAGAACAAGGATTACCTCAAGAGGGTGTCTCCCCAGAACCCCTCAGGAACCAAGACCAAACCAATCAGACTGGGCTGGAAGATTATCTGAACTCAAAACCTCTCTTATCAGAGTTGTTTCAAAATACTAAAAAAGAAGCGGTACCTTGGCATAATGCCATCTGAATAAAGTATAAAGGCAGGATGGACACCTGACCAGACAGATATCATGTGGGGAAAATATTGTTAAAAGACTCTTTAAAATTCACCCCTAAGGATGTATGCATATATCATGGGAGGACAACTACAATAGTAGTTTCCGTTCAGCATATGCCCTAGACTTGTTTTGGGAGAGACATAATAAGTTAAGTTTTTCCCTACGTGGACCCCCTTCTTGGTCATTCCATTAACAAAACCTTTAGTAAAACATGTCACAGTGATGTTTAAGAATGAGAGGGTCCATGTAGAGGTTATAACCTATTGGTTATCCCAAAAAAGTGATGTTTTGAGTGAACCTGAAGCTATACTGGATAGCAAGTTATTCTGGGCAGGGGGATGGAAATACAAGATGAAACTATGGCAAAATAATACAGGTGTGGAGCATATACCCAATTCCTTCTTGTTGGGTTGGGATGGGGGGTATGCTTCTGCGCAGGACAGCCTAGGGCATGTTATAAATGTGGCTCCAGAATGCATTTGTCCAGTATCTGTGATGTTCCTAGGTGCAACAATTGTGGGGAGGTAGGACATGTTACAGTGTGCAAATCACACAAAGTGTGAACTATGTGAAGAAGTAGGCCATGTAATCTCAGAATGTCCATGGGCAGCGAAAAACAAGGCCTCGGTTATAAGTCCTGATCTGTTGATACAGCAAGCCCAAGACGCTCCAACCCCCCCCCCAAAAAAAAAACAATGAGGAAAGCCCTCAAGACCCTTCCCCCCCACAGGTTACTGTGGTATTACAAGAGTATGAAAAAATAAATACAGGCCCAAAACAGGACTTAATGTTCCCTACTACTTTACAGACAGTTTGTTATGCTGATAGGCCAGAGGATAACAAATCAACCTCAGCTCTTGTCTTGGACAGCGTTCCTTTACAAACTCCTCGAAGGTCTACTAGGAGTACAAATCCTCCCGAAACCAGTAAACCACTGGAAATGAAAATTCCTTCTCAGTTCTTGCTAAATGAGGGGATGTGGATAGTGGCTAGAAGGGATCATTACCCCAACACCCTGATTCAGGGGACCTAGAAAAAATAGAAGATTCCCAGGGTTATAAAACTAAGAAAAAAAAAGAAAAGGAAAAAAAATAACTTAACTCTTGGCTTGAAATGCAGGTTTTCAAAGTGGGCTCGTGGATGTTCACAGCATGTTAAACCCTAATAAATGGCATACTGTCTTTCAACATGCCCATACTTCCAAACTCACATTTTGTTTTTTCCAGGAAACCTGTACGTATACAACTGACCAAGAGAGAGAGCTTTTAGAGCAGAATGGACTAGTGGTCCTTCTATTTGGTTGTTTGGCCCGGATAGGGCGGATGGTCTGGGTATAGTGCTTTCCTCCTTTTCCTTCTCCTTAACCAAACTAATTGATTTAATACCAGGTAGGCTATTATATGTGGCTTCATGGGAACCATGGAATATCATCTTATTAACATTTATGGAGCACAGTCAAAAGCTGATAGGGTAGAAATGTTCCACACCCTACGACCTTATTTAGTTACATTAAAATTCATAATTTTGGGAGGTGACTTCAATTGTGAACTTAAAGACCCCTCCACAACAGCTGGGAAAAAGATATACTGCGATTTGAATACGTTTAAATGCTGTATTGAAACAGCAGAATTATGAGAATGTAAATCTACCTCAAAAATGAGCTCATGATTTACCTATCCTAGGGGAAAGTATTTTTCCAGTATAGGTGATTTTTTTGCTTCAAATTCTCTTCCTATTCCCTGGTTGATGGTGTATCCTGTAGAATTTTCAGATCACTGTTTTTTTGCAAATATGTTTCCAGGAAAATAAACAAATGAAACTCTCTCACAGTAGATGGAAAATTAATGCAGCTACTTTACAGGATCCCACCATCCAGAAACAAATATATCAGCTGCTATGGGCAAGAACCTTGGTTAGCTTTTTATATCAGGATATGGGAGAGTGGTGGGAAGATACCAAAATGGAGATAAGAAAATGGTTTCAAAAGCATGGGAAAATAACTGAGACAAATACATTTTTTACATATTTAAAACTCAGACAGCATCTGCAATATTTATATACAATTGCTTCTAAATCTTGATACGATTTTTCAGCCCAAAGAGGAAAAAGTAAAGTCAGAAATGAAAGTTTACCAATATGACCGGGCCTTGACTGTACGTGCTATGCTACAATATGGTACTCAGAAATCCCCCCTGTGTGATCCCTGTGAAGCATGCAAATCCAGAAAGGCAAAAACTACAGTGGATGAGCTATTTGATGAGGACAGTAATATTGTCTCCTCTATTTTGGGGATATCAAGAATATTATTGTCACATTTTTGGTCACAGCAAATGTCCTCCCATTCTCCTAAGGTTCAAGATTTTCAAAAATATTTTCAATCTATACACATACCTCATTTCCCTGAAGTATCAAACTCTATGGATAAGTCTATTATGACTGCAGAAGTTCTAATGGTGGTTAAAAACTTGAAGTTAGGGGCATCCCCAGGGCCCGCCCAACGGAATCCCATATGAATTTTATAAAACATATGCAAAAGAATTAAGTAACTGTTTAGAAGTAGTCTTTAACTTCTTTCTTTCACAAAAAATCATTCCTCCTTCCTTTATAGAAGGCTTAGTAGTTTTTCTGTACAAAACTGGGGATAAAATGTTGATTCAGAACTGGAGACCTATCTCCATTTTGAATTCTGATTTTAAGATTCTTTCACAAGTCCTCAATAATAGACTTAAACGATTAGCACAATTGGTAATCTCCCTGGTACAATTTTGTGGTATACCTGAAACATAGAAACATAGAATGTGATGGCAGATAAGGACCGCTTGGCCCACCTAGTCTGCCCATTTTCCTATCTGACAGATAAGCTGCAGATCCTAGTTAACCAACAGCTTACTTTGTCCTACCCCCCAACTAGGACTGCCTTATGTCTGTCCCATGCATTCTTGAATTCCCCCACTGTTTTTGACCCCACTACCTCCTCAGGAAGGCTGTTCCATGCATCCACAACCCACTCTGTAAAAAATACTTCCTCACATTACCTCTGAGCCGTCCCCCCTCTATCTTCAAATTATGCCCCCTTGTTCTTGCACATCTCTTTTTCTGAAAGATGCTACTCTCTTGGACTTTGTTGATTCCCTTGAGGTACTTGAAAGTTTCTATCATGTCCCCCTCTCTCCCTTCTTTCCTCAAGGGTATACATATTAAGCTCCTTTAGTCTTTCTTTGTATGTCTTCTGGTGCAGACCCTGCACCATTTTGGTTGCCCTGCTCTGGACAGCCTCCACTCTGTCTATGTCTTTGCAGAGATGGGGTCTCCAGAACTGCACACAGTACTCCAAATGGGGTCTCACCAACTGTCTGTACAGAGGGATAACAACTTCCTGTTTTCTACTATTGATGCCTCTCCCTATGCATCCCAGTATCCCCCCGGCCTTCCTTACTGCCTTCTCACATTGCTTACCCACCTTTAGGTTATCTGATATAATTACTCCCAGGTCCCTTTCCACTTTTACTGTTGTCAGTATCTTACCCCCCATTGTGTACTCTTCCCCTGGGTTTTTGCTTCCCAGGTGCATTACCTTGCACTTCTTTGCATTGAATCTGAGCTGCCATACACCTAACCATTCCTCCAACCTTGCCAAGTCCCTTCTCATCCTTTCCACTCCATCTTGTGTACCAACCCTGTTGCAGATCTTTGTGTCATCTGCAAAGAGACATACTTTTCCTTCCAGTTCCTCTGCAATGTCACTTATAAAGACATTAAAAAGGACCGGTCCCAGTACTGAACCCTGAGATACTCCACTAGTAACCCTCCTTTCTTCACTGTGGACTCCATTTACTACTACCCTTTGAGTCCTGTTGTCTAGCCAATTTTTTTATCAAGGCTACCACATTGGGACCCACTCCAAGGCTGGATAACTTGTGTATTAATCTTTTGTGTGGGACTGTATCAAATGCCTTGCTAAAATCTAGGTAGGCCATGTCCACAGCCCCTCCCTGGTTTACTACTTTGGTCACCCAGTCAAGGAAATCTATTAGATTTATCTGACACAACCTTCCCTTCGTGAATCCATGTGGCCTTGGGTCCTGTGCCCCACTGGCCTCTGGGTACTCAACAATTCTTTCCTTCAGAAGTGATCCCATCATTTTCCCTACCACTGAGGTCAAACTAACTGGTCTGTAGTTTCCTGCCTCTGTCCTGCTCCCACTTTTGTGAAGAGGAATCACATCCACCCTCCTCCAGTCCTCAGGTACCACCCCATCCTCCCATGATTTGTTAAAGAGAGTAGTCAGTGGTGTCACTAGTTCTACCCTTAGTTCCTTTAGAATTCTTGGGTGAATCCCATCAGGCCCCATTGTTTTGTCCACCTTCAATTTTATTAGTTCTTTCAGAACCCTTTCTTCTGTAAATGGACTGGTATCGACCCCCATCTTCAGAGTGTTTCTCTTGTTTGGTTTAGGTACCTCCCCCCTCCTCTTCCTTTGTGAACACTGAGCAGAAATATTCGTTCAGTATCCCTGCTTTTTCACTGTCACCCTCTATCCACATTCCCTCCCCTTTATTAAGCCTCAGTATCCATCCTTTGGTCTTTCTTCGCTCCCTAATGTACCTATAAAAGGTCTTATCCCCCTTCTTAACAGAGTTGGCTATCCTTTCCTCAGTTTGGGCCTTTGCTATTCTGACTACCTTCCCAGTCAGCCTGCGGCAGAAAGATCCACCAGGCACTGATGATAATAAGAGACATAATTGAATTCTCTGAAGAAAAAAGCCTAAACCATTAAATCATATTGGCTGATCAGAAAAAAACCTTTGACAGGGTTTATCACCCTTTTCTTTTTTTTTTACTTTAGAACAATATGGAGTTCCAAAATAATTTATTAATTGGGTATAATTACTCTATTCGTCAGCATCTGTAAGTCCCATAATTTTGAATCAGGTCATTCAAAATGTCAGAGTTACTACAGGGGTGCCCTCTAAGCCCCCTGCTGTACCAATTTTCTCTTGATCCATTAATTAAAAAAAATAAATGATTTTTCTTTATGGCAGGGCATATCATATGGATCTCAATCAGATGAGTTATGTATTATAGCTTATACTGATGATATTGTTCTTTTGTTCACAAAGCTTCATCAATTAGACTTATTTCTGCAGGAAATGAAAAAGTTCACTGCAGTTTCGAATGCCAAATTAAATCTGAATAAAAGTAAAGGATTAATTATTGGCCCAGATGGTGCAACAAAAGATACTATAGGAGGAATTACGGTTACATCAGAACCCCTTAAAATCTTAGGAGTAGTCTTTGGCCCAGGGAATTTACCCTCCCAAAACTGGGAAGTAGCATTACATCAACCAGAAATGAAAGTCCAAAGATGGAAGACATGGAAATTGTCCAAACTTAAAAGGATCCAAATAATTAAACAATTTATAATACCCAGTTTTCTAAACATAGCAATGATATTTCCACCTCCACTAGTGTTTGAGACTAGATTATATAATTGCTCTTTTCAAATGCGTTGGGGTTCAAGACTTAAAAGATGTTAAAAGATATTTTACCTATCTCTCTAGGGGAAAAGGGGGATTAGGGATGGTGGATCCCATTATTTTCTTTCATTCTATTTTTTTCTCAAATGATAAAATTAGGTTTATGTCCTTCAGCGTATTTGGATAGTAAATGGATTACAAAGACTATAAGTCACTATTTTTTTACTCTGGAATCCAGATCCCCAAAACCTCATAGTAAGCCTAAGTTACCTGCTTTTTTTTTCAAACCTGCAGCCCAGAAATTAAATAAATGGAAATTGCAAGATAGTATTATTAAAAATAATACAGCTAAACAACTGTATAGAGTTATTCTAACTTTAATACATCCTGATACCCCAGTATTTAAAAACTGTCCCCCTGAAAAAAAATGAGACCATTCGTGTTCAATTGAAAAATGCCAGGATTCCCTCTCATATGTGGGAAATATTATGGCTAACCATGTACAGTCACTTGAATGTAAGGGGTAATTGGAAACAAAAAGTTCTGGAGGATAGGAATTATCCATATCTCACATGTATTGGGACAGAAGAAATGATGCAACACTTCTTGTTTGATTGTTCCTTTTCAGCATCGTTATGGAAATACATAGGAAATAAATGGAAGATGCCTTGGCTAACTACATTAAATTATGATAATTTTGTTTTAGGAATATACCCATTAAATTTACACAAATTTCATTAGGATACTTTGGCAATTTTCTTTTGTATCTTAACATTTTATTTGTGGCAAGCTAGGTGCCAGTGGGTTTTGTATGAAAAACAAATGTCTTTTGAAACTTTTGCGATTTTAGTATGCCAGGCCATGAGGTCAGTATTTCAGAAAGATAAATTAATGTTTTCCCCTTTGAAAGTACTGAGATGGTGGAAAGGCTTTTCTATATTTATTAAATTGAAATACTTACATAAGGGATACATTGATCACATAGTTATGATCAAAAAGAAATTGGTCAGGTATAAAATGTTTGATTGCAATACTTATTTAATTTTGTTTATGATTTATATACTTTTTGTATGATTTAGTACTGTTTTGTAAATCTTTGGGATTGAACCTTATGATCTGTACATATTGTTTCATGTGAATTAACACTGTTTTGTACACATTTGCTTTTGATGTCATTATAATAAAAATTCTCCTACTCTTTTCGAGAGGTGCCATGGGATCTTTAACATCCACCTGAGCTACCACCAGAACAGACAGATGGGACCTTGGTTTAATGTCTCATCCAAAAGACAGCACCCCCTTGTACTGCAGTACAGTGTCAATATTGGGATTTAACCCAAGTACCTCCCGGTCTCAGAGGTGAGTGTGCTACCTGCTGAGCCACTGACACTGATATTGTGATGACACACACACACACACACACACACACACCACCATCAATAAGGGGTTGTAGTCAACTCAGGGTGCATACATCATACATAACACCACAGGCAACGACAGTAACAAAACACAGAGCTATTTCATGTTCTTCACATTTTGTTATCTCAATGGAATTATGAAAAAAAGACTCACATTACATGCAGTGTATCAGGGTAGCAGTTTATCTTTAACTTCATCATGACAATCACTGCTGGAATTACATGGGGCAGGGTTTAGCCCCCCCCCCCATAAAACATAACTATGCAGTAAGCCACGGTGGCTGTAGCTTAAGGTCAGAGTACTGGTACTCAGTGTCTAGAGTTATAATGTGAAAACTGGGCCGTATTTCACAGCTGTGCCTGTATGAGCCACCTTGGCTCATTGTAAAAACAATCATATGGTGTAATTCAAACACTGACTAATGAAAACAATAACTTTGAAGAAGATGACAATAACTTTGAATAATAAAGTCAGTATACTCAGTAGTGCAAGAGGGCCCACCAACACCACAGTAGCACTACCACTTGTGATGCCAGCAACTCAAGGTTGGGAGCGAGCTCAAGTTGCGGCAGGGCTGGCTGAGGGAGAAGGATTGAGTGCCCCCCACACTAGTCCTCCTACTGCCCCCTTGCTGACCGGGTTAATTCAGTCTCAAATTTCATCCATTAGATACTGTATTACTGTAGTAATCCTAAAGCCTACTTGTCCATTTTTCACCCCTCAGCTACCATACTTTTTGTTCTTAGCTCTCATATAGTTTCACTTAACCCAGTTAGAAATCCTATTGCACTCCAACTATTACTCAGCTCAGTTAGAGAAATAAACATAACAAATAAATATGTATTATTACAGCAATCATAACAGTATAGCTCAGTACTTAGCTCAGTCAGAGAAATAAACAGAACAACTAAATCTGTATTTTTGCAGCAATCCTAAAAGTATCCAGTCATTGCCTTTTCTCCACTCCAGAGACCCTGCTGTCATATAGAACCACAGAGGACACTGGGCGGGAGGGTGGGCAACTCTAAAGTCCCTGCAGAGCTCCATTGAGATCACTCACTCCCTGTCTCTCACTCACTCATTCGATTTCTCCCTACGATGCAGGCTGCCCTTTTGTACTGGGCTTCTGCTTGCTTTGGCACCTTTTTCTGCCCACAAAGAAATCTGCAGCAGTCCCAACAGAGCTCTGTTGAGCTTGCTCACTCCCCCCTCTCACTCGCTGCTCTCCTCCTGTGGCGAAGATGGGCTGCAGGTCCCGCTGCTTTATCACCACCTGGGTGACCACGGGTGGTGGTGCAGCAGAGCTGCAGAGTGATTGGGAGGGGAGGCCATTGGTCAGAACACAGAGTGGAGGCACATCTTAATGTTCTCCACCTCTCTGGCTCCCCTTGCATGCTGGTGCTCTCAGGGGATGGGGTCAGAACAAAGGGAAAAACCCAGCTGTGGCAGCTGGTAGATGGGACCTGGCTGCCCCAGATCTCACAACTTGGCTCCAATGGGGGACCACTGGACCACCTGACACACACTGTGATCTACTGGGAGGGGGATGACCTGGGATCCCTGTCCAGGGAGGGTAGGCTGAGGCAGGATGGGGGCAGGTCCAGCGGCTCCTCTGGGAGTTACCCGGGGCAAGACTAGTGGACACCCAGCCTAGGGATCACTGAAGAGTAGCTGCTGCAGCAGAGAGAAGGGGGCTGAAAAGAGTAAAGAAAGAAAAAAGTATACTCTCTAGTGCTGCTGTCCACCCCACCTGCATCCTGTTGCCTTCTGCATATCCGATGGTGGCCTAATTATTTGGTCTCCTCTTCCTCTTCCTCTTTCCCTGTTCATGGATGGTCACTGCACCACTGAGTGCCTCCAGTACTTGGATATCTCTTCTTTAGAGGTCATCCCACTGATGTTTTATTTGGCGTATACTACGGAACACAGCTCCCCCTCCCTCGGCATCAAGAGTTGACTTTATTGAAGTGTATAATTTCTCCCTCTCTTTGAGAGGTAGGCTTTTTGGCCGAAAAAGTTTGCCCACATGGCTGTTCACCTCCTTTACTAACAATGCAACCTCCTTCTAGGAGAATGCAGGTGCCAGCTTCTTCTGTGGGCTCCTGCTAGTGGAGGTGGCAGCCTGCTATTCTTTGACCTGCTGTGGCTGCCCACCCTGGTCCCCACTTTTCAGATGTTCTTCTTCCTGGCCCTGGCTACTGCTGCACAATCCTCCTTCTCCTGTTGCTGCCATCTTGTAAAGAAAACAACTATCTGCTTCCTCTACAAACAATGTTAAACTAAACTTAACAAGAATTTGTCAATGCCAAATGTTGCTTGCTTATATGTGCTGTTTAGGTATTTGGAAGTGAAAGTATCATGCCTAAGAACTGTCAGCAGGGGTCGGAAGCTCATGCTGCCCGACATAGCCCATTTTCCACTTTTCACCCTTTGCGGAGTGCAGGTAAGCAATGACGCTTAGGCACAGCATGTCAACGTCTGCCACACTCCTTTCCCTTTACTACACCATTCTAGTAGTGCCCTGGTCATCACCAAGGACCACTACAGAGTGGTGGGTCCCTGGATCCTGCCCTGGGATAGGAGAGGAATCCTCGGGATGCTCAATCCTATCCATCCTCTGCCGATCCCTGGCAATCTGGGATCACATCCGAACCCGAGTCGCCAGCGTGGCTCGAGGTGTGGCATCCAGCCCCTCAACCCTCAGTGCCAGTTGGCCAACAGTAATGCTGCCTTTAATACTCCCCTTCCCTTCCTGCTCCAGTGTACCCTGCCCCCCATGTACAAGTCACTATTCCCCCCAGACCCTACCCCAGTTAGTCACTAACCCATAATGTTTGGTGTGGCACCAATCCCTTAGCCACTCGTTGAACTCCTCAAGCCTACTCTTCATCCCCATGCTTGCACATGGTACTGGCAGTACCTTCAAGAATGCCACCGACTTCCCTACCCCCTCACACTGCCTGCCCAACTACTCAAACCTCCCCCTCACTACTTCCACAGTGTCCTCCGCCAAGTCATTTGTACCCACATGCAACACTAAATGAGGTTTCTTCCTCCCCCTCACTGCACGCAAGAGCAATGCCTGCCCTGCTTCTCCTGCAGTCAACCTGGGGACAGTTTCAACCCAAATATGGCTATGCCTTTCCTACTTTCTGCCCCATCTCACCCATTTCAGTATAGAATTCCCCAGGATGAGTACCCCCTGTCCCTTACCCCCTTTCCCTTCTAATGCCCCTTCCACCACCCCAGTATTCATTCTTCTCTGCCCCTTACCCCACCAGCTGCACCCTCTGTGACATCTGCATCTGTACCCCCTACTTCTGCCTCACCCCTTTTCTCTGCCTTATTCCTCCCATTCTCCTTGAACCCCTTCCCAGCCTGACTACTTCCTACTGGGCTTCCCATGTCGACCACTCCTCCTCCTCCCCTACTGATTTCCAACCCCTTTCCTATCCCCGCTGTTGTCAGTTTAGAGCCCCATTCCTTCTACCCCAATAGTGATGCCCCTCCCATCCTTCCCCCTTCCATAGCCTTCTCTCCTCCAGTCACCACCCCCTCCTTCCTTACTATCCCCCTTCTACCTTTTTGTCCTCGCTATCTCTTCCTCTATTTGTTGCCATCACTCTCATGCCCCATTTGTCCTCCCCCCTTCAGTATGTTACTGTTGCCCCTCTCTCTCTCCCATAGCAGAGGTTCAAATCTATTCCTAGTCGATACCCCTCCTACATCTCTTCCCTATCAGTTCCCCCTCTTACTTGTTCCCCTCCGTGCCATCCCTGGTCCCTCCCTACCTGCATCCATCTGCTCTTTCCCCTGGTACTCCTCGTGGTCTCTTCCTCCCCTATCAGGAGGCTTCCCCCTCACCTCGGGCACCCCCTCCCTTCTCCAGTCTTTTCTGCTAGTGCCTCTGATACTGGGGTCAGTTTCACTCCCTAGTTGTTCTTCCTGCGTCCCCCTTTGCCATCCCCTATTCCCCCAGATGCCTACCATACTCACCTGCCCTGCCACTTAGACTCATCCCTAACCTCCACAGTTACTCCCTCAAACTAGCCAGTCATCTACAGACCATACATCCCCCCATCATCCAAGCCCAGTTCAGGATCATGGTGGACCCACACCCTGAACAGCCCACTACCCTCCAAAGATGCCCGCCCTATTGACATGTGGCACCTGCCCCATTTTGGCCCCCATCTTATGTTACGGGCTCTTACTCCCAGTTTCTGTACCCTACCACAACTGTTAGGCCCTTATTTGCTCAAATTCCTGCCCCCCCACACTAGTCCCCCTACTGCCCCCTTGCTGACCGGGTTAATTCAGTCTCAAATCTCATCCATTAGATAGTGTATTACTGTAGTAATCCTAAAGCCTTCTTGTCTGTTTTTCACCCCTCAGCTACCATACTTTTTGTTCTTAGCTCTCATATAGTTTCACTTACCCCAGTTAGAAATCCTATTGCACTCCAACTATTACTCAGCTCAGTTAAAGAAATAAACAGAACAAATAAATATGCATTATTACAGCAATCATAACAGTATAGCTCAGTACTTAGCTCAGTTAGAGAAATAAACAGAAAAACTAAATCTGTATTATTTCAGCAACCCTAAAAGTATCCAATCATTGCCTCGTCTCCACTCCAGAGACCCTGCTGTAATATAGGACCACAGAGGACACTGGGCGGGAGGTTGGGCAACTCTAAAGTCCCGGCAGAGCTCCATTGAGCTCTCTCACTCCCCATCTCTCACTCACTCATTTGATTTCTCCCGACAATGCCAGCTACCCTTTTGTACTGGCCTCTTGCTTGCATTGGCACCTTTTTCTGCCCACAAAGAAATCTGCAGCAGTCTCAACAGAGCTTCGTTGAGCTCGCTTACTCCCCCCTCTCTCTCGCTCGTTCTGTTACTCCCGGAGCTGCAGGCTGCCCTTTTGTACTGGGTTTCTGCCTGCATTGGCACCTTTTTCTGCCCCCAAAGAAGTTCACAGCTGTCCTGACAGAGCTCCGTTGAGCTCGCTCACTCCCCCTCTCTCACTCACTCTTTCTGTTTCTCCCAGTGCTGCAGGCTGCCCTTTTGTACTGGGTTCCTGCCTGTGTTGGCATCTTTTTATGCCCACAAAGAAGTTCACAGCTGTCCCAACAGAACTCCGTTGAACTTGCTCACTCCCCCCTCTCACTCGCTCGTTCTGTTTCTCCCTGTGCTGCAGGCTACCCTTTTGTACTGTGCTTCTGCCTGTGTTGGTGCCTTTTTCTGCTCACAAAGAAATCCGAAGCAGTCCCGAAAGAGCGCCACTGAGCTTGGTCACTCCTCCTCTCTCACTTGCTCATTCTGTTTCTCCCGGCGCTGCAGGCTGCCATTTTGTACTGGGCTCCTGCCTGCATTGGTGCCTTTTTCTGCCCACAAAGAAATCTGCAGCAGTCCTGACACAGCTCCGTTGAGCTCGCTCACTCCGTCTCCCTCCCTCACTTATTCTGTTTCTCCCAGTGCTACAGGCTGCCCTTTTGTACTGGACTCCTGCCTGTGTTGGTGCCTTTTTCTGCCCACAAAGAAATGAGCAGCAGTCCTGACACAGCTCCGTTGAGCTCGCTCACTCCCTCTCCCTCACTCGCTCATTCTGTTTCTCTCAGTGCTACAGGCTGCCCTTTTGTACTAGACTCCAGCCTGTGTTGGTGCCTTTTTATGCCCACAAAGAAATCCACAGCAGTCCTGACAGAGCTCATTTGACCTTGTTCACTCCCCATCTCTCACTCACTCGATCTTAATTTGTCCTAAACACTGATTTCCCACAGCGACTGTGCTATTCTGTGCCAGAAGTGAAAAAAACATATGTTGGCCAGGATGTGAAAAATGACAGCTGTACTGTTCATAAGGAGGTATGAAAAAATGCCAGTGTTGAAAATCTGGCGTGAAAATATTACAAAGTTGCGAAGTTACAAGGGTGCGTGGAAACAGTGCAACGCACACTTGTAACACAGTCATTTCATGGATTTTCGTCACCAAATTTTCAACATAGGCATTTTAGAACCTCTGCTCATGAACAATGTCACTGTCATTTTTACGTTCGCTTGCACGCATGCGCAAGGAACGTTTTGGGAGAGTAGCACACTTGAGGTGTGCCTCTCCATCCAATGCACTGCTCCTTGAGCAGGCATGGCGATCCTGCACCAATGCGTGCAGGAGAGCTCCAGTATGACAGTGGTGTTCCTCTGCTTCAAAGGAAAACACGCTGCCATACTGGCGCCCGCCGCGTCCCCTCCGATCCGCGCTTCCCCCGCGCGCCACGCCGTCCCAAAGCTTTCCTGCCATGCTGAGCCCACCCCAGCATGGCAAAGTTGTTGTTTTGCCGACAGGGTGCCCAATCCTCCGTCAGCTCCCGGCCCCCAAGCCATCCTGCCGCCACACTGGGAGCCACCCCAGTGTGGCAAACCAGTTCTTTGTTTTGCCGATGGGGATGCCCAATCCCCGTCAGCTCCTCAGCCCTCAGCCCCCACACATCTTCTGCCACGCTGGGAGCCCACCCCAGCGTGGCAAATGTTCCACGTCGTCTTTTTTTTTTTTCCTGTAAAACAAAACTATCCATGGTCCGTCTCCCAACCCCCACAACCCACACCACCCACTGCTCACCCAGCCTCCCCACACCCCCGCCACCCCATACTTACCTCCAGACTCCGGCAGCGATCTTGATTGGACCCGGGGAACACGTCTGCACTCTTCAAAGCCGATCGCAAACTGAGGAAATGCCGGTAAGCTGTATAATGGGCTACATAGGGGGGTTTCAACTTTATTGCATATCTCAGTCATTTTTTGGAGTTTTTGCACCAAATTTTCAACATGGGGTTTTTGGGACCCCTTTTCATGAATGATTCACTGTCATGGCGTTATTCAGGCCCGAAGGGTGATTTCGCAGGCACTGTGCAGTCATTGCGCAAAATCACCCTTCAGCCTTGAATAACACCATGACAGTGACATCATTCATGAGAAGGGGATCCCAAAAACCCCATGTTGAGAATTTGGAGCAAAAATTCCAAAAAATGACTGTTTTACGTGCGTGTGTTGCGCAGTTCCTACACAGGCTCGTAAGTTCGCGAATTTTCAATATTTTCACTCCAGATTTTCAACATTGCCATTTTATCACACCTTCTCATGAGCTGTAAAGCTGTCATTTTTCACATCTCAACTAAAATGTGTTTCTGCCCATGTAGCGCACAATGGCGCAGTCGGTGTGCGAAATCAATGTATGGAACACATTAAGAAAATCACAGTGACACTGTTCATGAGTAGAGGTCTAAAAATGGCTATGTTGAAAATTTGGTGAAAAAATTCCTAAAATGACTGTTTATTTAGCTGCATGCTATGAAATTCACGCACGCCGTATTTATTGTGAATTTTCAACATAGCACTCCAGATTTCAACATTGCCATTTTACCACCTCCTCATGAGCAGTACAGCTGTCATTTTTACATCCTGCCCAAAATGTGTTTCTGCCCATGTAGCACACAATGGCGCAGTCGGTGTGCGAACTCAATGTATGGGACACATTAAGAAAACCACAGTGACACTGATCATGAGCAGAGATCTTAAAATGGCTATGTTGAAAATTTGGCGAAAAATTCCTACAAATAACTGTTTTACGAGCGTGCATTGTGCAGTTCCTATGCACGCTCGTAAGTTTGCTAAATTTCAATATTTTCACTCCAGATTTTCAACATTGCCATTTTACCACACCTCCTTATGAGCAGTACAGCTGTCATTTTTCACATCCTGCCCAAAACGTCTTTCCCCCATGTAGTGCACAATGGCGCAGTCGGTGTGCGAAATCAATGTATGGGACACAGTAAGAAAATCACAGTGACACTGTTCATTAGCACAGGTTTTAAAATGGCAATGTTGAAAATTTGGTGAAAAAATTCCTAAAAATGACTGTTTTTCGAGCATGCGTTGCACAGTTCCCACGCACGCTCGTAGGTTTTCGAATTTTCAATATTTCCACTCCAGATTTTCAACATTGGCATTTTACCACACTTCCTTATGAGCAGTACAGCTGTCATTTTTCACATCCTGCCCAAAACGTGTTTCCGCCTATGTAGCGCACAATGGGGGGTAACAAAAAGATCATGCTGACAATTTATTGTGCAAATACCAGCAATCACACAGGGCATTAGGGTAAAGCACCATACATACCAAACACCACTGCAAATGCCTGCAAGCGAACGTTCAGCATTGACAAATGCTTGTCTTAATCTGTCCCGAACACTGATTTCCCACATCGACCAAGCTATTCTACGCCGGAAGTGCGAAAACACATTTTGGCCAGGATGTGAAAAATAACAGCTGTACTGTTCATAAGGAGTTGTGAAAAAATGCAGTGTTGAAAATCTGACATGAAAGTATTACAAATTTGCAAAGTTATGCTCATAAAACAGTCATTTTTTGGATTTTTTTTCACCAAATTTGCAACATAGGCCTTTTGAGAGCCCACTTCATGAACAATGGCACTGTTATTTCATTAATCGGTCCCAAAAGGTGATTCCACGCAGTGACCACGAAATCACCTTTCGGGACTGAATAATGCAATGACAGTGACTGAATTAATGAGGAGGGGTCTCAAGAACCCCATGTTGAAAATTTGGTGCCAAATTCTAAAATCCTTTAGATATGCACCGTTGAAAACCCCCTATTTATGCCATTGTACAGCTTACCTGCATTTCTTCAGTTCGCGGTCGGTTTTGAAGAGTGCAGACGTGTTTCAGGTCCACTGAAGATCATTGCGCTGTGCTCCAGAGGTAAGTATGGGGTGAGGGGGTGTTGGGAGATGGGGTGCACAGAGGGTGGGTGCTGGTTGGAGGAGGAGCCGCTGAACTCTATGAGGAACCATTTTCTTATTTTACAGGTGTTAAAAGAAAATTCAACTGGGAAGGGGGGGACTGAAGCCGACAGGGATTGGGTGCCCAATTGGCAAAGAAAGCTATGGGGGCATGATGCCAAGGGGGATTGAGCAACCCCTCAGCATACAGCAGAAACTTGGGTGTGGGGACATTATGCTGACAGGACTGGGCTCCCCATCGGCAAACTGGGTCGAGGGCACGCAAGGTACTGCCCTGCAATGATGGGTCACTCCCTCATTGCAGTGGAATGGCTGACACTGCAATGATGAGGCAGCCCCTGATTGCAGTGGCTAAAATGTTTCAAGGTGGTGGCACACTGGCTGAACTAGTGTCAGCAGTAGCATGCCACCCCATTGAGGAAAGCAGGGCAAGCCTCAAAAGGCAGGGGAGGCATTGTTTACAACAGTGCCACACCTTCACAACCTCCATCTGCAGCAAGCTGCCACAACATGTTTCTTGCACATGTGCACAAGCAACATAAAAAGTAATATAGTCTAGTCTGGCCTCTCTCAGAACTACTCTCTCTCTCCCTCCTCACTCCAGTCTCTTCTGTCTCTACAGTAGAAGTGAAATTTGATATTTCCATCTGCTGATACTAAGATTTTTTTTTCAATGATCTATTTATGCTTCCCGGGTGCACTGGGGGCAGGAACTCCATCGCACCACCCATCCGCCAGCCCAATGACCCTGACCAACACCGAGAGCCCTCACAGATTACCCCCTGTGGTGGGGCCAGGAAGGAAGGAAGCTACCTCCCTCCCCTGAGCACAATCCATATCCAGGGAGGCCATGATGATGGACCAGTGGAATGGGGGTGGGACCTCATGGAGCCCCCAGCCTCCATTTTCTGCTTTCCTGTGCCCCTTCCAGCACAAGGTATAGCATGCTCATGTGGGGGCAAATGTATGCCATGCCCACTGGCTACTGGTCTCTCTGCCTGTATTGTCCCCCAGCCCCCACTAGAGGGCAATTGATGGGCAGGACAACAATACCTCCTTCCCCAAGACAGGAGAGCAGTTCTACAGATGCTTAATCCTCTCTGGCCCCTGCCGACCCCCGACGGCCCAGACTCATTTCTGAACCCGAGTCGCCGGTGTAGCATGAGGTAAGGCATTCAGTGCCTCAACCCTCAGTGCCATTGGGCCAGCTGCATGGATTTTTTACACAGAAAATTCCATGGATCACATAGAAGTACTGTTTAACAGATGCAAAATTATTTGGCCACAGGACTGCATAAACAAGAAATATGTCACATGTAGAAAAGATGCCTGCACCCATGACATTCTGGGAAAAATTAAGCTTCTTAAAATTACATGCACAATATTCTCTAACATGCGGAATCACAATTTTGCCATATTGAGTAGGACGACAGGTAAAGACAGATTAATACGTAAATTATTCTGCCTCTCTGGAGAAACTGGACAATTTGGACTGAGGAACTTTTTTCCACAAGTTAATAAAAAAAAAAGTCACAGAACATATAAAAAAAAACACGTCTAAGTTGGAAATTCTGCAAAAGTTGGCAAAATGTTTTCCGAGCTTTGGCAGAAGTGAAATTCCGACTTTCGTGGAAATTCCACCAGTGGAATTTTTTTTGCACATCTCTGCACCTTACAATACTCATTATATTATATTAACAAAGCTCATGATGACAAAAAAGGTGGGAGGGAAGAGAGAGAGAAAAGGGGGAAAATGGCATTATTGCAGACCATCATTACGCAATGGGGGAGTACAGAACATTTACAGGGAAATGTTCATGTAGAGTAGCTGCTATCATTTAAAAGCCCATGACAAGTTCTTTAAAATGAGGTATTGGGCTCACCTGTAGATTGAAGTGCTCCAGAGATACAGCTGAGGGAGTCTGTTTAATATTAATACTACATTGCAGCCATTGTTAGAACATTGTGATGTCTTCAAGGAACAAGCTGTGCTTGACTCACTGTAGTTAGGCACAGCTTATTCCTCAGTGACATCACAATATTCTAAATATGGCAGCAATGTAGTCTTAATCTTGAGCAGACTCAGTCATCTGTATCTGTGGATTGCTTCCAACTGCAAATAAGATCACTACTTCATTTAAAAGAGCTTATCATGAGCTTTCAAATTATACCAGCCACTGGCTATGAATGTGTCCCTTTAATGTAAACAAAAGGGAAAGGGAGACAGAAAAGGAGAAAATCAGGGGTGAGGGAAAAGCAAAATTAAAAATAAATTAAACGTTACCTATTGTAATATTTAAATTAAATGTAACCAACAGAAGTGTAGAAGTTTGATTATTATACCACATTAAGTCTTAACTGCTGTACATTGGAAAATGAGAACATAGAGATTGGGGGGAGGTGAAAAATGATGATCCAAGACCCTGAATTCCAGAGCAGTTACTTCATTCTCAGACTTAAGTAGCATATCAGCAAAGCTTCCAAAGAAATCATTTCAGGTATGGATTGAATGCAATTCGATCATTAAGTCCTCTATGTGAAACAGCTCCCAAAGTGGCAGTCCACTTGGTTTTTCTATGCAGAAGAATCTTAGTCCTATCACTTCCTCTCAGCAGAACTTTAACATGGTCTAACACTCTAAATCTTAGACCTCTAAGATTAAAAAAATGTTTTTTTTTTTTAAATGAGCACCCAGAGCATTGGCCACATTTTTATTATTACTAGGCCTAACAGGCTCCTGGATCCTACATTTAAGTGAACAGACAGTTCTGCCCACATATAAAAGATTGCAGTGGCACCAAATGCCATAAACCACAAATTCTGTACTACAAACAGCATAAATTATCAGTAGGAAACTAACTAGTGACAGGATGTACAAAATGTGGTCCAGTAGATGCAAAACAGCAGATGTTACATTTTCTGCAGGTAAAAAATCCCATTTGGATGGCACTCCAAGTCCTCTAACCCCACTATCATCAAAATAAGAACATAAGAACATGTTGGCAGAAGGAGACCATGTGATCCATCTAGTCTGCTCAGATTGTCTACCTCCCTATTCTGTTCTTTTTCTGAGATTACCACAGTATGTGTCCCACGCTAGCTTAAAAGCAATGACTGTTTTGGCCTCCAAAACCTCTGGCAGTAAGCTATTGTAAGAGTCCACCACCCTCTCTGCAAAGTAGAACTTATGAATGTAGGTTTTAAATTCACCCCCTGTTAAGTCTCAAACTGTGCCCCGTTATTTGTGTGGTCTCATTTTTGTGAAAGAGGTTTTCTGCTTGTACCTTATTTATGTCCTTTATGTATTTGAAAGATTCTATCATACCCCCCGTTTCTCCTTTGCTCAAGAAAGTGCATTTGAAGTTGCAGTAGTCTAGATTCATATTACTCCTGGTGCAGTTTCTGTACCATTTTAGTAGCTCTCCTCTGTACAGCCTCCAAGCAGTCTAAAGTGAAGACTGCCAGGATGAAGCGGTGTCACAGGTTTCCTGCATGATAAAAGGGATTAACTCCCATTGAAATTGGATTGTTTGCTGCAGTAACTCTACTGCAGAATTCTGCAGAGTTGGGCTTCATCCTGGTGGGTTTCACTGTTTGTCCTTTTTTAGGTGTGGCCTCCAGAACTGTATGCAGTATTCGAGATGTGGCCTCACCAAGGACCTGTAAAGCGGAAGTATGACCTCTCACTTCCTAGTTGTAATGCCCCTGCCAATAATCCAAGGATGTTACTACTGTAGCTTTCTGTGCCACCTTTTCACATTGTCTACCCACCTTAAAATCATTGGAAATAAGTACTCTGAGGTCCCGTTCAAGATTTGTTTCTGTCAATTGTTCACCATCGAGTGTGTATGTTTTCTTTGGGTTTCCTTTACCTAGGTGCATGACCTTGCACTTTTTGGCATTGAATTTCAACTGACAGTCCCTAGACAATGCTTCTAGGCTCTTTAGATCTGCTTCCATTGCTGCCATTCCTTCAATTGTATCTACCCTGTTGCAGAGCTTTGTGTCATCTAAGAACAGGCATACCTTACCCTGCAGGCCATCAGCAATGTTGCCGATGAATGTATTGAAGAGGATCGGGCCAAAGATAGATCCTTGAGGCACACCACTGATCATCCTTCCCTCGCTAGACAGTGTTCCATTTCATTGACTATGACACTCTGCGTTCTATTGTGGAGCCAATTTTGAACCCACTTGACTGTTTTGTGCCCTAACTCGGAGTGCTCTAGCTTATTGACTAATCCTCTATGGGGACTGAGTCAAAAAACTTACTGAAATCTAAATAGTCTAAGTCTGCTGCCCCTCCCTGGTCCACTATTTTGGAGACCTAGTCAAAAAATTATATCACATTCATTTGACATGACCATCCTGCTGTAAATCCATGCTGTTTGGTATCTAGGTGCCCTGTTTCCATAAGGAACTTCACTATTCTTTTCTTAAGTAGGGACTCCATAAGCTTCCCCACTACCGAGGTCAAGTTCACTGGTCAGTAGTTTCCAGCCTCCTCCCTGCTTCCACTTTTATGCAAGTGTACCACCGTGGCCCTTCTTCAGTCCTGAGGTATTTCCCCACTCTCCAGAGACTGTGAGAATAATTCTGCCAGTGGGCCTGCAATTTCATGTGCCAGCTCCTTCAGAATTCTAGGGTGGATTTCATCTGGGCCCATTGCTTTATTTGCTTTTAATTTGAGAAGCTCTTTTAGGACACTGTCTCTTGTAAATGGTCCAGCATTTGCTTCTCTCATGAGTCAATCTGTGTTCTACATTTTGGGTCCATTGCCATCGTCTTCTTTTGTGAAGACTGAGCAGAAGAAACTGTTTAGAATCTCCACTTTTTCATTATCATTTTCTGCCTGTTTGCCATCCTTGGTTACTATTCTTATAATGCTTCTTTTTGTTTTCCTTTTTTCTCTGACGTGTCTATAAAAAGTTTTGTTACCCATCTTCACTCCTTGTGAGATTATCTCTTCTGTCTGGGCTTTGGCTGCCCTTACTGCCTTCCCTGCTTCTTTTAACTTGGTTTTGTAGACTTCCATATCTGCCTCATTGTTAGTATCCTTGAATCTCTTAAATGCTTTCCTTTTATCCTTTATTTTTGTTGCTACATCCTTTCTATACCATAGTGGTTTCCTCCTTTTTCTCGACTTGGAGATCTGCTTTATGCACTGGGCAGTTACTGTGAGTAAAGCTTCCTTCAGGGCTTTCCACTTCTGTTCCACTGTGCCCCGTTTCCTTGCTAAGTATTTTTTTATGGAAGCCCTCATTTGAGTAAAGTTGGCCTTCTTGAAATCCAGGACCCTGAGTTTGCTGTGGCTGACTACCTCTTTACTGGTGATGGTGATCCAAATGGTCCTATGGTCACTGGTACCCACCCAGATTGCTGCCCACTGTTGTGTCAGAGATCTTGTCGCTATTTGAGAGCATGAGGTCCAGGATGGCTTTCTCTCATGCTGGTGTGGTCAACAACTGTTATTGTCCTGCTCCCTTAAATGCTTGGAGAAATTCTCTGCTGCTTTCCCTAGAGGCCGTGTGTGAGAGCCAATCCACATTCAGTAGATTAAAATCACCAACCAGCGGCAGTTCCCCCTTGTCTGCCATCTGTAGAATGGCTTCCAGGAGTTCTCTGTCCAACTCTTTATCCTGGGTTGGGGGTCTGTATATCACCCCAACTCAGATAAGGCACTTACTTCCTGCTCCAAGGGTGACCCAGAGGACCTCCACATTGCTGCTGTGTCCCTGGGTTTCCATAGCATTGATGCTGTTTTTTACATACATTGCTACCCCTCCACCTTTCTTACTTTTGCAGTCTCTTTGGAATAGTGTGTATCTTGGGATAGCTACATCCCAGGTGTGGTTCTCGGTGAACTATGTCTCTGTGACCACAACCCAGTCCAGGTCTGCCTCCAACATTATGGCATGAGATCTGGGATTTTTTTCACCAGGCTATGAGCATTGATACACAGTGCTCACCTTCCTTGGTTAGAATTGATCATTGTGGAGCTTCCCTTTTTCTGTATATTTGCAGGAGACGTTGTCTTTATGTATAGTTATAAAATAACTACTAGTGAGGTAATCTTCCCAAATTAGATCCTCTCCTGAAGGAAACTCTAGGAGTGTCCCCCACAACAGAACCCTGTTCCTCATTAGTGGACAGAATGTGCCACTTTTCTTTAATAATCCACCAAACAGGCATAGCAGAAGAATTATAGTCCGTGACAAAAGTATGTTTAGGAGCTGGCCAATGATTCCTTCATCTCTGCAGTACCAAAAGGGTGGACCTATCCATCTCACATGCCTTCTTAAAGGCCTTGTGAACCACAGATGCTGAATAACCCATCTCCTGACAGTTTTTGGGCCTCATCCAATAATATTTCATTAGAACAGCTATTTCTTTTTAATCTTAAAAGTTGGCCAAAAGGAGTACCATCCACAAGGTTACTGGGGTGACAGCTATCAGCTCTTTAAAGGGTATTACCAGAAATATATATCCTGAATGGTGCCACCACTATCCTGTTGTCACTGTCAACATAAAGTCTAATATCCAGAAATTCAATCACTTCAGAATCTACATTGTATGTGCATGACAAATTCAACTTGTTGCCATATGAGAATTCATCCACTGTATCAATCCCCCAACCCCAGACACACACAATGTCATCAATAAAATGGTACCAAGTGAAGATGTGTCAGAGGTGGTGGTTTGACATCTCAAAAACAATGTGCTTCTCCCACCAAGCAAGAAAAAGATTGGCATACAATGGTGCAAGAGCTGCACCTATTGCTCTGCCCTGCTTCTGTAAAAAAATTCTGAAGCTGAAGCAGCAATAGTTGTGGGTAAGGACAAAAGTGTAAAAGTTCAAGAATAAATTCAGTTGGAACCCCTTGCATATCTCTACTGTTTTCAAAAAAAATATTGATTGGCATCAAGTCCCTGTTCATGTCATATGCAAGTATATAGAAAGGAAATATCTAGGGTTACCCAGCAGTAAGAGTCATTGCAGTGCATCCCTTCAATCTTATTAATTAAATCCATGGTATCACAGATATAACTAGGGTTATGGCTGACTAACTGCTTAAGAAAATGGTCCACAAATCTGGAGGGACTCACACTGAGTGACCAAATACCAGACACTATTGATCTCCCAAGATTAATGCTCAGTAGCATGTAGGCACTAAAGTAAAATACAGCCTTTAAAATACAATTTTGCACTAAAATAAGAAATATATTAAATAAATGCTTAAAATTGGCATATTTGGGGCAGATAGTTGATGCAGACACCAAAATTGGCATTAATAAATACAGGTCAAGTTTTGGAAATCACATTTTTTCTTCTGTTTACACAACTGGAAGAAATAATGTGGAGCCTACAGAATACAAAATATTACAGTCCATTGTACATCATCTGTTGCTTTTGCATTTTCATGGCATCTGCCTTTTTAATATACTGTAAACGTGATGAGTAGGATTTTCTTTTTCAGAGATCTGAGTAGGTTAGAATGTAAAAGCAGTCTTGTTCCAGATTAGTAATTTCCAGGTCCAGTGCCCCTTTCCAGTAAAGACCAACGTATCAAGCCAGTCAGTTGCTAAGGTATTACAAAATCACACATGCCCCCACAATGCAAAGCATCATGGGCTGCATATGCAAATCACCACAGAATGTTATGCTGGTCCAACTTTAAGCAGAATTGCATGGTGCCGAAAGGCCTCTCACACAGTTTGTAAAGGGTGCTAACAGAAGACATAGACATGTGTTTCGTCCTACCAGGACTCATCAGTATGCCTCGTCTGTTTGACACCCCAGTGGAATGGACCAGCTACCCCTAAGGCAGTGTGCCTGGGATATATTGTGGTGAACCCATTAAAATAAAAAACTATTTAAAAGACAAAGAACCTCTCTGCATAAACACTGAGGCAAGGGTTACCCCAAAGGGCATTTGGCTGGGAAGCCAAGTTTCAAGAAAATACAAAATTACACATGCCCCCACAATGCAAAGCATCATGGGCTGCATATGCAAATCACCACAGAATGTTATGCTGGTCCAACTTTAAGCAGAATTGCATGGTGCCAAAAGGCCTCTCACACAGTTTGCAAAGGGTGCTAACAGAAGACATAGACACGTGTTTCATCCTACCAGGACTCATCAGTATGCCTCGTCTGTTTGACACCCCAGTGGAATGGACCAGCTACCCCTAAGGCAGTGTGCCTGGGATATATTGTGGTGAACCCATTAAATTAAAAAAACTATTTAAAAGACAAAGAACCTCTGTGCATAAACACTGAGGCAAGGGTTACCCCAAAGGGCATTTGGCTGGGAAGCCAAGTTTCAAGAAAATACAAAATCACACATGCCCCCACAATGTAAAGCATCATGGGCTGCATATGCAAATCACCACAGAATGTTATGCTGGTCCAACTTTATTTATTCTCACAAATGGAACATTTCAAGTCTGTTGGACAGTAGGATTTTTATGACTAATGTTTTATTCTCTGGAAATAACTCAGAGGTAGGATAGTTTGTATTGTAAATTTGTTTTTTTAGTTGTAATTTACTCATCTTTGTTTCTGAAGTTCTTGTTGCTTTGAACTGCACTCAAGAGACACTTACATATATTAAATGTAAGAAAACTAATAAAACAAATCTATGCATGGTGATAGAAATGAATGAAATTCCTTTACAGCAAGCATCAAAGCATTTTTTTAAATCAAGCTTTTTTGCCTGAACATGGCGCTATAGTTGCTATTTAAAACACATATTTAGTAGTTTTTTTCTTTGGTAGGATAAGACCTAGTATTCAAAATACCCTATTTTATATGCTTCATATGGCTCTGTGCTGGAGTGGTTATATATTTAGTTGTTGGCTTCATTAAAATGCTTTAAAAGAGAAAAAAATCAATTCATGAAATGCAAATCTATAAAATCCTGTAAACTGCAAGAAGAGATAAAATTATACATACATTAAAAACATTACGGTATGACTATACATGTAAACTCATACTGTTACATACCATTTCAGAAGCAGAAATAAGTATAGGCAGAAGAATCATAGTAACTAATAAAATGGTATACGTTTAGAATGCTGTGGCTCAAAATCCTGACACTCACCTGCCTGGGCACTACTGCCCAACAGCTGCGCTATCCCAACTCCATTGATCCCGGTGCATATATGCCAATCAAGGAGGAAGCGGATGCTGACAGGGGTAAGGTAGCTGGTGTGATAGACCAATACTGTACTCCTGCTGATGCACTAGAAAGAACTGTCAGATGCAGAAGCTGGCTGAGCTGCTCCATTGGCATGGTGAGCTAAGTCACTGGCAACTGAGCCAGTGTGCTCTGGTGGACTCGGGTTCTATTTATGGCTACATACAGTATTTAGCAGCAAATAAATTGCTCCCCCCATTACTAATTGTTTTTACTCCAGGGTCTGCTCCCCCTCAGAGTTTGTTATATAAGTTATGGGGGGGTGCAGAGCCCCCCACATGGGGGGGGGTGCATGGGGCTATGCCCTCTGCATTACATTTGGAGATATGACTTGGGCTTTCCTTGTGTGTTTCCCAATCTTGTACCTTCGGGCATCTGGTTGTTGTGGTATATCAAATTTCGGGACTGTGAACTCGGTATCTCGAGTGTCAGGATACCGAGTTTCATTCTTTCATTATATATCCAGTAAAACTAATGTGTATATGACCAAAAAGATGGCAGTAGCTAGAGCAATATGTATAACAACTTAATAATATTATGAGGAAGCAGTACTGCTAAATTTACTTTAATTTCTGTCAGTGATGTACAGGATGGAGACGCACCATAGATTCTAGCTTCATTTCATCCACCTTCTACGTGATTCCCTCCTCACAATACAATAGTGGCCATATTTTAACAGACAACAGAAAATCCAATCAGACCCATTATGTAGGTGTTACCGAAGGTCTGCAAGGGACTTGACAATCCCCCAGGATGTCCCATTGTAGTGGGTATTGGGGTACTGTTGCCAGTTTTTCTTGTCCATATTGCATCTTGCTTACTGATGGACAGAGGTCTTGCAGTGGCCTTTTGATTCATGTCTAGGGAAGTGATACTACCCTGTAGAGGGCATATTTGAGGCCACATGAGGAATACTGTACACAGTTTTTAGTCTCTGTATCTTAGAAAGGGATGTGAACCACAGAGGATCCAAAGAAGGGCAACCAGGATGATTACTAACAACTGAGACTTTAGACTTGACTGGAATAAACACTTTAATAGCAACATAATTGTCAGGCTTGTGGAACAGTCTCCCAGGTGGCATAATAACACCCAAATTGATTTTGGAGTTTAAAAGGAGGCTGGATGCCTACCTGGATATGAAGGGTATCAGAAGATATAACCACTGAGACACTGGGTTAGGGGACTTGCCAGATAGGTGTTGCTTCCTTCTGTCTTGAAAGTGCAATTATGAGTTCAGTTGTGGACAATCTGAGTAAGCATCAACTAATGTGAAATGTTTCAAGAGCAAGAACAACTGTCTAGTAAAAAGCTTAAAGCTATAAGACTTAAGGCCAGCTAAGTGGCATGGAGTGCTGAGGCACTGTAAATGCCTTACCTCCTGCAATGCTGGCAACTCATGTTTGGGAACAGACACAGGTTGCTGGGGATCAGCCTGGAGAGAGAGGACTGAGCATCCAGAGGAGAGCTCTCCTCCCTCGGGGGGAAGGTGGGGGGGTTCTGTGGCCCCGCTGCTTGACTGCCTCCTGGAGGAATCCTGTGGGAGGTGTGGGTGAGTCATATCTAAGGGGGAAGGCCCCACATACAGAGCACCAGGGGCATCTCTGCAGAGGTGGAGCTCTGACAATGTGCTCATTGCACGTTCGTGGTTGGTCAAGGGAAAAAGTGGAGGAAAGGCTTCATGAAGTCCTGTCCATCAGGGTTCAAGCCTGTTCTCCACTCCAGGTCTGGGGCATTTCTGGATGAGTGACTGGGTGGTGAGGATGACTCTCTCCTCCTGGCCCTACCATAGGGGTGGGGTAAGCCACATGGGATTGAGCCCCTGACCTAGGAGGCAACTGGAGACAACTATGGCAGATCAGACCAGGTGCTGATGCAGCACCCGTCTTGCCACAGGAGAAGAAACATCTATGTGGAAAAATAAAACAATAAGACTTATAGCAATTATGTTTAACTTCATTGTTTTCTAGGTTTTTTTTTGTCCTTCATTCTATTGTTGAGCTAGTAAATATTTCAGATAATGTATTACATATATTATTTCACTGACTGTTTCAATAAGTATCTGACTATCCCCAGCTGATGTATTTATGACATCACAGTCTACTATCATGGTGAGCACTGTAATGCCATAAATAAATACACTAGGAGGTCAGCTGGGGCCAGGGCGAATGCTTTTCTATGTAGACTTCCTGGAAAAACTACCAAGGTGTGTTATTAACCCAAGAAAGGAAAACTGAAAATTAAAACAATATATTCTCTAGTAAATTGTAATAGCTAAAAATATATGTTGAAGAGTGGTGGTTTCCCCTTAAAAGCATGATAAAGGTACAAAGTAAAACATATATCAAATATTAAAGATCTGTACAGTAGTTCTTAACATAATATGTTAATCTATTTTTATTATTAATTTCCAGACTTTCTCAGGTGAAGCCTGTGAAAGCAAAGCAAATTCAGGGTTACCTGAAGGTTGAGTGTGAGAGTAAACATTTGGACCACAATTAAGGATGTAAGATTAATGTATATTGGATTGCAAACTACATAACTGCTGATTAAATAAGGTGTAGGATTATCAAAAATTTAAAAAAGTTAAAAAATTTAAAAAAAATGAAAAAGGCATGATAGTTTATATAATACACACAATTAATTATATAAGGAATAATGCAAAGGTATGGATGTGTAATGTGCTTCTTACACACATGTAAGGTGTGTGATGTCTCATAAACCCTGAGAGTGAAATTCATGGGGTTTTTAAAGCATCACACACTGTGTGTGTAATAAACCACTGCACACCTCTACCCATTGATTGTTTCTTTAAAATTGCTGATATATTCCTTATAACTGAAAACAAACTGTGTCTCTAACATAATTATTTAGTTGATGACAGGATACAAGACAACCTCAGAAAACAGTTAAATATTGGTAAAACATGCATGCTTAAAAACAATTACTAAGCTTAAATTGTTATTCCAGAGGTGTCTGTAAGTTCTTGACCCCTTCCCTCTGTCTGTCATCCTGCAGGTGAAACATAAAATCCCTCCTTGTGACTGGTATTTAATTATTAGGGATGTAAGTTTGTCATGGATCAGGTTTTAATGACTCATAGTTTGTTCATGAAATCATTAGTAAACAGTAGTAAATGCCATGGTACTGTCATCATTGCTACATTCTGATGACACTAGTGAAAGTCATGGAAGTCCTGAATAAAGATCAAATGCCATGGAATCAATGATGTGTATGACTGCCATGACAAACTTACATCCCTATTAATTATCAGTGTCATTTTTTTGGCATTTATCTAGTCCAGGGCTTGCAGCACTGATTGGAATTCCTCCTCCTCTTTCTAAATATGGTGTCTGTTTTTCAGAGAGTTAGGGAGGAGAGGGAAGAGAAGAACATGTGTTTTCAGCACTCTATTGCTGAACTGCCAGAATCCCATGACTAGCTTTCTAAAGGGCTCTTTCTATGCAAAGTTGTTGCTAAGGAGAAGAACATTAGCAGTTTAAAACACATCATGCTCTTGCAGTGCTTCTCTGATTGAAGGCTCTCGGCTGACTTGCACACTCCATTATACCCAGCTGGTTATAACAATATAGCTTGCACCACTGCTAACTGTGTGTAATCAGACTTAATCAGTAATTACATAAATATATAAACAGAAGGAAATAACCTAAATTTCACACTACTAATATGAAAAATATGTATTGATACTACCTTTGAAAAGTAAAAAATGTGGATTGATATGCACATGTTCTACCAACATACAGTATTACAGTGATGTGTACAGACATGTATCAATGCAAGAAAACTATACTAATAAGAGCTATTCATTTTGACATCATTATATGCTTTCATTAAAAACATGTGGCCATTCATAATGGTTCAAAAGTTAAACCTTTTGACAGATTAGTTTAAAAATGTCCTTTAGAAAGATATTTTTAGAGAACTATGGGTAAACCCTGGAACCATTAGTGCTATGATTTTTCTAATAAAAGCTAGGAGTCAAAAAGGTTGATTTATCATTACTGTATATCATGTTGCTACAATTTCCACTATTGATATATAGAAATGTAAAATGATTTACATTTTGTTAATCTTGTTGATAATTGTCCGAGGATTCTAATATTTGTTTTGTGACACAAAAAGCATTATTTTTTGAGTGTTTGCAGATGGGGTCTTGTTTCTGGTGTCTTATGTTTGAAATGTAGAAACTACAGCATGCTTCCTTCTTTATTTAGGGTGATGTGGCAGCATCATCAAAATTGCTGCAACCTTATTCCTTCTATCACTAAATACAATACTCTGTAGTGTTCTGCTTCATGGTTGGTTCAAGTAGTTACTTTCTCTCTCTCTCTCTCTCTCTCTCTCTCTGTTCATGAATACATTTGCTCTTGAGATCTTTTTTTGTATTTTTATTTAGCTGTTTGGTCCCCACCACCTCCTCCCGCCCACTGGCGATGGGGACACATAGTATTTTTTACCGATTTTCTTCCCTGACCCCCCCGAGACCCAGTCATATGGCCGTGCAAGTGAGTGGAGGCACACTTTGCACCCCATGGTGCCAGCTCAGCCCCTTCCACCTATCAATTTTTTGCCGCCCCCTCTCTGCCTATGCTACCCACCGAATCTCCACCTGGTGGGAGTGGAACTACAAGGGGGATGCTAACCCACCCTTACCACCCTCAGGGAGGAGAGCTGCCAGCTGGTATGCTCAGTCCTGCTCCACCTCCCCCCACACTGGCACCCCGATGACCTGGGGTTGTTCCTGAACCTGGGTCGCTGGCATAGAACAAAGTAAGGTGCCCAGCACCTCAACCCTCTGCATCACCAGGCTGGCTCTCTTAAGATCTTTTAAACAGAAATCAAGCTCTGGAGCTTTCCAGCAAGATCTCTGTGCCTTTTCTGTGAATTAAAGAAACATAAATGGTTATGTTGAGCCCCCCCCCACACACAATGATTGTTAGAGACAATGGGCAGATCTGTCTGTTCTGGTCCCTGGATTATACAAAGGAGTGCAAACCACTGTCAAACAGTAGTTGGAGGGTCTCTTCTCAGAAGATAATCTACTTTCTATAGTTTTTCAAAGTGATGGTCTTTGTTACCTAGAAACATATAGAAACTTACTGTAGGAACATACATATCGGCAGCAGATAAAGTTCTTGCAACCCACTCAGTATGCCCAAAACCTGTCTATTAGTGGTAAATGCCCACAGCAGTCATTTCCCCTCTCCCTGCCCCTAGCTGTCCCACCCACACCTTTTCCACGTGTCTGCCCCATACCAGGCAGCTAGCCAGTTTAATAGCCCCTAGTCAAAGAGGATACCAAAAGCCCCATGCAGTGGCCAAAGCCACTCATACTTTGAAAGGGACTTGAAGCACCTCTCAGTAAGTGAGCTGCCACCCCAACTTGGCTTGAAGTAAGGACCAATCAGGTCGACTGGAGCCCTCCAATCGGGGGGGGGCCTACCAGCACATCCTTGCACCAACTGGGTGCTTGTAAGGTATGGTTGAGTTTGATTACACGGCTGCCCTACCACCAGAAACTTCCATGCCACCAACCAGTTTCAACAGCAGCTAGCCACATGCCTGTAGCTGAAGAGGATGCTGACAGCTATTTCCTTGCAGTGGATGAAGCTGGTCCTACATAAATATGTACTTTAGCTCCTCTTGGTGAGTGAGCTTCCAGCCTAGCACAGCTTAAAGTGAGAGCCAATCAAGTCCAATAAAGTCCCTCCAATCAGGAAGTTCCCAGTACATCCACACAACAGTCAGTAGCTTGTAAGGTGTTGGCACACCTGATTAATGGGCCATCTGACTGTTAGTGACTTCCACATCACCACCACCCCCTAGTGGCCAAATCCATTCCTACATTGAAGTGGACTTGAGTGATCTTCCACCCTTACCTGGCTTGAGTTAGACCCAATATGAGCCACTGATCCCCTCCAATCAGGAGGCTCCCAGAACATCTACTTACCATTCGGGTGCTTGTAAATCATACTGGGGCTGATTAAAGGGCTGCCTCTCCAACATGAGGCCAGCATACACAGGTCCAGCATGAGTGAGACAGCTGGAGTGTGGAGTCCTTAATGGGAGCCAAAAGAGGGGAGACCCCAGAATGCCTAAAGTCTCTTCCCAGCCCCCATCCAGTGATCTACAAGTACCTGTTACCTTTTCTTTTGTTATCCTTTTTAGCTTCCAGTATAGTACTGCTGCATTTATCAGTGTTGCCATCCTACATGGCAACACTGGAAAGGGAACGGGAAGTACAGTGATTGTAGACAACTTCAACCTGCCAGGGGTGGATTGGGGTACCCCAGCTACAACAAATAGGAGGCAGCAAGTACTTCTGGAAGCCTTCAAGGAAAGTTTCCTATTGCAGATGGTCAACAAGCCAACCAGGTTAGGGAACATCCTTGACCATGTACTGATAAATGGTGAGTTTGTGAGGGAGCTGAGAGTGGAGGAACCACTAGCAGGGAGTAACCATCACTCAGTGTGGTTTAGGATAAACATGGGGAAACAGGGAGTTAGATCAGTCACAGGGTGGTAGGCTTCAAAAGGGCAGACTTTGGGAAGATGAGAAATATAGTGCAGGGGGCTCTATCAGGGATCAACCCAGATATGGCACTAATCAGAGGTGCGAGATCATTAAAAAGAGGATAGGGGAAGCACTAGCAACATGTACAAGGGTCCAGAGTAAGAGGACAAGGGCAAAGAAGCATAGTTGGTGAACAGGGGGGTCATGGAGAAAATAGGAAGAAAAAGAGCCACCTTTAGGAGGTATAAGAGTACAGGGAGGGGTGGACAGAAAGATATACCTAAAAGAGTCAAGGGAAGTGATGAGGGCAGTCAGGCAGCCAAGGCATCCCAGGAACTCAGGCTAGCACATGGCAATAAAGAGGGGGAGAAGGACTTTTTTAGGTACATCAGGGAGAAAAGGAACTGCAGAGACCAAACTGTGAAGATTAAGGGGAGGGGGGGGTGGATATCAAGGCAGAACAGGCAGAAGCATTAAATGAGTACTTCTGCTCTGTATTTACCAACCAAAAAGAAAGGGGGAGCAGTACCCAAAGGGGGGCAAGCACTGAGGGATAGGAGACAGATAGGGAAATCATAGTGTGCATGGTACTGGAGGGCTTGATGGCACTGAAGGTGGACAAGGCACCCGATCCAGATGGCATACACCCCAGGGTGCTAAGGGAACTGGAGGATGACCTGGCTGAACCTCTTGCAGACCTGTTTAATGCATCTCTGGACTTGGGGTGTGTACCACAGGACTGGAGGATGGCACACATGGCACCCCTCCACAAGAGTGGCCCCAAGGATGAGCCAGGAAACTACAGACCAGTAACCTTATATCCATCGTGGGTAAGCTGATGGAGACAATCTTGAAGGACAGGCTGATATCTCACCTGGAGGCAAATGGGCTGCAGGACTGCAGGCAGCATGGGTTTGTCTCAGGCAGATCCTGTCAGACTAACCTGGTGGAGAATAATGACTGGGTAACCAGTCAACTGGACAAGGGCCATGCAGTGGATGTCCTATATCTGGACTTCAGCAAGGCATTTGACTCGGTGCTTCATGGGAGGCTACATAGTAAGCTGGGGGGCACAGGGTTGGGGGCAAAGCTGGTGGAATGGGTAGTGAGCTGGCTGAAGAGGAGGCAGCAGAGAGTGGTGGTGGTGGGAGGGGAGCTGTCATCGGCTAGGGCAGCGACAAGTGGGGTGTCACAGGGATCTGTGTTGTGGCCAGTGTGATTTGGGATCTTCATATCAGACATTTCGATAGGCATCAAGAGCAAGATCAGTCTGTTTGCAGATGACACCAAGATGGGAGCATTAGTGGATGACCGAGAGGGGTGGCAGGGGTTACAAGATTATCTGGCAAAGTTGGAGGCCTGTTCAGACACTTGGCAGCTGGGGTTCTATGCTAAGAAATGCAAGGTGATGCATTTCGAAACACGGAACCCAAGAAGGAGCTACCAACTAGGGGGTATTCAGCTGATCAAGATGGAGGAGGAGAAAGATCTAGGGGTAATCATAATGGGAGCAATGAACAACTCCACGCAGTATAGAAAGGCAGCTGCAAAGGTTAACAGGGTGCTTGGGTGTATTGCCAGGGGCATATCCTCCAGGAGGAGGGAGGTGATTCTGCCACTGTACAGGTCACTGGTTAGACCACACCTGGAGTACTGTGTGCAGTTAGTCAGCTTGGCTCAGTTGGTAGCACATCCGCCTCTGGACGAGAAGGTCATGGGTTCTTGTCCCACACCGGGATTGGACTTGCAGTGCAGTATTGGGGGGTGCTGTACTGCTGGGGTGTTCTGTCCTTCGGATGAGACGTTAAACTGAGGTCCCTTCTGCCCATCCTGGTGGGTGTCCAGGTGGAAGTAAAAGAACCCAGGGCACTCTTTGCAAAGAGTAGAGAACATTCCCGGTGTCCTGGCCAACATTCCCCTTCCCATAAACCAGTTCATGCAATTATCCAGGCTGTGTGTGGGTGTGGGTGAGGGTGATGATGTGCGATATGGACACCGCCACCACACATTCAGTCACTTCACTATCAGTCTAGCATTGCTTGTAAAGTGCTTTGGATGTATGAAAAGCGCTATATAAATGCTGACGTTGATTCTTCTTCTTCAGTTCTGGAGGCCATACTGAAGAAGGATACTAGATATTAGGCTGCTGGAGGCAGTGCAGCACAGGGCAACAAAAATGATCTGTTGGTTGGAGGACTTGCCCTATGACAGTAGGTTGGAGAAGTCGAACATGTACTCCCTGGAGGAGAGGAGGGACAGGGCGGACATGATTGAGACCTTCAAATACATGAAGGGGATCAATAGGACTGACATGGGAGGGTTTTTCAGTTAAGGAGGGGGAGAGACACCCGAGGGCACAGTCTGAGAGTGAAGGGGGGGTTCAGAAGGGAAATGAGGAGACACTTTTTCATGAAGAGGGTGGTGGCAGGTTGGAACGTATTACCAGAGGAAATGGTATCCTGTAATACAATGGGATGCTTCAAAGGGATAAGACAGGGTAAAAGGTAGGGTCACCAGAGGGGAGGGCGGAGGGGCAGCTGCAGTATAAGGGCTGCTAGCTGCACGCTTCAGCAGACTCAATAGACCATATGGCCTTTATCTGCTGGCAGGTTCGTATGTTAGTACATATGCTACAGTGTTACACTGTGCTTTTGTCTGTGTTGCCATCCTATACGACTTGTGGTATTTTACTGCTGCTGTTACCTCTGTTGCCATCCTGTATATAGTAGCCTACATGAATGTACTGCAGCATTCATCTGTGTTGTAACTGTACCTTTCCATTTAGCTTACAGTATTTTACTGTGACTTAGCCTGTTATAATTCCTGTTGCTGTCCTATATGGCTTACAGTGTTTAACTGCCACGTTCTCTGTGTTTGTACAGTACATTATTATGATTTGATTATGCTCCACTGCATAGCCTTTTTGCCCAGTTATTTTGCTTGCTCCTTACATCCTCCAATGACTCCTTTCTAGTTTCCCTCTTTTCTCCTTCTCTTGCTCCCCCAACTCTCTTCCTCCTTCTCTTCTCTCTGCCCCCTGGCCCTCTTTATTCTGCAGCAGGTATCTCGGTAGCTCCCCTAGCTCTTCTGTTACCTCTTCCTCTCTACCTATTTTTCAATTCCCCAACTAGTATTTTTCCCTCCCTTATTTCCCCCCCATCTCAATAATGAAGTTCTTTGGTACTCTTTTCTTTCTTCTCCCCCTTCCTGGTGCCACTGTGTTCCTCTTTTCCCACTGCTGCACTGGTCTTTCACTCAAGGTCATCATTATTCATTTGCTTCATTAAGCAGGAAATGTTGAACTTAATCATGGCCCTACTTCTGGCTCCCATTTATCCTCTCTGTCTAAGGGTCTTAGCATCTTCAAGCTTAATATGAGGAGTCTTCTCTCTAATATTGACCACCTTAGGCTGTGAGTGCTGCAGATGAACTTCAACGCCCTGGTCTTAACTTGAATACAGGCAGGCCGTCTGCCGGGATCAGTGAAAGTGACATTGCCATCCTTGGCTATGTGCCCTTTTGGCAGGACCGTGGTATGAGGAGGTGGTGTTCTAATATATATCCTTTGTAGTCTCTCCTGTGATGTTGTCTATTGTGCTACTGTCCCCTCCCATATTGCTTTGTCAGTTGAAAATGCTGCTTTATTGTATTATTGTCCACACTTAGCACAAAGGGCAACAGTTTTGTAGCTTATCACCACTTTCTCAGGCCCAGACAGTGTTGCATCTAGGTGAAGAACATATAAAATATTATTATACTAAATACCTCTATATGTAATGTTCTCGATTGACATACTAACCACCACTATACTTCATATGCTAGGTACTACACAATTCAAGTTTAATTCTCTAATTCAGTTCAATTAATTTTTAAACTGCCTTAAAATATTTTATTTGCAATGTTATATGACATGTGAAAAATGCAACCCTCTCAAGGATTGAACCTGTGACCTTAAATACCAAAAGCAAGAACTGATCCTCTGTGCTATCTGAAATTATACCACTAGTTTGTTTCTGATACCTATTCAATAAAAACATTCCTATTCCCATAAACCAATCTTAAAACCACAATATTGCCGTGAAACAGTTTCATACATTTACCTTACTTTTTTTGATGTAACTAGAAGAGACAATAATATTTATATATGCACTACATAATTGTGTTCCTAAACCTGCAAATTCTTCAACATTTCCAAAGAGCATTTCGAAAAGGTTTATATAAAGCATCAATATGTTCCCAATTCTCTGATTCCCCCAAAGATATTGAACTCATCATGATACATAATACAGTTTCAACAAACAATTTACCTTTCAGTCATTTTTATCTCACTATGTTTCTTCTCTGTATCTTGTCCCTGCTTTTTATGATTGCTTGCATGAATGCTCAAGAAACATTATGTAACAGCTTAGGAGAGAAGCAGAGTTTTGGAGGTGCGGCACTTTCACGGCCAGTCCTCCCACTGTATTTTGAGGCTTGGCTATGTCTCCCCAATGCAGTGGCACACTGCTGATGACACTAGTTCAGCAAGCATGCCACCAAGTTGAAACAAATTGGCTGCTTCAATGAGGGAGCGACCCATCATTGTAGGGTGTGCCTTGCCTGGTGTAACATTTCAATAAACATGGCAGGCAGCGGGTGGCAGTTCGCTGCCTGCTGCTCACTCACAGTCCCTAGGAAGCCAACTTTGGGGGTGCCCAATCCCCCTGTCTGCATATGTGCCCTGGTTACTGCTGTAGTCTGCTGAGGGGGTGTCCAATCCCCCTCGGCATCATGTCCTCAATTACAGACATGCTTGCTGATGGGGGTGCCCAATCCCCCTGTCGGCATGTTAACCCCTCCCCCCATTTTCCTGGGGTTGCCTCACCTGATTGTGTGCCACACTGGAAGCCCACCCCAGTGTGGCTAACATGACCCCCCAAACAAATGTGCAGACATGCTTGCTGATGGGGTGCCTAATCCCCCTGTCGGCATGTTAACCCCTCCCCCCCGTTTTCCTGGGGTTGCCCCACCTGATTGTGTGCCACACTGGAAGCCCACCCCAGTGCAGCTAACATGACCTCCCCAAACAAATGTGCCACACTGGGAGCCCACCCCAGTGTGGCCAAAACCTGTATAAAAACAGCAAATGGTCTGCAGTGAATTTTTTTTTAATTTTTTTACCTGAAACAAAGGAAACAGTCCCTCGCTATCATGTCCCCTTCCCCAGCCTGCACCCACCCTCTGCACACCCTGCATCTCCACACCACCCTCACTCCATACTTACCTCCGGAGCCTGGTGCAGTGATCTTCAGTGGACAGGGAGCATGTCTGCACTCTTTAAAGCTGACTATGATCTGAAGAAATGCTGGTAAGCTGTATAATGGCATAAATGTTTTTTTTTTTCAACTTAAGTGGATATATCAGACATTTTTGCAAATTTGTGCTCCAGATTTTCAACATGGGGTTCTTGGGACCCCACCTCATGAGTTCAGTCACTGTCATTTTGTTATTTGGTTTCAAAGGGTGATTTTGTGGTCACTGCATGGAATCACCTCTTGGGACCGATTAACAAAATGACAGTGACAGTGTTCATGAGGTGGGCTCCCAAAAAGTCTATGTTGCAAATTTGGTGGAAAAATTCCAAAACATTACTGTCATGTGTGTGCATTGCATGGTTTCCATGCATGCCCATAACTTCTCAAATTTGTAATATTTTCACTTCAGATTTTCAACATTGGCATTTTTTCCCACCTCCTTATGAACAGGATAGTTGCCATTTTTGACATCCTGCCCAAATTGTGTTTTTGCACATCTGGTGTAGAATGGTGCGGTCACTGTAGCAAATCAACATTCAAGACAGATTAACAAAATCACAGTGCCACTGTTCATGCATAGATGTACCAAATACTTTCATGAGGTGGGGATCACAAAAAGGCCATGCTGAAAATTTTGTAGCACAAATACCAGCAAACGCCTGGGGTGTTACGGTTTCTAACCATAACATCTTGCTATGTACAGACACCCAGCCCAAAATGTGTTTTCACACCTGTGGTGACAAATGGTACAGTCGCTGTGCAAAATCACTTTTCAGCTAATGAACTGATAGTGCTGCTGTTTATGAGGTGGGGTCACAAAAACCCCATGTTGAAAATGTGGACTGCAAATACCAACAAACTTCCGGGATGTTAGGGTTTCTAACTGTAACATCCTTCCCTGTAGACACTGACAGGTGTCAGGGGTGTGACTTTGGATTGTCAGATGTAATGCTCATACCATTCCACACCTACCCCCATCCTGCAGCCAGCGACAGGCATCGAGGTGTGCCTTGGACTCTTCATCCCCAGACTTCACCCCATTCTCCTATATTGCACCCATTTCAGCATATGCCCTTATGGAATGGGGTGACTGTAAAGCCGAACAGCCCAAGGCACACCTCAACACTTGTCAGTGTCTGCAGAACAGTGTGAGGTGAAATGGTGTGATCCTTATGCGTGATGACCCAAAGCCATATGCCAATGCCTGTCCATCTCTGCAGGGTGGAGGTGGGGTTCGTGTAAAGTTCAATACTTCACTGCCATTCCTATTCTGCATCTGTCTAACTCTTGCACTTCCAATGCTAATACCAGCAAGCAAACATTCAGCATTGACAAATGCTTGTTAAAGTACCCACTGGTTCATGTAGCTAATATACTAATATATATCCTTTGTTGTCTCTTCTGTGATGTTGCCTATTGTGCTACTGTCCCCTCCTCCCATGAAGTCATGCTGTGTAAACTTTCCCTTAGTCTCTTTCCATTTTTACTGATGTTATGTATCTGTCTTGCACAGCCAAACCCGATTTTATTGCTCTTCTTCTCTCCTCGCTTCTTACTCATGCCTCTTTTGTAAATTATTATCCTTGCTGACTTCAACATAAAGTGATCATCCCAGTGCTGTCAAATCCATCACTCAGAAATGTTGAGTCATTAAATCTTTCTGAATTTATTTCTGATCCTACCCATCCATCACAACCCTTGCTCCTTCAATCATTCACTTATTGAGTCGATTGAATCTGCTACTTCCATCCTCACAGAATTTGTGCTGCTGATCCCTTTCTGGGCTCCACCAGTGACCAATGCATGGTCTACTATATCCAGAATATTTATCTCCCCACATTCCCTCCACGGTATGTTTGGATCACATTGTTCAGATCACTCAGTCTGGACAATCTTCTGGATGACTTGCAGTTCTCCAACTGGCCACCTCTTGTCCTCTGCTCCAACATCAATATTGCCTTTTCACTTTTTATGCTGAAATTCACTTCTGTCTGGGACAAGCACCCCTCCTGAAGAGGTTTTGAGTCCACAGAGCCTTCCTTCCATGGGTCCATTCTGGACTTACTTCCTTCTTCATGGCTTGTGGCTCAGCCTGGTCCCTCCACAAGTCATCTAGGTCCCATGACGATGGGTTGAAGTACAGACAGTTATGAAACACCTGCACAAAGGCTCTCAAGGAGGCAAAAGTCAACTATTTTACCTCCAACTGTTAGAATAATATGAATTCCCCAAAACAATTCAGAAGGTTATTTACACTGTTTTAATCTCCCTACACATGCATCCTCAGCTACCCTTCAGCTCTGCAACCCCCTCATTATTTTTTCCAATTTCACTGAGGAAGCTGCTTTTAACATGCACATCACCACTTGTGCCATCTTTCCTTCTTCATCCTCTGATTTTTAATCTCTTCTTGCCTCCCTTCCTTACCCTGTTTTACTTTTTTACCAGTCACTGCCTCAGGGGTAATTTCTGCCTTACTATCCTTCAACCCTTCCAAAGGCTATAATCCTGAGGATCATACCCCTAAACTCCTTTAGCTCTCTGCCCTTGCCATTTCTGCCTTCTCTCTCTCTCTCTCTTCCACTAAACTTCCACCTTTTAACTTGGTTCTCTTCCTGACTGCATGAATCTGGCAACATTTATTTCCCTTTGCCGGGGCTGCATCTCTGGGTATTACAATCCTATCTCCCTTTTTGCCTCCCTCGCTAAACTACAAGAAAATCTTGCTTTCTCCCACCTCTGCAGCTTTCTTGATTCCTACTCATTTCTCTTTCCTTCCGGTCTGACTTCTGTAAAGCCCTCTCAGTAGTCAGATCATGGTCCTCTCTCAGCTGCTATCTTTAATGACCTAGCTAAAGCATCTGACTCTGCAGCCCACCCCCTACTCTTTGATAAGTTAAGCTGACCTGGGCTTTCAGTTTCTGCCCTTGACTGGTTTCATTCCTACCTCTCTGGACGTAGCCAGTCTGTCCAGGTTGTGGAATCCTTTCTTTCTACAATCCCCAATAGTTCTGGTGCGACTCAAGCCTCTATTTTGGGTCCAGCCCTCTTTTCAGTTTTCCTCAGTGACCTCCCCTCAGCCTGTGTTTCAGTGAATATCCATATGTATGCTGATTATACAGCCCTTTATGCTACTAGAGCCTCCCTTCCCCAATTGGAAATAATCCCTGTAGAGTGACTTTGAGTGTCGAACACTGATTTTCTGACAACCAGCTCTCACTGAATCTGAAAAAAACCTATCTCCCTGCTATTTGGTACTCACCAACAGATTAGTAGGCAAGGTCAGTCCCATGTATTCAAAACCCTTGATGGTACTCCCCTTGAAACTATCCCCTGTTTCAATTACCTTGGTGTGAGGCTTGACAGTCATCTTGAATTCTCAGTCCACATCGATGCCCTCATTAGGATATTACACCATAAGCTTGGTGCCCTCTAAAGGAACAAATCCTGCCTTCAACTCCTACATTGGCATGGGATCATTCTCAAAATGATCCTCCCACTGTTTTACTATGTGGATGTGGTCTGTGGTGGTGCATCTAAATCAATTCCAGCCAGGGATGCTGAACCTTATCTTTCACTCTTTTTGATACTTCACTGCTGGGTCTCCTCCTTTTACCAATCACTGTTCTTTGACAGGCTCCTTTCTCTGTCCTCCCTATTTTATGGAGCACCCCTCCCATGGTGCCTCCTTCCACTATGAAATCTGGTTTGAGTCCCTTTCCTACTTCCTCTCCAGTCTGCTGCCTCTCTCTGTTCCCTCCACTTATTCTTTTCACTCTCCCAACACTTGCTCCTCCACTATTGCTTATTGCTCTATGTCTACTGGTTACTCCTCATTCATGGCAAACTGCCTTCACTCTGGAACTTTTCTCCCTACTCTTTGGCTGCCCCCCCATCGGGGTTTGATGTTTGACATTTTATTTATTGACGGAAATTTTGTGAAAACAGCAATCTGTTTATAACCCACTATGTTTAGAGCTTGATAAGTGCAAATAGTCTTATTGGGAGAGTCTAGAAAATATTAAATTTATAGAGATTTGATTTAGTAATTTTTAGACAGAGGTTCAGAATTTCATTACATATCTATTTGTAAAATTTGTAACAAAAAAGGTGCATGTTTGCAACTTCCTACTGTTGCTGCCATAGACCTGACATTTGGCATGCATATCTAATATCAGTGGATCCTAGTATCTAACAGAGCTAGAAAAAATGTGGTTAATTAGTTTAAGTTTACAGTTGAACTACCACAAATTATTATTGTCAAACAGTTCTCAAATGTTGATGGCAGCATAATAGATTAGGTACCATATTCAGAGCCAGCCAGCTGCATGTGAAAAGAAGTGTGCCATGCAAAAAAATTGAGCTGGCTGGCTCTGGCACCATATTCAAACAAAGAGCATGATCTGAACTGACCATGTTATCTGTCTGAATATTGGACCATGGCAGAGCAGTGCACAGCAAGCCATCACCATGCTTGTCACAATGCTACCAGAGTGCTGGATCATAGTCATTTAATTTATACTGCAGGCATGCAAATCACCATGCAAACACCACAAACACACCCCACAGTCCAAGGTTCAATACAAAAAAAAAAGTACAAACTCAATGGATCCATGCCATAGTTTTATTTGGAGATCCCAAGTGAGCACCTTCTGTCCTTGTTTGTGAGTGGATGCAAATACCATGAGTTTGCCACAAACCCAGTGCCCCATATCATTTTGCACCCAGGGCTTGTAGAAATTATATCTTTTCTAAAATCCAACTCATGGAGTTTGACTTTAACTACTGATGTTATTTTGCAATTTCTGACAGTTTACAGTATAACATGGACATCCTTTAAGCAAGGTATTACAATATTGACATACGAAGCTTGCTTTTAAGGTCTATAAACCTGCCAAATTTAGTGGCATTGAGTTTTCGAGTTTTAAAGTTACAGGGGTTTACCATTTACAACTGTATTCAAATAATTTAACTAACAAACCTCTGAAAGTTTGATTACTTATAGCTATATCCCCTTAGAAGCTAGAGGCTTGAAACATGGCACATATATACATGGGGTATTACAGTTTGAGCATTTTGAATTTGGCATATTTTGGACAAACTGTTTCAAAACTAGACAGAAATAATTGAAAAGCAAACTTGGACAAAATGTTTGTCTATAACTCATCCCTATTTAAAGCTTGAGACATGAAACTTGGATCACACACTCATGGTATAGTCCTTAAAATGTGTTAAATATGGAGAAATGTGTTTAAGTAAGTTTAAAATTAGATGAAAATAAATGAAAATTTAAATTTCAAGACATGTTTGGCCACCACTAAGTCAGCCTCCTTAAACCTGAAACTTCATACACTTAGACAAGTAGTGAGGAACTTTGAAAGTGCCAAATGTGGTTATGTATGGATGAGTAGTTTTACAATTAGATGGCAATAATTAAAATGTAAATGTTGGCAAAACTTCACAACATTTTCACAGACATTTTGTGAAATGTCATGGAACTGGAATCAGAATTCTACCAAAATTATGACAGCAGACTTTTACAACGTGCTCAGTTCTATTGTTTTTACCCAGTTGTCTGGTAAAGCTTGCTCCCTGGGTTTCCTTTAGGTAGGCTACCTAAGGTAATCCAGGAACAACTGAGGACTTCTGGGAGTCAGTCTTATGAAGGAGCAGAGAGGAAGAACATGGACCGTGGTATAGTATGCTTATGTGCTAGGAGATCTTTTAAATGAGATATTCTTTTGCCCATTTGCTGGATTTGGGGGTCAGACTACTGGGGGTGGGGGAGGTCAAACTAGGGGAGCCAGTGGGAGTCAGGTAATAGGTGCCAGTTGGGGGGTCAGGCTGTACAGGGGTCTTCTTGGCTTGGACTCCTTGGGGGCTTGCAGGGGACTTGGGGAGGGGTTGTGTTTTATGGACTGGAAATTTGGATGGAAATATGGACACAGCTATGGATCAACCCAAGCTGTCACCTGCATCTATAGCCATAGCCTGAGACCCTCTTCTTGGAGTCCACAGCCAGAGGAACTCCAGTAGCACCAGTGTATAAGGTAAGGGAAGGTATAGGCTTTTGGCACCATTGTAGTGATCTTGAATGTGGAATCATCTGAAAATGATTTCTTGGAATTAGTTTTTCTTTTGGCCTTGAATACTGAAATTCTAAATTAAAATAAAAAAAAATCCTGAAATTCGATGAATATGGTTCTGCTTAGTTTAGTCTGAGCAACCCTAATCAGGATCAAGATTTGGTCCCGGCTCTCTTCATGCAGTAGTGCAGCACACTGCCACTTATAGTATTTTTAACTGTGCAGGTCAAGTTAATGTTTGAAGATATAGTATCTCAGTTAACAGACCCTTAAGGGTTACAAATGTAACCTCTCCTAAAGGGTCTGTTCATCAAAGTATCTTCTCCCAAAACAAGTGGAATGTTTCAGTGTTTATTGTTTGCTAATGAGCAGATGTTTTGTGTCTTTAAGACAGTTGGCAGACTGTAGTCTGTATCATATGGACTGAGACTTAATGATTTAAATATACTGTACTGTACATCTTTCTGCATGTACAGAAGTGTGTTATAACTTATTTAAAGAAAATAATCATGTTTGTCAGAACAGCCTAAATGCCATACAAAACAGTCACCACTATCTATCTTGTGCCTAGTTTCTATCTAAGGATAATTTGCTGTCCACTTTATGCAGTAGGATGATAATATGGCTTTTTCTTTTGGCAGATTAAGGGCTAGATTCTGAAAGGGGAGATGCATCAATGTGTAAGTTTGTGGTATGGTAATTTTAAGGAAAAATTCAGGTAATTGTTGGTGTAACTACACTATGCAAAAGCATGGTTTATTTTCAAAGATTCTTTATCCAGAAAATTGCATGTAATTTTTTTATTAAGATATAACAGGTAATCAAAGCTCATTTCCAATTGTGTCCCAGCAGTCATTACATAACAGGTACGTAAAACATAACATATAGAATAATGGCTGGGTAGGTGGTTATAATGAGCATTTTACAGACACCTGAGTTGTGGGATGCCACCTCGCTATCAGGGTTTGTAAAGGCATCCCACACTGAGGGTGTGTAAAATTCAAGTTTTACACACCTACCCAGCCTTTATTTTATATATTTGTTGGAGATCCTTTTTTCACCACAGCAATTATATAAAATAAACAGACATCCCTTTGGAGTCATGTACTGGTTAGGTTTCAGCATAGTCCATGGTCAGAAGTGGCTTCCTTTTAAAAAAAAAAAAAGCAGTCCAGATTAAAAGTGAAAAAGCATTTTTAGCCTAGTTATTTATTTTTTTAAATATACTTATCACCAGCTCCGAGTGGCAATGAAGTGTGCAGTGCTAAGGAATGGTGTGAATGGTACATAGGAGGGGAAGAGCAGCAGCTGCTACATGTGTAGAACAAAGGGAACCTGGCACGTGTTTGCCATTACAACCAGCTGATGATAGCAGCGAATTATAACCAGTTTTCCCTTAGGAAAAAACAATACCCAGTTATTATAAAATAATTAAAACACAATTAATTTAAACAAATTAATTAATACCCATAGGGTCACAGCAAGACTTGAAGACCTACAGAGAGGCAATGAACCATGCAAATTAGACATGAGGGACTTACAATTTAAATCTTTCCTAAGTAAATCATTGAAATCTCCCTCCTCAGTTCATAACCCCTTTTCTGCAAGTTCTACTTCCACCATACAGTATTTTGAGAGTGCCCCAAATGATTCAGTTCAGACCAGCCTGGGTGCAAAGACTCATTGACAAATGTTTGAAAAGAAAAAAACACTAGCCAGAGTTTGGAGCATATCAAAACCAAGTATGGAGATGTTATTGCAGAAATTGAGCTGAACAGTTCATGCAACTGTGTTTAACTCCTAAATGTGACAGGATGGACATTATAATTCCTAAAATTGAGCATTAACTTGATCTAGTAAAAGAATCAGTGGGTGTAAAGCAGGCAGGACAATTTTGCCCTGCAAAGGAAATTTGAGAATTTGGAGAACTGCCAATGATATAACAACCTTTGGGAGTTGCACTATCCTAAATAGGATAAGGAGGACATGATGTACACTTTAAAAGAGTTGTTTTGTAACTATTAGAACTGCCAGAAAGTAATTTACCTGTGATTTATAGAGCACATTTTGTATTCAGAAAAGCTCAGGTCATCCCTTTTTCAATAATGCAGTTGAAACTGTGGTTAAAAACACAAGTGCTTTGATTCAGGAGTTGCTGTCAGTGGTTAGGAAGAAGACTGGAACATTAGTCATATTGGTATTTCAACTAGATCACAGCCTAATTAAGTCTCTTGCAAGAAAGGAAAGGCTCTGATTTTTATTTAAAGGTTTGAAGGTATTCTTGCAAATATGGTGGGGAGTTCAAGCAAATAAAATATACATTTTTTATAAATATAATTTTTATATTAAAAATTGAATCATGGCCACTGGACAATATGTTTGCCCTGGTAGCTGACTACCTGGCAAAGCTGAAGCCAGGTAAATCCAAAGGGGTGGACAAGATACACCCCAGGATCATGGTAGAGCAAAAGAAACAACTGGTGGTGCCACTTGCCTTAATCTTTTGGTAATCTGTCCAGACAGGTGTGGTGCCTGATTACTAGATGGACAATGAGGATTCCATCTTTAAAGAGGGGGCAAGGTCAGACTCAGCCAAAGATCAGTGAACCTAAAATCAGTGCAAGGCAATGTCCTGGAAGCAGTAATCAAGGACACACTATGGAGCACTTGGTTGATGCCAAGGTTCATGCCCCATCTTGGCATTGCTTTATGAGGGTCAGATCATGCCAGATCATCCTCATGACTATTCCTTGAGGGAGTGACCATGAAAGTGGACAGGATTAGTGCCATTGATGTTGTCTATCTAGAATTTGGCAAGGCTTTTGATACTATGGTACATGTCAAGCTTCTAGGCAAAGAAAACCAGTGTGGAATAAGAGGCATATACAAGGTGGATTATTATCTGGATGGCAGGAACCAGAGGGTGGCTGTGTAGAGGCAATACTCTGAAGGGAGAAGAGTACTCAGCAGTGTCCCTTAGGAATCAGAGCTGGAACCACAGCTCTTTAACATCTTTATCAAAGATCTGGAAGCTGGATCTCCAGCAGAATACTTAAGTTATAGATGCCACTAAGCTTACCAGGGTGGTGGACACCCTTGAGGACTGGGGAAAACTTTAGGGGATCTGAATACGCTGGACAATTGGTATGAACCCTGAAGCCTGAGATTCACTGTAGACAAATTTAAGATGCTACTCTTGCAGAGGTATAACAGAGACACGACCTATACAATCTGTGTGGAGCTCTTCCTGTTGTAGTGCAGAAAGAAGAGGATCTGCAGGTCAAAATTGACAAGGGTGTGCATCCAGTGTCAAGAAGGCCAGCAGAAATCTGGGGTGCATCAAAATGTGGCTGACCAGCATAGCAGAGGAAGTAATCTGGCCACTTTATAAAGCCCTGACCAGGTCCCATCTGGAGTACTGCATGCAGTTTTGGTCTCCTCAATACAAAAAGGACATGGAGGCAATTGAGAGGATGCAACACAGGACCACCATAATAATCAGCAGAATTGGGGACAAAAACTGTGAGGAGTGGGTGGAGGTCTTAATATATTAACCACTGATAAAAGGATGTTGAGAGCGGACATGATCTCAGTCTTTCACATACTGAAGAGTATTGTTAAAACTGAAGATGTCTGATCTAGTGCCCTGATGCGGGATGGGGGGGGCGGGTCACACCCTGAAGCTCAGGGGTGGAAAGTTTAGAGGTAACATTACAAGGCATTTTCCCCAGAGGGCAAGGGACCAAAGGAATGGCTTATCAACAGAAAAAGTGGCCATGAAGACAGTACAGGCCTTTAAGGTAAGCCTGGACAAATATCTGCCTACCAAAGGAATCACTGGGCACACTGGTTAGTGGAGTAGGAAGGGAATACTTATAAATTGGCACGTGTTTGCACATTGTACTTGTTTCATTACTGCTTTGAAGCAGGGGGACTGACATAGTGGACCTAGAATCCTTTACAACCATAAATTCCCATGTTGCTATATTTGCAATGGCCTCCTCCTCTCTCTCTCTCTCTCTCTCTCTCTCTCTCTCTCACTCTCACACTCATGTGCCCTCTCTCTCTCTCTCTCTCTCTCTATATATATATATATATATATCTTTACCACTTACTCCCTTTCACTCTTCAGATCCCAGCTTGAAATCTACCTTTTTCCCCTTGTCTGAGCCTGAGCTCATGATATGTTTCCTCTCATTTTGCTGTGCACTGCATCCTTAAAATGTTACCTTGCTCATTGACAATAGATAATACTGCCCAAAACTCTTGATTCATTTATTTTTACAGTTACCATTTGTTACAATGTGTAGCATTAATTGCATGGCTTAAACTGATTTCATTCTTTCAGATCTCCTTCGTATATTAAAATTATTGTTTGTTTTCTTTTTTCTGTTTCTGTACCTTTTCTCCAATGCTTGTTTGCAACATAATACATGAAACAAAACAATACTGTATCTTAGTACTGTAGCCATAGCATATTAGATTTTTTTGGGGGTTTATTTGAGATCTTTGCCTAAAACATAGCTGCAAAATCTGCTATTAACACAGATGTTTTTTTATGTCACAAAACATTTCTGTTAAATGATATGGAGAGTGACTGCAGCTGCAAAACTACTCCTGATTTATGGGAATAAAACTTAAAAAATCTAATCCCTGGTGTTCACAGTCTTCATCGGGGCAAAACACTTTAAAAAATGTGCTGTACAATTGGTGTTCCACCTCTTCATCTAATATAAATCTCTTCTCCTAGTCACAAACAGTAAGTCCATGGTGAACCTGATCTGTTGTGAAGACTGTATGTATTGCTGCATAGAATAGATCTTTCTTTAATCTCCTTTTACATTAGTTACAGTTGTATTATGCAGACTGCTGTGGGAATAGAAGGAGGCATCCAATACTTTGTTAAGGAAAACCATACTATCAATCTCTCCAGGATGTTAAAGGCATAAGACAAGTGATTTTATTACTTGTCTGTTACAGTATGCTGGATACAGTACACCAGAAATGGTGGATGGGCAGCATGGCTGAAAAGGGTTCTTTATTTTGAAAACTTAGCTTTTGGCAAGGATTTAGCTGTTAACCAGCTGTGATGTCTCATCCTCCAAAGAGCACAACTGACATCTGAAGTCCAGGGCTATTGTACTGAAGGTTCCATGTCTCCAAATCCTGCGTGATAATCTTGACTCTGATTAGTAAAACAGATATCCTAACCTGCCAGTGGAAAGAGGGTTTGTTGACACAGGTTCCCCAGAGGCACCAGTGTGCTTTCTTTTTGTATTTCACCACTCCGGAACTAGAACATTCAAAATGACAGAAAATCAGTCAGCATTATTTATTCCTGATGAGTGCCATTTATCTGATTTTGTGAAATGTTACATAAAAGTTTTTGTTATCCATCCCAGTTTGAAGTCTTTAGCAAAAGTTTGTAAATATTGTCTGATGTAATAAAATGATGGCTGCAGTCCATGCATATGTGAGATAATAGGGTAATCATCTCAACACATAGTTCTGTTTCATTGTCATTACAATGTGTGTTTGAAATGCTTAGTAGTGGCTAATACTGCATCAATAATTAATTACCATTTCACTGTGTGGCATTTTCTTCCTCCCCAGTTTAGAGGTATCCATTTTGAATGTGATATGTTAAGCTGTTGTCTGTCATCTTGCAGATAATTTTTCCTCTTTTAAACACTTAGTTGATGATTATTTGAAAACTGAAACTTATTGTAATCATGCCTAAACTGTAAGTTTATATCTTTATATTCATACTGTGTAGTAGCCTGTAGCGTAGGTGTAGCAAGAACTGGAATCAATGACCAGAGAAACAATACTGTCTTTCATTCAACCGCCATCTTGAATCCACTGTCTCCCTATGGTCTCCATTTTTTAGACAGCATTAGGTAATACAGCACCACCAAGTGGCAAACTCCAAAACTGCAATTATAACAAGTTATAAGACATAACAGTGTCTCCCCCCCCCCAATTGGGCGTATAAGTAATTTATTTTATTTATTTTTTGTTGACCGGGTTAGTGCACTAGACAAATCCTGCCTATTTTCAGGCATGACACGGGGGAGGGGGATACAGATGAATGCCAACTGACCTTGAACCAGATTAAGCTGTTGGTGGTATTTTTAGTGAATGAGGAAAATTTGGCCAGGACACCAGGGAAATTTCCCTACTCTTTTCGATAAGTGCCATGGGATCTTTAATATCCACTTGAACTACCACCAGTCCAGGCAGATAGGACCTCAGTTTAACATCTCATCTGAAAGACGGCACCTCAGAAGTGCAGCACCCCTCTCAGTACTGGGATATTAACCCAAGTGTCAGATGTGGGAACTGAACCCACAGCCCTCTGATCTTCTGGCCTCAGAGGTAAGTGTGCTACCTACTGAGCCACTGACACTAACTTAAATTAAGAAAGTTACAAGAGTTACTTTATGAATTTGTCTCAGTAAACCAGATATCTGTTAATGCCAGTGGCTACTTAACATAGTATTTTAGTCACACAGGTCAGGCCCATTGCTAGTCCCCAAAATATTGGGAGGTAGTGGGATCTGTTGGGGGGCACTTGAGTTGTCATATTAGCAATAACATGCACCATCCCACCCTCTTTTTAAATGTGACTTTATAATGCATGTGAAACATGGTTTATCAAACAGTAGTGCGTGTTTTCCTTCTGTAAGTGACCCTATCATCTCCCAGCCTGAAGTAGGACATGTCTGTTGTCTTAGCCTTTAAGCAGGGTGTTGTTGACACTGTGTGGTCACTGGTCAGCCACAACATCCTTGCTGTCAGAACCATCACTGATCCTACCCCAGGTGTCAGTGTGTGATCACGCCTCTGCATTGTGTTCACAATCGCACCTTCCTAGGGCAGGAGAGCTCATTGTGGGACTCAAACTCAGATCTCCAGGAAACATATGTGACACACTACCAGGCTACACCACTGGGCTTCTTTTTTCTTTTTAATTCTACCACTTCCTCCCTCTATTGGATCCCTGCACCCCAAAAAACATTTATGTATACTTTTTTGACAGCAAAATCCTACCTCCCTCCTTCTGCTGCCTCTCTCCCTCTACTCCCCATCCTGGTCCAGTTTGTCTTAAAAAAAAAAAAAAACACTTCCTCCCTCTGCTGGCTCCATCCCATCACCCAGTTTGTGGTCTAATTTGTTCTTTAAAACACAAACACCCATTCTCTCTCCCTCCCTCTTCTGGTTGTTGCACATTTTCTTGAAAGAATGTTACATACATGATAAAATTCATATTGTGTGGGAATAATTATATCATGGTCTGGTTCACAATGTGATATTTCTAATCATTTGTGGGGTTATAGGGCCTTTGTAACTCACCTGTGACTTTGCAACTGGTGAGTTATAGGCCTGTCCCTATACACATGAAAAGAAATTATTTTCCCTGAGTCAGGCCATTGCATATCCCATATATAAACTAAGTTTTGCATATTATATCACTGTTTCTAAACTGTCTGATTACACACAGGGTCAGGACAACATTCAGAACTTCAGGTCATATTTGGAGCACTCAATGGAACAATCTATAATATGTTGGCAAAAAGGACAATAGTACCGTGCATTTTTCCATGAACCCTGTGATTCCCCTTAATCAAGGTACTGGAAGGATTTTGTAACCTCAAGATACTTAGCATTAATTTGTCACAGAATATACATGGAAATTGGCAATATGGATGTAGGCATTGCAGCACTAACTAGTCATGTCAGTTGACAGTGCCAACAAAAATCCCCTTTTTTGTTTTGTGAAAAACCTGGCATAGTAAGAACTCTATCCAGGTTTTCCCACACCCAAGACTTTGCATACTGTAACCCTCCTCTAAGCACACATACACACACACACACACCCCTCCACCCTGACCTTAAAGGAATACTGTCAACCTGTTTTGCATTAAATCATTTCTAATTGAAAACCCACATTTTATGATTGCTTACCTTCTTTAGAATTCATTGAAACTGTTGGCTTTCTGACCTACTTCCTTTCTTAGAAGAACTGAAGTGCATGGGAATGGTATATTTATACTAGGGCTGTGCAGGGGCAGGATATTATTTCCTGAATACCATGGCTAGTGGGGATCCCAAATATTTGGCAGTCCTTCTGGAATAGGGGACTATTCATATTCAGAAAATTGTTTTGCCACCTGCAAAAAAAAAAAAAAAGAGAACGAAAGAAAAACTACCCCACCCCTCCTCCCCAGCCCAAAACCAGGTAAAATTTAACCACATCTCACAGCTTCTATAAAAAGCACAATACCACCGTCCTTCCCCAGAACTCACAAGTTTTTTTTTAAATACATTTAAAATAAAAAATAGATCCCCCAGTGGGTGACTGGCTCAATCCACCAGCCTCCATGGCTGGCCAGCTTCTTAATGTAAAGTGCTCATTTGCATTTAAAAAACATATAATTTATGCCCCCCCCCAGACAGTACTTGACCCTACTCCCACCCACCAGCACCCAATTCTCAAATATAAATCAAGAAGATGACAGGCTCAACCATTCCTACCCCATGGCTAGTGCCTTCTCAGGAATTAAAGTGCTTGTGTGCTTGCTATAGTAAAACCAGCATATCATATGATCAGCTGGTATTAATACAGCAAGGGCATGAACGCTTTTATTCATGAGAAAGCGACCAGCTGTGGAGGAGGGAGGATTGACCCAGTCACCTTTTATTTATTTATTTATTTATTTAAAATTTGTTAACTGGGAAAGGCACACTGAGCCAAGGCTTGTTTCCGCGTACAACCTGGGGAAAGGGAAAACAAAACATACAAGGGAAAAATTATATAACGACAATAATTAAGCATAGTATACAAACAAAACAAAGTTACACACAGGCAATATAAGCCTTAACACAGTTGTACAGGACTATTAAGAGGCAAAAAGGCTCAGGAGATTGAAGGATAGCAGCAAGGAGCAACAGATGTGAGTCTGAGCAGGCACTTAAGGGCAGGGAGTGAGTGGGTTTGACATATGGTAGAGGAGAGTTAATTCCAGAGGGAGGGGAGGTGGTAGGAGAAAGCAGACTGACTGGTGGCAGAGTGGGGATGAGGAAGGAAGAAGGAGTGGGATTTCCTGGAGCGCAATGGGTAGGAGGTAGGGATGGCAGAGAATAGGAGAGAGGAGAGGAGAGGTATGGTAGAAGGGCCCCAAACCAGTACTTAGCAATGAAGGATAAAAAATAGGCCTGATGGTGGTGGAGTAGGGGTATTATAGACAGAGAAGAGTAAAGAGAGCAGTGGTGTGTGTGAAAAGGGGAGTTGGTGGTGAATGACAAAAGGCATTTAAGTGGGTGTCCAGTCTGGCAAGGGATGAGGAAGGAAAGGAGTGGTGCCAAAGACTATATCCATGTAGTCAAGTACAGGGAGTCTTGTTTTTGTTACCAACTCATGTCAAAGATGGAGGGAGAGGTAGTCTTTGTTTTGATACAATGTTCCTAGTTTAGGACAAAGTTCAGAATGGATGATATTAATATGGACCAAAAAAATGAGATTTTTATCCAGCCAAACCTCAAGGTATTTAAATGTGGGGACCATGTCAAGGGGATGTGCCTTCCAGGGTGGTGAATAGTGGAGATGTCGAAAGCCTTGACAGTTTTTGTCTGATGCCAAAGGTCATCACAGAATCACAGAAATCTAATGCTAGAAAGGGACCACACCAGCCCATCTAGTTTGCCGTTATATCCACCCCATTCATTGAGACAGTTTTTTTGGTATTCACCCTGAGTTGGTTTGTATGGAACCAATGCAGCATGTTATTAAAGTCTTGCTGGAGAGGGGTCTCCACGTCAGAGGTTGATGGGCCAGAGGTGTAGATGACTGTGTCATCCATGCACATGTTGATGTGTGAGTTGGTGCATGCAGAGGAAAGTCAATAATGAATAGAGAGAAGAGGATTGGGTCAAGGATGGAACCTTGTGGGACCCCAGCATGGATCAGGAGAGGGGAGAGGAAGATAGAACATTCCTCACCTGTACAGACTGTAACCTACACATGAGGTAGGAGCTGAACTATTGTACAACTGGAGCTGCCAAGCCAACAGAATACAGCTTATTTAGAAGATGTGAGTGGGACACTGAATCAAAGGCCTTGGCCAAATTGATGAATATGACAGCCGTGATGTGACCCTCATCCATCCCAGAGAGGATGGAGTCAGTAACCCACAATAAAGTCGGATAGAATGGGGGAAAGTGTATTGGTAGAAGTAAGGAACTCAGCAAGCCTGAAGTAGATGGTGGACTCCTGGAGTTTAGCTAGAGAGGGGAGGAGAGATACAGGTTGGTAGTTACTGGAGGAGGTGGGGTCTCCACCTTTAGGAGGGGCAGAACGTTGGCAGCTTTCCAGACCAGTTGAACTGTGCCAGAGGAGAAGGATAGGTTCAGGAGGTGTGAGAGGGGGAGGACAACAGCGGGAGCTGAGATATGAAGGAGGCTGGGATCAAGGCCATCAATTTATATTTGAGAATTGGGCACTGGTAGGTGGAAGAAGGGTTGGGTACTTTTTCCAAGAAAATTATGTATTTTTTATGTCCAAAGAGCACTTTACATTAAGCTGATGGCTGGCCGTGGAGGCGGGTGGATTGAGCAGGTAACCCAAAGGGGAATCTAGTAGATTCATTAAATGTATACTAAAAAAAACAACACCTTGTGGGTGCTGTGGGGAGGAAGGTGAGATTGTGTTTTTGGTAGGGGTGGGGATTACATTTTACTTGGTTTGGGCTGGGACAGGAGGGAGGAGGCTGTTCCTTTTTTTCTTTTTTCTTTTTAACATGTCCGAATACCCTTTCCCGGATGCCATACCCAAATATTTGGCTACCAAATATTCAGTGGAATATTCAAGAAATGGTATTCACACAGCCCTAATTTATACCCAACCTGGTTTTGCTCCAAATCCTTGATCTACTCTTGCTGCATGCTTCAGAAACATTTGAAACATTTGCAACCAGTACTGCCACTCATGAAGCAATAGTCTCCTCACTTACAACCACATCATGAGTGGCTAGACTGTATTGGGGAAGCTCCCAAGTTCAGGAAGGAAGCAGTAGAAGTTGATCAAGGATTGTAAACAAACATGTTTTTGTGTGGTAACACTGTTATGATGGACAGTCTGTTTTTACTTTTAAAAAGAACAAGGAAGCAGAATCAAACTACCAGCTACATTAGCAAATTCCACAGAATGTGAGCAATCGTATACCGTGTTTTTCAAAAAAAGCACAATTTGAGGCCTAAAAGGGTTGACAGTGTCCCTTTAGGTGACCCCCATTTACAGCAGTAATTCCAGCTGCTTGAATCAGCATAATTTTCACTGGTCCCCCTTCCAAACAGAGAACCTGCCCCAACGTCATTTCTCCAAAATAAAGGGTAGGGTGGTGGTGGGTATTACAGGACAGCACCACTCAACCCATCACACTATGACCTACAGTACATGTGCCTTATGATATATTCCCCAAATAAATGAATATTAAGTACTACTAGCCTAGAAACCAGGAAAGCAAAGTCTATTGGATAGAGCACCAGCTTAGCAACTGGGAAACCACAGGTTCAAACCCTAGTAGAGCCTCCAAAATTTTACAGTTTGACTTTGAGCAAGCCACATAACTTCTCAGTGCTCCAGTCAACCCAGCTGCAAAAATGTGTAGAAATAGCACTCCACTGTAAATGAGATGTTACATATGCATTTGACTATAATGTGCAAAGAGGTTGCAACTTTTTTTTTAAAACCTGATCGGCAGTGCAGTCAGTCAACCAATGCTACATCCATTCTACAGAAGGGAGGTAGAACTGGAAAAGTGATAGCTGAAATTTAACTGCTAGCACACATACAGTTAATCCTCCAACAATTAAAGGGGTACAGTCAGCACTAAGAGCCCCACACCCAAGTGTGAGGGTGGTCCCATTTTGCACTTTGTGCACAAAAACATATTGACTTATTGTTTACTGTAGTATAATAGATTGCATCAGACTAATTGTGTTGACTAAATAGTAAAGTATCAACACTCTAGAAGTCAGTTTCCACCGTTTGATGGTGTATTATTTATTATAAGCAAGGAGAAAGCAGAACAAAACAAAACCCCTAGCTCCTCGACCATTAGGTCTTCCAGGAGATGAATGCAGTACAGACTTGTTCTCCTTTTATACATAACAAGTGAATCAATCATTCAAATAATTAATAAGTAATTGCTCATAATTACACAGAGCTAAAAAGACTATAGCACTAAAAAAAAACAACTTCAGAAAAATGTTAAAAAATCAAAATTTAAGAGGAGAAAATCAAGTGGTACATGAAGAGATCAAACTGCAAGTAGGTAATGCATAACAAATTAAATCATATATTCTACTCATTGATAGAAACACTCAATATGTTATGAATGCGATCTCTAATTCCCTTTGTGTTTTCTCGGTTTCTGTTTAAACCTCTTCTTAACATGTTAAATGATATCTAGCATAAATTTAGGCTGTTAAATAATTAAATAACTAAAATGTATTTTTTGCTGACCTTTTGCAGTTACTTGTGACCTCCTACTAATTGGGAGAACTTTGAAACTTTTGCTAGTACTAAGAGTAGCTGATATCATAGAAATAGATTGAAATTGTTGATAATAATTAGTGGGCAATCATTTGAATGTTTAAATATCTTTAGCATATAGAGTGTTTCTATAAATGAGTAGAATATATTATTTAATTATTTATGCATTACCTACATGCTGTTTGATCTCTTTATGTACCAATTCCTTTTTCCTTCCTCCTCCCTTTTCCTTTGATTGGTTTCTTTATTTTGATTTAATATTTCACTGTATGAGAGACTATCTAATTAATAAATGTATAATAGGATTACGCTAAGGGTTGTACTCTTGCGCTGCAATTGATTTTCTCCTTTAAAATTATGATTTTTTTAGCACTTTTCTGAAGTCAAGTTTATTTTTTTAGTGCTATAGTCTTTTTAGCTGTGTGTAATTATGAGCAATTACTTGCTAATTATTTAAATGATTGATTGATTCACTTGTTTTGTATAAAAGGAGAACAAGTTTGTACTACACTCATACCCCCTGGAAGACCTAATAGTCGAGGCATTAGGGGTTTTGTTTTTTTCTGCATTCACCTCGGTTATAATAAATAATACACCATCAAACAGTGGAAACTGATTTCTGGAGTGCTGGTGCTTTACTTTTTGGATTATTTGGAGTTGCTTCCTCACCTAGCACCCACCATTCGCTGCCAGTGCACAACAATAAGCTTTCATCCTAATTCTGTTGACTAGCAAGCCAATGTTTTCTGAAACTACAAATCCCAGAACCTCTGACATCAGAGGAGGGCTGCAGCAGTGAAGGATTCAATAGCCTGCAATGCATTTCAGAGATATCTTAAGCGCTGATGTTTTGTTTTCTGGTCCCACTGTCCTCCCTGGGATAAGTACAGTGACAGGAGAATAGCAGGGATGGCAAACATCTGATTGGAGCTCATAACAACTGTAGTAAGGGATCATATTACACAATCCCATAGGTTACATATAGCACTTAGATTACTTCAAACATAAGAACATAATAACATACGAACATGGTTTCCCAAAGAGCAGACTGAAGCTTAAGGCCAGTTTACAAGTCACATTTGTAACGCAGCAACCTGAGTGCTCCACTTGCTGTGAGGTAAGTGCAACCATGTGACACTTATCTATTGTGGTAAGTTGGTCCTCACTCCTCTTCCCAAGCTACTGCCAAGCTGGGGACACATTTTGGAGTGAGTAGTGTAAGCAGCCACTTGGACAAGCTGCATTGCTTTCTCTGATGCATGATAGACGCTCCAGTATCCACCTCTGCCCTCCCATGATGCCTGAACTGGACATCGCTAAGCAACCGACTGCCTCTTGGGTACACACCCTCTCTCCAGCACAGCTTTCATTGGCATCAAGAGGGGCCATTTGAATGCAATTTCAAAACAGAATGGAAGGTTGGGGCAACACTGGAACCGATCGGAGTTCATGTCCCTTCACTATAGAAGGAATAGAAACACTGCCCTATGGGTCTTCAGAGCGGTGACCAACAAGCTCCCCTCACATGTCTCAGAATGTATTCCCCAGAGTGTGTTAGGCACCTAAGCTCTAAGGAGCTATTCCCTAATTGCCCTCCAAGTTCCAAGGGTCAAAACTCATTTCGGCAAAGCTGCTCTAAGCTTCTCTTTACCCACATTGTGGAACAGTTTACAAAGGAACTTGAAGCTGATCTGCCCTGTTAGCCTGAATATCTTCAAGGCACTCTCCGATCACTACATGAAAGCACCTTGCAAATGTTTTCCTCACTGCTAGCCCACTAATTCCGCAACTCCCCCTTTCCATCCTGATGCTCGCCATGTTTCTACCCCTGGCTCTCACTCTTTCCCTGTTAACTCTTCCTGCTGCACCCACCCTTCCCTGTCCACTCCAGCCTGGCTAAAGTCCCACCCCATCCACATTAGTGTCCCAATTATCTACCCCTCCTCCGTCATTATCATAATAAACAAGTACACGACAGCCATCGTCACTTTCTGTGGTTTTAGCCCAATTTTCCCCAGTCATCGGTAATATATCCCTCCTCTTCTTTACCTCTCTAACCTGCCACCCCATACATGGCCTCTTTCTCCTATATGTGTAGTTGCCGGCTGCCTCACTCAAAAGATCTCTGCTTATAACCCCTGTATGCCTATGGTTGATTGTACATCTGTTGACTTCTTCAACTGTAAAATAATGCTGTTTTTTTATTTATTTCAACCTTGTACTGTACTGTGTACACTGTATTTACTTTTTCTTCCTTGTATGTTATTGCTTTTTGTATACCTGCTTCTGTACTGTACTTTGATGTATTCATGACCAGGTCCACCTTGCAAATGAGCCTTGCTCAATGATGCCTGCCTGGATAAATAACGATTTTGATTGATTGATTGATTGATTGATTGATGTCTGAGTGGCCTTGTGAACAGGCTGTTAGAGTGATATTGTATATAGACAGGCGAAATCCAGTGTGCACCCCTCAATATTGCCCTAAATGGCCTGTGATACAGGATTTCTATTCTCATTTCTACTGCTTATGCTTTATACAGGGGTTCTTAGTTTGTTTTGGCTAACCATTGTGGTTGGATGCTTTACAACTGTTTTAAACCTTGTGCAATTCTACAGACCTACTGCATGACTGTTTACTGCAATTGCATAACTTTTCACCATGAATTTATATACATGTTTATTGCACTCTGTACCATATTGGTGCCTGGGTCGTGCCTGAAAAAGGCATCTTTATGTCAACAGTGTACTTATCTGGACAATACAATTAAAATAAACAAGTTATCAGACACAGACTGAGAGTTTTGACAGTTATGAGCTCTGTACTAAGTTTTGCACTAAAACGCAAAAGAAAAGGGTTAAAAAATAAGGAAACCTTATGGCTTCTCAAACTGCCCCACATCACCCAAAGGCTCAGATGAGGGTCCAACCTCTCAACAGATGCAGCAGTCCCTATCAATGGGGACAGAAAGAAAGATAAGGCTGCAAAAGATGGTTCAGAAATCTGGGTCAGCAAAAGGGGGAACCCTGAAACCATCACAAATAAAAAAGCCTTGGAGCAGACACTGGAGATGGTTCCTGCCAAGAAACAACAAAAAGAAAAACATGTTGCGGTCCTTCATCCTGAAGAAGGAAAGGAGCTGCCAGTGGACACAAACAAAATGCCCTCAATAGAGGACATGACAAAGGCATGGCAGTTTCTTCAGGCACTCCAGGCTATGGGGGATTTTATAAATATGCCTGTCTCCCCTCCCCAGGCTCTTGTTCCATTTTCAAAGCCCTTGGAGGAGGAGGTTGAAATGTACTATGAAAAGGAGGAGGAAAGAGAACCCATAGAACCAGATGGTTCTCCTGAACAAAAGGGTACTAAGGGTACTAAAGGGGCTAAAGGTAGAACTAGCAGAGCCATTATCAGAACTGTTAAGTGAGTCCCTGAGCACAGAAGAGGTCCCAGAAGACTGGAGAAGGGCTCATGTGATCCCACTCCACAAGAATGGTAGCAGGGAGGAGGCAGGGAACTATAGATCAGTCAGTCTTACCTCAGAAGTGGGCAAGATTATGGAGGCACTCCTTAAGGAAAGGATAGTGCAACACCTGAAATCCATAGGAGCACGGGATCCAAGACAGCATGGGTTTACAAGAGGAAGGTCCTGTCAAACTAATCTCATGGATTTCTTTGATTGGGTAACCAGAGTGGTGGACCAAGGGGGAGCAGTTGTTGTCGCCTACCTTGACTTCTGCAAAGCTTTCGATGCTGTTCAAAATAGAAGATTGATTAATAAGCTGGGTAGACTTGGGGTGGGTCAAAAGTTGGTCAGCTGGGTGGCAAACTGGTTGACGGACAGAAAACTGAGAGTGGTGGTAAATGGTATACAGTCAGAAGAGATGCAAGTCACAAGTGGGGTACCTCAGGGATCAGTCCTGGGGCCAGTCCTCTTCAATATCTTCATCAGTGACATTGCAAATGGACTGGAGGGTAAGGTTTGTCTATTTGCAGATGACACCAAGATCTGCAACAGAGTAGATGATCCAGATGGAGCGGGCAGAATGAGAAGAGATCTGGATAAACTGGCAAAATGGTTGGAAGAGTGGCAGCTGGGGTTTAACGCAAAGAAGTGCAAGATCATGCACATAGGGACGAGAAACCCTGAAGCCACCTATAGGCTGGGAGAGAAGTTGCTGGCAGTCACAAGGGAAGAAAGAGACTTGGGCATCATCATCACAGATGACCTGAAATCATCCAGACAGACCACTAAAGCAGTAGGTAAGGCTAGGGAGATTTTGGTGTGTATTAGTAGGGGTATCATAAGTTGTAAGAGGGAGGGAATAATCACCCTTTACAAGACACTGGTTAGGCCCCATCTGGAGTACTGCTTGTAGTACTGGAGGCCACACCTTCACAAGGACATTAACCAAATTGAGGCAGTCCAGAGAAGGGCAACCAAAATGGTGCAGGGACTGCATCTGAAAACATGTGAGGACAGATTAACGGATCTCAGTATGTATACCCTAGAGCAAAGGAGGGAGAGAGGTGATATGATCGAAACATTCAAACACCTTAAGGTCATTAACAAGGTGAAAGTGTCTAACATGTTTCAATATAAGAAAAATAGCAGGACAAGAGGACACAGCATGAGATTAGAGGGAGGACAATTAAGGAGTAATGAGAGGAAGTTCTTTTTCACAGAAAGGGTGGTGGATGCATGTAACAGCCTACCTCAGGAAGTGGTAGATATGAATACAGTGCAGGGCTTCAAACAGGCATGGGATAGGCATAAGGGAGCAATACAGATGAGTATGAATAGATAGGCCATTGACAGAGCAAAAGCCAATGGCACATTCATAAGGTAGAAAAATAAATGGCAGACTGGATGGGCCTTGAGGTCCTTATCTGCCAGCAACTTCTATGTTTCTATGTAATTTGGCTCACCTCCTAGGCTCTCAGATGATTATACAGCTCACTATACCTTTGTAAGGCAAATGGAGGCCTGTGGGGATCGGGTGGAGGGAGGACATCAGCAGAGGGATGGTTGAGGGCAGGTGTTGAGCTGAACTAGCCAGCCTGAGTGGTGGGTCCAGTGGGCCACGTGGCTGTAATCCTCCAGTAGGGAGGCTGTAGTTCCCATAAAAATCCCACAATCCCTAGTAATCCCAAAGCATGAGTGGCCCCAAAGCATGAGTGCCACAAAGCAGAAGTGTGGTGTTTAACTCAATGGCATCCGGAGAAGTCAGCAGGGCGCCAGCAGGGAAGACTAGCAGGGAGGTAAGTTTAAAGGGGATGTTAGGAGTTACAAAGGTGGAGGTGGAAGTACACTGAAGGGGGCTGGTAAGGGGTTGCAGCTTGGTCCCATTTTAGGGTCAATTTACATTGAAGTAAGCATTGTGAAAGAGAGACTTGGCAGTACACTGTAAGGGGTTGGTAGTACTTTGTAGAGAGTGGAAGGGGATTGCAGCTGAACCCTATCTGGAGTCAGCTTACAATTGTACTAGGCAAAAAAGAAGTAGGAGGTTAGGGGAACTGAAAACATTTGAGATTTGCTGCAATCATCCCTAACCATGTCACACACTGGGACACATAACTGGGGCTAAGAGAAGCTGAGCCAGGAAGATGTGGAGGAGTAGGTACAGGTATGGGATATAGAAGAGAGAAAGGGGAGTGGTAAATCTGCGTGCATGGGATGCAGGGGAGTGGTAAACTGTAACAGCTGTGGGGTTGCAGTCTTTCTGGGGTGATGTACAATAAAGGGGGCTGTCAATTGTGTAGAAGCCTGGAGCAGCTAAGGGCGGAAATTAGGTTGCTCAGATGGGACCTGGGAAGGATGGTGTGGAGATTCAGAAGAACAGAGCAATGGAGAGAAAGACAGATGGGCTGTCCTGGGATGAGAGGGCATCAGGCAGGGAAAGGGAACAGGGGTAACACCTAGTACACAGGAGTCTCTCTCTTCCTCAGAAGACCAGGACTCCCAGGGTGTCAGGATGGCAAGTGATAAGAGGAAGGGGTAGAAATGTGAGGGTAACACCAGAGGTGGGAAATCTTGAAAGGGTGCCTTTATCAAACAGATTTGCACCACTGTTTGGTAAGGGGGAGGCTGCATCAGGCAGTGAGGTAAGAGATCGGGGTGAATCAGGACCGAGGTTAGTAGGACAGGGGAGGGGAGAGGAAACTTGCCAGGTTGGGCAGGGAAGAGGAGGCAAAGAAATGGAGCAAAGGATGAGGGGGAGGGAGAGTCCAAGAAAGGAAGAGGAGATGGAACAGTGGAAGCAATCACGAATCGCTAGAAGGGGAGGGCAGAGAGGGGAATGGAGAAACACTTTGGGGGCTAAGTAGTAGATGCTGCAATGAGTTCACAAAGGCAGAGGGGGAGCAGCTAGTACCACAGACTAGGTAGGAAGGGTGAAGAACATGGGTGCAGGGGATGGAAGGGTGGTAGTCATAGGGGACTCCATAATTAAGGGTATTCACTGGGGAAGGAAAGGGACCCAAATGCAAGAAGGAGAGTGGTTTGCATGCCAGGGAGGACAGTGGGGAAGGTGGGCCCAAGAATCAGGGAAATAGTAAAGGAGATTGGAGGGGAAACCCAGTTTAGTTACTCATAAGAAGTTACAATCTAGCTGGAGAGGAGGTGAAGGTAGTGCAAAGTAGGTCCAGGGAGTTAGCGAAGATATGCAGGGAGGAAGCAAATTCAATGGCCTTCTCAGAGGAGATACCAGTATCAAAGGAAGGCACAGCCAGGGAAAGTAGAATAGAGGAATTAAATTACTGGCTAGGGAAATGGTGCAGGGAGGAGAGGTACACCTGTATTGGGGACTGGGGGAGACTTGGTCAAACAAAGCACTCTTTTTACCAGACAGGCTACACTTCAGTAGAGAGGGTTTGGGGGTACTTGGGGATAAACTGGGGGGATATGTAACCGCTACACTTAATTTAAACTACTTGGGGGGGCTTCTGGCCCAAAGACTCCAGGAGGAGAAAGTCAACAGACCTCCCCCTTCCACACTGGTGGAAGATGTCTGGAGGGAGGAGGTAGAGGGAGTGAGGAAGGACTAGCAAATTGTTGAGGGGGTGAAAAACAGTTAGCAAGGGGAGGTAGGGGGCCACATAGAGGGGACAAATGTGAAAAATGAAGTGAGGGAAGGAGGGTCTGATTCTAGGTAGAGGGTGTTATCTCTGAATGTGTGGAGTCATGGAAACAAAATGGATGACCTGCAGGCGCTATTCACAGAGGGGAGGGGAGGGTGGCCATAGTGACAGTAACTGAGATTTGGCCACACCACACCATGACTGGGACATCATGATCCCCATATATAAATTATACAGTAGGGACAGGGCAGAAAGGAAAGGGGGAGCGGTGGCAGTTTACATCAGTGACAGAATAACTTGCTTAAGGGAGGAATTAGAAGAGGGAAATGTGGAGGAATTGTGGGTTCAGTTAAAGTCCAGTAGAGGGAGAAAGCTGAGGCTGGGGGTGGTTTACAGACCACCCAAACAGGATGACGAGAGTGACAGGAAACTGACCTTGCAAATACTGGATGCTGCAGGTAAAGAGGAGGTGATAATAGTGGGGGACTTCAACCTGCCAAAGGTAGACTGGAGCATACCATCCATAACATGTGCCTGGAGTCCGGTGATCCTGTAAGGGTTGCAGAGAAGATTTGTGACTCATCACAGAACCAACTAGGGAGGAGGCAACTCTTGATCTGGTGCTCATGGATGGGGAGCACGTACAGGACTTAACAATCAGAGATCCCCTGGATGGGAGTGACCATTGCACAGTGTGGTTTGTGATAGATATGGGCAGGGAAAGTATCTTGACTAAGACCAAAATCTTGAATTTTAGGAGGGCGGACTTCAGGAAGGTGGGCGATATGCTAAGGAGGCACCTGGTGGATATCAGGACACATATGGCGGTGGTCCAAAGGTGGTCCATCATTAAGGAAGGAATAATGATTGCCACAGGGGATTGTATTGGGTTCAGTGGAAGAAGTCAAGGGCCAAAGTAACTGTACCCAGCTGGTTTAATTCTGGGGGAGCCCAGGCAGTAAAGGAAAATAGGTTAGCCTATAGAAAATTCAGGAAGACCAAGAGAGAGGTGGATAGGGAGAATTACCTAAGGTTGGTTAGTGTGGCAAGTAAGGAAGTCTGACAGACTAAATCACAGAAGGAACTGCACATAGATAAAGGAATTAAGAAGGGGAGAAGGCCTTTTTTTGCCATATACTGTAAGTGAGAAAAGGGAAAAGAAGGATGGGATTGTTAGGCTAAAGAAAGGAGAAGAGTGAGTGGAGGAGAATGAGGGAAAGGCAGATACACTAAATGAATACTTCAGTACCATCCTCACCAGGGAGAAGGATGGACCAGTACCTTCAGGAGGGAGAAGAAGAGTGAGGGAGGGGATCACAGATGTAGTGATAGAAAAGGATAGCTTGGGGGAGGGGCTGATAGCATTGAAGGCAGACATATCACCAGCCCTGGACAGAGTACATCCAATGGTACTGAGGGAACTAGCAGAAGAGCTTGTAGGGCCACTGGTGGGCCTGTTCAGTAGTTCACTGGAGTTGGGTGTGGTGCTGCAGGACTGGAGAACAGCACACGTGATGCCCCTCCCACAAGGGAGGCCTCAAGGATGACCTAGGGAAATACAAACTGGTCAGTCTGACCTCAGTTGTGAGCAAACTCATTAAGACCATACTTAAGGAAAGGTTGGTAGAATATCTGGAAGTGCATCATCTCCAGGATGCAAGGCAGCATGTGCTTATAGCGGGGAGACTGTATCAAACAAATCTGATCAATGTCTTTTACTGGGTCACTAAGAGAATAGACAGGGGCCAAGTGGTAGACATCCTCTATCTGGATTTCAGCAAGGCCTTTGACTCTGTACCCCACAGGAGGTTGACCAGGAAGTTGGTTGATCTCAGGGTAGGGAAGAAAATGACCAGATGGGTGGGAAACTTGCTGAGAGATAGAACCCAGAGTGTGATGGTGGGTGGAGAGTTATCTAGCACCAGAGAGGTCACCAGTGGGGTCCTGTTGGGCTTGGTCCTGGGACCGAAGTTGTTCAATGTCTTCATTAATGACATTTGGAATGGCATTGTGGGCAAAATTTGTCTATTCATGGACAACACCACGTTCTGTAGTAGGGTGGACATAGCCAAAGGGATACAGGACCTTCAGAATGATCTGAAAAAGCTTGAAAGGTAGTCTGGGACCTGGCAGCTTGACTTCAGTGCCAGGAAAAGCAAAGTTATGCACATTGGAGACAAGAATCCTAAGACAGAGTACTATCTGGGAGGGGTTCAGGTATCTCCAATGGAGGAAAAAGACCTGGGAGTGATAATAACTAGCAACCTGAAGAACTCAATGCAATGCAAGAAAGCAGCAGCAAGGGCAAAGAAGATATTGGGATGTATAGAGAGAGGGATCAGCAATAGGAGAGAGGCACTGGGTCCAAAGAGTGCCGCCAAGAATAGCGTCGGTATGGCGTGTGCGAAAAAAATGGGACCGGTGGTCTCTGCTCCATGCACCCCATCGTCTATAGGATTCTTACTCCAAGGGGGAGTAGATCCCAGGGGATAGTTAAAATTCATGGGGCAGTTACAGCCCCATGTAAAAAAAACCAAATTAAGTCCCCAGGCATGCCAAAATATTGGAGACCAGGATTAGAACCCTGGTCTCCACTGCTGCTGGCCGAGCTGCTTGATGCCCCAGCCCTCCACACCATGGTAGCAGCATAGCCAGCATCCTGGATTCTGGTACTCTTCTGTTACTTTGGCACCATGGGTAATGACCATGGGAGAGCTTACAACAAGCGCTGTAAATCCACTATCGCTGTCCATGTGAGCACTTACCAGACTAGCGCAGTATAGTGTGGCGCTATTCTGGTAGTGCTCACTTGATGGGGTACCAAAGAGAGGGGGTTATACTGCCCTTGTGCAGATCGCTGGTGAGGCTACATCTAGAGTATGGAGTTTTGTACTGGTGCCCACACCTCAAAAAGGACATTTAACTGCTGGAGACTGTCCAGAGGAGGGTTACAAGGATGACTGTGGGTCAGCAGGGTAAGCCATATGAGGAGAGGTTGAGAGTGCTAAACTTGAGGACAGGAGGGAGAGGAATGGTATCGTCTGCATACATTTGGATGAGGGAGTTAGTGCAGACTGAGGGGAGGTCACTGATGAAGAGAGAGAGAGAAAAGGGTTGGGGCCAAAGATGGACCCATGAGGGATCACTGCAAGGATGGAGAGAGGGGGTGACAAGATGAAGCTAACCAGAATAGATTGTTGCCTGTCTCTGACACAGTATCTCAACAATTTGATGGCAGGGATGGCCAGACCAACTGAGAATAGCCTGTTCAGGAACAGAGACTAAGTGATCAAATAAAACACTTTGGCCAGGCCAATGAAAATCACAGTGGTGATGTGACCCTGGTCCTTTCCAGACTGGATGGCATCTGTGACCTACAGAAGTGAGTATATGGTTGAGTGGTTTTTACAGAATCCTGACTGATAAGGAGATAGAAAGTTAGAAAAAAATCTAGGAATTCAGTGATTCTGGAAAGGACTAAGGACTCTTGGAGTTTTGTGAGGGAGGAGAGGAGGGATATGGGCCTATAATTGCCAGAGGCTGAGAGGTCACCACTTTTGTGAAGAGAAAGAACTTTAACGACTTAACACATTGAGATGTGCTACAAAAAGAGAGACAGTATTCAGTAACAGTGTGAAAGGGCACAGATAACGTTACGTGGCTGCTTGAAAGACAGTATGGAGTAAGGTGACAAAAGGGGGCTGTGCTCAAGTATTAAGGATGGTAGAACTGACAACTTGAATTTTGATGCAGTTAAAAATTCAAGCTGTCAGTCTCATCTCTCCCAGTTTGACTTGAACTCAGGATTCTTTTCTCCCTTGTTAAATTTCCATTTTTCTCTTCTGTAAATCTGTCCTATTCCTCTGTGTAAGGGAGGCACAATGGTCTTCTCTGTAGGTGACCCCTATGTGCAAGAACATCCCTTTAGAATGCAGGAAGAACTGACACATGCTTCTTTTATCAGTCATAGTTTTCCTTTTTTTTTCTTTTCCCGCTGTCCCATCATCTCCATCTGGTGGCATATTTGTTTTAACTGGGTAAGGAGATGGACTAAGACATACGTCCTTAAAAGCCATATTTTTTCCTTTTTTTTCTTTTACTGTCCCATTATCTCCATTCCTGACTGTGGCTTTCCCTTTCTACCTTTTGCCAGTGACTAAAATTGTGCTGCCTGCAGTTTAAACCAGGCGAATGCTGCTGCGGCCCCGTCAGACTATAGTGTGGTGGGGACAGGTTCAAACAGTTTCCGGCTCTTGAGTTTTTTTTTACAGTCTGCCCTGCTGTGATGACCACCATTAAGACCTAGCTGTGCAGGGAGAGGTGACAGACAACCGTTGGGAGTCCAGTTTTAAATTTAATTTAACATTAGTAAGCAGCCACCATGAAGAAGCAAAGAGCCCAGCTGCACTGTTCACACACACATTACTACTCTAAAGACTGGTAGCGGGAAAGTGTCTGAGTGTCAAGCAAGTCTGCACACTCTGCTCAGAACAACCATGTGAGCACCCCTTTCACATTCATCTGACCAACACTGGATGAGTCGATCTGAGGCTCCTCGTCTGTCCTCAGTGAGAGGCGGGGCTCATAACTGCATATTCATAAGTTGGCTCCTGCCTCCTGTCTCGTTAGTGGCACTTTAAATTGATAATTTTCTGACACTGACCTGAAGGCTGCTGTGAGTAAAATTGGAGGATTGGATTTTGGCAAGCCAGAGGCTGGGGTAGTTTTAGCAAGCAGGTGGGAGGGTTTACAATTGCAGTTTTTGAGTTTTGGGAAGTGGGGGGGGGTTTCCATGCACCCAGGACCCCCGATACACCTATGTTGACTGTATTCTTTTAGCATGTGTTTAAATCTCTCAACTCTACCATATGCTTGTGGAAGGCACACTGAAGAATTAATGTGCTTAATCTTTCATCCAAAAAAGCAGTCAAGTCAACAGAGGAGAACTGTGGTTCATTATCTGTTTCAAGGTGGAGCACCTTCCCTTCCTAACTAAACACACAAGAAGGTACTGAGGCAATTATATCAGAAGTGACACAAAAGTGAATACTACTTCTCCCCATTTGCTGTAGTAGTCAGCTAGTGGGATAGCACTGCAGAAGTACCAAGATGCCACACTGAAAAAGACCTACAATATCCTTATGCACAGGTACATCTGGTCATTGCACAGATTCCACTGGTGGGATGTATGTTTTATCCATCTTATTCAGTGACATGAAGAAATAGTAAATTCCACTATGGTATCCAATTTTTGGCCACCAGTACAGTTCCTGAAAGTGTAGTTTAGTGTAAACTATGCCCTGATGGCTTTCATGTGCCTAGGTAGCCAGAGTTGATCTGAAGGGTGTAGGGACTACTAAATAGCTTATACTTCTAAGGACACTAAAGTCTTTCACAATCAGTTAATTTCAAAGTGGAAAGTAAGGAGTCAATTACAGTATCACATTTCTGTATGAGTAGGCCAATCCTGTTCAATTTGAAGTTACAATTCAGTAAGCTCTGGGACAAAGTCACATGCTGAAGTGAACTTAGCTGGCACCAAAGCATAAAGTACATAAAAATATAACAGCCACAAGTCTAGCTCTCTATCCTATGCTGAATCACCATTAGTCAATAATGGTAACAGTGATAAACATATAGCCATAACAGTCTGAGCTGCTGGTCAATAGAAAATGTTGTCAGTAGGTAAAGCAAAGGAGGCATTCTGACCATTGTGCCATGTGTATTCCCACCCAACCTTTCACCTTTAGATAATAGTCAGGGCTTGACAGTATGTTCTCCAGTTTTTTAATTGCTCAGATAAGCAAAGCCTTCCATTTTACCAGTGTTGAATATTTCTGTTCACAGATTGATAGGCAAGAGAAGCACAGGTAACATTATTGTAACCCTGACACCTTTATACCAAGGGCTGCTACCCCTGCCTGCTTCTCTGACTGCAGGTTGAGGGGCATAGGTTCAGAAATACAGGGTACTGTAGGGTGCCTACCAACAGTAGAACTAAGATTTTGGTGCCTTTTCCTGCAATCCCACATTTAAGAGCTAGCACTAATAATATGCTCACACATTGTGCACTTACCAGCAGGTTCTGGACTTCTGGCATATACTCTGTTCCCCTGTAAGTAAACAGTTCTCTACAGCAACCATGCTCTATCACAGTACCTTTGAACAGGCTCAGTAACCAGACACTTGGTAATAATATGCTCATGGCCCAACTTAACATCAAACAGCAAATTAGATTTATTAAGGGGGCTTGAACAAGGGAGGGCATGAATTTAGGCTGATTATTGTGATATTCTAATTAAGCATTAAGCAAATAATAAATAATGAGCAATTTGTCTGTCGCTGAATCATTCAGTTTCACAGCTGCTTGGTACCCAGAGTGAAATTTAGGCGCAGACCTGAAGCATTGACCCGGGTAGGCCAGCGTTGCAGCTGGTTGGGGCTCTTGATGGAAAGAAGGGTGTTATTAAACAAATGGAAACCCTTAACAACAATAAAATATTTATAATCCCAGGCAGGATGGCCTGAAACACACTTAGAACCCAACAAGAAATTATAAAGCAAATCAGATGACACGGAGCATTTATTTGATTTTTGCAGGGGCTACCCTGGTTGTACTCTCTGCACACAGACAAATTTATGAATGGCTGGTGACACCATGGGCCTTTTGGCCTTGAAGGATTCTGGGGGATACCAGAGCCAGCATAACTCACTTCCACTTCACAGCGTTTCCCTGTAGGTGGTCGCAACCTGAGATTTGATTCTCCGCAGGAGCTGACTCCTCAAGGCTGGTCTCTTGCCAGGTAGTTGTTGAAGCTGGTACAGGAACAGTCTTTTGGGCCACTAGTGGCAGAGGCCTGATATACAAAGTTCAGCTTGGTATTCAGATTGGCAAAGTCTCTTAACTGGCCACTACCAGGCTGGCTTTAGGAGCAAACAGGAACACCTGGCATCTGGTCTCCTTTCTTCCCAAATGGGGTAAGAGACAAATACAGCATTTAATGGCTCCAAGTGGCACTGGAGTCCTTCAATTGAGAAATCCTCTTACAGTTCTTTTGGATGCCCTCTCTTTAGGCAAAGCATTTTTCCCTTCCAAAGTCTCTGAACTTAGTCAGGGCAGGAAAGGATTGCTACCTTAGTTCTGTGGTTTACTCCATTTCTGCGTTTCTGCAGTTTAAGTCCAGCAGGGTGGCAAAGCAGGCCAAATTCCCCACAAAGTTCTCAGCTCACCACCAACAAGCTCCTGATTCTCGGAGAGCTTAATCTGACTCACTCTTTTTCTGCTTTAGGCTGTCTGCTTCTTGTAAGTTCTGCAGGGAGGCATAACAGACCTTTTCCCGGCTCTTTTCCTCAGCCCTCACAGGAGCTCCTTCTCAGTAGCTTGAGCTGCAGACAACTGTCAACTGCAGCCACGCACTTGCTCCTCTCAGCATGAGAGCTTGAGCTGGACTGGACTGCCCTGCTTTAACACAGTCCCCACTGAGAATCCGGATCTCCATATTCCGGTTGGCTAGCTTGGCTGTCAATCTCAGTCTGAGGGCCCTCATTAATTAATTTTAAGTGCCAACCAGAAAGTTCACAGGTTTTCCCACAAGTCACTGTAATTAGGACTCCGTGAGGACCCCTTGGTTCTGATTGGTCCAAACATGGAGTCCAGGACCAAACATGGCAGCTCCTACAGTGGAGAAGTAGATAGGCAATGTAAACAACTCATTTATACAGTCACAGTAAAGATTTAGAGATAAACATTTACAGTGCTTTGAAGTGCTCCCTCAGCACCACTGAACAACTGCTAAAGGGAGTCCATTAGAGTTTTGCCTGGCTGGTCATGAGCCTTGATTTACTTGGACCCAGCCCAGGCTATGCACATTATACACAGAACTGGATCTTTTAAAGAGATAGTGTGGCTGCATGGATCTGCACACTCATACAGGACTACATCAGGACATTACTTTATATGAATTTGCTTTCTCCTTCTGGATGTCAGCCAGGCAGTGGGCATCAGAGGAGCCCAGGGAGATAATCAAGGTAAGCCCCCTTATTTGGGGGGGGGTTACATTATTTTCTGTCCCACTTGGGTGCATCTGAGTTAATGCACCTCTCAGCCATCAGTCAGAGGCATCAGTAAAAACAAATGTTGGTAATGCAGGATCTTATGTAGCTAGCATGGGACTAATAACAAACAGATGTTTGAGTTTTTCAAAAACTGTCTGAGCCTTGGTAATCCAGTCAAAATAGCATGTACTCATGCCTACCCAGTGGTGTGAAGGGCTGAGGTGCTGGATGCCTTACTTCCTGCCATACTGATGACCTGTATTTGGGAGCAAACACAAGGCATCTGGAGTTGGACAGGGAGGGAGAGGATCAAGCCTCCAGAGGACTGCTCTCCTCTCCCATGGTGGGTGGTTCGTCGCTCCTGCCAAATGACTGTCACCTGGTGGAGGCCTGGTGGTAGTGCAGGACTGAGGGCAAACAAGACAGGAGGGTGCTGCAGGACTGCACCATGCACGCACCTCCATGTTCATGTGCTGATGTATGCATCAGCAAGGGAAGAGTGGAAAACTGAAAAGAGGAGCCAGAAGGCTCCATGAAACCCTGGCCATGCTCCTGATTCTGGTGTCCCCAGGGCAAATCTGGATTGTGCCCTTAGGGAGAGGATGGCCCTCCCCTTCCTGGCACTGCCATGAGGGGGAAAATCCGTGGGGAAACCTGCCTGGGTGGGGGCTGGATCAGGAGGTGTGCCACGGGGTGAATCGAGCCCTCTGAGGGAGGGCCAGAGCCTGCCTGCTAGCCCCCAGTGGAAAAAGCCATATAAATAAAAAAAATAGCATGTACTCAGAGTACGGCAGCCAGGGGCTCACCTTCTATAGCACTGGGAAACAGCTTGCATATTGAGCAGTCAGTCCTAAGAAGGAGCACAGAGTAGGTGCATCTGCAGGAGGCAGCTCCTCCAGATTTGCTGATATGTGAACTTTATCAAGATCCAGTCCCTCATCAGAAGTACTGTGTTCAAGAAAGCATACTATCCCATTAAAATGTACTTTTTTTATGCATTAAGCTGAAGTCCAGTCTGTTTCAAGCACAGTAATACAACTCCCTGTTGCTTGTTGTGTTCAGTCACTGTACACAATTACTGTATGTTATCCAAGTAGTTTTTAAATTTATTTTATTTATTTGTTAATGGGTTAAGAACACAAGGCTATATAGCCCATTTACAGGATCAACCCAGATCAGAGGCAGCTGTGAGTTACATGATCACACGTACAGCAAGAACACTGGAATTTGCTGATGCCATGATAGAGGCATAGCCTCATTCCCCGAGATTGTCATCTGTAAAGCCACCACTAAGCCCATTTCTGGAAATGGAATGCCATGCTTAAACATGTAAAAAGTGACTAGTTCCTTTATCTCATCATGCATGGCAGATAGTTATCACATCACTGGAAGAATTGCTCTTAAATAAGTAACAAGTCTTACTTCAAGCTTTAGTAAGGAAGAGCTGGCTGATTACTTCCCCCCCACCCAACTGTCCCACTCAGCACCCACCACCCTATACTCCCCAAAGCCCTTGCTTACCCAGTGGGAGCCCAAAGCCATAATTCTGTCTAGACCACGGACACATCTTTACTCTTCAATGCTGGACCACAAACTGGGGCAATCAGGTATGCGGTTTAATGCATTTCTTGGTCATTTTTGAACATTTTTGTTCCAGATTTTTGACATGCCTTTTTTGGGACCCACCTCATGAGCAATGGCAGTGAAATTAGGCAAATCTATCCTGAAAGGTGATTTGGCAGTCACTGCACAAAATTAACTTTCAGGTAGGAGTTGAAAATTTTCTCCACCTTTGTTTATGAAGTAGGGTCATAAGAAGGCTGAAGTTATGAGCCTGCGTTCAAATTTATGAATGCATGCTCATAACTTTGCCAATTTTCAATATTTTGACCCCTAATTTTCAAAATAGTAATTTCTTCTTAACATATCATGAATGTGATAGCTGTAATTTTTCAAATCCTGGCAAAAATGTTTTTTCACACTTGTGACATAAAATCACCTTTTGGCCAGAATGTCAACAGTTTCTCTGCAAGTGTTCATGAGGTGGGCTCATAAAAATGCTACGTGGAGTCGTAAGAAGGCTATGTTGAAAATTTGGGGTTAAAATATAAGAAAACAACAAGGTTTTGAGCCAACACTGCAATTTTTCAATGCATGCTAGTAACTGTGGTACTTTTCAATATTTTTACCCCAACTTTTCAACATAGCCAGTTTTTCACACCAGCTCATGAATGTGACAGCTGTCATTTCAAAAATGACATTTCAGCCATTGTTTTATAAATGACACCTGTTAGCTGAGAAGGACTGGATGAAAAAAGATTATGTTGAAAAATTATAAAAATGTGAAAAACAAACTAAGTTATGAGGAAACAAATTGTTCCAACATTTACTCCTAACTTTAGTTTTTATGGATTTTGTACCTTAATGTTCAATGTATCCCTTGTGTTACCCCACCTCCTGAACTTGGCAGGTGTCATTTTTTAAATCTCCTCTGAAATTTGTTTCCACATTCGCACAGTGAAATCATCCTTCGAATGGGATTTTAAGCATTTCGCCTGTCTTTATCATAACCTCAGGTCATAAAAAGACTGCTGGACATTTTAGGTCAAAATGTGGGAGCCCACTTAAAAGTAAATATTGCCTCTCATCTGTCCTATCCTGAGTAAAAAGCAGAACACCACAGAAAACAAGACATTGCATCTCTTCTGCTCTATCATGGAGAAATATTTAGGATCCCTGGATCTGAGAGCCTGATCCCTTTCACTTCCTTGTGCTAAGTACAGTCCCCTCACTCACATGTTTTGTGGTGTATTTAAGCAATAATGACCTAACAGCCAGTATTTTCCCGGCAGCTAAAGACCAGCTGGGGGAATGGTGACCTGAGGTGCAGCTGAGGGCCAACCCCACCCAGCAGGTTGTTAATTGCAAGAAAATGACCAGCTGTGAGGTCATTATTGTGTTTATAAGTCTAATCGCAATGATAACATTTTTTTTTTTTTTTTTGCTCATCTGCTCCCCCTGGCCAGCCTCTCCTTCAAGCCTCTTTTGGTTCTTCCATCTGCCTGTCTCCCCCAAAGCAGACCCTTACCTCACATTGTGACCCCCCAGAGGTATATCCCTTTTGCCAGGTGGGTCCCCCTCCACCGAGAGGGAAGGCACCGGTGGGGCCATCCAGTGCACTATGCAATTGGCTCCGGGTGTCACTGAGGTGGGTCAGGTGTGAGGGCTGATGGCAGAGTGGGGCCAGAGACCATCATCTGGCTTAGCCAGGGAGCTATTTCCTGGGTTTCTCCCCAGAGAGTGATGTGCCACTGACGTCAAGGCAAACGCCGACGTCCGTAACACCCCCAGTGATCAGAGCCCTGATGTCCTGCTGTGCTCCCAGCCTCTGCCAGGGGCCAGCAGGTGCCCAGTTTGCATTCCTACCCTCCCCTAGAGAAGGTGAGCTGTCTGCAGATGCTTCTTCCTTCTCTCCTGGCCGGTCCTCCAGCAACCCGAGTCCATTCCCAAACCTGGATCACCGGCATCGCAAGCGGAAATCCAATTGCTGTGCTGATGGGCCGGCTATGATGACACTTTTTAATAGTTTTTTCTGCTAAGCTTTGTTTTTGTGACATCATGCACTGACACTACTGCATGGCAAGAAATGTTTGTCTGGTAACGTGTGCAGCAATGTTGATGTGCTGGCAGGTAGGCGTGATCGTAACATTCAGGGTCTTAAACTGGGCATCATAGAAGCCTTTGTGTACTAATTATTTACTGGAAAGCACAAGTGTTCAGTTTTTTTTATTTTCATTTATTAAAGCTTTCACAGTAAACCAGCTATGGCAACAACAGTATTCCTGGCATAATGAATATTTAATGAGAACTGTTAGTAAACTGAACAATCTGAAGTGACATCCTCAGCAGCAGCATGAATTATTCAACAGGTTATAATGACACAGAAAATTAGTTTTGCTGCAGTATTGGTTGTTGTGACAAAAAAGCCAGAAAAAAAGAGATGATTTGATACCTTTTATTGGACCAACACCATTGTTACAAAAGAAAACAGGTGCTTTAGCTTTCCGACTACATTGAGTCCTTCATCAGAAACTAATGCCAATTGTTTTGGAAGAATACGTTCTATTAACACCCAGATCAGACATAAAAAACAGATACAAAAGTTTTGAAAATTCTGTTGGCCCAAAATCCATTCTAAGACCAGCTGAGAACTATATGAGAAGCAGAAAAGAATTTTATCCAAGAAGGCATTTCAAGGCCAAATGTCAACAGACCAGATAACACCATTCCTAAAAGAGCCCATAAAACATCGAGTGTAATTTTGAAATATGAGTGAGTGTGTTTGTGTATAAATGAAAAAACTAAATCTTATTAGCCTAAACTGGCATTTGAAAGTTAATTTAAAAAAGTCTCATCCAAAAGGAAGGCATTACAAGGTCAAAGTTACAGAATGAATCACACTTTATCTTGAGAGAAGAAAGCCAGAACACTCCTATTTAAAATTAAAACTTGGGATTTAAAACCATAGCAAGAATATGCTAGGGGTTTCTAAGTATGCCATGGTAGAAAGTCCTCTACAACAAAACATTTCCTTAGTCTATGGCAATTAATGGATTTAAAGTTAAGCTGCCCTAGTGAAAAATAAACATAAACACACTGTATCACACATTCATACATTATTAGCCCTATCAGAAGATGTATGTCTACCATATGCTAAAAAAGTCAATACTATCCACTAATATTAAAACTCACACTGCTATAACATGACCTTTCTACAATATTGTTTCAAATGTCAAGTATTAGTGCAGCATTAAAAATCAGACCTAACAAAGACTCCCTAGTAATTGAGATCCTGTATCCTAATATGCTTATTGTTTTATAATGTGTCAGTATATAATCAATCTGTTGTGCAAAGTACAGTTCTAGAAATCTGAACAAAACCTAAGTGAGTCCCCCCGGGACATCAATGTATTGATAACCAGTCAGACAGAATCATATATCCCTTATGTATGTGAACAAATAGTAATACCACGACCATTATATCATGTACTGGATGCCAAGAGTTTGTGCACATAAAAGGAACAGACATAACACTGACTACCTAGTAAATGAGATACTGTACCAAAAATGCCCATGTATGAACGTATATCTGTATGTAAGCTTTGCTCCATACCACCAATCCACCCCCACCCTAATTTTATTTGGGGGGTGAAACCAGCATATTGATAATCAGTTAAAAGGGATTCTATATCCATTTAGTATTAAAATGTACAACAAAATTACAATTTACTCCCATTACACATTCATTCATTGTTCCTGAAGTCAGTGAAAGTTTAAGTAGTGTAATGCAACATAAAACCTTAATCAATGTTCATACCATCTCCCACCATAGTATGACATAAAATGAGCTTGATCTCGAAATTCTGTCTCTGTTGTGTGTTTTTGAAATGTCCTTTCAAAATCAGGACCGACATATCTGAGATAGAGTGATTAGACTGAAAGAAGTGTTGTCCCACTGGTTTTTCAGTCATCTTCATTTTAATAGTATGTGTGACAGAAATGAGAAAGAAAGAGTTAATGGCTTGGATTTTTCTGGCCTTCTGAGAAATAAACACTGGGATTCTACTGGCTAGCAGCATCTAGATAAGGTGATGGGATGAGTAATAAATTTCAGACAGAGTGACCAAGAGGGGGCGTGGACATACACACAGACACACAGAGTTTGAAAGGACTGGACCACTCAAATATAAACTGAATGTCAAATGAATATAATTGGACACCTATAGGTGCTTAAACTGACTAGAACAATTAAATACATACATGGTAAATGGTTGGTGCATTCAAAGGGGACAGGAATTACCTACTCTAAGGGAGACTATAAGATTCTGAAAGACAGTTACAAGAGGCAGTGTTCTGCTGGATTCCCATCAGAGATGCTGTAAGCTGTGAGCCTACTTCTCTAGCTATGGAAGTCTGTGGGAGCTATACAGATAGCATAGGAATTCAGTATCTCTACAAGCATAGCGGAGGGGTAAGAAGGGATAGCATAACTTCATAAATAGCCTTTTTCTTTTGTCATCTGTTATTTAAAACCATTTGTTTACTTCTCTTGTAACAGTGTTCTTCTCTTATGTTAGCCATATATATTTTATTTATTTGTTTATTTAAAGGTTTTACAAGGAAGGCATGCTGAGCAGACAACTGCTTGATTCCAGATGCGACCTTGGGGAGGTGGATACAGTCATGATGGAAGTAGACTGTCAATTACAATCACATTATAAAACATTCAGGGTTCAGAGCAGTTCAAGTAAGGTGGGTAACTGTACATTGTTACATAGACATATGAAACAAGCATGGATTTAATGCAGAGCAGCAGAGCATAGAGAGAGAGGCAAGTGGCAATGGGAACTGGTCCAGGTACAATAATAAGATCAACGTTACACATATCAGCCTGTAAGGGCCTCACTGCTCTCAGCCCCTAGAGCTGATAAAGGTGCAGGTGTAGGAGAAATGGGCTTTGAGAAGAGAATTGATGTCCAGCCTGGGGGGGGGGGGGCAGCCGGATATCCAAGGGAAGAGAGTTCCAAAGTTTGGGCATGTGGTAAGTGAAAACTGACTGGCCTGCCACGGTGGCCCTGAGTGGGACAGCCAGGAGGTGTGAGTCATTGTTTCTTAGTGCATAGCCCAGGGAGGTATAGGCTGATAGTACTGAGGTTACATATGGAGGGAGGGAGGGGAGGGAATGAGCCCAAAATTTTGCCATAATGCTAGCACAGTGAGCAAGGCATACCACGTTTACTATGAAAGCTTTAATAAGTAAAAAGAAAACACTGAACAGTTGTGCTTTTCAGGGAATAATTAGTACAGAAATGCTTTCCTGATGCTCAGTTTAAGACCCCACCCATCATGATCGCACCTACCTGCCAGCGCATCAGCATCGTTGCTGAGTTTCAGGAACATTTACTTCTGTCCCAGTCACTTCTACAGTGTTTTCCTAACTGATACTGTACGCTGACAGCAGCACCAAAAATACTTGTTTTGCTGCTGTCAGCATGCAGCACGTGATCACCTGAGTGTTGCTGACATGCCGGTCATTTCTTTTTTTTTTTATTTTATAGCACATTTTTTCCTCCTTATCTATGCAGGGTGGGCCACAGCAACTGCCGGCCACCGGTGCCCACATTCCCGGAACAGGTCTGGCTTATGCATCTATGCGCCTGAATCACACAGGCCAGCCTGTAAGCAGGACCCCCCCCCCCGGGGCCTGTGCTAGGATCCTGGTGACCACGCCTCTCGTGTCCAGGGGTGCAGGGCTTGGCCATGAGCCACCACAATTTTCCACCATTTACACCCCCCCCAAGGGAGCCGGACATGCAATGGTGTCTGATGCACCCACGTGCAGATGTCCACTGTGCTCCCTCCCCTTGGTATGCCCACAACTGGCAGTACTCCTAGCCTCTGTTAGATGCCACTGCAGCATGGTGCATGCCCTATTCCCACCCCAGAGGAAGGAGAGCAGTTGTGGGATGCTCAATCCTTCCTCTCCCCTGCCAGCCCCTGGTGGCCCTAGTCCATTCCCAAACCGGGGTCGCCGACGTAGAGCGAGGTGTGGCATCCAGCACCTCAGCCCTCATTGCCACCGGGCTGACTCCATGCCAGTCATTTCTAAAAGATTTCAGACCAGCACAGCAGCCAATCAGCAGGCTACATTAGCTCAATAATAATTAATTAGACTTATAATGTAATTATCTGAAGAACACATGGGTGCACTCCATAGACATGTATTGATCTGTTTTTTAAAATACTTGCTTTTTAACTATATTTCAGGGTAGAGCTCTGAAGAAATCAAAGTCATCATTCACTAAGCACTTGCATTTACATGGCCCTCACTTCAGTAGTGGCTTTCCTGTCTTAGTCTGTTTAAATCCGGAATGCTCAACTGTTGTTGAATGCATCTCAGCATCCTAACACTATCCAGGTTGCCAATCCCAGATTTGCTGCTAGGATACATGGGGCAATGCAAGATTCTACTAGATTTAACTCAGCAGAAGTCCTGCATTTCTAAATCATATAAATTAAGCAGAAAGAGGGAGGTGGTGTCACCCCTGTATAGATCATTGTTGAGACCTCACATGAAGTACCGTGTCCAGTTCTGGAGACCTCATCTTCCAAAGGACATAGAAGGAGTGGAGGTGGTCCAGAGGAGGGCAACCAAAATGGTGCAAGGCCTGCATCCAAAGCCCTATGAGGAAAGACTGAAGGACCTTAATATGTATACACTGGAGGAATGGGGGGGGTGGATAATATAGAAACTTTCAAATACCTCACAGGCGTAAATAAGGTTAAAGCATTAAGCATTTTTCAGAAAACAAGATGCTCGAGGACAAAGGGTCATGCTATGAAGCTGGAGGGGGGTAGACTATGGGGAGATGTGAGGAAGTACTTCTTTATGGAAAGGGTAGTGGATGCCTGGAACAGCCTCCCAGCAGAGGTGGTGGAGGCAAAAACTGTAACAGGGTTCAAGGAAGTATGATATAGGCATAAGGGAACCTTAGTGATAAGGCAAGAGAGGGATAAGCTGGAGATCAAGTAGGGTCTGCGGTGATACAGTAGGTATGGAAAAATGGACAGACTAAGTGGGACAGGCAGTCCTTATCTGCCATCAAATTCTATGTTTCTATGTTTGTCATTCTGCCTGACCCTGCGGAATTCTAAGCCTTTTCCTTGGCCTTAGCTCTCTGCACAGCTGTCTCTGTTTCTTCTGCCTCACCAGATAAATTTACGTATTCAATGCTAGACATGCTGAAGGCAAAAGATGTTGCATGGTGGTGATTTTAGCCATGTACATTGATTTTTACACTTACTAATTCTGGTTGTGAGTCATGTGTTTGACAAATATGCATAGTTAAAAGAAGCACTTGATTCTGTATGGGGCAGTAATTAATATATCTATTGCAGAAACACAGAATTCTTAGGACAGAAAGGCCTAAGTCCCAGCAGTGTGTAGTAGTACTTGGACAGTGTTTTAGTAGGTCCAACTACCCTTCATCAGACAGTGCAGGTATCTAACCTAGGATCTGGCACACATCCAACCAAACGTCCAACCAAACTTAGCACTAGGATCAAAGGTCAGATATTTCTGCATCCAAGGTCAAAGCCAGACATCCAAGGTCAAATCCAGGTATTTTAGGTTGGATTCATTTGATCCACTGATTGGACAGTTAGATCCACCAGTTGGATCCTTGGATCTGATTATCAGATCCTTTCAATCCATCTGATCTGGCTAGATCTATAGGTAGGATCCTACCAAAGCAGATTCTAAGACAGACTAAGGGACCTCAATATGTACTCACTGGAGGAGAGGAAACAGCGGGGGGACATGATTGAAACTTTCAAGTACCTCAAGGGCATAAACAAGGTGCAGGTGGAGGACCTTTTCCAATGAATGTAGAAAAAGTACTATAACAAGGGGTCACAATATGAAATTGGAAGGGGGGAGATTAAGAGGTAATGTGAGGAAGTTTTTCTACACAGAAAGGATAGTTGATGCTTGGAATAGTCTGCCACAGGAGGTAGTGGGGGGGCAAACACAGTGGAGGAGTTTAAGCATGCCTGGGACAGGCACAAGGGAATCTTGAGAGGGGAAGGAGTAATGAAAGGTCATTGATCACATAGGGTCAGTGGCCACATACAATGTATAGGGACTATAGACAGACTGGATGGACCTAGCGGTCTTTATCTGCCAACAATTTCTATGCTTCTGTGTTTCTATGGTTGATCCTGTGTATTTCCATCCTGGAGCTGTATCCCTACAAAGGGTTAACTATACAGACTGGCTGTAGGATTCTTGGAGGCAGCAAGAATTCTGAAAGTTCTAGTTAGCTCTACCTCTCGGGAAAATGCATTCTGATATAAGGCACTGCAGTTTTTCTCTCTTACACAGAATGAGTAAACGCCACCGGCAAAGTCAGAAGTAATATTAAAGTGACTTGAATTTAGTCTGTAGTTACAGTACTTTAAATTTTAACTCACAGGAATTCATGTTAGCTATGAAATGTATGCCAAGCGATCTTTTGCAAGAGAGTTATAGTTTTAATGTGCCTACCTCATGCTCTACATTTGCAGTGTGCTCTCAACACAAAACAAGCTCCCTGAACTGGTGGCCTTGATGGAAGAGGGATGCCTGGATATTGTAACAATCACACAAACATGGTACACAAAGAACCATGACTGGGATGTTAACATACCAGGGTACACAACCTACAGGAGAGACAGGGAAGGGAGAAGACGGGGTGGAGTAGCTCTCTATGTAACGGAAGGGATAAAAGCAACTGAACAAAAGAGTAAACAGGGAGGAGAGGAGGCACTGTGGGTCACCTTAGAGACTGGAAATGGCACCACAGTCCGCACAGGGGTTGTATACAGATCCCCATGTCAGGGGAAGGGAATGGACAAGGATATGTTAGAAGACATACTTAGGATGGCAGAGAAAGGGTAGATACTGTTGATGGGGGACGTTAATATGCCAGATGTTAACTGGAGCACCTTTGCTGCAGCCACATCCAAAAGCAAGGCCATTCTTGATGCCCTTCAGGTGGCATGCCTCAGACAGCTAGTTTTGGAACCTACTCATGAGGGAGCAATCTTAGACCTCATACTCTCAAATGGGGACAGTGAAAGGATCTCAGATCTAGAAGTGGGTAGCCAATTGGGAACAAGTGACCACCAAACAGTGTGGTTCATGATAAACTCAGCTACAGAGTCAAGCCATACAAAAGTGAGGGTTCTGGACTTCAGGAGGGCTGGCACTGGCAAGATGGGAGAGTGCCTTAGAAAAGCACTAGCAAACAGGCTAGAAGGAGGGGTGGAGCAACAATAGGGAATCATCAAAACTGCCATCACAGAGGCAACAAGCCTTTGTGTGAAGCAAATAAAATGAAAGAAAAAGCCACTATGGTTCTCAAAAGAGGTGGCGGTGAAGGTTAGGGAGAAAAAGATAGCATTTAGGAAATATAAGGAAACACAGAAGGAGCAGGACAAAGAACTGTACCAGTTAAGGCAGAAGGAAGCAGGGAGGGTAGTCAGAATAGCAAAGGCCCAAACTGAGGAGAAGATAGCCAACTCGGTTAAGAAGGTGAATAAATCCTTTTATAGGTATATCAGGGAGTGTAGAAAGACAAAGGGAGGGATAGTGAGGCTGAATAGAATGGACAGTGGGTGGGCAGAGAGGGACAGTGAAAAAGCAGGGATACTGAATGAATACTTCTGTTCAGTATTCACAAAAGAGGAGGTGGGGGAGGTGCCTAATCCAATTAACAGAAGCACTCTGGATAGGGGGGTCGATCCCAGTCCTTTCACAGCAGAAAGGGTTCTGAAAGAACTCCTAAAACTGAAGGTGGACAAAGAAATGGGGCCAAATGGAATTCACCCCAGAATTCTAAAAGAATTAAGCAGAGAACTAGTGACACCACTGACTACCCTTTTTAACAAATCATGGGAGGATGGTGTGGTACCTGAGGACTGGAGGAAGGCAGATGTGATTCCCCTTTACAAAAGTGGGACCAAGACAGAGGCAGAAAACTACAGACCTGTCAGTTTGACCTCTGTGGTAGGGAAAGTGATGGAATCACTTCTGAAGGAAAGAATTGTTGAGTACCTAGAGGCCAGTGGGGCACAGGACCCAAGGCAGCATGGGTTCACAGCGAGACGGTCATGTCAGATGAATCTAATTGATTTCTTTGACTGGGTGACCAAAGTAGTAGACCAGGGAGGGGCTGTGGACATGGCCTACCTAGACTTTAGCAAGGTATTTGAGACAGTCCCACACAAAAGATTTATAGTCAAATTAACCAGCCTGGGAGTGGGTCCCAGGGTGGTAGCCTGGGTAAAACATTGGCTGGACAACAGACCACAGAAGGTAATTGTAAATGGAGTCCACTCTGAAGAAATAGGGGTTACTAGTGGAGTACCACAGGATTCAGTACTGGATCCAGTCCTTTTTAATGTCTTTATAAGTGACATTGCAGAGGGACTGGAAGGAAAAGTATGCCTCTTTGCAGATGACACAAAGATCTGCAACAGGGTTGATACACAAGGAGGCATGGAAAGGATGAGAAGGGATTTGGCAAGGTTGGAGGAATGGTCAGAAGAATGGTAGCTTGGATTCAATGCAAAGAAGTGCAATATAATGCACCTGGGAAACAAAAACCCAGGGGAAGATTACACAATGGGGGGGGAGGTGGTAGTAACAACAACAAAAATGGAAAGGGACCTGGAGGTAATCATATCAGATGACCTTAAGGTTGGAAAGCAATGTGAGAAGGCAGTAGGGAGGGCTGGGGGGATACTGGGATGCATAGGGAGAGGCATCGCTAGCAGAAAATAGGAAGTTGTTATCCCCCAGTACAGACAGTTGGTGAGACCCCATCTGGAGCACTGCATCCAGTTCTGGAGACCCCATTTCTGCAAGGCCATAGAAAGGATGGAGGCAGTCCAGAGGAGGGAAACTTAAATGGTGCCAGGTCTGCAACAGTAGCCATATGAGGAGAGACTAAAGGAGCTTAATATGTATACACTTGAGGAAAGAAGGGAAAGTGGGGACATAATAGAAACTTTTAAGTACCTCAGTGGAATCAACAAAGTCCAAGAGGGTAGCATCTTTCAGAAAAAGTGATGAGCAAGAACAAGGGGACACAATTTGAAGATAGAGGGGGAATGGCTTGGGGCAATATGAGGAAATATTTTTTCACAGAGAGGGTGGTGGACACGTAGAACAGCCTTCCTGAGGAGGTTGTGGGGTCTAAAACTGTGGGAGAATGCAAGAATGCATGGGACAGACATGAGGCAATTTTTGTGGGGGGTAGGAAGAAAAAGGTTGTTGGTTAAATAGGATCTGCAGCTTATCCAGTAGGTAGGGAAATGGGCAGACGAGGTGGGCCAAGCTGTTCTTATCTGCCATCAAAGTCTATGCTTCTATGATATTGAATTTTTGACAGTTTGCAGTTAGTCATGCTGCTGCCTATTAGGTGTCCCACTGCTGTTTGATATAATGCTGTTTTTCTTGCAAAAAGCATAAGAAATTCTCAACAGACAGTTTGATAATGTGTATATCCTCATAATTCCTGGTATGGGTATTTAATGACTGTTCTGTAGTGTCTCCCACTACTTACCTTATTTAACTGATTGGATTTTTGTCATTTAAATTCCTGTAATTTCACAGTGGATTTTATGTGCACTGTATCTTGTTGGAAAGAATTCACATGAAAGTGAATCTGAGTCACTTTGTGGTATAATTTATTGTTATAGATTACTTAAAGAGGGGGTCCAGCCAAAATTTCTTACATCAATAAACTCATGGTTAGGATCAGCATATCCCCAATAAATCTCATACCATAAATGAGATCTCTTTGTTGCTTTGCTTAAAAGTGACAAGCCTTTTTATAACTGTGATGGTATGCCAGTTCAAAAAAATCTGGCTTCAGTAAAGAGCACTGATAATGTCAGCTGCAAAACTACAGCCTACTCATCCTTGCCAGCAACCTGATGTAACAACCCCTTTTCCTAATAAAAGGGCAGTGGTTGTTACTAGCTGTGCTGCCAGAGGGACTGGCATGCATCAGGCTCTGTGAGGTTAGAGGGACTGGACTGTGCATAGTAGTATTAGTAGTTGTATGAGCATGTAGCATTCCTTACTGCAGAGTGTGACATACAGACCACTAAGAAGGCATTCTGAGCCATGTTTGGCATGCCCAATGTACTTGGGGCAACAGATTGCACATGTGGAAATCCTTGCACCAACCATGGATGACGTGGCCTGTTATGCAGATGACACCTAGCTGTACTTGTCATTTGCACCCGGAACATCCGGTGCTGTTGATGTGCTTAACGTCTGTCTAGTTAAAATCAATGACTGGATGGCTTCCAGCTGGTTGAGACTAAATCTGGATAAGACAGAGGTTCTAGTGATCGAGCTGGGTCATGGGCATGATGGGTTGCAACCTGGAGAGGACACATGTCTTTTCCTGGGGTCTGCTCCATTAATGGCTTCCCCGAGGGTGCGTAATCTAGGTGTGATCCTGAACAGCAGGCTGACCTTTGAAGATCAGGTCTTGTCTGTAGTTAAGAGTGGGTTTTACCACTTGTGGAACATTGCCAGGATCAATCCCTTTGTTCCACCCGAGGATCTGCTGACACCGGTACATGCCTTTTATCACTGTGCTTGACTTCTGTAATGCCCTCTACTTCGGGGTCATGGGAGAGACCCTCCACAGGCTGCAGCTGTGGAGAACGTGGTGGCCCGATTGCTGACGGGCCTGCTCAGGTCCTGTCATGTGACCCCAGTCCTGCGTGCCCTGCACTGGCTGCCGGTCAGGTGGAGGGTCCTTTTAAAGGTGGGCTTGCCCACCTAAAAGGCCCTATATGGACTAGAGCCTGGCTACCTGTCAGAGCTCCTGGCACCTGCGACCTCTGCTCGCTCCCTCCACTCCTCTTCGAGGGGCCTCCTGAACATTCTGAGGGTTTGGCTCAAGACATCTAGTGACCGAGCATTTAGTGTCTCTGGGCTGACCTTGTGGAACGCGCTTCCACCTGCAATCCGGGTGCCTCCTCAGTTGGTATTTTCAAGCAGAGGCTAATTTTTTGATCTTAATTGCTGTTTTATTTCTCATGTTTTTGTTAGGCACCCAGAGCCTCAGGGATTGGCCACCCTAAAAATAAAATTTGCCTTGCCTCACCTTGCCTTACAGGGTTTCCACACTAGAAACTACCAGATAGTATGTGATGAGGCTCGTATCATCACCAACATGTGCACCAAGTATCCTGGGTCATGTCATAATTTGTACATCTTTGCTGGTTCCAGGCTGCGTTCCCTCCCTGTGGCATATGGGGAGCTAATGGATGGCTGATAGGTGAGTATAGATATGCAGCAGGTGCAACACAGGTGGATGCATTGCCACATTATGTTAAAATGGCTGTTCTATACCCACTGCATAGGTAACTATGAATACCCACTGTGGCCGTACCTGATTAGTTCATTTCTGGCAGCAAATGATGCAGAGGAGGAGGCATACAACAAGGCTTACAAGAAGACCAATTCTGTGATCGAGAGGACTATAGGTCTTCTGAAGATGAGGTTTCAGTGCCCGGATCACACAGGTGGCACAATGATGCTTGTCCCTGGGATAGCATGCAGAGTGTTCACTGCATGTGTCATGCTGCACTACATGGCCATGCACAAAAGGTTACCCATATCACATGACAGATAGGTGATATCTAGAAACCCGTATTTTCCTTAAATAAGGAATAACAAGAAATAACAAGAAATTCAAGGTATAAAAAGAACAAAATGAAAAACAAGCACATGAAAAAAGTAAAAAATACTAAATTTTTTAGGCAAAAACTAAATAAATGCTTGCAGTAGTTGTTTAGGGTCCGTTGTTACCACAGAGATGGTCCACAAGGAAGCAGTAGCGGAACTGTCTGATTCACAAAACCTTTCAAGACCATAGCATAATGTTGCTTAATACAATGTAGTATACTAACAATGTGATTTCTAGTGTGTATAAGGTCATTTTAAGGTAGTTTATGAATGTAAATGAGATAACAAGTAATTAAACTACACTTTCAATGAATAAAAAGAAATAACACAAAATTCCAGAAAAATAAAAATAATAACTGTAAAAAATAAAAGAATTTCACATGACTCTAGAGATATTCCACCAGGCAATGAGGGAGGCATACGTTAGTGCAGTGGCAGCGAGACACTGTCTATCTGGGTGGCACATCATATACTTGTGCAGCTTGCATTCTGTAGAGAGGGTGTACACTGTCATAGCACTGTGATGAGTTTATTCCAACCTAAGTGCATCTTCTCTGGGGGAGGGGTGACTAAGTGACCATTCCCATGGCTGTTGTGTGTGGCTAGATGTGGCCATGTTCTGGGGGTGTTTGTGGCTATGTATGGGGGGGAGATGTGGAAATGGTGCAGGGTGTTTGTGGCTGTGCACAGGGGGTTATGTTGCTGTGTGGAGGGGGGTTCTGTGGCTGTGAACAGTTGTCCTTGAAGGTGTACAGTATATTTTGGACTTTCATCTCATGGTAGTGGTGTGGTGCTGCCAACATGGCTCACTTCCTGCTGGCCTCTAGTCTTCCTAGCTGTGTTGATGACCACATGCCCAAATGTCTGGACTTCACTTGTACCTTGCATCCCGCACACAGCTGTCTGTCAGGCTGTGCATCTGAAACTTTCTGTGGTTGGATCTCCCCCAGGACCTCCAGAACACCTGCAGTGGCAGGTGCCAGCTGGCTGCTGGCTTCTGGTTGTGCCACAGGGTCAGGGGGCTGGTGGGTGCTGATTGGAGGGGGGATCGAAACGTGCAATGGGGCCAGGGGAACTGTTGGCAGCTAGCTGGAGGGGGACATCTGGGGCCAGAAAAGCTGGTGGATGCTAGCTAGACATGGGCATCTGGCCATGGCATGGGGACAGGAGAGAGTGTGATGGGCATAGCTAGCAGGTGATCAGTCAGCTGCTCCAGTAGGTTGCCGATGTGGGCAGTGCCTTGGTGAACCACTCACCTCAGTCAGGTCCTTCAGGGTCTTTGTGTTCTTCTGTTGTGCAATCAGGTGATCACAGGCAAGCTGGCATGTCTCTGGGTAGTAGGAATGTAGTATGCTATATGTAGACATCTGCCTTGGCCAGGTGGGCAGGAAGTTTGAAGGGCCCTCATCCCCACTGCCACATGGCCACTGTGCAGTGGCCCAGGGTGCCCTTGTCTCCCGTGGTTGTATGCATGTTGTAGCAGAGTGTACTCAAGGGCCATGTACATGTAGCTGTGTCGAGGTACACTCTGTAACTTGTAGTCCACCACGGGATGGCTGACTGTGTTGTAGTAGTGCGGGTGGTGCAGGACTGGAGGTGGATGTGGGATGGCTGTCTGTGGTTACTGTGTCCATGTCCTGCATGTCCACCTGTGCCTCCTCCACAGTCTCTGTGTATGAATTCTCAGGTGGGCACACTCATTGGTCATGATCACTGTCTCCTGCATTGTTCCCGGGGGGCAAGAGATAAGGGTGTTGTTACATGCAGCTTCAGCCCTTGGAAATATTTTGATCCTAATTCCGCAATGTAGCACTTTTGGCCAAACCAGTCTTTAAGGATTCTGCAGTTAGCTCGATCTCGATCTCTGGCTAATGGCTTCCTGATATAAGAGAGTGTAATACATTCTCAGACAGTTTGATAATGTGTTTATCCTCATAATTCCAGAATTCCAGCAAATAAAAATTCAGTTAGATTAATTATTAGCCACGGTCTCTGTGAGTTTTCTAAAACATGCCACCACATTGCAGAGGCAAAATAACCCTAGATGACAAAGATTTGAGTCCATCACAGCACCCTGCGTCACAAGATCATTGCATGTCCCCTTTGCCTAACATAACTCCATCCATATCTGTAACACCTGGGCCAGTAGTTCTGCTCTGCCTTCCATCTGGGCATCCTAGGACTCAGCTCATGACTCTCCCACCACCACGTCCTGGAGCACTACTAATTGTCCCTTGAACATGCCAGCTCCAACTTTGAGTGTTAACAATGGAAGAGATGAGCAAGGGAGAACAATAGTGGTATTTAAATATTTGAAGCTAATAAACAGAGCAGACGCTGGAAACCTTTTTCTTTAAAATATTGGATAGTCTAACAATGGGGTAAACTGCACATTGAGGCAGAGAGGAAATACAGTAAGGGGAAATGTCAGAAAACAGGTTGCACTTGAAGAGCAATAATCCTGCAGAATAGGTTGCCTGAGAAAGCAAAAGAAACAAACAATATGGATACATTTAAAATTAGGATTCAGTAGATATTATGTATTTGTAACTTTTCACCAGTAAAAAGACACATTGCATTAAGTTCCAGTATGACAGCTCATTTCTAGATTCATTAAGGGTAGGGGAAGCAGTTACATATACCTGTTTTATTGACAGAGGGAATGTTGGCTGGCATACCAAGAAAAATCCCATACTCTGCAATACATACCTTGGGTCTTACACCAGCTGGACAGTCACCAGATGGGTTGCTTATAGGAGGCATTTTCTAAGGTGGACAGTTTTCAGCACTATTAGCTGGCTCTTCCAGAGAACCCATTGATTATGGGGGATAGGGTCATCGATGCTATCAAACCCGGCAGCAACAACATCCTACCCAATACAGGTGGTGACAGAGAATGATCAACTGGGGAGCAGTGTGGCGATTGCTGCTCACTTTCTTACTTTTTCTTTATTCTTTTTCAGATTCAGTCCAAGTTAGGAAGTCTCCCATAAGAGCATTCTTTCCTTCCCCTTCAGGGAACTGGGCATTCTGGACACTTTGCTTTATCTTTACAAAAGTATGCCATTGGTTGCTGAACTCTTCCCTCCATGTATGCTGCTGGTTGCTCAACACTCCAGATGATCATGCCACAGTTTGATCATTAGCCCCCTCTCCTAAATTGTGTACCCTCCTGTTGTATTTGTCTTAAACTGGACGTGTGTGAAAATGGGCAGCTTTTGCTCACATGCTTTTCTAGTATAATTAAAAAACTGAAACTTAAACTCCTCCCATGCATGCTGCAAGTAGCTTTGAACACAATCCCCCAAGTTTTCACAGGTCTATCTACACTACCCACAATAACTCAACTGTGTTGAAGGGTGGTACTTAGGAAATGGGAGGCAGTATAGAGCAGTAGTTTAAGGCTCTGAGCTGCAAATCTGCTGACATCCAGCAGACCAGACCTGGGTTTGAATCCCACAACTTCCACTTGCATACTGTGTGACCCTGAGCAAGTCACTTAGCTTCCCTGTGCTCCCAGGTCGCACCTGTAAAAAAGCTTTCAGCTTAGTGTGCTACTTCTGGCAAAACAACTAAAAAAAAAAATGGAGGGTGGCAAATGTAGTTCCCCCACACAAGAGCAGAAGTAGGGATAAGTAATCAGTAAGTAATAATTCATGTAGTTAGGTGCCCAATCCCCGGGGCTCAGGGTGCCGTACATTAGAAACAGGTTTAACAGGGTTTATAAAACAATATTTAAAAAAATCAGCGGCAAGTAATATTATTTAAAAAAAAAAACTCTACAAGTTAAAAAAGTTTAAAGAACATTCATGGGAAAGGCTAGGCTAAAAAGATGAGTCTTTAGGCCCCTCCTGGCAACTATAGACCTGTTAGTTTAATGTCTACAGTAGGGAAAATTCTAGAAACTCTAATGAAAAAGAGGCTGGTGGATTTTCTGGATGCAAACGGACTTCAGGATATCAGACAGCATAACTTTATATGGCGGAGGTTGTGTCAGATGAACCTGATTGACTTCTTTAACTGGATGTTGAAGATGGTGGATAAGGGGCAGGCAGTGGCCATACTGTACCTTGATTTCAGGAAAGCCTTTAGCACTGTCCGATATGGATGGCTAGTTAAAAAGCTAGGAGACCTGGGGGTGGGGAGCAAAATCACAAAATGGATGAATTATAATTGACTCAGTAATGGAAAAAAGAGGGTATTCCTAAAAGGGGACTACTCAGAGGCTGGGGAGGTCACCAGTGGAGTGCTGCATGGATCAGTCTTTGGACTGATCCTTTTAAGCATCTACTTTTGTGGGGTTGGGGTGCTTAGGAATCACCATCCAAGATGGACTCCTATCTCTAAAGCTCCTCATTGCCACTGCATTATCAGTTTGCTTTGGTGCTTCAAACCCAGTCTGTGTGATAGTAGCTGTGAGTGGGAGCATCAAAATAAGCCCAGTATTAACACAGAAACATAACTTTTGTCAGTGGAAAAGGACTCCTAGGCTCATCCAGTCTTCCCCTTGTCCCTGCCTATTCCATCACCACTAACCCTAGTTGGTCATAGGTGTCACTCCCCTCCTTATTCTGTATTGTTTCAAAAGACTGCTGTCGCAGAAAGTTATGTTCAGAAAAGTGCATCTCCTTTTACAGGCTACTTGAGCAGGAAAAATAGCGAGTGCCCCAGGGCAAATAGTGGTCAGAATTGCTGATCTGTCAGTCATTTAGAAAATGCTTTAAACTTTAATTGCTGATATATCGGAGATCTGACACTCCATGCAGAAAGTGAAGGAATAGATAGAAGTGGCAGAGGTAAGAATCATAGATACTGAGTTGTTTGCAATGTGGGTTGAATTCAAAATGGTTGATCAATCTGAGAAGACAGCCCATTTAGAGACACAGATTCAAATGCTTCAAAGCTAATTTGTATGATAGCTGAGATTGAGAGCTTCAGAATAAGGCCAGTATTGTTTGTGAAGATTGCTGCACAAAGTTACGGTTGGAGAAATACAGCACCATTTAAAGGCTACTCGAGAAGGAAAATAGCAAAGGCCTAAGGGCAAACAGCGGTCAGAATCACCAACCTGTCAGACATTAAGAACATGCTTTAAACTTTAATTGCTGATATACTGGAGATCCAATGCTCCATGCAGAAAGTAGAGGAATGGATAGAAGTGGCAGAGGTGAGAATCACAGATACTGAGTTGTTTGCAATGTGGGTTGCATGCAAGATGGCAGACTAATCTGAGAAGGCAGCCCATTTAGAGACTCAGACACAAATGCTGTGGGCAAAGGTGGATGACCGCAAAAATCAAGGTCATCATAATAATCTATGAATTATGGGTGTACCAGTGGGGACAGCGGGTAAAGATATGTGTACTTTCCTGCAGATCATGCTACTTCAGCACTTAGACTACTACTGGGATTACCCAGGCAAGCTAGAAAGGGTGCACTGGTCGCTGGCTTCTTGACCCGGACAAGGATCCCCCCCAAAGGCCAATACTTACACTGTTCCTCAGATATAGCAATAAAGAGAAGACACTGGGAATAGCTAAGGAGACAGTCCCTTTATATTGGAATGAACACAGGATATATACATATTCTATGCAAAAAAACTGTGTTAAGCATAAAAATGGGACATTAGGGTTGAACCTAACCCTCATTCACTCACTACTTTTCCACAGACTGACAGATCTGGTGTGTCTTTGGGGTCATGAGGTTCAAATCTTACCCCATTTCCATGTGTGAGCACATTGACATGCTATAGTAAAGGAGAATGGGGTGAGATTTAGGCCTCACGACCCCAATGACACACCCTGGAGTCTGTCAGTCTGTGGAGGATCAGGATGGGGTGTGTGTGTGTGGGGGGGGTAGTTAGGGGTTCAACCCTAATGTCCCATTTCCTGACTTTTTTTTTGCTTTAACCCTAAATGATGCATTAACACAGTTTTTTGCAGAGAATTCCCTTACTTTTTGGAAAAGTGTAATATAAGTAGTAAAATACATGTATTGGTGGCCCACCAAATTGCCAATTTTTGCATAACAATATGCAACTGGGCCCACGCTTTCACTTATGCAAAGCCATGGAGCCATGCAAAAGCCCTATAGGGCACCAAACCATTGTAACTAGAATTTGTGCATATCTTGTGAACCATAAGAGCTAGAAAAAATTTGTTAGCATCATTGTAATTATGACAGTGAATACTGCATGCAACATGGAATGATCACACCTGCATCTCAAATCATTTTTGAGATATGGGCACCGAACAGCACTGGACAGGCACTCTTTGAACCCTTGTGACAGTAATTTCACAATATCTCATGAACCATGCAATGTATGGAAAAAATTCCACTGCAGGCTTACTCTGCAATTTCAAATCTTTTTTTGGCAAATCCGCAATAATGAAAAGTCTGCATCTTGCTTTGTTTCTGAGATAACGGTGCTGAAAGTCATGACACAGACTGCAATGTAATCCTATGAGGAAAATGACAACTTTGTCATGGAATATCTCTGCAACCAATTAATTCCCCAACAGCTAAACAGCATATTTGACATCAGTAGGGCATCCCCTCAAAACCCTGAAAACTTCACGTAAAAAGACCAAAGCAATGCATTGTAATCTTGTGGGGGAAAATGTCAAATTTGTCATGGAATATCTCTGCAACCAATTAATTCCCCAACAGCTAAACAGCATATTTGACATCAGTAGGGCATCCCCTCAAAACCCTGAAAACTCCAAGTAAAAAGACCAAAGCAATGCATTGTAATCTTGTGGGGGAAAATGTCAAATTTGTCATGGAATATCTCTGCAACCAATTAATTTGCCAACACCTAAACAAGCCAAGTCACTAGGGCATCCCCTCAAAACTCTGAAAATTTCAAGTAAAAAGACAAAACCATTTAAGAGTTATTTAATTCTTTGACAGTGAGGCTACAAAAAAATCGGCCACGATCGTGGCCGAAAATTCTCTTTTGCAAATCGTGCATATCAATTTTCCCATTGACTTATAATTGGAACTTCAAACTTTAATAACATTTGAATGGATTAATATTTTTTCACCAAATAAAAAGTGGCATGTTCCTTGACCCAAGCGCTTTCTACCTCCCAAGCTTTGGACTGGCAGATGACATGGTGGCTGCACAGCGCCATGGACAAATACTTCACAAAAATGGCAAAAAGTGCATTTTTTGACATTTTGCTGTGCAAAAATTGTATGTCTGACCTAAACACAACTTGGCAAATCAAAAGATCTACCATCCCACACCGTGCATACCAACTTTCATGCAAATCCGTTGAATGGTTGCAAAGTTATTAACATGCAGAATTTGAGGTTTAACATTAAAGTGCCTACTCAACCCTAAATATAGGGGTGCGAATGCACCCCTATAATATATATATATGGGATATGACTTGGGTGAGAGTGAGATAGTAGAAATATCTTCACAAGCTTCCATTGAATGTTTTATATCCCACAAGTGGGATATCTAGAGTTTAATGACAGCAAGTGGAAATGTTCATGCTGCCTCACTCTTACCCATGTCATATTCAGTTTGTACAACAAGTGTGGGTCTCTCTTTTTTTCCATTTTAAAGTTACTTGCATTTGTTTGTTGCAAAAAGTGAAAACATTTGAATTTTCTGCTGTTTTTTTTTTGCAAATTATAAAACAAAAGGTACCTATAAATGAAACACCACTTATTTTGTAGATATTTTTGTGCTGAACAACTTTCATGCTTACAGTACCATGCTATCATTTTTCATTTTAAAGATATTTGCATTTGAATACAGTTAGTACTGCTACTGAGGCCAAACATTCTAAATGAGTTCTGAACCTTCGTGGTATACCCAGCATGAAAAGATAGTAAATGTGACATAACCAACATAGAGAATAATGGCTGGGTAGGGGGATATAATGAGAATTTTATACACATCCAGAGGTGTGAGATGCCTCATAAACCCGACAGCAAAGCTCGAGGGGTTTATGAAGACATCCCACACTGAGGGGTGTGTGTAAAATTCAAGTTTACACCCCTACCCAGCCTTTATTTTATAGAATTGCTGGGGATCATTTTTTCGCCACAGCAATTATATAAACAAGCATTTGTCAATGCCGAATGTTTGTTTGCTGGCATTGGCAGTGGTAGTGTAGAAGTTACAGAGCTGCGTAATAGGAATGGCAGTGAAGTATTGAACTGAAGCCAACCCCACCACCACCCTGCAGAGAGTGACAGGCATTGGGGTGTGCGTTTGGGTCGTGAGGCATAACGGCCATGACATTTCACCACATCCCACCCTGCAGACACTGACAAGTGTCACGGTGTTCCTTGGGGTCTTTGGCCCTTATGCGCACCCCATTTCATTAGGAAATATGGTGAGATGGGTGCGATAAAGGAGAATGGGGTGAACTCTGGGGCTAAACAGTCCGAGGCATACCTCGATGCCTCTCACTGACTGCAGGGTGTGGAATGGTATGAGCATTACAGGCAAGAATCCCAAGTCACACCCCTGATGCCTGTCATTCTCTACAGGGTTGGGTGTTATGGTTGGAAACCCTAATACCTCAGGCATCTGTTGGTATTTTCACCCAAATTTTCAACATGTTTTTTTGTGACCCCACCTCATGAACAGGGGGAATATCAGTTTGTTAGCCAAAGTTGCTTATGTACAGCGATTACGCATTTAGCACCACAGGTGCAAAACATTCGAACAGGATGTAAAAAATGACAGCTGTACTGTTCATGGGGAGGTGTAAAAAATGGCAATGTTGCAAATCTGCAGTAAAAATATTTAAAAAAATGGTGAAGTCACGAGCGTACATAGAAACTGTGCAACGCACACCCATAATATAATTAGGTTGGGGATTTTTTGCAGCATATTGTCAACTCAGGCATTTTGGTGCCTCCGATCATGAACAGTGTCACTGTGATTTTCTTTATCTGTGCCAAACAATGATTTCCCACAGCGACCACGCATCTCTGCGCTGAAAGTGTGGAAACACACTTCAGCCATGTTGTGAAAAATGACAGCTGTACTGTTCATAAGGAAGTGTGAAAAAATGCCACTGGCAAAAATCTGGACTGAAAATATTACAAGTCATGAACTTATTGAGGTGCATGAAACTGCAATGCCCACTGTAACACAGTCATTTTATGGACTTTTTCACCAAATTTCAACATAGCCATTTTAAGACCTCTGCTCATGAACAGTGTAACTGTGATTTTCTTAATCTGTCCTAAACATTGCTTTGCACACCAACAGCACCATTGTGCACTACATGTGCGAAAACACATTTTGGGAAGATGTGAAAATGACAGCTGCACTGCTCATAAGGAGGTGTGGTAAATGGCAATGTTGAAAATCTGGAGTGAAAATATTGAAAATTACTTAACTTACGAGCCGCGGGCGTAGGGAACCACGCAATGCACGCCATAAACAGTCATTTTTAGAATTTTTCACCAAATTTTCAACATAGCCATTTTAAGACCTCTGCTCATGAACAGTGTCACTGTGATTTTCTTAATTTGTCCTGTACATTGATTTCGCACACCGACTGTGCCATTGTGCGCTACATGGGCGGAAACACATTTTGGGTGAGATGTGAAAAATGACAGCTGTACTACTCATAAGAAGGTGTGGTAAAATGGCAAAGTTGAAAATCTGGAGTGAAAATATTGAAAATTCGTGAACTTACAAGCCTGTGCTAGGAACTGCATAGCATACGCTCGTAAAGCAGTAATTGTTTGGAAGTTTGCACCAAATTTTCAACATGGGGTTTTGGGACCCCTTCTCATGAATGATGTCATTGTCATGGCATTATTCAGGCCCAAAGGGTGATTTTGCACAGTGACTGCGCAGTGACTGCGAAATCACCCTTCAGGCCCGAATAACGCCATGACAGTGACATCATTCATGAGAAGGGGTCCCAAAAACCCCATGTTGAAAATTTGGTGCAAAAATTCCAAAACATGCCTGAGATATGCAATAAAGTTGAAAAACCCCTATCTAGCCCATTATACAGCTTACCGGCATTTCCTCAGTTCGCGGTCGGCTTTGAAGAGTGCAGACGTGTTCCCGGTCCACCGAAGATCGTCGCCCCGAGCTCGGAGGTAAGTATGGGGTGAGGGGGTGTGGGAGGCTGGAGTGCGCGGTGGGTGGTGTGGGTTGCGGAGGGGCTGGGAGAAGCGCCGTGGGACGCTTTTGCTTTACAGGTGAAAAAAAAGATGGCGTGGGGCGTTTGCCATGCTGGGGTGGGCTCCCAGCATGGCATAGAGATGGCTGGGGCCATGGAGCCGACGGGGATTGGGCATCCTGGTCGGCCATATGATCAGTTGCCATGCTGGGGTGGGCTCCTCAGCATGGCACCCAGTACTTGGGGTGGAGGGGACAGTGGAGCTGATGGGGGATTGGGCACCTTCATTGGCTATTTCTATGAGTTGCCATGCTTGGGTGGGCACCCAGCATGGCATGTGGAAGGCTTTGAGGGGGAGCGCAGCACACGCCGACGGGGGATTGGGCATTCCTGTTGGCTATATGTGTGTGTGGGGGGGGAGGGCAGCACGCAGTATGCGAGCATTTCTGTGTGTGTGTGTGTGTGTGTGTGTAGGGAGAGCTGCGCATGAGCAGGTGATATCTTATCTCTGCTCACTGAAATGTAGCTCCCCCTTTCAACTGTATGCCACTGCATTTTGGAGCTTGTCATAGACAGCTCCAGCATGCATTGGCTTACAGGGGCTGCGCCTGCCAACACACTGACTGAATTGGAGGAGGAGGTTACACACCTATGAAATCTCGGATGATGGCACTATGTTTCTTGCACATGCGTGCAAGCAAACATAAAAAGGCAAGACATGCCTATAGGCCTGGACTGGTTGGGGTTCAGCACGGTCCATAGGCTCCTGACAGAAATGTATGTTTAGTGTTTTTTATAGGCAGTCCTCTGAAAGTGTTTTTTTTAAGCCCAGTTAAATTTTCTTTTTTTTTTGTAGCAAGAACTCACCCCCATTCCGACTTTCAGTGAACAGTCTATCAATGAGGAGTGGGGCTGCCCCAACAGTCTAGTGCTGAGGAACGGGGTGTGTGCAGATGAAGGGAAGATCGTGGTGGGTGCATGCATGGAGTGAGGGAAACCTGGCATGTGTTCACCGTTATAACCCACAGGTTAAAATGGCGAACTATAACAAGGTTTCCCTATGGGAGAAAACACTTCCCAGTTATTATATAGAGGATAATGTATGAGTAACTATCAGCAACAAGCATGTATAGACATCAAGAGGTTGCCATGGTGACCATTTAAACCTCGAGAGTGAAGCTTGAGAGGTTTTAGTCAACATGGCTACCTTGAGATGTTTACAAATGCTTTGTTACCGATATTGGACCATACATTGTCTTTTATAGTGTATGGTCCACATAATAACAAAAACAAGTCAATTATATTTAAAATATAACTACAGAGTCCTTACTTTAGCAATTTGTTTTGTCACCTCCGCTCTCTTCTGGGTCCAGCTGTCACCACTGTTGTTGATTCAGGAAGAGCGGAGGTTCTTGTAACGTGCATGCGTGAACACGTTACATGTTGTTGTACCATCAATGTGACATACTTAATATGGTACAACAAAACTTTGACATCACATTGATGCTACAACAATGCTGGGAAATTATGGAATTTGGTTATTAATAACATTCCAACATACACTATATGAAGATAGCACTACTATCTCACTAGTGGCCCATGAGATACTAGTGATATCTTGGAGAAGGGAAACCCACATGTGCTGTGTAAATATGGTATATGACATGGGTGAGAATGAGATGGTAGAAATATCTCCAAGAGCTGCCATTGAGCTCTTGATATCCCATGAGTGGCGATAAATAAATGCAAATAACTTTAAAATGAAAAATGATACTATAGTACTTTGAGCACAAAAGTTGATCAGCACAAAAATATCTACAAAATGAGTGGTGTTTCATTTATAGATACCTTTTAGATTTTTACAGTATGCAAAAAAAGGCAAGAAATTCAATCTTTTTTCACTTTTTTGGAGGTATAGCAAAAATGGAATATGTAACCCCCATACTGGAAATATTGTTGATATTTTTTGTTCTCTTGCCTATTGACCCAATGACATTACTCATGGCTTCGCCACAATTGGTAGGTTGCGTAGATGTTATCTACCTGATCCTTGCTGGAATTGTCTGGAGTTCCTTGAAGAAGGGGGTCTTTCCTGATCCCCTCAAGGAGGTAGTCGTTCGACCACTCCTTAAAAAACCCTCTGTGGATCTAGACTGTCTAGCTAGCTATAGATCTGTCTCTAATCTACCCTTTGTGGGTAAGGTTATTGAGAAGGTGGTTGCATTGCAGCTGGATGACCATCTTATAACCCACAATGTCTATGTTGTTCTCCAATCTGGGTTTAGGAAAAGACATAGCACCGAGACTACCCTTGTTCGGGTTTTAAATGATCTCCTAATTGCAAGAGATCAAGAGGCTCGTACCACATTAGTCCTTTGATCTCTCAGCAGCATTCAACACTGTGGAACATGATGCACTTTTGGAGTGCCTGTGGCTTCTTTGTGGACTGTCTGCAACAGTCCTAAATTGTTGATCTTTCCTCATGGGCAGGTCACAGAGGGTTGTCACTGGAATTTATTCCTCTGATGCTCTCCTCCTGTCCTGTGGGGTGCCGCAGGGCTCCATATTGGCATCCATGTAGTTTGCAGTGTACATGCTGCCATTAGGAGATATCATTAGGCGATACAGTTTGGGTTTTCACTGCTATGTAGATGATACCCAACTGTATATGTCCTTCATTCCTGGACAGGATGATGCAATCTCCATGCTTAACAACTGTCTAGCCAAGATCAAGAATTGGATGAGCACTAGTTGGCCGAGGTTGAATCTGGATCAGACCGAGGTGTTGGTTGTGGACCCGGGCCATCTGGAGGTGGGCCTTGGGGTTGGGCACCCTTCAGGCCTACGGCTTGATGGTGTCCAGCTTGTGACCTCATACCAGGTGCGTAACCTGGGCATTATTTTTGACAGCGATTTGACCCTGAAATTACAGGTGTCTGCCATTGTCAAATCCTCCTATTACCATCTAAGGAATATCACACAGGTGAAACACCTGGTTCCTCTGGCTGACCTTCCTACACTGGTCCATGCCTTCGTAACCTCCTGCCTTGATTACTGCAATGCCCTCTACCTAGGGCTTCCGGGGGTTGATATCTGTCGCTTGAAGCTAGTGCATAATGTGGCAGCCATGCTTTTGACTTGCACATCTAGGACTAGTCATAGTATGCCTGTGCTGCTTGGACTGCACTGGCTGCTGGTACAGTGGCGGATCACCTTCAAGGTTGGGTTACTGACCTACAAAGCCCTACATGAACAGGGACTCCGGTATTTGCAAGATCTTCTTACTCCCTACTGTCCCTCCTGCTCACTCTGATCCACCAATGAGGGATTGCTAGAGATTTCCAGGGTCTGGTTAAAAACATCTGGGGCACGTGCTTTTTCTTATGCTGCCCCTACCCTGTGGAATTGTCTACCTCATCGGTTAACAGAATGCCTGACCATCTCAGTTTTAAATCGGAGCTCAAAACATATTTGTTCTATCAGGCTTTTTCTGAAGGTTTTTAAATATTTATGGATTTTTATTATTTGATCATATTGTTTGTGTATTCTATTGTACAGCATCTTGGTATCTGAAAGGCACTTAAGAAATAAATTTTACTTACTTACTTACCATTCATTATGTCAGATCTATTGGCCCTCAAACAAAAAATAGCAACAATATTTCCAGTAAGGGGGGTTGCTTATCCCATATATATATATACACACTGTATATATTTTCGGGACTTCTCGAAGGAACATGCTGATAAGCAAAAGGACTTCTCCTAAGTTAGAAAGAACTGGCACAACATAATATATCCTATTATCTGTGATACCCATCTATACTAAATATCTTATGGGTTGATAAATGGCATGCCTTTTACACACCTTAAGATACACAACACTTTAAACACACCACCATGAAGCTGCAAGGAGAGAGGTCAAGGAGAAACTGTTGACAAGTGGTATATGGTAGGAAGAACACAGCCCCAGTTAGTTCACTGTGCTGTCAAACCAGCAGCAGTTCCCCAAGGTAGCAAGCCAGCTATGACACCTACACTGAACCCTGGCAGCAAAAGCAAACAGTAGAGGAATTTGAGACAAAAAAAAAGCACAGACAATACATGTCACTTCCACAACATCAGTGCAACAGAAACAGGGGCTGCAGATATTCTTCACCAGAAATGGGCACCGCCTCCTGGAAAGCAGAGCTGCTGAATAAAGTCCTGAGAGAACAAACGGATTCAGAGGAGGCCTACCCACAATTAGCCACAGCAGAGCAACCTGACACCGTAGATGTGGAGGTGGAAATCCTCACCCCTCTGGATGAAGACATTTCACTGAGGCCCAGCTGGGCATTGATCACTGAGGGAGTACAAGATATCAGACCAAAAATGGTGGTGCAACAAAAGACTGTTATGAGCTCTGAACCCACTTACTGAACTTATGTTAAAACTGGTATATAAGTATTGCTATCACAGTGTGTGAGTACAAACAACTTTTTTTTCCTCCAAAACACAAAAGGGGAACATCTGTGGAGTGGAGTATGGTGCACCGATAAGAAAGGAGAGAAATGGTATGTTTTCTTTCCTTTTGCCAAAGGTGCATGTAAGAGTTGTAGAGAGCACATTACTGTACTTGTCTTAGGTCAAGACTACTACAGTGATAGCTGTGAGTACCAAGGCTAGGGAATGACAAAAGGAAGAAAAATCTTTGGACACTATTTTCATTCACAGAACCCATGTGATAATGCTTAGGATTGGGACCTCTAGGTTAAAGTAACCTGCATAAGAATTTTTGCGTTGTGCCCAGTTTAATATGTCAGGACCACAATTTGGTGTTGCTGCCCCATTGTCTTGCTTAAGATCGTATTTGCATACAAATAGTACTGACTACTGAATTGTGGCAAAGGTCCATTGCTTCCTGATTTAGGCACACACCAATATACTGTGCACCACATAGTGGGACAAATCCCCACCCCCCCCCATCTAGCTATTGTTCACAGATTATCTAAAAAGTGAGCCACCTACTCCATCACATTCAGTGATGCACCACCATGCCACTCAAGAGAGGGGGGGACCAGGACTTAAATCACGGATAAGTCCTATAGTCATGATGATTCCTGATCCTAATCCATCCCACAGCCAGAGACAGAGGGTCATGACTGGTAATGGTGGCCCTATACTGAATGTGGGAGAACTGTGTTTATTAATGAAAGGGACCATAGGGAAAGCAAATGAGGGATAAAACACTTCCTGGAACATAATACAGTAGGCTGGAAGATCTGACATCACCTGAAATGGTGGTGAACACGATTTGCGGGACCAAGTACATCTAGTTGCTCTGGACTCAGGGGGGCTACAGGAAGCTGTCTCAGCTTGGGTACTGAGCCAGCAGCAAAGCATACCTAGTAGGGGCAGTCACCACTGCAGTAGCTGACCTCACAAATTAGAGCAACATGGCAGCTGTGGGTGTCTAACTAAGGGAAGCTAAGCTGTACATGCACTTCCCTGGATGCAGTCAGACTAAATCCAGTGGCACTTTATAGCAGACCTGATGTATAGCAGCAAAAATGTACACTACATATGTTTGAAGCAATTCTAACAGGTAAAAGCAGATATATCTACAGACAAATGTATGTGATTATTTTACTGTGCTTAAGGACTAGGCACCATACCAACAAGCTTGGCTAGGGTAAGGTGACCTACCAAAACCTAATAACAGCAGACCAGAGTATAGCAATGGTGTCTGTAGCATGAATGACTGAGGGGCAGAGATTGGGCACTACACTAGTGCTGTCTCAGCTGACTGCCCCCCAGTCAAGCAAGCCATAGAAAGCATCAATGTGCACCTCAATACCAAAGGAAAAATTATCTATTTTATCAACATAGAAAATGTATTTTAAAACACTACCAAAAGGGCTCACTTTTTGGCAATAACAAAGTGCAGCAATAAAATTATTAAGGGGAAACTTATATCTGTATAGTGCAACTTATGATCCTGTTCTTTCTCCTGTGAATGCTAGATACGTATTGCTGTTCCTTCTCACTATACTACTTGAATTCTGTGACAGTCCTCATGAAATCCTAGTGAACCAATTAGAGAATTGAGAGGCTGGACCAAGGCAAGGGTGCATGTTCCTATCACTATTGCATGCAGGCAGTGGGTGGGGGCTGCAGTACTATGACTGACTTGAAGGCAGTATTACGTAATGTTTTAGGAGTCAATCATCTTATAAAAATGAAAAAGATCCTGAATTATCTCAAGTCAGCCAAGTGTGATGTGGCCTTCATACAAGAGACACACCTGCTAGGAAAGGGACCTAGAAAACCATGAATGGGATATAGCCATACCAGGATATGCACTTTTTAGAAAAGACAGGAAAGGAAGAAAGGGAAGAGGGGTGGATATATACATGAGGGAGGGAATCAAAGCAACAGAGGTTCAGGGGCAGCAGGACAGAGCAGAGGCACTGTGGGTCACCCTACAGACAGGGAATGGAACCAGCATTAGAACAGGGGTGATCTACAGACCTCTGGCACAGGGGGAGGAGACAGACGATTCACTAGTGGGAGCCATAAACAAAATGGCAACCAAAGGTGAACTACTACTACTAGGGGACTTCAATCTGTTAGATGCAGTTTGGAGCACCCAGAGTGCAAGTACAGCCAAGAACAGGAACATCCTGACTACACTGCAGGAGGCAGGACTAAGATAGCTAGTAGCTGAACCCATCCAAGAGGGAGCTATACTGGACCTAGTGCTCAAAAATGGGGACAGGGTCAGGGATGTTAAGGTAGGCAGCCACATAGGGATGAGAGACCACAGAAGAGTACGGTGCAACAGGGGTAAATGGAGAAAACAACAAAAGCAGTAAGGACAGGGATGGGGCAAAAAGGGGTAAGGCCATCAAGAAATGGAGGGTAATGAGTACCAATGCCCATAGGCTGAGCAACAAGCTCCCTGAACTGGTGGCTTTGACAGAAAAGGAATGCCTGGATATCGAGGCAGTCACAGAAACATGGTACACAGAGAACCATGACTGGGATGTTAACATACCAGGGTACACAACCTACAGGAGAGACAGGACAGGGAGGGTAGAAGAAGGGGAAGAGTAGTTATCTATGTAAGTGAAGGGATATAAGCAGTGGAACAAAAGAGTAAACAGGGAGGAGAGGAGGCACTGTGGGTCACCTTGCAAACTGGAAATGGCACCACAATCTGCACAGGGTTTGTATACAGATCCCCATCTCAGGGAGAGGCAATGGACAAGGTTATGATGGAAGGCATCCTAAGGATGGCAGAGAAAGGGGAGGTATTGTTGATGGGGGACCTGAATATGCCAGATGTTAACTGGAGCACCTTTGCTGCAGCCACATCCAAGAGAAGGACCATTCTCGATGCCCTAGAGGGGGCATGGCTCAGACAGCTAGTGTTGTAACCCACTCAGGAGGGAGCAATCTTAGACCTCGTATTCTCAAATGGGGACAGTCAGAGGATCTCAGATCTAGAATTGGGTAGTCATCTGGGAACAAATGACCACCAAACAGTGTGGTTCATGATAAACTCAGCTGCAGAGTCAAGCCATACAAAAGTGAGGGTACTGGACTTCAGGAGGACTGACTTTGTCAAAATGGGAGAGTGCGTTAGAAAAGCACTGGGTAACAGGCAAGAAGGAGAGGTGGAGCAACAATAGGGAAACATCAAAACTGCCATCACAGAGGCAACAAGCCTTTGTGTGAAGCAAAGAAACAAATCAAAATGAAACTAAAAGCCTCTATGTTTCTTAAAAGAGGTGGTGGGAAAGGTTAGGGAGAAAAAGATAGCATTTAGGAAGTATAAGAAAACACAGAAGGAGCAGGACAGTGAACTATACCAGTTAAGGCAGAAGGCAGCAGGGAGGGCAGTCAGAATAGGAAAGGCCCAAACTGAGGAAAAGATAACCAACTCAGTTAAGAAGGGGGACAAAACCTTTTATAGGTACATTAGGGACCATAGAAAGACAAAGGGAGGGCTAGTGAGGCTGAATAGAATGGATGGTGGGTGGGCAGAGAGGGACAGTGAAAAAGCAGAAATACTGAATGAACACTTCTGCTCAGTATTCACAAAAGAGGAGGAGGGGGAGGTACCTAATCCAATTAACAGAAGCACTCTGGATAGGGGGGGCGATCCCAGTCCTTTCACAGAAGAAAAGGTTCCAAAAGAACTCCTAAAACTGAAGGTGGACAAAGCAATGGGGCCTGACGGGATTCACCCCAGAATTCTAAAACAATTAAGGGGAGAACTAGTGACACCACTGACTATCCTTTTTAACAAATCATGGGAGGATGGTGTGGCACCTGAGGACTGGAGGAGGGTGGATGTGATTCCCTTTCAGAAAAGTAGGAGCAAGACAGAGGCAGGAAACTACAGACCAGTACATTTGGCCTCTGTAGTAGGGAAAATTATGGAATCACTTCTGAAGGAAAGAATTGTTGAGTACCTAGAGGCCAGTGGGGTACAGGACCCAAGGCAGCATGGACTCACAGTGGGAAGGTCATGTCAGATGAATCTAATCAATTTCCTTGACTGGGTGACCAAAGTAGTAGACCAGGGAGGGGCTGTGGACATGACCTACCTAGACTTTAGCAAGGCATTTGACAAAGTCCCACACAAAGATTAATAAACAAATTAGCCAGCCTCCTGGGAGTGGGTCCCAGGGTGGTAGCCTGGGTAAAACATGGCTGGACAATAGGACACAGAAGGTAATAGTAAACAGAGTCCACTCTGAAAACAGGGGGTTACTAGTGGTATACTGCAGGGTTCAGTACTGGGTCCAGTCCTTTTTAATGTCTTTATTAGTGACATTGCAGAGAGACTGGAAGGAAAAGTATGCCTCTTTGCAGATGACACAAAGATCTGCAACAGGGTTGATACACGGGGGGGGGGTGGAAAGGATGAGAAGGGACTTGGCAAGGTTGGAGGAATGATCAGAAGTATGGTAGCTTGGATTCAATGCAAAGAAGTGCACAATAATGCACCTGGGAAACAAAAATCCAGGGGAACAGTACACAATGTGGAGGGGGAGGTAGTAACAACTACAAAAATGGAAAAGGACCTGGGGGTAATCATATCAGGTGACCTTAAGATTAGCAAGCAATGTGAGAAGGCAGTAGGGAGATCTAGGGGGATACTGGGATGTATAGGGCTAGGCATCACCAGCAGAAAAGAGGAAGTTATTATCCATCTATACAAACAGTTGGTGAGACCCCCATCTGGAGTACTGCATCCAGTTCTGGAGACCCCATCTCCGCAAGGACATAGACAGAATGGAAGCAGTCCAGAGGAGGGCAACTAAAATGGTGCAGGGTCTGCAAGAGAAGCCATACGAGGAGAGACAAAAGGAGCTTAATATGTATACCCTTGAGGAAAGGAGGGAGATGGGGGACACAATTTAAACTTTGAAGTACCTCTGTAGAATCAAATAAGTCCAAGAGGGTAGCATCTTTCAGAAAAAGAGATGTGCAAAACAAGAGGACAGAATTTGAAGATAGAGGGGGGACAGCTCAGGGGCAATGTGAGGAAGTATTGTTTCATAGAGAGGGTGGTGGATGCATGGAACCACCTTCCTGAGGAGGTTGTGGGGTCTAAAGCTCTGGGAGAATTCAAGAATGCATGGGACAGACATGAGGCAATTCTTTTGGGGAGGAGGAAGACATAGTCTGTTGGTTAACTAGGATCTGCAGCTTATCCCGTAGGTAGGGAAATGAGCAAACTAGGTGGGCCAAGAGGTCCTTATCTGCTGTCAAAGTCTATGTTTCTATGTTTCTATGTAACATTGCCACAGTAAAGGAGGCTAACCACATGAAAGTGAAGATGCTGGATTGCAGAAATGCCAACTTTGACAAAATGGCAGAATGTCTCAGGGGATTCCTGGCAAAGGAGGATAAGAGGGGAGTGGAAAAACAGTGGTCTATTCTCAAGGGGTCATAACAGAGGTAACAAACCTTTGTGTTACACAGCGAAGCCAGGGTAAGAGAAAGAAGCATCCACTTTGGTTCTCAAAAGAGGTGTCCAAGAAAGTGTGGGATAAAAGAGGGTCCTTCAGGAAATACAAAGAAACACAAAGGAAAAAGAACAGGGATCAGTATCTGGAGAAACAGAGGAAGGCAGGGAAGGCAGTCAGGAGCTCAAAGGTGTAAACAGAACAGAAGAGAAGATAGTACAGGAGGTAACAAAAGGGGACACAACTTTCTTCAGATACATCAGCGAGAGAAGAAAGACAAGAAGTGGGATTGTCAGGATAAAAAAGGAGGGGATGTGTGGAGGAGGCATGGAAAAGGCAGAACTGCTGAACAGATACTTTTGATCAGTCTTCACAAAGGAAATGGAAGGCGATGGTCCACAACTCAGCAAAAAAAGCTGCCAGGGAAGGGAAGTAGACACTGTCACAAATGTACTCCACAAGTCAGGCCCTCTGCTCCCACAGTGCCAACCTCAGAGCGCAATAGTGTGAACAGTTAACAGTCAGGGTAACCCTCCTGTCTGCTTTGGGTCCAAATCATCTGTAGTCTCAAGTTCTGGGGGGATTCAAACTGTGAACCTTATGTTAGGATACCCAATTAACAGGCTCAGATAATACTTTCTTTGGGGGGGATGCAATATAATCTTTTGCCAGGGGCACCAAGCCAGGTTTCCAAAATGAACCCTCAAACCTCTGTTAGAGACCTTAGGTATATTCTTGCCTTTTGCCAAGCTCAGTAACACCATCAAGCCTTTTAAACTGTGTCAGACTTAAAAATACAGGCACTTCACGTGCAAAAATAAAACTGGGAAGACACAGGCAGTATTTTATGAAAATGGTTATTTACTAAATATTGTAAAATAAGTAAAATAAAATACTGAACAATGTATCATACAGTTTACAATCTTATAAAACAAAAAGGAAGTTTCAGAACAACACTCCGACCACAAAAGACGTAATTGCTTTCTAACTATTACCTTTCTAAGTGCTCTTTTAGTTAGATAGAGAACTTTGTTTCTTCAGAGCCCAAGATGATATCACACATTTCAGATACATTGATACATTTTCAACTCTTATCTCCACACCCACTTTTTGAGTCATCTAGCTCCTCCTTTTAGAACTAATTTTTCCAAACATAATTTCCTACCAGGAGGTATTTTAAAATTAATGGTAACATCAAAAGTAAGAAAACACTTCATAAATATGGCATCCTTTAATTAACATTTTCTTTGATCTAAATATTCCCACACTGACACCAAGGTGTTAAAAAGCCAACAGGCATCAGTTTAAATGACGTCCCGTTCCTGATATCATAAAATGTATATTTAGTTCCCAACTTCAAAAGGAGCAGCAAGCTGTAAACTGTCTCTGAAAGGAATGTTTCAATTAACTGTTTCCTTCTGGTTTGTTTTATTATCTCCTGGTTTCAGTTACTGGCACTTTGAAGTTACAAGCCAAATTCCTCACACACTGAAAGATCGTACACAGACCATGTAGTTAATAACACCCCTCCCCACCTAGACTGAATTTGGGGGCTCTATCCCCTGCATGGGATGAGCTCCCTAAGTCAGTTCACTCCTCATATAGACATGACAAGCCATCTGCGTGCTGATTGGTTGCTGCAGTCCTATGTAAGATCATCATACCCTTGCAAGGCAAGACTCAATCTTAATAGTCTACCATTCATTTTTCCCATTTGTGTCAGCCAAACCAGGGGGTTGTGGTCAGTTTGTACCACAAAATGCTGCCCATATAAGTATGGCTCTAACTTCTTTAGGGCCCATACCATGGCAAGACACTCTTTTTCCACAGTAGAGTATGCCTGCTCCCTGGGAAGTAACTTTTTACTTAGGTACACAATGGGGTGATCCGTCCCTTGGTTGGATGTCTGACTTAGCACTGCCCCAATACCCACATCTGAGGCTTCAGTCTGGACTATAAAGGGTCTGCTATAGTCAGGACTTGTCAATATAGGAGCACTGCACAGTGCCTCCTTCAGTCTGGTAAAGGCTTTTTCACTGGCTGGTTCCCAGGTAATTTTCTTAGGCATCCTTTTCTTTACCAAATCAGATAGGGGAGCAGCCAGGGCACTGTAATTGGATGCAAATTTCCTATAGTACCCTGCTGTCCCTAGACAACTCTTGACCTGCTCCTGCATTTCTGGTCTGGGCCATGCCTTCATCGCCTCTAATTTTACTTGGCTAGGACGCAGCTGTCCTTGGCCTACAACATGCCCGAGGTATGCCACTTCAGCCATGGCCACCTGGCACTTCTCAGCTTTGACAGTGAGCCCATCCCTCTGTATCCTGCCCAGCACTTCCCTGAGGTGGGACAGGTGTTCCTCCCAGCTGGCACTAAAGATAGCAGTGTCATCCAGGTACGCCATGGCATACTTCTCAGCATCATTTAACACCTGGTTCACTAACCTTTAGATAGTGGCTGGGGCGTTCTTCATTCTGAAAGGCATTACTTTAAATTCAGATAACCCTATCTGAGTGATGAAGGCCGAACTCTCCCTAGCTCTGGCAGTTAACTCTACTTACCAATACCCCTTTGTCAGGTCAATAGTAGTAAGGTAGGTCGCCCCTCCCAACTTGTCCAGGAGTTCATCCATCCATGGCATCGGGTGGGTGTCTGACTGTGTGACTGCATTCAGTCCACGATAGTCCACACAAAAATGAGTACAGCCATCTGGCTTGGGCACAAGGACTATGGGTGAGGCCCAGGGGATGTGGGATTTCTGGATTACCCCTAAATCCAGCATTTCCTCCACCTTCCTCCTAATGTCCTTTTGGACAGCCTCTGACACCCGATATGCTGTCCGCTGTATGGGCGTCTGTGTCCCTGTCTCCACATCATTCGTCACTAAGGGGTTTAGTCCAGGCTTGGCACTAAACAGTAGGGCAAAGTCTGCTAAAACCTTCCTTACTTCCTGGATATTGTCCTGGGCCAGCTGGGGTGCAATTTAACTGCCTCCACAGAGGACTCCCGCTTGCTTTCTTCCAGCAAGTCCAGAAGGCCATCTCCTTCGTCCATTTCCTCCCCAAGACTACACACTGCAAATACCATGTCAGCCCTATTAGCACATGCCTTCATCATGTTGACATGGTACATTCTTTCTGTATGTCTTCTGTCAGGTAATTATGATACAGTTCACATCATTTTCCTTTCTGACTACTTTGTATGGTCCTGCCCACTCAGCCTGCAGCTTGTCCTTGTGGACCGGCATGAGGACCATGACTTCCTGACCCACCGTGTATGAGCAAGCTCTGGCTCTGCAGTTGTACCACACTTTTTGGTTTTGTTGGGCAACTGCCAGGTTTCTCTAGGCTGTCCCCATTAGCTCCTTCAGCCTCTCCCTAAACCAAAAGGACATAATCCACTATGGGAGCTCCCTGGGTGGTGTGCTTGCCTTCCCAGTCCTCCCAGATCAAGTCTAGGGACCCACGTACCTGGTGTCCATATAACAGCTCAAAGGGGGAAAACCCTGTTGACTCTTGGGGCATCTCCCTGTATGCAAACAACAGGTGGGGAAGGTATTTCTCCCAGTTCCTCCCATGCTGTTCAGCAAACGCTTGGAGCATTGACTTCAGGGTACCATTAAATCTCTTCACAAGCCCATTGGCTTGTGGGTGATAAGCTGTTGTGCATCTCTGCACCACCCCACACTTCTCCCACAAACATTTCATCAGGTCCGACATGAAAGAACCCTCTTGATCGGTGATACCCTCCTGCAGAAACCCAACATGGGAGAAAATCCCAAGTAAGGCATCTGCCATTTTGTCTGTCTTCAGTGAGGACAGGGTGACTGCCTCGGGGTACCGGGTGGTGTAATCCACCACAGTCGGGATGTACCTTTTCCCTTAGGAGCTGGGGGTATTTAAAAGGCCTATAATATCCATTCCCACCCTCTGGAATGGCTCCTCCACTATGGGCAATGGAATCAGGGTGGCTTGGGTTCTTTTACCTGCCTTCCGTATTTCTTGGCACTGTTGACAAGACCTTCAATACTCCTTCACCTGCTGGGTGAAGTTGGGCCAGTAGAAATTCTGGGCCAACCACTGCGTAGTGCGCGCTATTCCCTGATGACCAGACAAGGGAATATCATGTGCAATCTTGAGCAACTGCTCACGGTATCCCTGGGGAATGACAAGCTGTCTGCCTACCACCCCTCCCTCTGTCTTCACAGCCTGTATATACATAACTCCATTTTCCCAATAAACCTTATGTTTACCGTCACCTCCCTGTGCTCCATCAGAGTCTGCCCAAACCCTCAGCTTCTCTAGACTACGGTCACTTCTCTGAGCAGCTGCAAACTCCTTACACACTCCCAAGGCATGGGACAGGTCTCCTTCGGTCTCTAAGCTAGGGTCCCTAGCTGTACCATCAGGGCACTCAGGATCACTGCCATCCCTAACCCTCTGACAATGGGTCACCCCTCCTTCTTTGGAATAACCCTCCATAGTTGTTTGGTTAAACTGCTACTAGGGGCATTGCTACCCACCTTTCATTAGTCTCCATATCAGGGAACACAGGCTGGGGAACCAGCCTCCCAGTGGTTTCCACAGTGGCTTCTATGGGGTTCAGGGAACTACAATTTTCCCTTACCACTTGGCTATGGGTAACTGCACATACTATCCCCTGTTTGAGATTGTTGCCAAGGATGATGTCAACTGCTAAAGTTTTAGCTACAGCCACCTGTTACACAGTTCACCCTGTTTCACCCCAATCTAGGAGAACACTAGTGAGTGGCAATGTTTTCTCCTCCCCAGCAAACCCTCGTACAGTTGCAAATTTATTGGGTATAAGCTGACCAGGCTGTACCAGATGCCCTTTTACCAACATCAGGGATGCTCCTGTGTCTCTTAACCCTTGTGTCTGTACACCATTCACAGTGACTGGGTGCATGTGTTCCCTCATGTTCACAGGCATGCTTCCAGGGACACGCAAACAACCCACATCTTTCCTAGCACCACCTTGCATATTGCGCATCCTTTTGGGACACTGTCTGGAAATATGCCCAGTTTCCTTGCAAACCCAGCATTCGTTTCTTTTCTCAAAAAAGAATTTTCTTTGAAACATGGGGCTAACTGGTTTCAGTGGAGGCAGTGAGGGTTTTAGCTGACCTGAAGGTGCGCTTTTCCCTTTCTGCATTGCCATGCCAGCCCCATTTACTCTCAGAGCAGGTCTGCTAATGGCATATCGGTCTGAGAGTTCAGCAGCCTCTTGCACTGTTTTTGGATCTTGGTCCTCCAGACAGGTTTTCAGCTCTGCTGGGCATGCCCCAAAAATCTGCTCTAACAATATAGCATTTAAAATTTTATCTACAGAGTTTGCTTCAATTCCTTCCCACCAACGTTTTAAAAACTAAGACGTTGTTTCATGGCTAGCTCCTCATAGCTCATGTCAGAGCTTCTCCTGAGCTTACAGAATTTAGCTCTGTATGCTTCTATAGTTAAATCATACTTTTTTAAAAGCACAGGTTTAAGTTTGATGTAATCATTGTCCATTTGACCCAATGCATCCCGAGCTTTCCCGGTAAGTAGCGGGGATAGCTGGAAGCTCCAGGACCCTCAAGGAATATTTGCCTGAATACAAACTTTTTCAAAGGAATTTAAAAAGACATCCACATCCTCCCCTCTTTAAATTCGGCTATCAATTTGGAATTTAATTTGTAACTTAGTCCTGTAGTTCCAGTTAATCCCAAGCCACTTACCTGCTCTGGTGCTGGTGATTGGAGTCGTAGCTTCTCCAGTTCATGTTGCCTCTGGTGCTCACACTCTTCATGGTCATCCTCTCACTGTTCACACTCTGCTTCTTGACATTCTCACTCAGCTTCTCGATGTTCTCACTCCCTCTTCTCCTCTGTGGCTGGCTGCTCTTGCCTCTCTTCTCTCTGGAACTCCAGCTCCATTCTCTGCAACTCCATCTGCAGCCTGATGGCTTCTGGCTCCAGAATGCTGGTGACCTTCCCTGGCTGCTGTGACCCTTGTCTTGCACTGGCCCTGCTGTTTTCTTCACTGGATCTGGACACGGCACTGGCTGCTGGCCCCTCCACACCCAAGGTTTGGTCCTTTATAGTCACAGTCTGTGATGCTCTGGACATCTGCTGTCATTGGGCATCTGTGAGGTTCTGCTTGTTGGCTTTCCACTCATACTGGACTCCTCTGTCCTGGCACAACTGCCTCAAGTAGTCTGCAGTGTACCCACTGTAGTTGGAAGCCATCTCCTTCCCTAACTACGGCTAGTCTAACTTGCACTTTAGAAAAAAAATGAAACAGGTAGAATTTGACTGTAAGCAAAATGATGTAGTTCTGTTTCTTTTTAAAAAAATGAATCACTGCCTTCTTTTGCAAGTGAGCTGTACAGTATTAAGCTGACACACTGAACTGTTAAAGCTTGTGTTACCAATATTTTATCACACCTCTGCCAACCAAATCTGTCATAAATGCACTCCGCAAGTCAGGCCCTCTGCTCCCACAGTGCCAACCTCAGAGCACAATAACATGAACAGGTAACAGACAGGGTAACCCTCCTGTCTGCTTTGGGTCCAAATCACCTGTAGTCTCAAGTTCTGGGGGGGTTCAAACTGTGAACCTTATGCTAGCATAACCAATTAACAGGCTTAGATAATACTCTCTTCAGGGAGATGCAATATAATCTTTCGCCAGTGGCACCAAGCCAGGTTTACAAAATAAACCCTTAAAACTCTATAAGAGACCTTAGGTATATTCTTACCTTTTGCCAAGCTCGGTAACACCATCAAGCCTTTTAAACCTTGTCAGACTTAAAAATACAGGCACTTCACATGCAAAAATAAAACTGGGAAGACACAGGCAGTATTTTAAGAAAATGGTTATTTACTAAAAATTGTAAAATAAGTAAAATAAAATACTGAACAATGTAGCATACATTATATTTTTTGATAGTAGGGAGACTCAATCTTCATTTAACAAATGACACTTCTTGTTTGGCATGGGGTCATTATGTCGCAAGACATAATGCCGCATGGTACAATCGCACTGAGTGATTTATGCCATGAGGCATATGTCTTTGTTCTGTGGGGGGCTCTGCCCCCCATGCCCCCTGGAACCCACCCACTAAAGATTCTCAACTCAGAGGGCTTCCAACTCGGGGAGCACACAGGTCCGGGTTTGCCATTATGCTGTACGTTATTAAGCGTGCGACATTATGACCCGGTAGGTTCTTGTTTCAGTTCAAAATTTCATTTTATTCTTCTCCCCTACATTTCACTCTAACAGAGCTTGCTCACGGGGATTTTCATCTGTTTAAAACATTTTTCTAGAACATTAATTATCACCCCTCGTCAGGTGCTCCTAGCAAAAAACTTAATAGTTCACATAAACATACAAACACTTGTAAGTGCATTTACCTCTGAACTGAATAGCTTGGTCTCAGTTCTCTAAAAATCACAATCCTTCTTATAGGCTACCTGTGGACATACAAAAACAAAACTTCCTAAGTTGTACAGTAGTTTACAAAAGATACAAAAAATAATTTCCCTGTCACCAGGCACTGCGTGGAGAATTGCACTGAATTTAGTGTCTTCTGTTGTAAACCTGCATCACTATTTCACCATGAACACATACCTGAATCACCTCACCAGCTAAATCTCAAACTACAGCTTGCTGCCTTCAGACTGTTTGAAAAGTTTTTCACAGTGGCTACTGCCTGCATAAAATAACGTATAATCATTTCTTAATACGCTGCTCGTTCAGCTTAATACATTGCTATTGCACTGTTTTGTCTGAAGATAAGGTTGTTTATAAGGGTTTTCATACCTTGTAGTTTATATTTTAGTCATTTCCATTCACACTAATCACTGCTTGGTTTCTCTCGTAATGGCACCCGAACGCCAAACGCTGTTACTGCTGTGCACTGGTGTGTGTGTGTGAATCCTCTTAGGGTCTCCTGTGTCTATGCATGAATGATGTCATATCACTTGCTCCCATCGCATGACTTAGGATTATCTTGTGATGGTGCACCCTGCCAAACAAGCAGATGCATTCACACAGGACAGCCTGTGTTTCAGTGATGCTCCTACAGTGCCTGATGGCTGACATTTTGTTAAACAATGCAGCTGCTTCTCACAACCACAATGGTGCATGGAATCATCGACACTTACTTTCACTATTATACTCTAAGACTCATTTACACATCACTCATACAATCCTCTATATTTTTTACAGAGTAATGCTGTACAATAAAACATTGCTTTATACAACATTTTATTATCTCATCCATGTATATGCTAAAAAAGTCATTTTTTTAGCATATAAATGAATGAGATAACTGAAAGGGTGATAGATGCTTGGAACAGACTCCCAAAAGAGGTGGTGGGGGCAAAAACAGTTAGTGAATTCCAGAATGCATGAGATAGACATAAGGATACCCTGGGGACGGGAAAGAAAGGGTGAGCTGCAGATTAACTAGGATCTATGGTTGAAAAAGGTAAGAAAAATGTGCAAACTGGGTGGGCCACATGGTCCTTATCTGCTGTCAGCTTCTATGTTTCTATGTAAAGCTTACAAGGCCATGGGTAGGGCAAGAATACTCCAGTAATTATACCTCAAAAAAGAGAAAGTATCCATCCTCCTTAAAAGAGGCACCCCCATAGTAGTAAATAGCACACTAATAGACAAAGAAGGTAGATGGAATCTTATTTCAGGGACAGTACAGACCAGAAAGATACATCTAAGGAAAGTATGTGCTCCAAACAATGATGATACCAACTTCTTCACCAGCTTAGCACAACATATATCAGACCTCAGGACATCTGACACCTGCATATTCCTAAGGGTTGACTTAATTTTGGTATGGGAGTCCTTATTAGATAGATCTCCAAGGGAGCAGGAGCACGCATTGCATTCACAGTAGAGGGCAGCAAAGATACAACTGTGCCAGGAGCTAATGCTGACACATAGCTGGAGGCTAACCCACCCTACAGCAAGACTACACCTGCAGTACAGGTCTCCAGTTATCAAATGCATAGTGGACTAGACTACTTTCTCACTAGTACAGCATACACACAGGAAGTAGTGGTTAGCTCCATATACCCAATAATCTTGTTGGACCATGCTCTGGTGTCTGTAACAGTATTACTTCAGCAACGAGTGGCAAAGACTCCCAGGTGGAGGATCAACCCATGTCTCCCAAGGTCCCCCAAAATTGCGTAGTGTTTGAAAGAGAAAATAGCAATGTATTTCCAGTTTAACAAAGTCCCAAACACATCACATAGCTCCAAAGGGAGACCGTTAAAGCATTCATAAGGGGCAGAATTATCAGTTTCTCAGCCAAAGAAAATAAAGAAATGAAGCTGGAGGTGGCTCAGCTGACAGCAAAGCTGAAAAAGGCCAAGGAACAATTACAGTATATAGCAATCCATCTCACTCTGATGAAGAAGCATGGGAGTTGACTGTACTGAAAAACAAACTCAATACAACCCACCACCACCAACAAGCAGAGAAGTCCCTATATTTCCTTAAATGGGCCTATTAGGAAAATAGGGATAAAGCCAATAAACCTCTGTCATATAGACTAAAAAAAGAGACAGATGGAGGCACCAATTCCCTACATTAAAACTGGGGAAGGGGACATCACCTCAGATCCCCGCAAAATAAATCTGGCCTTTCAGGAACACTACGTAAAGCTTTATGCCTCAGCTGACAGCATTGGACCAGAGATCATAAATAATTTATTTAAAAATCTCAAATTACCAACTGTCCCAGAATATATAAAACACAGAAACTGAAGGCAGACCTCAGGCAATAGAAGATACATAAGGCAATTGAGCAGATGGCTCCAGGTAAAACTCTGGGCCCAGATGGCCTGAGCTCAGATTTTTATCACACATTTGGGCAATTGATAGCTCCACATTTACTGGGGATGTTTCAGGAGGCATTACAGGCCAATACCCTACCACCATCCCTACAGGAGGCCGTGACAACAGTGCTGCCTAAACCAGAGAAGGATAGAACACGGTGTACCAACTACCACTCCATCTCACTCATAAATGTGGATGTGAAGATCCTGGCCAATATTCTAGCAAGCAGATTAGAACATGCACTCCCTTTTTTGGTACACAGATCACAGGTAGGTTTTATGTGTGGGAGGCAGGGGGCAGACAACCTCAGAATAGTGGATAAATTACTGGACAGGATAGCGCAAAATAAGAAGAATTCAGCACCAGTGGTAACAGACACAGAAAAGACCTTTGACTTGGTAGAGTGGGGATACCTGTGCCACACATTTAGGAATGGAGGGGTAGAACCTAACTTACAAAAATGGGCACAAACTCTCTGTGTATCACCAAAAGCAGCAGTACTCACGAATGGTATCCTTTCGACTACATTCACACTTCACTGAGGCTCCAGGCAAGGCTGCCTTCTTAGCCCCCTATGGAGCCTCTCAATGCTGCCCTAAGGCAACATAAGAAAATCAAGGGAGTCCCAAAAGGTAACAGAAACTATACTACAATGCTGTATGCAAATTATCTTCTACTTACAGTACACTTACAGAAGTGGAGCGGTCTCTCCCAAAAGATTGCAAGTCATACCCAAATTTGGGGCCATATCTAGGTGGAGGAGGGAAATGATGAAATTAGAAGAGTAATTGATAAATGCCTGGACCAAACTGGAGTGGGGGAAAGTTCTGCTGGGGGAATTGCAACAGGGGCAAAAGGGTGAAATAATGTGCAGGAGGAAGAAGAGGAGGAGCTGGAAAAGAGAGAGGGAGAGGGAGATGAATGGAAGCAAGCAGGGAGTAATGGGGTGGAATCTTAGTGCTGGGGGACTCAATACTAAGAGGAGTCAGGTGGGGTAGCAAGGGGGAGAGGCATAGTCCCATTTGGGTGGAGGCCATGCCAGGAATGACAGCAGAAAGGGTGGGACAATCTGTTCTGAAATATGCTAGAAGGGGTAGGGACAACCCTCATTTAATTATACATCTTGGGATGAATGACCTGGCAGACAAGACAGTAGATATAGTCCAGAGGAGGTTTGAGGAAGTAGGACAATTATGTGAGGGAGCAGGAAGATCAGTAACTATTTCAGAGATACTTCCAGTGCCCAAGGCAATCACAACAAGAAAGCTGAGAATAGAGGAATTTAACAGATGGCTAAGAACCTGGTGTTGTGCTAAAGGGTATGGGCTGTTGGGGAGGTGGGGAGGAACCTGGGAGGACATTACTCTCTATGCCAAGAGCAGACTACACTTGAGTGAGGAGGGAAAGAAAGTGTTGAAACAGAGGATGGAGGAGTACATAGAGGAAGTTGGGAATTTAAACTAGGAGTGGGGGGTGGCAGTTGGACAAGAGACATGCAGAGACCACAGGTTGGGAAACCATATGAACTTACCCCCCATAACAGTGACAAAGGACAAATGGCAAGTACTATTGGTGATGCTAGTAAAGGAGGGCAGGATGGGAGAGGAGGGAAAAGGTGGAAGGTGGTTACCCTTAATGCTAGGAGCCTTGGGAGGAAAACTGCAGTTACAGGTGCTCATGGCAGAGGGAGAGGTGGACATTGCAGCCATCACAGAAACATGGGTCACCCAACACAATGACTTGGACTTGTCTGTACCAGGGTACAGGTTATTTTGTAGGGACAGAGTGATTGGGAAAGGAGGGGGTGTGGCACTATATGTGAAGGAATGACTGAAGTGTGTAAGGGAGGAAGGGGAGGAGGGTAGTACAGAGTCACTTTGGATGCAAATCCAGGATTCCAAGAATAGGATTCTTAGAATGGGAGTGGTGTACAGGCCAACATCTCAGACAGAGGAGTTAGACAGGGAACTAGCAGGACAGATCAGGAGGACCTGCAGGAAGGGTAGTGTGTTGATTGTGGGGGACTTCAACATGCCAGGAGTGGACTGGAGTACCTCAACAACCAGGAACAGAAGGGAGCAGGTACTGTTGGATGCCTTCCAGGACAGCTTCCTGCTGCAAATGGTCAGTGAACCAACCAGGTTAGGGAATACCCTTGACCTTGTGCTGGCAAATGGGAACTTTGTGAGAGAACTTACAGTGGAGGAATTGCTGTCAGGGAGTGACCACCACTCAGTATGACTCACACTGAATATGGGCAAGGAAGGAGTGGAATCTGGCACAAGAGTGCTGGACTTCAGGAGGGCCAACTTTGGGAGGATGGGGGAAGTGGTAAAAGGGTATCTGGCCAGAATTCAATCTAGCATGGACACTAACCAGAGGTGGGAGCTCATAAAGCTGGGGATAGTGGAGGCAACTAAAACCTGCTGCAAGGCCCAGAGCAAGAAGGATAGAGCTAAGAAACTGAGCTGGTTGAGCAAGGAGGTCATGGAAAAGGTAAGGAGGAAAAGAGCTGCCTTTAGGAAGTACAAGAAAACAGGGAGGGGGAGGACAGGGAGGAGTACTTGGGGATTTGGGTGCTATCTTAGGGTAGGGGGATGGGGCCTTCTATAGTTTAAAGGATATGGGTTAGGAAAGATGGTGGGGGCTGTTTTCTTTTCCATTTTTTTAAAGAGAGTATTTACTGAATAGGAATGATTAATGGTACTATTCATTATTCTGTATCAAAATAATGAATAATGCATCATCCGTGCTATTCAGGAAATAATATTCATTGCTTGCACACCCCTAGCACTGATGAAGAGCATGTCATGCTTAATATTATCTACAACAGTGAAAAGGGGAGCAATTTTATTCTACAATACAAACTTACAGTGTGCTTGCCATATGTTCCATTTAATACATGCAAACAACACAGTAAGTGTGCTATATGCCCATTTATCCCAGTTTCCTGGTGTACTTCCATGAAGCATAGGACATAAGTTGAAGTTCAGGAAATGCCCATCACTGAACAATCAATGTCCAAGAAGGTTTATGTACAAATGTGTAAAAAGGGTACTTCTTGCTTCTCTGCTTTGGCTACAGTCAGGCCTGTGACATCCTTTCTCCTCAATGCTCTTATATTTAGTATGTTCCTTTCTATTTTGTTTATCATGTGCACACAGCTACACCACATCCCACATTGTGCTAGGGATGCTATGTCCACTAACTATGATTGCAGGTGCAGGGACTCCACATTCTGGGTCAAAGACTGTGCTTATGAAAAAATAAGACTGAACAACATGGGCATATAGCTTCTTCTCCAAATTATGCTTTACGGTATGCAGTGACAATTTCCACATTTTCAATTTCTGGAAGGCAGTGTGAATATTCTGGGCAGGGGAGGTCCAGACCTTGAATTTTCTTAGAGAGTTCTGTTCTCACATTGATAATAAAGGAGCAGTTGCCTCCTGAAACAAGGACAAGGCCACTGACATGCGTTCACCTAATAATGGCTTTATATTGAAACTCAGGAACCCATAAACAAAAAACTCTGCAGGGTTTATCATATTTAAACCACCCCCTTTTATATCACTGTATGTATGGTTTTGCATAATGCGCTTTAGTCTACTTCCCTGTAACATCCTAATGAGCAAACTGTATAATGCTGCCTCTAAACCACATTGGGGATGAGGGCAGAATGCAGCCAAGATATAATAACAGTGGCACCAAAAAGGTTTTGATCATAAAGACTCTTTTTTTGTTTCAGCAATGGCAGTTGATGCCACTTTACCCCCACTGTTTCTGTGGTTGCCATTTTGTGGCCCCAGTTGAATGTTACCATACAGTTGCAGCCACAGACATGGTCAGATATTTCTTGAAATGTCTGTGATCTCTCTGCAGAAATTCCTTGCCTGCCTGCAGTACCCCCATGGACCACCATAGAAACATAGAACATAGAAACTGATGGCAGATAAGGACCGCTTGGCCTACCTAGCATGCCATTTTCCTTATCAGGAATTTAGATATTTTGCAAAATATCTGGAAATAGCTGAATGCATCTATGGCTGCAACTGTATCAATATTCCCATATCATATACTTAATATTTTTATGGGATCTTTTTGGAGAGCATTTCCCCCAACCACTTGAACTCCTGGTAGGATATAAGGGTAAAGACAAATACCAGAGCTCTTTTGCATACTCAGTCTTGAACTGGAAATAGTGCTGACATGCTGAATTAGATCCACTGCTCTTGACTGACACTCGACATCCTGGACCGTTTAACAGACCATTTAACAGACATCATCTGCAAAAGCTGTTGATTTTATTTATAGTTCCCCCCAGAACGAAGTCTACCTCTTGTATATTGGCATCGTGATCGATAGCTCTTAACAGGGGATCAAGTACAAAGAGATACAGTACAGGACTCCTGGGGCATCCTTGTCATACACCAGATTTAATTAAATACTCTGTTCCTCTGATTCCATTAGTCATTCTAACCAAACTACTGTACTTCATCAGGAAGCATCGGTAGGTGCAAACCTGACAAGAAAGAATACAACAGGCACCTCAGCCCCCAAAAGGTCTGGCTACATAGTCATTAGCAATATTTTATTTATTTATTTATTAGAAAAGTCAGATTTACAACCTTTAAGTCATGGACTCATTTACAAAGGCTCCTCGTCGCAGGGAGGTAGACAGAGTTACATAGTGTAGTTAAAACAGTGAGAACAGTACAGGTCCAGAACATTAAACATACAGTATACATAGGTTACATAATAATGTTACTTATAATAGGTTACAGTCATGTACAAGGTACCCAAGGGTTAAATTGAGGGTACAGCCCTCGACTTACCTAGATAATACCTGGAGAGGATGGAGGTAGAGATGGGGAGTGAAGTGGGAGGGAGGGGGAGAGGACAGGCTGTCCAGAGGATGTTGTCAAGTCAGGGAGGCCTGACAGGAGGATTCCACAGTGGGATTAATTAGGTGCATCTACAGCAATGAGTGTCAAAGAGATGGTTCTGCAGGGCGATTTTGAAGGAACCAGTTTTGGCAATGTCTGTGATGCAGGGTGGGAGGGAGTTGAACCAAGCAGGGGCTCGGTAATGTAAGGACCTCTGGGTTAGCGAGGTCTTGGTTCTGGGCACCAGAAAGGTGGCTTTGACAGAGCTATGGGTGGCAATAGATGAAGACACATGCCATAGGGAAGCAGAGACTCCCAGGGGGAGAGCCCTAGAAGAGATTTTTTGGTGAGTAGGCAGGTCTGGTAGCACAGACACTCCTCAAAGGTGAGCAGGTTGGTGGTGGAATAGAGCAGGCAAGTGTGAGTGCAGCTAGGGGCTCTGGTCAGGAGCCTGCATTCCTTATTGATTGAGAGCTGGATTTTAGTCAAGGCGGTACTGTCCACCGCAGCATAAATGGGCAAGCCATAGTCTACTAGCGACAGGACGGAAAAGGTGATGGCCAGCCGGAGGGCAACTTGGGGGAGGCAATCTCTATGATGGTATAGTAGGCCTATCCAAGAATTTATGGTGGAGGATAAGGCATTAATGTGGGTGTGGAAGGTGAGAGCCAAGTCAAAAGTGATGCCTAGATATTTGTAAGAGGTCACTTGTTCCAGCGGATGCAGAGTGCTGGCGAGAATGAAGAAGGGACATTCTTGGCCTTGTTTTGGTGATGGGAGAAGAGCATTGACTTAGTCTTCTTTAGGATAATGACAAGTCAGTGGCCAAGGAACCACTTTTCAGCTTGGTTGTGGGTGTGTTGGAGGGATACCTGGAGAGAAGAGGGATCAGGGTGGGAGGCAAAGAAAACCACATCATCAGCATAAAGGAGCATTTTTCCTGTGCAGGAGCTGGGGAGAGTGTTGAGATAGAGGCTGAAAAGTACAGGGCCTAGAATGGAGCCCTGCAGTACCCTGCAACGAACAGGCTGGGTATTGGACAGGGAGCCATTTATCTTCACACGCTGGGATTTAACAGAGAAGTAGCTGGAGAATCAGGCAAGGGGACCAGTGGAAAAGCTGAGCTGGTGGAGGGAGTCGAGCAGGAGGGGGAGACAAACAGTGTCAAAAGCCTTGGAAAAGTCTATGAACACTGCACAGGCAAGGTTGCCAGAGTCAAGAGCAGAGTGCAGGTATTGAGAGAACTCCAGGAGAGCAGTAGTGGTACTGTGTCCTGGGTGGAAACCTTGTTGTTCTGGGCACATTATGCCATATTTGACCAGGTACTCAGAGAGTTGAATAGACATTATTTTTTCTAGGGCTTTAGAGAGTGGGGGGAGGATAGAGATCGGCCGGTAGTTGTTAGGTGCAGACCGATCTCCACTCTCACTATGTCACCTGGATCCTTTTTTGCTGTCCCTACATGATCTTTCAATTTAGCAGTGATCCTTTTAGTTATTCTGTCTTTGCAATCCTCAAACCGATTTACTTATGCTCTATGTCTTTGCATACCATATTTCTGTTCTTGTAGCAGTGATGTAATTCTGTGGCATTGTACCTTGCACATTTCTTTTTCAATTTGTGAAATCTGCTCTGAATAATTTGTTTGCTTTCTACAACCAGAAAAAGCTATTTCTGCAGCAGGTGCCTTAGAGCTAAGTATTTTGAATAATCCTCCCCTCACTGTTTTTTAGAGAGTATATTATATACCGTAACTCTTTCAGATTCACTTTAACATCTTCCCACCAATCTAAGGATCTGTCATACAGGTCTATAGTGGTAACTCTGTCCTGAAAAGAAATCTTTATTTTCCTTTCGATATGTGGTTTGTTAAACATAGAATTATTCATTCTCCAAATGGGAGGTTTTGACTGAGGAATTTATTCTGTACCAGTACTGTCTGACAGTGATGGCCTTATGACCTAAAGTTTCAATTTGGAATTGTGTGAAAATTGTTTCTTTTAAACCAAGATGACAAAAACAGGAAGTTATTCCTTGATGACAGTGAGGCTTTATAAAATGTGTGCTCCAATGTAGATGAGGAGGAAGAAGCTGCAGCTCTTAATCTAGCAGTATGAATCATCTGGCCTAAATAATGTGCATAACAATATATTTTCTTGTCATTTTCTTCATACTAGTGGGAATGTAATGGTAATTAAAGTCACCCCCCTATATGACCCCTTTAGTAGTGTACAGGAACGAATGTATTTCTTTAAAGAGATCAATTCTTGATACTTTAAATTTGGGACAATAGATATTAATTAAATGTAAATCCAGCCTCTTATACAGGACATCTAGAATCAAAACCCATCCAAAGATTAAGTCCATTAGATTGATTATGTTCACACTTTGTCCAAAAAATAGGATGCCAATCCCCTGTGCATTTTTCTTCCTCCAGTGACCAAAATGTCTGCCATCCTAGCCAAACATTTTAGACCTTGCTGACCTCCGTGATTGTAACCTTGTATCCTGAGAGAAAACAACATCAACACCCAAGCTGTGCAGTGCTGAGAATGTTGTAACCCTTTCCATAAACTGCAAATGCTATTGATATTTAGAAAGGTGGCACTGAATCCTGGTTAACTAGCAGTACTCATTAGAGTAAATAAGAGAAATAAACAAGAGAAATCATTAGTTCATTTTTTCTCTCCTTTTCTACTCTTTGTTTACCGACCGTTTTTTTTTTTTCTTAGAAGCCCCTGAGTCTGGTCCAGAGTCCTCTGCACTTGATGATGGCTCGTTTTTTGAAGAGGGGATGGAAGAATCAGTAGATTCATCATCTGTGTCACCCCAGTTCTTATGAGATGCCAACAGTTCAACCTTATCTTCCATTTATACTGATGACCATCTGGAAATTTTTGTTTATGGTGGGCCCTTTTTCATTCTTTGCCTTGTCACAATTTTGAAAATTTGTGTTTCAGGTGTAGATTGGAATGGCATGACCTTTATGGGTCGATCTGTAACCTCACTAGCACCCCCTGGGGTTTCAGGAACCAATTCAGTTGTGTCTATTGCTTCTTCAGCCAGGGCACTGTGGGCAGTAGGAGTGTTGTCCTGCAAAATTGGATCCACAGGAACCTCGGCAACATTTTCAGATTCTGTCAAAGGAGTATGCCCACCAGCACTGCTTGAGGCAGAGGGACACTCTCTGTTCTGAACAAGGTTAATTGGATGAGATGTTGGGCGAGAGTCAGCATCACCAGATTTTAACCAAGAACCATGACCCCTAGCAGGTTTTTGTGGCATGTTAACATAGTAGTCCTGTTCTACCTGATCCATTCCATCACCCTTATTATGTGATGCCTAGGGACATGTTCTGTACTAGTGGCCTTCCTCATCACAGAGACTGCAGTGCATCCTTCCAGTGCAGAGCTTACAGGTGTGACAGTTCATTGCACAATCCACATTTTACTATGTCATACACATTACTTATGTGGTCTTGGACTTCGCAACAGTAACATGTTTTGGACTTGACTATGTAAAACAGGACTCCTCTATCCCTTCCCAAGAAAGAAACAGTTAGGCAGGTGATTTATATTTGTGTTACTGTGGAGCAGTTTTACCCTTATTCACCACCCCCAGTCCATATATTTTCCATGTCCATAATAAGATCAATTGCTCTAGTGACTGTTCATTTTTGCATTAACCAATGCAATGTGTTAGTAATACTCCTTTGTTTTTAAAGAGAAATGTGAAGGTTTTTGCTACCTGCTTAGTGAGTGGAATAACAAAAAAAAAAGCCCAGAGTGGGGTGGACTTAACTCGTTGGCATTTCACCCAAATCTTTCTAGACTTCCTGCAGGCTTCAACATCACAGACTAGGTCTCCTGCTACATTGACTAGGGCATATATATCTGTGGCTATGAATTCTAGACTGTATTTTAACAAAATCCTTGCCACATAATGATACTTTGGACCTCTTCCTATTCCTCTTTGTATTTTAACAAATTGTTTAATTGCCGTATTGGTCCTTGTAAGAACAGTTCCAGAAGAAATTGGTCTGATACCTTTTATTGGACAATATAGATGTTATAAAAAGAACAAAGTTCTTTAGCTTTTGGACCAATCAAGTCATTCCTTAGAAGCGTATGACAATTATTTTGAAAATCACCTACTATTAACACCCAGATCATGTATAAAAATTCTCAATGGTTTAACATACTCATGTTATGGTTTAAATTAGTTTTTTAAACCAATGACCATTATTTCTGTTTTTTTTATGCATGATCTGGGTGTTAATAGTATGTGATTTTTAAAATAACTGTCATAAGCTTCCGAGGAAGGACTTGGCTGGTCCGAAAGCTAAATCACATGGTTCTTTTTGTAACATCTATGGTGGTCCAATAAAAGGTATCAGACCAATTGCTTCTGGATCTGTTCTTTGTATTTTAATCATAATACATTCCAGCATTTTGCTGTTTTTGCAGTGGGCCTAAAACAGTCAGCATCAGAGCTGTAGGAAGGCGTTTTGGTGCCCTGGGCAAGAGACTAGGTTTGCACCCCCCCAAGTAAAGAGCTGGGGGTCGGGGGGCTGCAAGGTCCCCAGAAGCTCTGAGGGGTTTACATGCTCTGTGGTGAGTTTGGGGGCTTTTCTTGAAGAAAAAGCATACTTTTGTTACATGTTTCCTACCCCCAATTTCAGGAAATATTTTGCTCCCATGGAGTATGAGATGTGGGAGACTCTGACTGGCTGGCATCACAGTGTGCAGCTGCAATTGTTGTGGATGAGTGGCTGACCAACAATACCATCAACCACCCACCCTATATGGATTTCTGAAATATACTGTGAAAGATTGCTACATAAAGCATGGGGAATCTGGGGGCAGCAAGGCCCCCAGAAGCTCTAAGGGGTTTACATGCTCTGTGGTGAGTTCTGGGGGTTTTCTTGAAGAAGCAATGGTCAAAGAATGGAAGTGATCCTGTATTTTGGAGCACCATACACTATATAGAACAGTGTATAGCCTCTCAAACAACTTGGCAACTCATCCCCCTCATGTTTTCTATGACAGCAGATGGACTGCTCGAGCTTTGCTCTCGTGGTGATCAGCCATCATAGAAAACACTCGGGTGAAGAATTGCCTTGTTGTGTATGGGCGGCCATACACTATACTATATATAATTACAATTTACATGATAACACTACTTTTTCCCCATGACCCCAGTCAGTTGGGATGCAGGGTATTTGTGGAGGACGTTGGACCGGTGGTGCACTTTTTTTGAAACTCCACACACTACAGTGGAGGTGTGATCACGCTGTGGGCATGCTCCTATTGCAAAGTCCAACTGCCTCCACAGTCACTGAAAACTAGCAATGAGAAGCCGGCCCGCCGGCCCAGCGGTTGGATTTCCACTTGCGACGCCAGTGACCAGGGTTCAGGAATGAGCCCGGAAGCTGGAAGGCCAGCCGGGGGAGGAGGTTTGAGCATCCCAGAGACCGCTCACCTTCTCCGGGGTGGGAGGGCGGATCCAGGAATTGGCGCATGTCTGACCTCGGGTGGAGACCCAAGGTGCAGCAAGCCCAAGCCAGCGCAAAGGGTGATGTGCTGGACATTGGTGCTCAGGGCCTTGATCTCAGGGCACACAGCATGCCAAGAAAACATAGAAAAACACCCTGAAGCGATCCCGGTAGATGGAGCACCATGGCCCCAATCCCCAATGCCCCTACCTGACCTGGTGATGGCATCTGACTTTGGGTGTAAGGGCCCCCACCTTGTACCCTGCCTGGGGGCATAACCAAGGCTACATGGGGGATGGACTACACCAGGCTCCAGGTAAGCGGGAAGGGACTGATAAGGCCATATGTGTGTCTTCCGAAGAGTGGGGACACTGTGGGTAGGGGAGTATAAAGAGAAAGATAAAAAAAAAAAGAAAACTAGCAACGAGGGAACTCATAATTATTGATGGGATTGTGGGGCTGGTGGAGGCCCCCAACTGCAAGAATTTTATTTTACAATAAGACTGCTTGTTTAACCTCCCCGTACAATGTGATGCAATAATTATAGCTCACTGACTTTTTGCTGGAGCACATTCCAATGTGACAGGCTGCCAAACAGGCAGAGGAGAATGAGGATCCACAATAATTTAACTGCCTAGTTGTGAGGTTGATTTATGTTCTGTAATATTCCGTGATATTCTTTCTGTTTGGGTGCTCCGCTCCACCCACCCAGGTAAAAAATACAACTTCATCGGTGCACTGGGGGGGGGAGCAGGGGCAGAGTGCCCCCACAGAAAGAATATCATTGAATACCACAAAACAGAAGACCAGAAACCATAAAAAACTAAAAGCATTGCTGTGAATGTACAATATGTAACAGGGGCAACTGCAGCATTTGTGAAGATATTGGACCAGTTGTAATTATTGCATTGGGTTGTATGGGGAAGTTAAACATGCAGTCTCCTATTGTAAATGTAATTCTTGTAAACAGGGGGTTCCGCCTCCACCCCCCACACATCCCCATCAATAATTATGAAAAAATCAATTTAATTGACGTGGGGAAGGGGACAGAGCAAGCCCCACAAATTCAAATTTCAAGACTATCATTCATAACAAGCAGCAGTCCAAATTACTGTGTGTGTGTCACTGTGTGTCAGTCAGTTCTGTGCTTCTGCCTGCCATTTATTTGTTATTTGCTTGCAAATTGCTACCCTAGTGCCTGACGGATGGCCATTGGCCCCTGCCCTGGCTAGCCCTAAAATCAAACAATGCTGCCTTGCTGCCAATTGATTATTGCAGCAGCCATAAATGAACTTCTTACTTATCATCCCCCCCCCAAAAAAAAACAGTCATGAGAGGGGCTCAGGCTGCTCTCAAACAAGCACATACATACTGGATCTAGAGACTGGCGTCCGGGGGATGATTATGCTGCCGGACGCCCTGGGAAACTAAAGGAAAAAATAAAATCTAATCTCATCTCGATGATGATGTGACTTGAGGTTGAGGAGGCTGGGCATCGCCGCTCAGGCAGCTTCCACGCATGCCTTCCACCTCCAGTCCTCACAGACAGTCTGTCTGACTCTGACTGACTGAGTCAGCCTGCCGTGGCCACCCCTCTCTCTCTCACATCACCTCAGATAAACTAAGAGCGAGAGTCCAGTAGTGAATAAGAGAGAGAGAGAGAGAGAGAGAGAGAGAGGGAGACGGCCGGGTGGGGCGGCTCACACAGACAAGTCAAGTCAGTCACATCATAGCACTAGCATTCATCACAGTGATCAGCTGGAACATCATCACGAGCCAGGCAGGGAGGGATTCATTCGTGGTCACTCACTACTCTTCACTCATGTAAATGTTCAATTTGTGGAGGGTACTGACACACAGACACCACCCCACCGACTCGGGGAGATTCATGGCCCGGCCCTGGGACTGGAGAATGGTGTCTGTCTGTCCGACTGACTGGGAGGCACCGAGGCAGGTCGGGATGCAGTCATGCAGGCCTGAGGCCTGGCTGGCTGCCAGGGCCTGGAAGAGCTGAAGATTTATTGTTCCCAATCAATCACCGTTGGCACTCGGAAGTCGGGACGAATTAATTATTTAAAAAAAACATCATTCCCCATCCAGTACCAGGCAGCAGAGGCTGCAATTGACATAATTAATTGTCTTCATCTTCACCCCGGCCCCCCGAATATTAAGGAATGGTATATAGTGAGGGTGCTGGCCTTGCTAATTAAAGTTATTTTTGTTTGTCTCCATGGCGTGCTCTACGACTTCTGCACTCTCCTCTCTCCCTACTAATTCTTTTTACTCTTTATCGCTTCCTCGCCTCGCTCGTTTTTATTTTCCCTCAGGTTTCTAGTCTATGCTACTGGTACCACTACTGCCTCTCTCTCTCTCAAAAACCCAGTTTCCTGCGCCCATACCTTATATACTGTCATCTGCAGTGTCTGTTACTGGACAGACCCCACCTAACTTTTTCTTGTAGGAGACAGCAGCAGATCTTGTGACACATTCCTGTCCTTCCACGGGACGGGGATGCACCCCTGCTGGCAGAAATTAGTTATTACAATATATTCCATGATGGAAAATGTTTTTTAAATTCACAGCAGCACAAATTTTGTATTTGAAACTGCAGCAGGCAGTGCACCCCTCAGAAGTATGCACCCGGGATGGGTGCACCACCCGCCCCACCTTTCCTATGGTACTGGTCAGCATAAGTTCTTTGCCCTTGAAGGTCTAGGCGGGTCCCCTGGATGGTGCACCGGCTTAGTGCTGGACTGAAGGTTTATGCTTGAAATCATGGTGTAGACCACATTGGCCCTGTTAACCTCCTCCATCCTATTTTCCACTTCTTTGCTGTGCACCAGGTTTCCCTGTATTTCTGACATTTATGTGCTTTGAACCTGGTGTATTGGGTTCTCGGTTTGGTTTTCAGTACTCTCAGCATCTATCCTAGCACTGTTAATAGTCAGTTGTCTGAGAGACAGGCTCCTGTATTACTGGCAGAGCTTGTGGAACTGAATCAGCCTGAGGGGGAGGGGGTACAATATAAACTGAAGAAGCCTCAGCCTTATCATATTTAAACAACTGTGATTCTGACCCACCAGAAAAACTGGAAGGAAGCAGGAACCGCAAGTTCAAAAGAGTTCGTTTGGGCCTGAGCAGGACATTTTACTGCAACATTTACATTCTCGAGACAGTTCTTGTTTTGCTTATCATCCTCCCTCTCCTGCTGTCATATTTGTTCCCAAGTTGTTAGTGCTTACTGGGCCTGGGGATCTCCATGACAAATCCAACTCCATCTCTCACCGAGCTACAGTTGCTTGTTGTAAGGCTTTTTCCAGCAGCCATTCAATTTCTTTCATCTGGTTTGGGGCAGATCATGGTGGTGAATCTATAGAAACAGCTCTTCCCTGTGATGCTGTTCTTTTCATTGGCAGCCAAAATGACAGCCCTTTGATGTGAGGGAGTAACCCATTCCCTTTCCGCTGTGCAACAGCAGTTCTGCCTGAGGGCTGCCAGGCCCTTCCACATCAGCAGTTGGTATCGAGCGATCTTTTAGGGGCATTCTCCCTGCCGTTGGCCTCATTGAACTCATCTTGTCTCAGCACTTGTTTGTGTCTTTTTTTACTCCCATGACTGAATAATTGAGTGGTTCCTCAGAAAGTGCCATGTTCTGTGTACTGTAAAACTGCATTCCCTTGGATTCCTGTGACCAAAAAAGCTTCTTCTAATTATTTATCCACAGTATTAGCCTGCATTTCAGTTTCAGTTTCAGCCTCTAAACTCAGGTTGGCATCTAGTCGTTCAGATATAGAAATCTGGTCAGTATCTGGATCTATTGGACTGCCAGCAGGGCTTCCACTAGCAGTCGTTGAACCAGCAGATGTTAAATCAGTAGGACCCATCCATACCTTACTGTTTGACTTGGGTGTGTGCTTCTTCCACAATACAGGTGGGGAGGGAAGCAGTTTTTGCCATGCTGCCTCCTCTACCACCCTCCAAGCTGTCACTCATGGAAAACCACCAGCGCCCCCTACCGACAAGAGTAGGGACATTTCCCTTCCCATAAAACATGGTTCATACAATTATTCAAGGTTGTGTGTGGGTGTTGATGTGTGACATAGCTGTCACTACATTGTTAACAGCAACTTCACAACCAGTGTCTTGTTGCTTGTAAAGTGCATTGGGATACAATGTGTATGAAAAGTGATATATTAATGCTGATTCTGCTTCTTTTCCACCTCTCTGCCCCTGATCTGGTCTCTCCAGTCTCCTCAATCCATCTTTTATTAGAGATAAAAATCCTGGTGTTGGGAAGAGGGCTAAAGTATCCCCCTTCACAAAGGTGGTGACACCTTTACTATTGGAAACTTATCCGCCTTAGCTAATCCCCCTACTTTAGTCAAACTTCCAAGTGCACCTTGTCCTTCCCTAACTCTCACCTACCTTGACTCCTCTTACTTCTTCAGTTCCTTGCAGTCTGGCTTCTGGAAGACTCATTCCATTTTCTATTCTATTCTAGCTCATTGCATTCATCCTGGAGGGGATAGATAAGGGTCTGATCATCTCTACCACTTGTGTAAACCTGGCAAAAGCCTTGGACACTAACCCACTGGCCAACTGTACAAGCACTCAGGGGCTGATCTATCTGACCTTCGGTTCAGATCCTACAAGGTGGACAGGTTGTAGGCTAGCCTTGTTCTGTAGGTGACTCACTCTCCCCTTCCATTCCAATCATAGTGCTTTTTTTTTGTAAATTCTCTTGCTTATGAGATTGAAATTTCAATTCCGCTTTCCCAAGGATCCACTTGGAATCAAACTGCTCCCAGGTTAATGCACAATGCTGGCCAGATATTTCATCTAAGTAAATAGTGTCTGGAGCAAAATGCCCAATTATTTAAAACAGGCACCCACAGCAGCCAGCTTTATGTAAGCCTCCCCTCCCCATCTAGGGGTATCCAGATGGTAAATATATGGGGTGGGGGCACGTCACAACACAAGCAACATAGTCCAATGATGTAGAATAGAAGCATCTCATTACCTGGGTTCATCGAGTTGTTGTGACTGGAGATCACTATTAAACAGGGGACCAACTCTGCTGCCTGGTGTTCTGAAGGATACAGGGGGAATTTTGGTTAGCAAGCAAGCATGCACAGTCACATTGATTAAGTTCATTGTCCACTCTAGAATCAAAGTGCAAACACGATGTACTTGAACTTGAAAAAACGGTAACTACCACCCCATGGAGCATGGGGTATCAAATGGTGGGTTTCTTTCACAGACACAGCCAGGAAATCCACCGCAACAATCTCTTGTGCCAACAAACTATTCATTTCATGCAGATCTCCCTTCTGCCGAAAAGGCTAGAATTCCTGGCAGCATTTCTAGGGCTGAAAATACCTCTAAACATGAGGTAGCTTGTCAATGAAACAATTCACCAACTCATATCTCCGTCCTTTGTCTTTCTCTCTCTTCAGCAGTTACATTTCTTCATTTATCAGTTACAGTGATATAAACCTTCCCAATTATCAGCTCTTCAGATCAGATCACCCTTCCAGGGGTGGTGGGGTGGCCATCTACATCAAGGACACCATCTCTGCATCCTGCCTCATCAATACATCCGAACCAAAGGAATTTGAATGTTTGTCAATTAAAATATCCCTTCCAAACTTGTCTTCATTTAAATTGATTGGCTGCTATAGGCCCCCTCTGCAGGCCTCAAACTCCTATCCCACCTAGGATCAATACTCAATCAAGGCCCTGAAGATACCATCATCCTTGGTGACTTGAATTTAAACTGGCTATCTAATGCATCTGCACCACTAGTAACCTTCTGTGATACCTATGATTCACACAATTAATCAAAGATCCAACCAGGACTAACCTAAAAATTCTATCAACAGCTCGCTCCTGGATATTATGTTGGTAAACAAGCCTCATTTATATTCACATGCAGGAGTACTACTGCAGTAATGTAAGTGATCATTGTCTATAGCTGGCATAAGATCTACATTCAAACCATCCAATCATGCAAAATTTGTACTCAAAAGGTCAAAAGAATTTCAACATCTCAGGATATCTCCATGATTTGTGCAATACAATATATTGGCAAGACTTTACCTACAACCTCAGTTGAAACAGCTCTCAGATCTTAAAGGACATCATCACTAATGCTCTCAATACTCATGCAACAATCGCCATATCAGAACTAAAGTAAGATCTTGTCCTTGGTTCACTGCTGACCTTAATTTAGCTTTGTTAGCCAGAGACAAACTCTGGAAAAGGCAAGAAAACAAGGATACCAAAGACTGGCTTCAATTCAGAAAGGCAAGAAATTCATGTACAAAACAAATAAAATTGCCAAAGCTGCCTATTATAGAGTCTGAATTAGATGCTTCCTACAATAACCCATCAGACTTTGGGGTACTATAAAGGGAATTCTGGGCCAAAACTCTACCCCTGTCTTACCCTCAAACTGCTATTAAATGACACAGAAATCACAGGCAACAAGAAATCTTAAATACCTTCAATGACCACTTCACCACAGCTGGCCCAGTATCTCGACTCCTCACCTGCAAGTCTCTTTGAGATCATCTTTAAACCTTCAATCCACTGTGGGACAAAAGGCTACTTCAACGTTCTCCTTCAATCCAATATCCTTGAAAAGTAGAAGACCTCCTATCTAATTTAGATACTTCTAAGAGTGCAGGTACAGACTCCCTGGATCCCTACTTTCTAAAATAGCATCACACGCCTTATCTGCCCCCTCACTCATCTCTTCAATCTTTCCTAGCTACTGGATCCATTCCCTCCACTTGGAAAACAGCTCAAATAGTTCACTACTTAAATCAGGTGATCCCATGGACCTTAACAATTATAGGCCCATTTCCATCCTACCGGTACTATCCAAGATGCTTGAAAATTAGTAAATTCACAGTTAAGGGCCTATCTGGATAAAACAACCTCCTAAATCCAGCACAATGGGATTTAGATCAAGGCATTGCACCATTTCCGCCTTAGCCAAAGTAACTAATGATTGGCAGATTGCCTTGGATAAGAAGAATAGTACCTTGTGTTGTGTTCCTGGATTTGAGTAAAGCATTTGATACAGTGGATCATGAATCATTAATCACCTTAGCTCTCTAGGCCGGATTCTCTTCACTCAATTGGTTTAAGTGCTATCTATCTGATAGGTCACAATTAGTAAAAAATGAAAAGTACCTATCCACCTCTAAACCACTGCTAAGAGGTATACCGCAAGAGCTCTATTCTTGGCCCCATCCTCTTTGCCATTTATATTATAATATCGACAACCTCTCTCAATCTAACATTCATCTGTTTGCTGATGATACTGTATTATATGTCAGCAATCCCTCATTATCAAAGCCTGTGAACTGTTACAGTCAGAATTCTCCATCCTACAACACAATCTATTGGAAAAAATTACTTTAAAAGCCAAAAACAAAAGCTATGTTCTTGCCACAAAGAGTTGCTCTGCCATTACCCCATCACCATCATCCCACAATTATCCACCTTACTTGAGAGAAGCTGGAATTTGTGGACAAATTCAAATATCTTGGAGTCTGGGTTGATAATAAGCTTGACTACTCTGTCCATATTGAAGAGCTACTAAAAAAGTTGAGACAAAGGCTTGGCCTATTTTTCAGAATAAAACACTACCTTACCAGAGACTCCAAACAAAGATTAATCCAGGCATCATTCCTATCCCTCATTGATTATGCTGACTTTCTCTATGGCCATTGCTCACTTTCCCTCTTAAATAAGCTGGACACCCTATATCATAGATCCATCAGATTTATTACTGACCTTCCCTCCAGCACCCATCATTGCTCTCTTTACATGGCAGTTAATTGGACATCCCTACAACACAGAAGAAATAGGAATGCTGCAGTCTGGATCTTCAAAGCTTTATCAGGCAAACTCCCCTCCTATATCACAGACTGTTTTACCTGAATTACTTCTAGGCCATACACCTTAAGGATCAGTAAACTCATCATGTTAAAGGTTCCCAATGCCTGCACCGGTTTGGGAGGGCTGCTATCAGCTACTCCCTAGCAGTTACTTGGAACTCACTCCAAAATCTATGAATCTAAATATCCTCTTACCCTTATCATCCTTCAAAAGATTATTCTCCACCCTATTTCCAGAGTCCTGCAATTGCTTCCATAAGGCCTAGTCTCCCATCCAACCTACATCCCCCTTCCATATTCCATTCTGTTTAGTTCTCCTTCTATTATCCAGTCAGTTGCTATATTCTTATAAAAGCCATAAAGACCCTATTATTTGTACACTATCCCTGCTATATCTATTATTATCTCCATTTTTTACAGGTTAAGTGATTTTATTGTTCCTTGTATATATGTAAATTTTTGTATATTCTCAATTTATGTCATTGTACTATTGTTTATGTTATTATCTTGTCCATGTAAAAATACTTGTACTCTTATTTGTATGACCACTCAGGTCCATCTTGCAAATGAGCTACGCTCAATGATGTTCGCCTGACTAAATAAAGATTTTGATTGATTGATTGATTGATTGATTTCTTTCCCTTTTCTCTTTCTTCAGGCACTTCCATTCCTATACTTTTACTCAGGCTTATGACAGCATGAGTTGTTTCTACTGTCTCAAACCTTTACATTCTCTTTGATTCATTTCTTCCAGTCTGATCTTATACCTTCTCCACACTGGGCTATTTCTTAATGGAGCAAATTGTTCTTTCCGTTCTAGATCTTAATTCTGTACTTTTCATTAGGTGTTCTTATAGCAAGAACTGAAGCACCAGTAACCTTTTAGACATCCAATCACTGATGCATCAGCTGGTGGCTGGGCCTTATTCTGGGGTTTTGGGTGTTCTGGACTTGATTCCAGTCCTACCAATATGCTCCGCTCATGCAGTGATTCCAACCTCTGAACTGACTCATCAAGGAGACTTCTGCCAGTGCACACAGATCACCCACTGGACTGCCACCCTGTAGGGGTCCCAGACATCAGTCCCCCAAATGGACTTTCCCCACCTCCATAAGCGGCTTACACCATTGGTCCCAACTCTGCTGCGGCCTCCAACCGGGGGGGGGGTAGGGGTAACACTGCCACCATTGCACCTTCTGAGGCTTGGGCTGCCACTTCCAAGATGCACCCCAGGCCCTATTTGTGATAGCAGGTTCATCCACAGTAAACCATTCTGACCCAACAGCAGAACTACCCATGGGCAATCTTTCTTTTGGGCATTTTGGCCCTACCGGTGCTTACCCTACCAAGGTGCTGAAGTTCACTTGCTGGGCCTCCATTTTTCTTTCTTCTCCACAGGCTTCAGCTCCCAATTGCACCAACAGACCCTTTCTGCTTTGCTCCATTGCTCCCCTTTTACTAGTCCTGAACCATCACTTTTCATCTCGGGGGTCTTCAAGGGTGGTGGGCCTGGGTGGTGAGTGGACCACCCTGTCCACACCAAGGCCCTCCAGCCGAACTTGGGGGCCAAATCTCCCAATTCCCCTCTCCCCGCATCTCTCCCTTAATCTCCTCTGGCTCCAAAAGCCCCTGCTATTTATACCCTCTACAGAGGGGCCCCACCTCCAGTCAGCAGGCAGCACCACATCCCAGATGTAGCAGCACCACTAGCTTTCTTTCTGGCTAGCTACCCACTAGCAACCAAAAATTAACTAGTAAGCACCCAAAGGGTGTTTACACTTTCCCGTCACACAAAACACCTCCTGGTGAATGCCTATCCAAGCCACACTTCCGATCCATCTGGAGGAGAGATATGGCCACTTTCCCTCCCCCCGAGGGTCAGAGCACTAAGCCGGCTACACCGCTGAAAGGGTGGAACACCAAACCCATAAACCCAATACTACCGTCATAACTCTTTTCTACACTTTTCCAAATCCCAATCCTTACTGGGCTAAGATTTGACAAACCACCACTGATTCCCACGGTCACCTGCCAGGTACTACAGCAGCGGCATGCCACCTCCCCCTTTTCTACTACTATATATGTCTCTGTCTACTATTTTTTTATGAACCTACCAAATGCTGCCAGGAATGGGCACAACCTAAACTGAATTTGTTTATTATTGTTCCTTCCTTTACACTTAAGCAACAATAATGAACACTTGTTAAACAACAATAAACTTGTATAACAATTCTGTTTGCATACCTTGTCTAAACATTGCTATATAAGTTATGTACTTTAAAGCTTTATTCAACTCACACACACAAGCCATTCTAATGCAGTATTGTAACATCTATACCATTGCTTCACTCACTCCACATTCACACCATTACCTACAACCTAATTCTACACTGATTCATCTTTTTTTTCTGTTTTCATTCTCAACAACAGCTCAAAATGCATTTAAGATCATGCAAGTTAATATCAAAATCTAAATAATGAAAAACACAGTTTTTAAACAATATGAATATAGGCACCAACATAGAGAGCTTTCATTGGACAATACTGGTTGAAGAAATAATCGTTAAATCTTTAAGACAACCAGAAATGTTTGTTGCTTCAGTCAGAATAATGTTTTGTTGTAAGACACTGACATTTCTGTTAGATATTAAGCACAATACAGCTTAGGGTCCGGTTTAGCACATTCATTTCCTTTAGCAGATTCACAAATAGTGTTGTACTTTATTTGCTGGCCTTCAAAGTCCTGAACCATGGCAAAAGTTTTAAATAAGGTTATACTAGTCCAAACAGTTGACAAAAACATTCACAGAGCTTTCTTAATGGCTGCTGGCTTGTGGCCTCCCAAATCTAATGCGTTTCCATGACTTTTGACTTTTACCTTGTCCAACGTAGCCTGGAACACCAAGTCCTCACTTCTCTTCAATGATATCCTAATGGCATTCTGTTAAATAAGGATAGTTCTCCCCAGGGTATTCTTTATGGATGCAGCGATGGACCCAATGTTCAGCCTGTGACCAGTCTGGGATGCTGCAAACTCAGGTTGTAGGTGCTGTGCCTTTTAGCAAGCAACTCTCTGATGTGTAGTGCAGGTAACAGGAGTCAGAGGGTCTTAAAGACTCCATATCTGATCTCTTTTTGGTACACATTTTTTGCAGTCTGGGGATATTTTCAGGAAATTTCTAGCTGGGGAATCTATAAGGCTTTGGAATGTCTCTTTCCCACAGCTGGTCATCAAAAGTGTAAGCTTTGTATGGCCTACCTGAAGGAGATGGCATGGGATATTCTGGTTCATCATCACTAGACTCACCTACTGAAATAACTTCCTCCATGATCACATCAGGTGGTTGGACAGAGGTGCCTCCTGAGTCACAAGGAGTGGTCCTCAGGATTTTCTCATGTGCCTGTTGGTGTGGGATGTGGGCTGAATGCAGGGGACACAGAAGGCTTGGTCTTATCTGCCACCTCACGGCCTCTCCCTCTGCCATGGGGAGGATCAGGCACCACTGAAGGAGAAGGGCTGGACAGACGTCTATCACTCTCCTCTCCGTGTTGGACTGCACTAGTTACCCCCTCCAACTGCTTCCAATTACTCAGGCTCGAAGTCCAAAGGTTGCTTGCATTTAAAAATCTCATACTGTTCCTATATACCTCAAGTAGCAAAGATTTTTTTCATGGACTGTTAATCTATGAAATCTTCTTGTTTCTTTCACTTTTGTATGCATTTGCCTATATATATTAATTGGTGAAATGCTGGCCAGGATTTTTGAAGGGCTTGAATCTCCTGCAAGCTCCTGCTTTTGTGATCTGTGTCTTGTAAGAGTTTTTACTTCCATTAATGTTTCACCTTAGGTTTATCATTCGGAATCTTTTGCAGCACCTTTTCTGCACTTTATGGTCAGTTGAAAGCTGAGCCAAAAATACTTGCAATGTGGTACATGTGTAGGAGGAGGAGGAGAATTCTATTTATATCACACCCTTTCATGTGGTCAGAATTGTAAAATGTTACAATAAAAGAAAAAACAATCATATAATAAGACAAATGGGAGCTTAAAACAACAATATCAAAACACAGCATCAACAGAAACATCAGAAAGAAGTCTGGTACATGCCACCATTAACCTACATGTAGGACTAATTTGGGCCTTGGCATGCCTTTCTCCACAAGAATTTCCATAGGTGAAATTTAAAAGAGGTGACAGAATGGGCACAGTGGACATCCTGTGAAGGGCATTCCACAAAACAGGAGCAGCTAATGAGAATGCCATATGTCTTGCCACCCTGAGATAGGTGGGAGAGATTCTGAGTGATCCCTGTTCAGAAGCTCTCATCTTCCTGGGAATAGGGGTTCAGGAGTTCACAGAGGTAGGAGGTCCAGCCTGTACAGGACTTTGTATATCAGTACAAACACCTTGAAGTCAATACAGGACCTAACTGCTGGACAGCTCAGACCATGCAGCGGAGGAGGAATATGATCTGGCCCCTGAATGACAGTTATGGTAGGAGCCTTGCTGCAGTGTTCTGGGCTAGCTGCAGGTGGCCCATTTGACCACAAGGTAGTGCTCATAGAGTGCATTGCAGTTGCCACCCTTCCTCTTTGTTTCTGCCCCCCACTTTCTAACTAACTCCATTTGCCTGTTCCATCCCTGTTTGAAGCTGTTGACTGATTTCAACTCTACCACTTCCTCTGGCAGCTTTTTCCAGTTGCATTGCAGTAATCCAACCTGGATGAGATGAAGGCTTGTACTGGGCTCCTGAGATCAACTGGACTGAGTAAGTGAGTATAGTCCGGAAATATTCCTGAGATGGTAAAAGCAGCTTCTGATGGCCACCAACACCTGAGATTCAATTTGCAGTCACTCATCAAGAACTACCCCCAGACTGCGAGCTTTCCTCCCAGTCTTATACCCCTCATCCCCCCGGAGGGGGAGAAATGAAGGACTACCCTTCAGAGCATATAGCTGCTTCTCCAAACCCACTAAAAGTGCTTCTGACTTTTTTGGTTTAAGGGGCAACCAGATGGAAGTCTTTCTACACCTGATCTCCTCCAGACACTGATTTAATCTATGCAAAGACACAGGTCATGAGTGAAGGAGGAGTACAACTGGGTGTCATCTGCATACCAGTGGAACCTCTTACTGTACTGTCAGATGATCTCCCCTGTGGAAGCAGATACACCACAAACAATGTAGAAGAGAGAACCAACCCTAGAGGAACAGTACAGTCCATGACAATCAAACCTGACTGGTGTTCATCAGCTAAGACAGATTGAACCCTTCCTGAAAGGAAGGAGTAGAACCATTGTAAAACCATCCCAGTCAAACTATCAGGAACCTCAAGTCTGTCAAGCAATTCCACTTGATCAGTGGTGTCAAAAGCTTCAGTAAAATGGAGGAGAACAAGGATGGACACATCTCTACTATCCCTGACCAGGTAGAGATCCTTGCATACCTTGATTAGGATAGTTTCCCTGCTGTGTCTATGATGGAAACCGGACTGGAATGGCTCAAATATGTAGTTAACCTCCAGGTGTTCCACTATCTGATCAGTAAACACCTTCTAAACAATCACAGCTAAAAATGGTAAGCTGGAGAGAGGTCTGTAATCTACAAGACTGTCTGAGCTAAGTGTGGGCTTCATGAGCAGGTCTTTACCACCTCTTCCTTTAAAGGACCTAGTAGGTGACCATTGCTCAAAGATGCCCTGAGAATACTCACAAAGACTGTGACCCATGCCTTCAACTCAGCCTTAAGTAATGAAGAGGGGAAAGGGTCCAACTTAGAGTTACTGAAATTCAAACTGGCTAAAATCTGAGTCACAGTCTCCTCATCTGGAAGGTGAAACTTCACCTAGGGATTGACAGATCATTGTGAAGTCTGAGATGAAGTCTGGCTGCTATTTATAGTGGTAGAGGAGATAGACACTAATGGTGGCAACCTTGGCTTTGAAGAACAGATTAAACCAGCCACACCTCTCAAACTAGCTGATGTATTTGTCCTGTGGAAAGTCTGGATGGAGAATACTGTCTATGGTGTGGAAAAGTGTGGCTGATCGGCTTTTTTTGAGTTGCTGTAAGACCAGAGAAGAACTTTCTCCTCTCTTACCTCATAACTTCCTGGTATTCCAAACAACGAGTTTCCAGAGCAGGACTGTCTTCATTCAATCCCGGTGTCCTACATCTGTGGTCAGATCTGTGGCATAGTACTTTCAGATGCTGAAGCTTCATGGAAAACCTGGGATTAAACTGACTCAAGGTCAATATGTGTGAACAAACCAGTTCCATGGAATCCAGGGCCCCAGTCAAGGCTGTATTACAGGTCTCCATTGCAGCCCTGAAACCCCTGACAGAGGCTTTTCGCTATGTCCAAAGTGTCCACCAGACCTAGAAATCTCTTAGTATCCAGGTCTCTTTTGACACAATAGTAGATATTGTGAGGTGGCAATTTTTGGACCTTGATGCTGAGCTTGGTGGTGCAGTGGTCTGACCAAATACAGGATCTGCTAAGAAATTGTCAATATCCACACCCATCAAGAACACAAGGTCCAGTGTCTGGCCACTTACATGAGTGACTGAAATAATCACTTGCTTGTACCACAACCCATACGTGAGTTGGAGGAGTCTGATCACCAAAGGGTCTGAGGAGTCATGCACCCATGCATTGAAATCCCCTAGCACAAGAAATATTTAAAAGACCAAGTCCAGGGTGGATAGATACTCAACCAAGTCCTATAGGAAGGCTGCATCATCCTGTGAGGAGAGGGCTATAGACAAAATTAACCTACAATTCAAGCCAGCCAGATAGTCAAGTGTCATCCACTCAAAGGATCTTATTCCTTCTATGTGAGGCACCTTTCAGTTTCACTCAGATCACAAAATGATGGCCACTCCACCATCCATGCACTCCAGTATTGGTGGTGTATCATGGAGAAACACAAAGGAATAAACTTCACCAGTACTGAGCCTTCAGAGTCATCTAAGCAGGTCTCCATGACACATACAAGTCAGCATTGAGTCAGAGATAACATCTTAGAAGATGGGTTGTTATTCAACACTGACCTACACTATCAGTGCAGAGCAATACTCATGCTGGAGGAGCCTGGTTGCCTCTGATTCCTTTATCCCTCTTGTACTGGGAACTGCTGAAGGGTGGGGCAGAGGCAAGAAATATCTCTTCCCCTCCACAACCTCTTTAGCATGTGATTCCTCCACCTGTCCCCACCACCCAGGTCAGGAGAGCCCTTGTTCCATAACCAGATTTCAGAGGCCTGACATCTTTGGCAGATGCTGTGGTCTGCTTGAGGCAGCTGATGATAGTCATGGCTGAAGCTGTCTAAAAGACAAAGATACTCAATGCAAAAGCAAGGGTTACCCAGAAAAAGCACTGGCAACAAGCCAGGTTTCAAAGAAATACAACATCACACATACATCAATAATGCAAAGCATCATGGAAAGTGTATGTAAATCACCATGAAAGAATTTAGACTGACTGTGCTTCAAACAGGCATGCACGGTGCTAAATGGTCCCTCACATACTCTGTAAAGGCTAACATCAGAAGACATAGACGTGTGTTTTTTTTTTCTTATGGCTCACCAGCATGCCTTATCTGTATCTCAACCCAGAAGAAACAGAAACCAGCCCTTTTATGGTCTTATGGGTGTTGGTTATGGTAAGCCCAAAATAGGAAAGCAATCTAAAGGATAAAGAACCTAAGCACAAAAGCACTGAGGCAAGGGCTACCCAGAAAGGGCTTCAACTGCAAAGACAGGTTTCAGAGACATACAGTATATCACACATACCCCAATAATGCAAAGCATTATGGAAAGCATATGCAAATCCCCAAGTTGGACTGCTTAAAGCAGAATCAGTCTAAATTCTTTCATGGTGATATGCATATACTTCCCATGATGTTTTGATTATTGGATTATGTGTGAGTGTCAAAGCAAAGCACACCTACAATTTGAAAGACAACAAATAATGGAAACATTGATAAATGGTACACACCTCAGCTAAAACAACAAAATAGTACAGTAACAGCTTGTGTTGTTTAGCAGGTCAGGCAAATCAGGCCAGTAGGATCCTACCGGTCTGCTGCTTCCTTGTATATGACTGATCTACTGTCACCTGTTGCACCTTACTGGTCTTCTTCCTCCCTCCCTCCCTCCTCCCCCAGACATTCATGAAAGTAAGATGCTAAATTTCATTATAAGGCTTTTCCAGAAGTGAAATTTCATTATATCCAATAATTTTTTTTTATCCAGGATCACACAGTTGACATGCATCTTTTTGTTTTCGGTGGGTTCCTGCTTCTATCTAATTTTAAAATGTAGGACTGAAATAGAGGGAGGCTAAGTGACTTGCTTACTTTAGGGTCTCATGCGGATGGAGTGCCTATTTGGGGTGTTCAAGTACCTTTTTGCAAATACTTGGTGAGCACTTATACACAGCATACTAGATATTCATTTGTTCATTACTCATTAGTTGTGCTAGACCAAAATATTTTTTAAAAAGAAACCTCTAGCATTTCCCAGGTGGCCAGGGCTAATCCCTGGGCTGTCACCCTCAACATCTCAGTCAATCTCTCTTCTCCTGCCTCTTTCTTCTCCTCCTAGAGAGATCAGTTTGAAAAGGAAGGTGCTGCTGGTTCCTGGCACATTGACAGAAGTCAATACCATCATTTGAAAGCATTACCTCCTCCTCCTTAGCCCTATCAACCCAATCCCCAAAATGGTATTATTTAATGCTGGGACCCCTGCCCCCCAATTCACAATTTTGGGGGGGGGGCTAATGGTCAGACATCAAGGCTAGCCCAGTCTTTCCCCTTCCTGCAGCATATCATCCTGTTTAGTCTTTGCATCAGTCTTAGATACAGCATGAAGGAGCACACAACAGAGAAGGAGGGGGGCAGAGTAGTGTGAGTCATTGATGACATTAGTTAGACCTGTTGTTCAGTTTACCTAGCACTGTCAAGTAATACCCACCACTCCACTCACTCCCTCATGTAGACTGATACAGAGACTAAGTTCCAAATCTCGAGAAGAGATCTGAATATGCTCCAGAGGTACCGATCAGGGTGTAGATCCTGGGTACTGCTGTCAGTAACAAACAAACAAATGCACTGCTTCAGAACCTCCACACCACATTCAGAGTGCAGTGCAGAGGATCTGTGGGTGTTGCTGGTGGTTTAATGAGGCTGGACACTAGAGATTCCACTGGATGCCTTAGCTGGCACTTTGGTGGATCTTGTGTTCCACGTGGAGCAGAGGATTGCTGGATGTGGCAGCACATGGTAGTCCTTCAAGGGCTGCCATATCCCTGTATGGATATCATTTAATGAAAACTGACAGTTTGCCACACTGCCCCCCCATGCCAATTTAGAGGTCCAGGGGAATGGCTGTGGGGGCCTGGTGCATATGGCATGCAAGAATTACTGCTGACTTCTCCTCACATAATGCTGCCACCCTCTGTACCCCAACTGTACTGTGTATTTTGCTCAGAGAGTAACTTAGAATCATGTCTCTGCCCCATATCTGCCGCTGACATGGACTCCACATAGTAGCATGAATTGGATCATGGCAAGCCTCCCAGGGGTGGGCACACTGGAAGCTGTGAATGCACTGAGGTTATTGCATGTGTGGAGGGGAACCTCTGTGCACCCACTGCCCCCTATGTACCACTGGGTGCAGACGGCCTCCTGAGCTCTTTCCTGATCTGGCCCTAAGGGGGATTGTACTGTGTGAGGTGGAATAACTGGGCAAGCCTAGATTTTAGAGTACTGGTCTCCTCTCAGCTCAATGATTGAAAGTCAGGAGGGGAAGTGCACTAAACAATACTGTGTTTTGGACTGAGGAGCTTGGGCTACACAGGGTAATGCTTTTAAATTATGATGTTGGCTTCTGACACAGTATTTGGAGACAACTGCACTTTCTTTCACAAACAGATCTTTCTGGGAGGATGTGGAAGGAAGAGGAGGGCAATGGATTACTGGTACTAAGGAGAGAATGCAATGTGAGTTGCCCTGTTCAAGCACAAATAGCAAACAATACTGTTTTCACTTTCCCCAGTATTCTTTATCCTACTGTTTGTGGTATTTGCAAATGAATATTCAGGGTGTGCACACCCTTAGTGTCGAAGGTGGTATTTGATCTTTGAATCTCCTGGGTCACATTTCAATGCTTGAAGGGGGCTTCATTCACCAGACAAACAATTACAGTTGGCTTCAGCAGATCCCAGTTAGACAACCAATTTGACTTTGGATCACTTCTTTTTTAGTTGTTAAGGAAAACTGGATCTATAGTCCTCATAATTAATTTACTGTTGAGGGTGAGTCTAGAGCCAATCGTATTGCCCTGCTTGTGACATCACATTCTGCTGCTATTGTTATGGCTGTGATGCCACAGGAAGGGCACTGTGACATACTTTAGACTCATGAGTCAGCTAGAGCTGTAACCGCAAGGAGAAAAACTCCTGTTTTTATTAAAAAAAAATCTGTAATGATGAATAAAATGGTTCAATATTCTTTTTTTATATTTTCCTTTTCTAGCACCCTGGACCTGACCTGGGATCCTCCATCACCCTCAATGTTGCTTCCTTGACTATGGAACTCCCAGGGACTGACAATCCATTCCTGCCTTCACTCACCCTAACTTTGGATAAAGTCCAAATACCAAGCAAGTAGATTTGTCTCATTACAAGGCCATTCTGTAAGGAAGCGATGGTCTTTCCTGCATGATATCACCTTCACCTGGGCCACCAGGTGGCAGAGATGTAACAAAAGGAGGTGCCCTCTCTCTCTCTCTGATGCAGGAGGCATCCAAGGAAATTACCCAAGCGCTGTCTTGCCAGTGGACACAGGACATCCCAGGCTTGTGGCCTGAACCCAGGTCATCTGGATGGCAAGCAGTAGTGTTACCACTAGGCTAGTGAGTTGGCTGGCTAGAAATTTAAGTTTGCTTTAGATTATACAATGGACATAAAAAATCCTGTGACCTGCCTGGTCTGCGAAAGTCTTTACTCCTGGGTACATCCTACAATCACCCACTGCTAAGGAAGGCCACTGATAGAAAACATAATAAACACATTTTCATAAATTTATTTTACACGTGGTTCCATTGTATAATTGCTAAAAGGCACTCCAGTATATGGATAATAAGGGGAGCACCCACTTCTTGAGTGGTTAAGTCACTCAGCTGTACCTGGACATACACCACACGAGGTGTGAATAAATCCCCCAATAACTCAGGCCCTGTCATACCTTATTACTTAAATGTAGTACAACTGAGTTCTGCTGATGCCAGCTGTGATTTTTTTTTTGGTAAGTGCAGCTGACTGGACCTCCCCTCGTTAAATGCGGTTTCTGCCTGGGAGTGCTGAAAGCATTTTACATAAGTATGGCAGGTCTTTTTTTCTAGAATATTTAAAATACTATTGACTTGAGCTTTTCAATAAATAGATGTAGTAATTATTACATGAGTGTTCAATCATCTGGTTAAGTGCTTGGAACATTTGTATCAGTTTAACTATCTTAACTTCTGGAAATGGTTAAATCAAATGCTTATAAACCACAATTTATTTAGACCAAGGCTGAATAAATGGGTTTACATGAGGAAACAAAATTCTTACTTTTTTCAAGATTGCTTTGTAGGAGTCTGTGGCTTTCTCTAATTATTAACAGCTTCATAGCATACTTACTGTAGACATACAGTATGACAATCAGTTGGATGTCACAGTTGTGTTTCCCATTCTCTTTCTATTCTATCCAGAAAATCTACTGTTGGTCAAGCTACCTTCTCATATCACTTTCCTAAACTCTGGTCTACCCTTCCTCTGTCAAGTCACTCTGCCTCTTCTTCCTTCTCTCTTAAGTCTATTCTTCATGACTATTCTACTTTTTACTTGGTGCTTAACAGCCCAAACATTCTATGTTTCTACAGGGAAAGTAAAGAGGGTTTGAGTGTATGGGCTGGAGATCAAGTAGGATCTATATGGTGATATAGGCAGGGGAAAAACAGGCAGACTAGGTGGTCCAAGTGGTACTTATCTGTGTGCAAATTCTATGTACTCCCACCTGCAACTGTCCATGACCAGTTGCCTTATCTGATTTTCTTCCCTACTTCTCATGGCCATATTGCTCCCCCTCCACCCTCCACCTATGCCTGTTCGGGTCATTTTTCAAGCTCAATTATTTTGCTGCCACATGGAATTTGTTGTACTGTTTTGCTCTACAGTGTTTAAAGATTATATTTCTTTTGACTGTACTGTATTGCTTGTATAAGACTAATTTTTGTAATGCTGTTAATTGCTATTTATTTTATCCTCCTCCTCTAGTATCTTCCGTACTCCTACCTCAGGATGCCACTGGAAATGAACAGTTATCAGATCAGCATGACTGTCTTGGTAAACTTTTTTGACATGCATACATAAATAAATACATACATACAGTACATACATAAAATAAATGTTTACCCTTCAGGTACCTGAGGTCATGTCTCCTCTCTCTCTGTCTCTCTCTCTCTTGGTCTCCACTGAATATACAGTATATTGATGTCAGACAATCTTTTCTCATAAGTCCTTCCCTGCAGGCCATGAATCATTTTAGTTGCTATCTTTTGGACTGAATCTCGGTGGTCCTTATCCTTTTTTATGTGAGGGTTCCAGAACTTTGCACTGTACTCCAAGCGCAGACTCACCAAGGACATGTACAGAGATAGAACCACCATCTTCTGTCTGCTTGATGATCCAGGGGCAGCAGGGGAGGTCATATGAGGAATGTCTGCAGTATCTGAACATGTATACCCTGGAGGGGGAAGTTCCTCCATGGTATCAATAGAATGGACCCCAGGGACTTGTTCACTTTCAGGAGTAATACTTCCACCAGAAATAACTCCATAAAACTGGCAGGATGAAGGGTTAAGAAAGATGTCAGAAAATATTTTTTACCTAAAGGGTGGTAGCAGAATGGAACAAACTTCTAGATGAAGTCATAAGTGCTGAGACATTGGTGGGGCATGTACAAGAGGGAATGGGGACAGCATAGTAATATAGTGAGGTAGGATATACTCGGGGGCAAGAGGAGGTCAGGGGGACTGACAGAGCCCCAGTCAAGTAGATAAGCAGGCAAGGGCAAGCTTGATGGGCCACTGGGCCTTTTTCTGCTGACCTGGAATACTGTGTAAGGTACTGAAGTCCACACCTGAGGAGAGACTTGACAAGGTGGAAGCAGTACAGTGCTGGGCAACCAAGGTGGTCCATGGACTAGGGAGCAAGACATAACAAGCAAGACTATAGGACTTGAAAATTATATACACCCTCAAGAAAAGAAGGAAAAGGAGCAACATGATCGAAACATGTAAGTACCTGCATGGGATAAACAGGGTGGATCCCAAGGAACTTTCCTCCATGAGTTCAAATATAGGGATGAGAGGAAACTCAGATAAGCTCATTGGGGAGAGTCAAAAGGGATGTCTGTAAACTCTTTTTACAGAAAGAGTAGTGGACAACTGGAATAAGCTGCCAGAGGAAGTGGTAGAGTTGAAATCCATCAACAGCTTCAAACAGAGATGGAACAGGCAAATGGGGTTAGTTAGAAAGTGGGGACAGAAACAAAGAGGAAGGATGGCAACTAAGACTAGTGCAGATCAGTTATGTCGTGTGGGCAGACTGAATGGGCCGACATGCCTTGTTTTGCCATCATTCTCTCCATAATTTTATCTTCAGTACAATACCATCCAATCTTTTTTGCAATATGTGTGCAAGAAAGGCAAACATTTCAATAGGATTTACTTTAGCTGGAAGCCATATAGAGAACAATATCTGGGGGCTGTGTACAATGAGCTTTTTTTCTTCCCCAAGGTTTGTGATTTCCTCATTCACCATGTCCTCTCCATATTGTATTTTATATAATTGATTGTTCAATGTTTTTTAAAAAAATACAAACTAAAAGTTTTACAAACTCAAATGTACAGACCATACCATGTCTGCAAGCCAGAGCTAGGTATGAGGATTTTATTGTAGTGCACTAAATGTTGAATATGTCGAGGAAGGGGTAGGAAAGACGGGGAGGAAAAATGAAAATGGAAGCAGACGCTTTTTCAAAATTGCAAAAATGCTATTGTATGTGATTCAATGGATCAGTGGGCTGCTATGTAGGAAGGGATACTTAAGGAACACAGGAAATGATTGCTTGGGTTTGGTGGAATTTGAATGATGGAAGAAGGCAATGATGGGAGCCACTGAGGTAGTCAGGAAAGCAAGTAGTATATAGAATGTTCAACATGATTGTAACTTTGTCATATGCTCTCTCTGTTCCATCTACAGAGACTATCATCCTTTTGGACAGCCATGAAGGCATAGGAACCCCTTTGAGGAAGGTTCCACCCAAGAGGTGCCACAAAGATGAAGCCACAGGGATGAATTCCCCATATACTAAGGGTATGATAGGTAAGAAGACCAAACCTTAAGGAAAGACTGGCACCAGTGGATGAGGGGAGGATGGTGGTAGCAAAGAAATGAGCATCCAAAGAATGATTAGGCATGCATTCAGTGGGGTGGCATGGTGAAGGTCACCCACTGGAGTACTGAACTGTGGGCCTAGCCCATGAATTCAATGGACTAGCAGGCAACTATGTTGGAAAACTTAGGGAATACAGGAATGACCTGGTAGGGTTTGGTAAGGTTGGAATGACAGAGGAAAGCAATGATGGGAGGCACCAAGGTTGTCAGGCAGGCAGATAATATATTATGTAGAATCCTTGTGAAATGTGACTGTAACTTTGGTGTACTCTGTCTCGGTTCCAACTGCATAAATGGCCACCCTTGTTGGGAGTCATGAAGGCATGGAAGCCCTCTTGAAGAAGAGTCCACTCTGAGATATGCAGCAGAGACTAGGTCAACACAGACCAAAAGTACCTTAGTGAAGAAGCCAAAAGCACATTGAATAACAGACAAAATACATATTTCTCATAGGAAGAGGCAACACTGCTTGGGGAAAGAGATACCAGTATTGAAGAAAGAGATAGCAGTGCTGAGGAATGTGGACCACTATCCAGCTCCAACATTTGGTGGAAAAGTTAAATAACTAATATAGAGAATAATAGATGGATGACCATACACAACAAGCCTGTGCTTCCACCAAGGGAGAGAGAGATTACAGCATATGGACCTTGGGAGTCATGTGCCAGAGGTCCATGCTATCATCTCATCCTTGAGAATGGAAACACAAGGTGAGTTGTGTATGGTCACCCATATTTTATTTTTTTACAGTATATGGTTTTCTAGAGGAAAATAGGGAGCTGGTGCCATGAGAGGTGCCTAGCATTGGTACGGAGATAGATAGAGAGAGAGAGAGAGAGAGAGAGAGAGCGCTAGCTCAGTGAAAATGAAAGTGAGCTTCCAGGCAGGAGACAGTGTGAGTAGGGAGAGCTCAGTGAATATGAAAGGGGGCTGTTTTTGTTTTTGAGAACATGGCTGCTGACATTTTTTACATTTATTTATGTGTGGGGTTTTACTAAAGGGGAGCTGCAGTAATGAAGCAAGAATGACACTGTAGTAGTTGCAGTAGTGAGAGCCAAAAGCAATATCAGAAACTGATGGGAACAGCACAAGGCAGAGCTCAGCTGAATACCTAATGATACAATGTGCATAACAACTTTTAAACCATCCATAACAACTTTTAAACTGTGCATAACAATTTGTTGATGGTCATCGATTTTCGTACATAATAAGGACTAACCATATATTATATTATAATTATGACCTAAAGGATGGATAAGATGACAAACTCTGCTATTAGCCTACTCAGTTGAAGGTATGTCTTGTGAACTCAGTTTGTTATCTGGTATACCAAGATAATTAATTTTAACCACTGTGATGCAAACAATGGTTAGCCCATCCACAGCCACAATGTAAACATCACGATGCACACATCGCTACTGCCTTCTCCAAATAAACAAGTGATGTTTTACTGTTTCTGTTCTGCAGCTGTCTCACTCACAGCTAGAGAGCTGGCTGGAGCAGGTTACATAATAATTAGTTACATTAGTTAGGTTATGAAATGTTTAAAATTTCAGATAGCAAAAAGTATTTAACATTTTATTTGCTGTATTAGGAGGGGTAGGGGGTAATATTTGTCTATATTTTCTTTGGCTTGTTCTTGCTTACTAGAACTGAGCTCTGCAATTGCTTTTATAAAGCCTAATCCCCTACCTATCTGACTCACCTTCCTTTTTCCATCCATTATATTAATTCAATTTCTTTCTTCCGAATCACCTATTATATTCTCATAAAAACTAGTTAGACCATATTATCTTTATTTTATGCCTGCTATACCCTTTGTCCCCTTTTTTCCTACAGGCTAAATGGTTCTACTGTTACTTGTATATATGTAAATTGTTGTATATAATCATTTCATGCCATTGTATTGCTATTTATTCTATTTCTTGTCTATGTAATAATACTTGTATCCTCATTTGTATGACCACTCAGGTCCATCTTGTAAATGAGCTTTGCTCAATGATGTTCGCCTGAATAAATAAAGATTTTGATTGATTGATTGATTGATTGATTGATTGAACTGGACCTTTTGTGTCCGAACATTGAGCAGATAAGTCTTACAGAGGGGAGAGAGAGAGAAAAAGAGAGACAGACAGAGACATTTTCCCAGATATACTGTACATCAAATAATAAATTACTTCCAACATTTTCTATGACTGATTAGATGCAATTTTAACCAGTTTTCAGAAGCTGTATGTAGCCCCCAGGAGCTCAGGCTCCCTTGTCGGTTTAGTAGTTCTGAAAGGGTTAATCCTGGATCTCCTTGGAGACCTGGGTCAGCTGGTATGTCCCATGGGAAGGAGCCAGTTGCTAGTAGTCGAAGAGCTGCTGGGAGCTGGCAGTTGGAGGGAAGCAGCCATCCAGGTCGAAGTTGCCAGGTTTCTCTCACTGTTCCTTTTCTCCAGAAGATTAGCTAACCAGATCCTGAGGAATAAGAGGTAATGGCCACAGTTTACAGTGTCCCCTGGGGTTAAGTACCCTAAAGACTATGAAAGATTCCTAAGGGAGACATTTCCAAGAGAAAAGCAATAAAAAGACTTTTGCTGGAAATCTGAGGTAAAGGTAATTTATCTGAACTGGGAAACTGTTCTGGGTATGGGTACCTCCCACTGCCCTCCCTACTTGCAGCCAGGCAGGAAGGTGAAGTACATAGCCAGTTAAGTGTGTAATTCAATACGGTACCCTCTGCCCCCTGGGATCCTGCATGGGAGAGGGTGAAGAGGCAGGGCCTGTAACAGCTGTGGTCTCCTGATGGGTTTCTGTCCCTCTTAACAAATTCTAAATGTAAATTTAGCCACAAAAAAAGTACCTCTGAGGAGGGAATATGGGCAGGGATCTGGATGAGGATGTAGTACAGATCTAAGGCCACATGCCATCTGCCGTATGTTCTATTAAATCTACCTCAGTGTTAAAACTATAATTGTATTATTTATTTGCTTTTGGTAACCGAGTGAGTGCACTAGGCATAGAAATGCCTATTTTCAGGCACGATCCGGGAGAGAGACAATATAAAATACAAATGCACATACATGTGACACAGCATATGAGCTAGGTATACACAGTGAGGGTGGAAAAGCAACATAACACTAAACATAGAAACATAGAAACATAGAAGTTGACGGCAGATAAGGACCGCAAGGCCCATCCAGTCTGCCCATTTCTTTTTCTGCCTTATAAATGTGCCATCGGCCTTTTCTCTGTCAGTGGCCTATCTATTCATAGTCATTTGTATTGCACCCTTATGCCTATCCCATGCCTGTTTGAAGCCCTGCACTGTATTCATAGCCACCACTTCTTGTGGTAAGCCATTCCATGCATCCACCACCCTTTCTGTGAAAAAGAATTTCCTCACATTCCCCCTTAATCGGCCTCCCTCTAATCTCATGCTGTGTCCTCTTGTCCTGCTATTTTTCTTATATTTAAACATGTTAGACTCTTTCACCTTGTTTATGCCCTTAAGGTGTTTGAATGCCTCGATCATATCACCTCTCTCCTCCTTTGCTCAAGGGTATACATATTGAGCTCTGTTAATCTGTCCTCATATGTCTTCTGATGCAGTCCCTGCACCATTTTGGTTGCCTTCTCTGGACTGCCTCAATTTGGTTAATGTCCTTGTGAAGGTGTGGCATCAATACTGCACGCAGTACTCCAGATGGGGCCTAACCAGTGTCTTGTACAGAGGGGATTATTACCTCCCTCTTACGACTTGTGATACCCTACTAATACACCCTAACACCCCCTAGCCTTACCTACTGCTTTAGAGGTCTGCTTGGATGATTTTAGGTCATCAGTGATGATGATGCCCAAGTCTCTTTCTTCCTTTGTGACTGCTAGCAACTCCCCTTCCAGCCTATAGGTGGCTTCAGGGTTTCTCTTCCCTATGTGCATGATTTTGCACTTCTTTACATTAAATCCCAGTTGCCACTCTTCTGACCATTCTGCTAGTTTATCCAGATCTCTTCTCATTCTTCCCACCCCATCTGGATCATCTACTCTGTTGCAGATCTTGGTGTCATCTGCAAACAGACAAGCCTTACCCTCTAGTCCATCTGCAAGGTCACTAATGAAGATGTTGAAGAGGACTGGCCCCAGGACTGATCCCTAAGGTACCCCACTTGTGACTTGCATCTCTTCTGACTGTATACCATTTACCACCACTCTCTGTTTTCTGCCCGTCAACCAGTTTGCCACCCAGTTGACCAACTTCTGACCCACCCCGAGCCTACCCAGCTTATTTATCAATCTTCTATGTGGAACAGTGTCAAAAGCTTTGCTGAAGTCAAGGTAGGTGACATCAACTGCTTCCCTTGGTCCACCACTCTGGTTACCCAGTCAAAGAAATCTATGAGATTAGTTTGACAGGACCTTCCTTTGTAAACCCATGCTGTCTTGGATCCTGTGCCCTATGGATTCCAGGTGTTGCACTATCCTTTCCTTAAGGAGTGCCTCCATAACCTTGCCCACTACTGAGGTAAGACTGACCGGTCTGTAGTTCCCCGCCTCCTCCCTGCTACCACTCTTGTGGGCGGGATCACATGAGCCCTTCTCCAGTCTTCTGGGACCTCTCCTGTGCTCAGAGACTCACTAAACAGTTCTGCTAATGGGTCTGCTAGTTCCTCCTTTAGCTCCTTAAGTACCCTGGGATATGCCATCAGGTCCCATTGCCTTATCCACCCTGAGCTTAGCAAGCTCTTGTAGGACCCTTTCTTTTGTGAAGGGAGTAGTGCTCACCTCCCTCCCCCCTGTGTCCATGATGCTGAGCTGTGGGCCCTGCCCTACCTTCTCTTCAGTAAATACTGAGCAAAAGTATCTATTTAGGATAGATGCCTTTACAGGGCCCTCCTCCTCACATGCTCCCTTTTCTCCATTAAGCTTAGCAATACACCCTCTGGACTTTCTCCTTTCACTAATGTATCTATAGAAAGTCTTGTCACCTTCTTTTACTGTTCGTAGTAGTGTTTCCTCAGTTTGGGACTTTGCCTGCCTTACTGCCTTACCTGCTTCCCTTAGGGCAGTTTGGTATGCCTCCTATCTTCATCCCGCTGTGTTCCTTATATTTCCTGAAGGCCAGCCTTTTGGCTCTGACCTTTTCTGCTACTGTATTTGAGAACCAAAGTGGTTTCCTTCTTCTTTGCACTTCCTTTTCTGTCTAACACAATGGGATGTTGCTTCAAGTATTGCATCCTTAATGCTTGCCCACTTGACCTGTACCCCTCACCTGTGTTTCTTTTGCCAGGGCTAGCTTAACTCTGTTGGCCATCTTATCAAAGTCAGCTCCTCTGAAGTCCCATATTTTGCCTTGGAATGGGATGATTTAGATGTAGTAGCCAAATTGAACCATACCATGTGATGGTCACTGTCCCCAGGTGACCTTCTACCTGGAGATCTGTGATCCCTTCTTTGTTAGTCAGTACTAGATCTAGGATAGCCCTGTCTCTTGTGGGTTGCTGTACCAGTTGTTTGAGGCCCTCCCCTGCAGGAATCCACTATGAGTCTAGTTCTGGCAGATGTTCCTGCTGGTATTGACCAATCTGTATCCGGCATGTTGAAGTCTCCATTATCAGAACCTCCCTGTAGCTGTCATGTTTTGTATATCTTCTAACAGTAATGTGTCTATGTCCTCCTCTGGTCTGGGGCCTGTAGACAACCCCAGTTCTTATGGCTGTCCCATTTCCTGTTTCCAGGGTGACCCACAGTTCTTCTGGCTCCTTATGTGTATTCTGAATTTCTGTAGCTTTGATATTTTCATTAATATACAGGGCCACTCCTCCCCCCCTTTTTGTACCTCAGTCTCTTCTGAACAATACATAGCCAGGTACTGAAGTCTCCCAAGTGTGGTTACTGGTAAACCACGTCTCACTAATTGCTACTATGTCCAGTTTAGCCTCTGACATTATTGCCTGCAGGTCTGGGATCTTATTTCCCAGGCTGTGAGCATTTGTGTACACGATTTTCCATTGGCCAGATTTTGGTGTGTTACTTGTTGGGTGAAGTTTGGCATTACCCCTGTGCGTCGTATGGGGAGACAAACCTTTTTTCTTACCTGGTGATGCAAATGAACGGCAAACATGCTGAATTCCTGTTTGACCACTAGCTGAGGGGGGAGTGGTGTTCTTCCCATTCGACGTATGGGGTGCTGCACCCCTCTCCCCATTTGCTAGTTTAAATATTCTGCAAAGACGTCAAACTTCTGCCCCAATGCACTGACTCCCTCTTTAGTCAGATGCAGTCCATCAAATTTAAGAACTTTCGCTCCCAGAACTGTTGCCAGTTCCCTACAAATCTGTGTCCTTTTTCCTGGCACCAGCCCTTGAGCCACGTGTTTAGCTCCCCTATCTCCCCTTCTCTGACCTTCCGTCCATCTGCTCCCCTCTCCCAGACTGGCAGGATCTCAGAGAAGGAGATGCCGGACGAAATAGATGATAGTTTGCCACCCAGCCTAGTCAGGTGTTCCTTGTTCTCCACAACTGACCGGCTGGTGAGATCGATAGTCCCTATGTGTACTAGGACATCAATGTTTTCTCCTGCTTTGTGAACAATTTTATGCGGTCAGTGTCTCTCCATGCTGATGTACCTGGGAGACATCTGACCATCACCCTAGCTGGAGATGGTATCAACTCCCGAATCATGGAGTCTCCTATGATCAGAAGTTTTTGATTTCCTTTGTGCTTGTTTTGTTTGGTTCCTGATTTGGGTGAGTTTTGTTGTGCTAGCTCCTGTGCCGCAGTGTCCTGCTCTGCAGTGTCTTCTGCCTCTTTATTTGATTTCAGAGATAGAGGCAGATACCTGTTTGTAGTGTTTATATGGGTTTTGGAGGTAATGTGTTGGAGAGCAGAGAGTGATGGGGCACCTGATTTGCTCCTCCTAACCACCTGCCAACCTCCTGGACCAACTACCCTCTGCGGTCGAGGTTTTTCTGTTGGATGCTGGGGAAATGGCAGGTGGTTCTTATAATGTATTTCCTCTTCAATATGAAATTTGAGTCGTGCAATCTCTGCCCATGCTGCCCGGAGCTGAGCCCTAAGATCTCCAAAGGCCCAGCATGTAGGACAGTGTCCTAAATCCTGTAAGACTGTCCTTCTGAAAATTGTTCCACAGTACCTGCAGTTAATGAAATCCATTCCAAATAAGTTGCTGGGTTTGTAACCTAGTCAGAGTAATTAGAAGGAAAAAAAAGGAAAAAAAATGCAAGTAATGGTTTAATTGTGCTTTGTTTAACTTGTTATAACAAGTTAAATTGCTAGTGTCCTGTAAATTAGATCACCTTGTGGAGGCCCACTGATCCGCCCTTCCTGCTCTGCCACAGGAAATGTCACAACTGTGGTACCCTATAAAAGGGTGTAGCATTAGAATTGGTTGGGGATGAGGTGGGTGGCTGGGCCCTTCCCTGCCTAAAAAGAAGAACCACGGATGAAAGAACAAGGAGGTAAGAGCAGAAACAATTAGTCAACAACAAATGCAGTAACCCTGAAAGCTTATCCTAATGTTAGATAAAACTGTAAAACCTGTAAAGCACCACCTGTAATAATTTCAGAGAAGATATACGCTGTAAGAAACACTTTGCTCAGAGAAAAATAAAGCAGTAACAGAAGATATACCTTGCAAAGAGACAATTTGAATCAGAAGATTACAGGAGTAATCTGTTAGCACACACCTGTAGGCACACCTTGTAATAATGCGAAGAAGGTATACCAGCAACAACAATTTGAATCAGAGAAAAAATAAAGCAATGGAATGTTAGCAACAAACAGTAGCAATCCCTGTGAGTAAAAAATAAAAACACCACCACACAGTAAGTCTGCTTAGCCAAACTAAGTCTTAATCCTTTTCCCTTGCTCTGGTAAGTTTCTCTACTCTGCCTTTCAAGCAGTCTTAGAAGGAAAGAGCTCAGGTGAAGCTAGGTGCCTTGGCCAGCAAACCACGTCTAAACAATTGACTCAGAGAGTAAATCACACTGAAAAGGTAGAGACAAAATTCCAGTATGAGGCAAAACAGGAATAACATTTAGGTCAAAATACACAACTTTTGTCAAAACAGAAAGTGAAACAGGCATTGCAAATAAAGGTTTACACACAGCAAGGTATAATAAGTGCTAAAATATGTGGAAGAAATGAGAGAGGGAGGAGATAGCAGGCTATGTGAGCCTAAAAGAACTGAGACTGTATTCCCTGTACCCAGTGGGTTGCTGTGGCCATTAAATGAATTCTGGACATTGAAACAGTCTGGGAGAGCTAGCTTTCTACTGAAGGCATGTAAAATTCTTCCCTTGGGGACTGTGGAACTGAAAAGAATGGACTTTAGCAAAAACATCAGTGTGTTTTGATTTTCTGTTCAGTGCTACTATTATGTTCATGAGCGCCTTTATTAGACGGCTCATAGTTTAGGCTTTATACTCCTTGTGGGCATTAAGTTCTTGTATGGAAATGTTTTGTATCCCAACCCTTATCTTACAGACCCACACTGGCTTGACCTGGGACATCACCCTAATCCTGGAAGGTCAAGTAATTGGTAATAGAGGATGTACACTCCCCTCCCTGACAGGGATGCAATCAGGTACCCCTAGATCAGTGAGGGGGCTACATGCAGATTGCTGTTATACATTAGCATGATATCACACATACCATTGTACATTGGCTGTGATGTCATTCCTCTGTATAATGGGATTATAAGTTCATAGGTCCAATACAAGTCAAGTAGCTTGTTCACGTCATAATTAGACTGGCCACATATCAGTGGTAATAACTGGTTTTACTGTTACCCATGTTTTCATCCAGTAATCTTTTGAAGGAATTTAAATTGGGAGCTTTAACCACAAATTCTGGCAAAGCATTCCAAATTAGTGTTGCTCGGATAGTGCTGCAGTGGATCCACCAGTAATCCAGCACATGGCGGCACTATTTGAGTGGGATCCAGCCTGGGATCCAGTCAAACACGGAGGTTGTATCCTGAGTCAGATCCCATGTTATCCAGTGCTGGATCCAGGGATCCAGCTACAATGCCAGATCCCTGGATTTGGCATCAGATCCCAGCACCAGATCCAGGGATCTGGTGTTGGATCCCTGTAACTGGCCCTGGATCTCTGGATCCGGCCATCGGATAACATGGGATCTGACCTGGGATCCAATGGCTGGATCACTGGGAAGATAGGGGTGGCATCTGGTGGATCCACTGTCCCACCGCAAAGGGCCAGTATTTGATGGTTCTAGATTGGTGCAGATCCATCCAAGCAACACTACATTCCATATGCTTACAACTCTCTGGTTAAACCAGTTTCCTTGTCTTGAGACTTTATATAGTTCACCCCTTAATGGATAATAATGGAGTTGTGTTTGTACATAACCCTCTTTTTTTCTCAGTCTAGTTGATTCTCATAGGATCCCATAATGAAAGGCCTTATAAACACAACAAAGATTTCCTCTGGTCCTTCTGTATGATATTGAGTATAGCCCCAAATCATTCCCTTGTAATGTTTCTTTGATTTCCTCACCCTGTGTCCCATTCACTTTATGAAGGTTTAATTCTAAGATCATATGGCACTAGCAGGCCAGGGTGCCAATCAAGACTACCCACCACAAATTTAACATGATAGTGCACCCCTTCTAACCTGCCCACATAGCTTTTGCTCTCAGCAGGGCGTGCACACACTGAATACAAATTCTTGAATATCATGAATAAAGAGGTACTTTGTACTCTGGATTGACTACAGAGTATTTTCCACTAATTTGCAGTATTCTGGAAAACTACTGAACAAGATTTCAAAGTTTCATGCACCTCTCTGGCTAGTCAAAGTCCATTTCTGGAGCTCATAGAAGCCATGAGATACTTTCCCTCTCTAAAGCAGGGACTTACATGTTTGTAATAAGCTGCATTATGTGGTCTGAAACTCCAAACTTACCATATAGAGAGATTTTTGATACCCAGATCTTTCTTTGGTCAACATTTTACCTGAACATTGTCAGTAAGGCCTGGCCTACTGACACTTGCACTTTTAAGGTAATCTGTTCTAAGTCTCAGGTGTGTCAACAAAAGGGCAGTTGGCTGATTTCCCCCCTCCCTCTTCTCACCAAGAAAAGCACCAGGGCATGCTTTTTTTGAGTGTGGGAGTATTCTTTAGTTCTTGTGGAGATTTTTCTGTCACCCATTTCTCAGCTTATTGCATGTAGGACACAAGGAGGACAGCCAGTTGACATCCCCCTTCCACTACCTCCTGCATGACTTGCTTGTACATGTTTTTAGAGGGGTTCTGATTTTGGACTTTCAGAATGATCCTTCTGAAAGTGCAAAACAGTTGGTACCAGTCCTCCATGGCCACACTATTTCATGGCTTGTCTGCCACTTCCGTATTTCAAAGAAGTACTGCACATGCGCATGTGTCAAGAATGCGCAGTTCTGTCGGTGACACCATCTTGGAAATGGCATATTATGCCATTTGAAAGAACTACACATGTGTGAGTATGGTGCATGTGTAGTTCTGTCAGCACTGCCATCTTGCATGAGGCATTCACACGCATTCTGCGGCACTCATTCAACGGCGGTGGTGGCGCTCATACCAGCTCGGCACAGCCATATCTACTCTGGCTAGACCTTGTTGAAACTGCTACAGTTTTCAAAGGGTTAGGCTTGACTCATTGAGCTGTACACTTTCTGCCATCTGGTTACAGCCTCAATTCCATTTGACACTACAGAGGGCAGTCAACAGACTTCTCCCTCCCTCAGCTCAACACATGAGTTATCTATTCATGCAGTTTTAATTTTTTCATGAAGCTGCTCTCTTCAAGTGCACAGTTGTGTTCATGCAATTAAAATTGCTACAGTTCTCAGTGGGTCAAGCTTGGCTCACTGAGTTTTGGGCTAATATAGGCCATCCAGTTCTAGGTTCAGTTCCTTGTGCACCCAAGGAGTGCAATCTACTGACTCCCCCTATAGTCACCATGCATTTGTGCAGTAGCTGCTATTTTTTTTTGCTAGGGTTTGGCTTGGGTGCTGTACTGTGAGTGTTACACAAGTAGCATACACATACTCAGCCTCACAATGTCTGACAAAACCTGCAAAATACTGGGCTCAGTCCCAAAAAAATCATCTGTTTTACCATCAGCCCCAACTGGTGTTAAAGGATGGGGTGAGTGATGACCTGGGCACATTTGCTGTGCCAATATCTTGTTCTCTCCTAGCAAAGGCTGGTTCTGGTTTGAGTAGTAATGGAGGAGGACAAAGTAGTAGTGTCACTGCTAGTACTAGTGGCAGCGGTACCACCTAGGCTATCCCAGCTCCATCATTTTATGGAAGTAGTGGGAAGGTCTTATAGCTTGGTCTCCCATTGTTTTGCATACAGCCACCACCACACTGTTCCCACAATCACAACCATGACTGCCACAATTCCAGCCACTGTGACCAGCAGCATTGTTATTACTGCAGCCACTGTGACCACCACAACTGACTTCTAGAGAATCATTTTTCTACTAAGTTCCACCAAAAGCTTGCTCAAAAGGATGAAACTTCAGCCCTTTTTTAAATACCTCCACCAATGAGGAACTCCACAGATGGGTAATCAGTACAATAGATCGGCATAACCAGGGTGGATTTGGATTAGGTTTTTGATTTGCTATTTCCAGGATGAATTTGGAAGTGGATCCAGGACAAGTCTGCAAAGGATTTGGATTTGTCTACTCAGGCCCCAAATTGATACATGGTAGAAAAAAATACATTTTTCAGGAGAAAAATACCACAAAACATAAAGGGACAGTGGCATACTAATGCAGAGTGTACTGTGCTCAACACATTGCATCCTGCTGTTTAATGACCAACCTGCAAAGCAATAAGCCAAAAAATCAGGTGCAGAATGAAACATGGCTCACAAGACCCCATCCCAACCCAACGTGATGTGGTCAGCTGAAAATTAGGGCCAATAGAAAATGTAGCAACGCAAGCAAATTAAGTAATGTTATAGAACCTATTGGGCATGAAGCAGTGGGCACTGGACACTTCTCTGCTTTGCTTTCTGTTCTGTTAGGACACATATTTAGCAGACACTGAGTTAAAGTTGGCTGTGGTGTATCTTTTTGCCAGCACTGGCATCCTCCACAATGCTTCATTACACACTCTGCATTTCAGCAAGAGGCTGATTATCCCACCACCACCGCCATGCACACACATTTTATCTTTTTTTTTACACAGATGAAACTAACAATATTTTTGTTCTTAGTCATTCACCATTCAACAGACCACATAGTTTCTTTATTTGTTTTGCATTTTTCTTATTATATAGTTTGTGTTTTTTGTCTCCTCTGGCCTTCCATACATCAGCAGGATAATCCCTCACAATTGCCTATTAATCAATATATATTGGCTCATCATCATCAATATCCAAACGACTCTGTAATGAACCAGTGGAGCCTGCTAAGAAGAGACTAAGCTTTACTTTAATGAATGTCAAACGTTCCACATTTTAGGGCAGCAAACGATTGCATAGTTCCAAAGCAACTCTAACAGCAGTGCTGAAGATTCTTTCAAAATAGACACTGATCAGACAGCAATTTAAGTACCTTATGGCAACTCTGCACAATGCAGGACAGACTTGTTTCTTACTTTGCCAATATTTCAAAGGGTTGTCACTTATGCTGAGCTTCCTGGGGTCTTTTAGAAAGTCAGCAACCATAGCGGATACAGTATGATCTTGGCCAACTCAGGAAGAGCTACTGTCTTTATAAATATTATGTCACTTTGACCAAGTGCCACTATCTTCATCTTTTCCAGTGGCTGGTTTTCCTGCTGACAGTGAGGGTTAGGAAGGTGCATGCTTAAATGGTTGGGAAATTAAAATGGTATCCATTATTTCACCTGGCACTTTTTCAATGAGTAGATCTTTACACCTGCTGATGTCTGTGAGGTCAGAGGGGAGAAAAGGTAGGCTAGCCTTAAATTGTGAATCTAACATTATGGGCAGACTATAATGTTCTGGTTACAACATAATTGATATTCTAGGGTCCGCTTCCAGGGATATAGCTAGCTTTTCAACAAGAGAAACAGCACTACCTTCCTCAAGAAGTGCAGCCTTCTGCTTTTCCAGTTTGTTCCCAAGAAGGAATTTCAGAGGGCCTGTAATCTTAAAAATAGGGGTTGAGGCAGAAGAATCATGAAATAGCCAGGGATGGTCATGTAGTCCACAGTGTGGCTGCTAGTCCACATATCTGTTGTAATATGTATTTGGGGCACTGCTGTGAGCTTCTAGGCCTGTATCACTTCTTCACACAATTCTCATTAGACATTTGGTACTGCTTTGGTGACAAAATATTATCTGGATGGTATTTGCTATTGTGGAACTGCAATATGCATTACTTGCTTAAAACCAACAGATTCAATGAAAGAGTAGAGAAGCAGGTCAAACGCTATCATTTTTGCTATTGCCTTATTTTATTTCTGAGCAACTGAATGGCTATGAGCATACATACATGTCCTTTGAAATGACTGTTGCATGATTAACTGTTTTGGTTTGGGGCATGTTCTGTTTTAAGAAGAATGGAGGATATGTAATTAAGGGGAACTGTCAGGTGCAAAGGTACCATATGATGATGGTGATAGTGATGAAATGATTTTGTTTTTCTTATTTAGTTAAGCGGAGTTGAAAAATATAGTAGTTGGCAATACGACCACTACTTGATAATGCAGAAACACCTTCACCTGCCTCATCCTCACCTCTCACCAGCCTCATCATCTGTCTTACCAGACACTGACATCCTCTTTTTCTGTTGCATGCAACTGGACACATCTCCTTCAAGTGTCTTTTACATTTCATTATTTATTTCTATTTAAAAGTTGATGGCTGGGAAAGGCACACTGAGGCAAAGCTCATTTCCAGGTGTGAGCCCTGGTAAAGGAGGAAGTAGGGTAAAATAGTACAACAACACATCAGCAATGACTGGGTACAAACTGAAGTGCATACGAGTGTGCACATAACTGAATAAAAGTGCAGTAATAATGGCAACAATCACAAGGTGGAACAATGAGCAGAATAAATGGGCACCATAAAGTGACAAAAGAGTAGGAGATTATTGGTATTAACATTACACTTATGGGGAATAATGTCGAGGCTGGCAAAGGCAGTATGGTGGCTAAAAAGCAGTGAGAAGAGTGTAACAGAGACAACAGGAAGGGTGAGGGGAGATTTGGCAGTGGCAGGATGGGGTAGAGATAAGTTTTAGCTGGCATTTAAAGGATAGATGAGAGGGAGAGAGGAAATGACAGTGTTTCAGAGGGAGGGGAGGTGATATGAGAAAGCAGCTTGCCCATCAGTGGAATACAGGTGAGGAAGGGAGTAGAAGCATGAGTCTCTGGAGGCAGGGGGACTGGAAACAAGGAGTGAGGAGACATAAGGTTCTGGTTTGAGTAGTACTAAATCAGATAGTAGAGCTGCTGTGAAATTGGTGATGTGAAGGGAGAGGAAGGATAGAGAGGGAGGAAGAGAAGGATCAGTGGTAGGTTCAATAGGGGGAGTTAGTAGTAAAGTAACAGAAAGCATTACAGAGGGTACAGAGTCCAGCAAGGGAAGTGGAGGGGGCAGTGCCATAGACCTCATCTACACAGTTGTATACCAAGAGAACCATTTTGGTGACCAGCTCCGCGTGAACCTGAAAAGATTGGCATTCTTTGTTGTGGGGCAGGACACCAAGTTTAGGAAGGAGTTTGCAGTGGATGGCTTTGATATGGACAGAGAAGTCCAGCTGTTGTCCAACCAAACACTGAAGTACTTGAAAGAGGAGACCACTTAAATGGGAGAGACATTCATGGTGATGAAAATGGGGGTGGGCGAGCGAGTCCACACAGTTTCTGGCTGGTACCAAAGGTAAGTTATTTATTTTTATTTTTTTAGCTTTTGTTGACCAGGTAAGAACACAAGATAAAAAATGTCTATTTTCAGGTCCGACCCGAGAGGTTACAAAGGAAAAATATACAAACAATGGCCCCTATGCATGAATGGGGTGGAGGTATGTATGAAATGCACATACCCCATCAACGTGGCTCCACACCCGCAGACAGATGCATGGTGGCTGGTATGCACTACTGGCCACCACCTGTACTTGGCCCTACCCCCCGGTATGCAGGACTCCACAGGGTGGCCGGGGTGGAGTTGCAGTCCTGGATGGGCATCCAATGGGATGCCCGACCTGGGACCAGAGTGGATCCCTTGCACCCCTGGGGCATTAGTGCATGCGCTGTGCATATGCATGGCACGGCACTCATGACACTGTTGGCTGGGCACACTCCCAGATGGCTACCCCTGCCCCCACATCTTTGGCCCTGTAAGCAGGGGTGGTTAAGGGGGCTGAGTCCTGATCCCGCCACAATGGGCAAGGGACACCCGTGGGGGTGCACACCTGGTTACAGCTGGGTCCCGGCTGCCATAACCTGTGCCTCTCACACTTGGCATCACACACCATTGAGAAACTAATAATGGTCCTTACTGCAGCCATGCTCCTGCCCACCCCTGGCGCATTGCTGTCTGCGTGGCTGGGGGATCGGGCTTATGACAGCAGTGTGTTCCCTCTATGAATGCCACACAGGGTTGGCAGGACCTCACTCTGCAGCATTCAGTCATAGCAATGCCAATGCGCCTGGTTTATGTGGTGCATTGGCGTCGTGCATAGGGCCTGTTATAATGAAGAAAGGATATACAGAAGTAATTAGGTGGCATGAACACAAGGTTGAGGCTGTAGGACAGTAAAGAAGACTTTTGACAATATGTGAAACATACATAAGCATTAGGGCAAAATAGAGAACAATGACACTGGTAGACAGTAATTGCTTAAGTATCAGAGTGTTGCCAAAATGTGGGGCACCACTCTTAGTTCTAGGCAGAGGCCAAGAATTAATACAAGAATATAGTACACCAAGCACATTTATTATTTAGGGACAGTTGCAAACCAAGCCAGATTTTAGAAGCACCCATAAGGATCTCTTAAAAATGTAGTGAGTGGCAGCACACCTAGTTGGCACTGGATGGAAGTTCCAGAATCTGGGGGCACAAATAGCAAAGACCCAGTCACCTGTCAAGTTGCGGGATTTAGGAACAAATAGAGACTGCGAGTCAGTAGACCTGAGTAGGTATGAGGGTTGGACAGGTTTAAGGAGTTTAGACAAGATGGGATAGACACTGTTTTTTTAGTGTTGAGGACATGGCACATCCAACCTGAATGGATGGCAGATGGCTTTAGAGGTAGGAACAAAACCAGTCAATAGTGGAAGCTGAGAGGCCAGCAGAGGTCAGCTTATACAGGAGAATGGGGTGGGCCACTGAGTCAAAGGCCTTGGCCAGATTGATGAAAATGGCTGCCATGATGTGCTCCTGATCCATCTCAGTGAGGATAGAGTCAGTGACCCGCAGCTGTAAGGGTATGGTGGAATGGTATTTATAAAAACCAGACTGGAAAGCAGAGAGGTACAGCAACTGAAGGAGTAGCAGAAGTCAACAAGCCTGGAGTAAACTAGTTTCTTTGCTTCTTGGCAAATGTAGGGAGGAGGGAGATAGGGTGAAAGCTGCTGGCTATAGGAGTGGTCACACCGTTTGTGTAGTGGAGAACCTTAGCAAACTTTCAGGACTGAGGGACAGCACATAGGTAGAAGGAGAGGCTGAGAAGTGGGTCATGGGAGAGGCAATGGCAGGGGCTAACTGATGAAGCAGTTTATGGTCCAGGTCATCAGGACTGGATTTGACAGACTGAGGGAGAAAAGAGCTTGCAATATGTCCTGAGGAATAACAGGGGAGAAGTGAAACCCCTGGGGCAGATGGGGCAGATGGGACAGAGGGGACAATGGTGGAGAGTGGAGAGGAGAGATGCCAGGAGGTTGTGGGAGAGGGAAGAGTGCAGGTAGTGAAAAATTAGCTGAAGTGAGTGAGAAAGGAGGGAGGATTGGAGACAGGTTACTCATTTACCAATAGGATGGGGGAACAAACTGGGTGGGTAGTCAAAAAGAGAGTGAGTATCCTTCCAGAACTTTGACAAGGAATTAAGATTAATCTGGAGGTTGGTTTTAAAGTAATGGGATTTTGCAGTGTGGCCAGTCTTTGTGCAACAGTTCCTGAACTTCCTGTAGGACAGAAGATCAGGCAGGGAGCAGAAAAATTTGAAGTAGGCCCAAGTTTGGTTACAGGACTTGCACTGATCATTGAGATCAGATGTGATCCAGGATGGTGGGCTCTTTTGACCCTGGATTTTCTGAGGAAGGAGTGCTTTTCCCAGATGTGTGTGAATTTGGAATGAAACAAGGAGACGGCCACATTAATGGTAGGGGCAGAGAGCATGGCAGATCAGTCTGTTACAGCAAGGTCACTGAGGAGGGAGTTGGTGTTAAGAGAGTGGAGAGACCTGGATCAGATGTATTTGGGGGTGGGGAGGGAGGAGGAAGTCGAACTTTCCTGATGCATAAAGTCATACAATGGTTGCTGAGGAATCCAGCAGAATACTAGCTACAACTATTCTGTTGGGCTTTGAAGAGAGAACCCAGTCCAGAAGGGTATGGTAGGAGGAGTGAGGAATGAGATTGGTGAGTTCAGTGATAAGCTGGGTGAGGTTGAGGGACTCAATTCTATTGGAAGTCATCCTGGTAGCAGGGGGATAGCCCATTGATATTGAAGTCCCTGAGGAGAATGAGTTCACCAGAAGAGGAGTGGGAGGCTAGAGTTGAGAAAGACTCAACCAGAGCGGGGTAGAGATTTTAGGGGAGGCATAATAGACCTCAATGAAGATAGGTAAGGAGAGAAAAAAAGGAGCATTTGGCAAGGAGAAACTCATGGGAGGAGGGTACAGATTCCCTGAAAGAAATAGTGTAGGTGAGACCTGGCAGAGATAAAGGGCAATGCTGCCCCCCCCCCCCATTTGCCATGGTCCTGCCTGAAGAGGTGGTAGTTGGGGACTGACAGACAGGAGTCAGATGTTTGGGAGGAAAGCCAGGATTCAAAAAGGCAGAGGAGGTCAGTGGAGTTCTGAGAGACCCAGATGTTGAGGAGGTCAGTTTTAGGGAGTAGGCTTCTAGCACTGAGATAGAAAATCTAAGGCATTTGGGGGGAGGAAGAATGAGGTGGGGAGGACCATGGCTAGATTCAACATCACCAGGTAGAAGGAAAAGCAGGATAAGGAGCAGAAGGATTGTGTGAGATTTGTGTCCCTCAGGACGGGGGCAAGATGGGGGTGGGAGAATGGAAGGGAAAAGATGGCACGGTGGAGGAACTTATGATTTAGGGATGGAGAGGGGAGAAGACTAGGGTGGATGCAGGTGGGGGGGTGAAGTGGTTAGCGAATGGAGAAATGGCAGGGGAAGGGAGGGAGAGAGTGAGGTCAGAGAAGAAGAGGGAGGAGTAGAAAGCAAAGGAAGGGAACAGGGTGCATGATTATCAAAACAGCAGATGGATGTAAAACCAGCAGTACTCAAATAATAGGCAAAACAAACAGATCAGCAGAAAGACAATATTGACTGGAAAATACTAGCCAGATAAGCAGAAATGCACAAAACAGAGCAGGACTGAGGCTCTACAAGAGATTGACAATACAACTCTGACAGTGGGATTCACCCAGATATGGTGTAGGCAGGATCCAGAAAAAACAAAGTGGAATGGCAATATCGACCTGAGAAATACTAGCTAGCTAAACAGAAATACAAATATAGGACAGGATGGAGGCTCCACAAGAGTGAAGCAATGCAGTCTGAAAAATAGAGTTCAGCATGAAAGGGTCAGGAATCCGGAGAAAACTAAGACCTGTAGGCAGGCCTGGGGGTGCACAACAAAAACAGGTATCATAAATTCAGAAAGGAGCAGTCCTGGAGGGAAGCAGCAAACACAGAGTCACTGTTCAGCTAGGAAGAACAGTCTTACAGTAGTGCACTCTGAGATGGCACAGTAGCAACTGAGAAAATACTGGAAGATTGGATCAACACTTAAGGGGTCAGGAGCAATCAAAGGTAAGCTTGTGGAGGGAGGGACAACTGTTTCAGAAGAAGGGCAGTATGACCAGCCAACAGCTAAGTCACTGCTGAATCCATGCAGACTCGAGTATATGGATGCCCTTTGCTATGTGGCCAATGTGGATGACCACTCAGGGAACAGCATCTGAGGTCAGATTCCATGCTGAGAGGACAATGAAGGCAGCTCCCCACTGGTGAGTTGTAGGAGAGGAGGTGAGACTTTCAGGGGTCTGGCAGCTGACAGGTGGCTTTTGCAGTCTGTAGGACCAGTTTTTTCTTCTTTAGTTCCCCATGTTCAGGGAGCACTCTGGGTCATGCGACATGGTACGGTGCATGGGGAGGGCGAATCTTGGTCAGTTGGGCCCCTCTTGACCCCAATTTTAAAGCAGTAGGCAGCAAAGTGTGAGTTACAGCCTGAAGAAGGCAGGAGGATTCCCAATTTTTAAAGCAACAGGGCTTCAGATTCTCTGCCAAGAGGACAAAGAAGGTAGATCCCAACTGTTGAGTTACAGTATAGGAGAGGAGGCATGGCTTTCAGAGGTCTGGCAGCTAATTGGTGGCTTTTGCAGTTTGCAGCAGTGGCTTTTTCGTATTCAGGTCCCCCTAGTACAGGGAGTATGCTAGATCGAGTGGCATGGTGCAGTGCAGGAGGAGGGCACATCCTGGTCAATTCAGCCCCTCACAACCCCAATCTTGCAGCAGCAGGAGGCTCTATGTGAGTTACAGCTTGCAGGAAGCAGGACACTTTCTCATATTTAAAGCCCCATAGCTTCAGATTTCTGCCCAGAAGACAATGAATTCAGCTTCCAGTTGGTGAGTTGTAGGAGAGGATGTGCATCTTTCAGAGGTCTGGCAGCTGATTAGTGGCTTTTGGAGTCTGCAGGATTGACATTTTTTGTTTTAGTTCCCCAAGTTCATGGAACAGAGAGGGTCCAGCAGCTTGGTGCAGTGCAGAGGGTGGGTGAATCATTCTTTTAATTGAGCCCCTCTTGACCCCAGTAGTACAGCAACAGGTGGCTTTGTGTGAGTTATAGCTTTTCCGCTTATCAAAAGTGTCTGTTTCAAGGTGATTTTCCAGTCTCCTCCTGCTGATACCAGTTTTGCATACTGTGCAGATTGCACGATAAGCATTTTGGGAGTCAGCTCCACACCCAAGGAATGCCCATCTTAGTTTTACCTCCTCGCATAGGTACCTGCTGTAGTAGGAACAGTGCTTTTATTCATTATGTTAAGATCAAGTGCATCTTCCTCCTCATCTAAAATAATGGTGTCAGCAGAGGAAACGGTATGTTCCTTGCCACCTCCATTTGTGTTGGCCTGCCTTGATGGTCCCTCTCCAAAGGTTTCTGGTTTCTGATGGGGCCTTTGTTGTGCACCTCATCAGTACCAGAAAAAAAATCAGATGACTCAGACCCAAGCCCACTGAGCTCAAAGTTGCAACCACTGCTGTTATTGTTTATGCTGGAGTCTGAGTCATGAGATGATTGGGATAGTTGCATGTTGAAAGCATATGTAATCATTCTTTCAATGCCTTTGTGAGTGGCACCCCTAACAACCATTTTTTTAATAATGGTGCCTCTACTATCTTGACCCTTACTCCTGTTACAACACACAGCACCTGAGCCTCTAATTTTATATGTTTTTGTGCATATGCAAGCGCAGCAAACATTTTGTTACAAAGATCTGCATTTCAGAGGTGGGTCACTGTTGAGTGCAACACAGCTCAAGCTGCAGTGGGCTCAACAGTGACAGACCAACCAGAAGCAGGCTGATGTTGATGCCATTCAGCTGGCTGATAGATGTAAACTTTGTGTAGTTGAAATGGTAGAGCTGCACCATTCCTAGTGTGGTTTCATCCTTTTAAGTACAACATGCCACCCAACAGCCAGCTGAGTGCTGTAATCATCAGCCCGCTGGAACAACCCTCCCACTTCCTGAGTGCTCTCCTGATATGCCAACACATAGAGAATAAAGAAACAGTAAATATTTTCAAGCATGGAGCAAATGTTAAGTTATTCACTTGTTCCACATTTACAAGTGACTACCTTTTCCAGCTGCCTGATGATGTTCTGCCTGTTCCCCCTTTCCATCTCACAGTTTGTTTCAAGCTGTTCCATGTACTCAAAGAGTTGAAGCTCAATTTCAGATTCTGGGTGTGATACCAAAGTAGGGAACTGCTTGAAACACACACTTTCTCCTCTTGTTTCCTGCTGCATGTCTGTTCTAAAACCCCCAGACTTGAGATGAGCTCATTACAAGCGAACTTCTTGTTGCAGCAGGTGAAGTTCTTCCGTCATTCAGCTCACCGCTCAGCTCAGTTGTCATTTGTGGCTAGTCCCTTAGCCTGAACCTCCAGCACCTGCCTGAGACTTTCAGCTATGCAGTGTGAAGCCAAGTAGTGCATGCCTGTGGTGGCATGCTCCACCATAGCATTGGTGTGAGTACTGAAAGATACCTGCTAGAAACACGAAGAGACAAACATAGGAGGGGTACTTTCAAAACAGGCCTTTAAGAGCCTTGCAAAGTAGTTCCATTTACAAAAAAAAAAATTAAACATTAACATTAAATAAGAGCTAGTTATGCATTGTCAAGTGAAACTGCGATGTCCTCAATCACAGTAGTATCAGCACGAAAACCCTTTTGCAAACCAGTGGTTAGATCATTAATGATGTACCTCCTGCAAAGCACTGATTAGGCTATTAATGGTTACCTTACAGTTATTGCAATGTATAAGCTGTATAAGCTCAGGAATGAATCTCTTATCTGAAATTGTAAAGGGTTTGGAGGCAACAGCACCAACATTTTCACCTACTGTGTGAAAAAAACAGTGTAATAGTTTTCTAGAAAAATCACAGATATGAAATTGACCTCTGTTTGTGATAACAGGTCTTTATTAAATAAAACTGAACACACATTAGCAAAAGATAAATGACTGGAATGGCATGCACTGACACCACAAAAAATGTAATGGGAGCACGAGGACACCTAGGGTCTGGAAATACTATGAGGGCCAAATTTAGGATTCACAAACTGGTAATTACTGGAAATGTGAGAGGGTATCTGAAACAAGGCATCATTCAATTTTATGATCATACTTAAGGAGGTGTGTAGAGAGGAAAGCAGGGAACTAGTGAAAGAACTAACAGGCCTGAAAACTGAGGGCAAAACATCAATTGACAAACAGGAATATAAGGCCATTATAGAAAGAAGAGACAGAAAATTCAAAGAGTACTAAGTGAACATCAAACAGTTTGACAGAAGAAACTGAAAGCAACATTAATAACCATAGGGACAACAGAACCTGTATGTGGAAAGAACAATACAGGTAAACAGAGGATACTGCTGGCTCTGAAAGCACTGATAGTTACATGCAGACCACCTATAAACCCCAAAGGGGTAATTACCAACCTTTTTGGGGGGGGGATAAGGGGATAAACAAAAGGACCCTTAGGAAGGTGTCAGTATCATAGAGAAAGGAGCAGCACAGAGAAGAGACAGTTAAGAGGCCAACTCAGACAAAGACTGGAGAGGGTTTTAAAAGGAATACTACACCCTCATATCTTATACATTTTGTTTCCTTGTTAAAAGACAACTCTTTTTGTGTAGCTGCTGGGGATATACGTGCTTGCTTTAGTTTATTATCACTGTTTATACTTGTCCACTGCAGCTATCCTAGGGGTCTATATTTTCTGGTCATTGAAATCTCATTGTCCCTGAGAGCTGCTTTAGCATATGAGAATGTGATGTGTCATCACCCTTTAGACTCCACAGTATGCCTACTTACTTAGTGTTCAACAAAACAAGTTGCAGTATCATGTGAAATACAACAGTTACATTCAATTAGCTTTGCAAAGTGTCAGTATCAATGCAGGTTGTTTTTCCTTTTAAATTACATTCAGTCAGTGTGTTTCCAGATAATTTTATTCAGGGTATTTGTACTTTCAGGATAGAGATACATGGTATAAGTAGATGCTGTGACATCACATCATACAAACAAGGTCAGGCAAGATCTTTTTTCTAAACGCAGGACCCTGCGGGCCCTGTGTGAAGAAAACCACAACAGACAATTGTTGGCAACACATGGTGAGACATAGTTCTCTACCTTTGAAGAGTGTATTACTGTGAGGCACTGGCTTGGAACTGTATCTTGTGCTTCAGACAGGAGGCTATAGGGGAGGGGGGGACATTAGGGTTGACAACCCCAAGAAGGACCCCACCACTGATTCACCAATACTCCATAGACTCCAAACCCAATTTTTTTTCTTTTGTTGTTTGGAGGGTGAGGAGAGAAGTTAGGGTTGGAAATCCTAATGCCACATTTCCCTACTTTTGTGGTGTTAAGTTGAACCCTAACAGGTGCATTAATGCAGGTTTTTTTTTTTGGCAAAGAATATAGATAAAGAGATGGATAGACAGACAGACAGACAGACAGATGGATGGATGGATGGATGGATGGATGGATGGATGGATGGATGGATAGACTATTCCTCAACAGTATGGGGGAATGGTTGATGGTGCTGTTTGTGGGATGACTGAGCTCCCTGTACTTTTTCCAGCCACACTGCCATATACGAACGGGTGTCACTGTTTGCAGGGGATGGACTCCCCCCTGCAACAGCAGTGCAGCATTCAGTACAGTAATGCAAATCACTTGTCCAGATGTGAGTGGTTGCTTTTAAGATGTGCAACTGCTAATGTTCTGGAGTGTGGCAGCTGCAGGGGTCAACCCTTAGAATCCCTGTCTCACATCAAGAATGCCACACCTACCAGTGCTTCAAGCAGCACCTAAAAGGACATCTAACCCTAAAGGCAAACTGTTCATTTTCCATTGAGCTTATCCCCATCACAGCTATGCTAAACAGTGGCTTAGATGCTTACTTCCTCCTGCTGGCCTTGGAAGTACAATAATTCTCTAAACCTGATTTGATTTACTGTTACATTGTACTTTGTCCTATTGATTTGGGTATAGAATTTGCTATTTAATCTTGTTGATCCTTATTGTTGTACCTGTTGTAACTACCAATGTCCATATATCATCTATGATGTTATCTGTACCAATGTGAAAACAAGTCATTTCCTGTATGTAATTTACCCTGGGGTCAGTCCTGAAAAAAGAGACATACAGTAAGTCTCAGTGAGCTAACCCAGTCATTAAAATAAAAATAAATCTACAGTGCCTTAGAGTCATTACTGCCAATAAGGGACTTCAACTATTATGCAAGGTAGATGGAAAAGGTGCTGAGAAGAGTGATGGGCTCTAACCTAGTCTGCTCAAAGCCACTGCATTGGGCATATTCAAACCAGCTTTTCTGTTTAATCTTTCACTTACATGTGGCTAGGACCTGATATCTGACAAAAAGCCGTTCTGATTCTTATCCATAAAGAGGGCCCTAACACTGATATTGGTAGTTACAGACATAGTCTCTTGTCCCTTGGAGCTTGCAAAACTGTTGGAAAAGCTACAACAATTCCCTTAATCTCATCTCCTATAGTCAGCATGGGTTCAGAAAACACCAGGTCATATACAATGGCTTGTTGACTGGTGCTGTGTTTTTAGACATGTCTAAAGCTTTTCTTCATGTCAACAACCAGCTGCTGCTCCTTTCACTTGAAGCCCTGAGTTTTGGTCACTCACCCCTTAGCTTATTCTGTGACTACCTAACCAACTGCATTCAAGTTGTTGAATTCCAAGGTATCCTATCCTTCCCCCTTGCTATCAAATGATGGTGTTCCCCAACGCTGAATTCTAGGCCAAATACTCTCCTCCATGTTTATTAAAGTTTTACCTACTGTATTGTATGTATGAACTCCTGGGTCCTGTTGTGTACTGATGATATAATACTATACCTGAACTCCAGTAGTGTTAATGAAATTAATTTATGACTATGTTCTGACCTTTATCTCCTATTGAATTGACTTCAAGCCAACATGCTCTTTTGTAATAAAGGCAAAACTATGACTATGCTCTTTGACTACCAAGCTTATATTTCTTAAGCAGAAGGGTGATCTCTGCCTAGTTACATGTGACAACACCCCAGCAGTACATATGGATAGCTTTCAGTATCTGAAGGTGCATCTCAACTCTTTCGTCTACTTAGCTGGACCTTCTAAGGAAACTTTTCTGTGATTTCTACTTTCCTTTCCTGAGCTTTCTGGGCAAATGTTACTTCTGGCAACCAGTTACCTGTGATACATTGCTCTGAATTAATTTAGTGTCCTCCAATCCAGGCCTGGTTGGCTATTGACAGCATTGATCCATTCCAAAGTTATTACATTTTAAAATTTCAGTTTGAGTATGCTCAGTATAGTCTTTTGGACAGCTGCCTGGAATGAAAAACTAATTTGGTCCATATAAAAAAGGAACCTTTTTCATATGGGGGTAATACTTTTCCTTGGAGGAAAAATCCTCTTTTGTATGGCTGCCATCTTGTTTCTATTTTTTCAAAAACAAAAATTTTCCAAACCCATAAAAATGACATCCTGCACAATCATCAACACATGTATCTTGCTAATCAGGAACCCATTAGGTGGATTATGTACTTAATTTGTGGATAAATAACCCAGAAATGTCTTTTTTAGACATTTAAAAATCCTGAGCATATGAAAAATGAATTGGTCCATACAAAAATGGATGGCTTCATACAAAAAAAATAATGTGGACTTAGTTTTTTTTCTCTGGTCTTTTTCGTATGAAGGCATTCATTTTTTGCATGAATGAAAAAAGCATACAAAAAAGGATCTCTTCACACAGAAATATAATCAGAAAGAAACCTAAGCCCAGATTATTTGTTTGTATGAATGGATCCTTTTTTGTATGCTTTTTTCATTCATATGAAAAAGGATTCCCTCATATGAAAAAAAGATTTGGGACTTTTTTTCCCCACATTTGAACTTCAACAAGTCATAACTCCCTCAATATCTGGACTTTAGGGACAATCTATATATCAAACAAAAGGTCTTAATGAGTACTACATGAAAACAGATACCCAACCCCCTAAAAAATTAAATTAGGGGCCATATAAAAACATACAAAACATTAAAAAATCAAAATTCCCATAGGATAATATTGGAACTTTAACAAGCCTTACAATGAAGCAAATAAACTGCTGTTTTGGCAAATGAGAATATTGATCATACTATCTCAAAAAGTGAGGACAGTCATTGCAAAAAATGTATTAATGCACCAGTTAGGGTTAAAGCAAAAAAAAAGTATGGGAATGTGGTTTTAGGGTTCCCAACCTTAACAGCCCACCCCACACTGTAGGCAGCAGCAGAAAAAAACAGTATGATCTCCCTATGTCTTTGCAAATCAGGTGTGGGGTCCACCTTGAGGTTGTGAACCCTAACACTCACCCCATTCTCATATACTCTACACATAAACAATATGTGGCAAACGTACACTGCTCAGAATACATAGTTTGAATATGCAGTTTCCAAGAAATCATAATACTAGGTTCATCATGGATTTTATAATGAAGAGACTTTGCAATCCTAATATCCACCTAGTGTATCAGTGTGTGCCCTGTTTTGATGAAGGGTCTCTTATATTGAATGTGGGGGGGGATACTTTGATACAATTTAAAATATATAGTATCAAAGCATACAGTACATCCAATTTTCCCATCACATTATAGATGAATGCTCAGTCAGAACATGTTTATAAATATGTTCTCGTAACATTATACCCAAGTAAACAAGCATTTGTCAATGCCGAACATTCGCTTGCAGGTATTTGCAGTGGTGTTTGGCATGTATGGTGCTGTACCCTAATGCCCTGTGCGATTGCTGGTATTTGCACAATAAATTGTCAGCATGACCTTTTTGTTACCCCCATTGTGTGCTACATAGGCGGAAACACGTTTTGGGCAAGATGTGAAAAATGACAGCTGTACTGCTCATAAGGAAGTGTGGTAAAATGGCAATGTTGAAAATCTGGAGTGGAAATATTGAAAATTCACAAACCTAGGAGCGTGCATAGGAACTGCGCAATGAACACTCATAAAACAGTCATTTCTAGGAGTTTTGTCACCAAATTTTCAACACAGCCATTTTAAGACCTCTGCTCATGAACAGTGTCACTGTGATTTTCTTAATGTGTCCCATACATTGAGTTTGCACACAGACTATGCCATTGTGCGCTACATGGGCGGAAACACATTTTGGGCAGGATGTGAAAAATGACAGCTGTACTGCTCATGAGGAGGTGTGGTAAAATGCCAATGTTGAAAATCTGGAGTAGAAATATTGAAAATTCATGCAAACCTATGAGCGTGCGTAGGAACTGCATAGCACACTAAATAAAACAGTCATTTTTGGAATTTTTGCAAATTTTCCATGGGCTTTTGGGACCCCTTCTCATGAATGATGTCACTGTCATGGCACTATTCAGGCCGAAGGTGATTTCGTGACTGCGCAGTGACTGCGAAATCACCCTTCGGGCCCGAATAACGCCATGACAGTGACATCATTCATGAGAAGGGGTCCCAAAAACCCCATGTTGAAAATTTGGTGCAAAATTCCAAAAATGCCTGAGATATGCAATAAAGTTGAAACCCTCCTATCTAGCCCATTATACAGCTTACCGGCATTTCCTCAGTTCGCGGTCGCCTTTGAAGAGTGCAGACGTGTTCCCGGTCCACCGAAGATCATCGTGCCGGGGTCTGGAGGTAAGTATGGGGTGAGGGGGGTGTGGGAGGCTGGGTGTGCAGTTGGTGGAGTGCGGGTTGTGGGAGGGGACTGGGAGACAAGTCGCGGGACCGTTTTTCTTTACAGGTAAAAAACAAAAAAACGACGACATGGGACATTTGCCATGCTGGGGTGGGCTCCCAGCATGGCAGAAGATGGCTGGGGGGGCGAGGAGCCGACGTGGGATTGGGCACCCCCGTTGGCAAAACAAAGCAGACGTTTGCCACGCTGGGGTGGGCTCCCAAGCGTGGCAGCAGGATGCCCAGGGGGCCATGGAACCGACGGGGACTGGCACCCCATCAGCAAACAACATTTGCCATGCTGGGGTGAGCTCCAGTGTGGCACCAAAGCTTTGGAGGAGCAGCGTGATGCTGGGGAGGCGGCGTGAGCGGAGGCAGCGTGATGCGGTGCTCGGTATGGCAGCGGTGGTTTTCTTTGAAGCGAAGACCACCGCTGTCATACAAACTCCCGCACCATTGGTGCAGGACTACGCCGCTCAACAGAGCACTGGATTGAATGGGAGAGGCACACCTCCAAAGTGTGCTACTCTCCCAAAACGTTCCTTGTGCATGCGCGCAAGCGAACGTAAAAACAAGGCTTAGGTTGTTTGAGGTCTTTATACACATGAGTTGTCAGACTAATTTATAATATTGGCAACTGCATAGATCGATATAATGGTGCATGTACTATGATTGTATTTGTTAAGTATACAAATCATATCATAGAAATCACAAAAAAAGTACAGAATATCAAGATTGCTAAATTAAACTTCATGAAGATCTGCAATACCTACTAATCATTAATGAGAACCACTGTCAAGTAGAATCAGCTTTACATGTAGCAGAGTGCCACACAGCATTATGTCACACGAAATATTTAGAAATGCCTTCTACTTTTCCTCATAATTATGTGCCTGTTCTCAGCCTGAAATGGCATCCAAGCCCAGCAGAATGCTGCTACAAAAACAAGCAAAAATAAAGCAAAAGGGCTCCAAAGTTAAAGTTCCCTACAGAAAACAGTCCTAAGGTAAGACAGAACTCTACACTGGGGTCAATTAAAAACAATCTAAACTGCTTAGCTGACCTGTAATAGCCTTAAAGGAACACATAAAATATTTTCACACTGTGTGTACCTGTGCTGCAGCTGCAAGCAGGCTCTGTTTCTTGCTGCTGGGCTCTGTAGAAACTGCCCAGAATAGGAAGGTTACAAGAGCCTGTGCTGCAGCTGCTAATGGGCTCTGTTTCTTGCTGCTGGGCATTGTGGAAACTGCACAGAATGGGAGGGCTACAAACACCTGTGGCTAAAGGAGACAGTAGATATTACCATAAGAGGAGTGTTTCAGGAGTGTTTCAACACAAAGGGCTCAGTATGAACAAGAGGGAACAAATGAGCAAGGGGAATGGGTGTGTGTGTTCAGACCACACTGCACATGCGCAGAAACCATGGCCTGAAATGGCACCCAAGCCCAGCAGAATGCTACTAGAAAACAAGCAAAAATACAGCAAATGGGCTCCAAAGTTGAAATTCCCTTCAGAAAACAGTCCTAAAGCAAGGCAGAACTCTACATTGGGGTCAGTTAAAAATAATCTAAACTGCTTAGTGGCTAAGCCTTAGCCAACAGTAACAGCCTTAAAGGAACACATAAAAAATCATTTTCACACTGTGTGTACCTGTGCTGCAGCTGCTAGCAGGCTCTGTTTTTTGCTACTGGGCACTGTGAAAACTGTACAGAATGGGAGGGTTACAAGAGCCTGTGGCTAAAGGAAACAGTAGATATTACCATAAGGGAGTGTTTCAGGAGTGTTTCAACACAAAGGGCTCAGTGTGAACAAGAGGGAACAAAGAGCAAGGGAATGGGGGAGTCTTCAGACTACAGTGTACATGCACAGAAACCATGGCCTGAAATGGCATCTGAGCCCAACAGGATGCTACTAGTAAACAAGCAAAAATACAGCAAATGGGCTCCAAAGTTGAATTTCCCTTCAGAAAACAGTCCTAACATAAGACAGAACTCTACACTGGGGTCAGTTAAAAACAATCTAAACTGCTTAGCCAACAGTAATAGCCTTAAAGAAACACATAAAAAAACATTTTCACATTGTGTGTACCAGTGCTGCAGCTGATAGCAGGCTCTGTTTCTTACTGCTGGGCTCTGTGGAAACTGTGATGCTGACACAGACTTATGGACAATAACCTGTGTAAGAATCAATTACATACACCGTAGTTCCTCCAAGAAATCTAGCAATGTTATAACAACTTTCACTATGCTTTGTGCTGCAACATGCTCCCTGTGTAGGCGATACACCTATATCTAGAAAAAGATTTTGCCAAACAGGCTTTATACGGTCAATAACTGGGACCCACAATGGAAATATAAAGGTTTTACATGTGCTACAATTAAGGGAATCAACTTTACCCTATTATTGGGGTGGGTGTATCTGTTCACAATGTTGCAGACAGCCATCAAGAGAAGCTTTGGCACTTAAAAGGGTTGCTCTGGAAGCAGGGAGGTATAACATTTTTTGGAACCCAGTTAATGGTGGTCACTCTTGTACTTCAGTTTGAGATCTGTGGGTGGGATGATGACTCTCTGTAATTCTCCTCTTAGGGAGATGAGGGTTAACCCCCTTAGCGTGCTTGTGGATGTCACAAAAATCCTGTTGGTTTAATATCTTGCAGCTTAATCTTCATATATTAGTGCCAAGAAGCCCCCTCATGCCTTGTCCGCAGAGGTTTAAGTGGGAAGCTACATCTTCATGGTGCTTAATTGGGGGGGGGGTCTGGACCAATTCACTCTAGGAATGGTCACAATAGTAATAGTATTAGTTGAGCTAGTTGCTCCTCATTGTGAGATTGGGGTGGGTGGGGAGTCCTTGCGATGAAACTGTTGGATGTGTTTTACTGGGTAGTCTGGGGAGGGCTGGGGTGGGGGAAATGGAAGGGTTTTACAGGTTAAGTTTCGAGTTGTGCCAATCCTGTTGCACTGGGAGTTCTGGTAAGGAGGGTGAGGGTAACAGACCTCAAAAATGTCTGAACAAGTCATATGGGGTTTCCTTTCTACGAGTTGCAGCTGTTAAGGGGTTGGGGGTCAGGGTTGTGGGTTTCCCAGTTTACCGAAACCTTTTGTTAAATGTTTTAAAAGAAAACAAGGTACAATGAGCCTCAAGGTACACTACAGTATATAATTCATGAAATATCACTCAGTGATGTCTACAGCTAGATGAAAATGCATGAGAGTACACTTAGGATTTGCACCTGGAATGTTAGTGGGCTATAAAAAGAAAGATAGTACTGTCCAAAATTAAGGGCATGAAAACAGGCATATTATGTTTGCAAGAGACCCATATGGCTGAGAAAGAAGGAAGCTTTATGTTACAAACCTGTGGGTGGGTGGGTGGGTGAGTGGATTGGATCATATTTCTCCTACAAGGCAAGGGGAGTTGCAATTTGGGTGCGACCTCACTTCCTAAGCACAGTGACTAATACATATGCAAATCAGGAAGGCAGATTTGTTTTGGCTTAGATGATTCTTAATATAGGCCAAAAGCTTACCATGGGGTCTATCTATGGGCCTAATGTAGAGTATCCTGAATTTTATAATAGATTAAATATCCAAATGGCAGATTTTGAGGGACCATCCCTTACAGATATATAAGTGTGTTGTGTACATGCAGAATACATGCCACATGCTTAATTGTGCAATGTTTGCATGTGATTTGCATACACTAAGCGAACCAAGTCTAAAAAGCAAATCAGGTTCTCATGCTACAAGCTTGACATGTGTGCGGCCGGTCAGCTGGTGCAAACATCTTCTAAAAATCATACCAGGTTTGCGTGTTGTACACTTAACATGAGTGCAGCAGTTAAGCTGGTGTGAACATTTTCTAAAAATCACATCAGGTTCATATGCTGCATGCTTGCCATGTGTGCAGCAGCTATGCCAGTGCAAATCTCATCTGAAAAACACATCCGTTTCTATTTCTCATACTACTGCTAGCAATTAGAGCCATTAAAATACATTTTTTCATTGATTTCCCATTAAACTTAGGTAAATTCATTAATTTTGATATTTTTGCAACTTGTTTAATAGCTTTTGTTTTTTGTCATTAAATCACCATTAATTTGTAAAGTATAGTTTGCTTACTGAATTAAATGCATAGGATATAGTCAGCCAACATCCCCCATTCCAGATGTATGAAGAGGGGCCTCTGTGTTGTGAAGCCTGACCTTTTGGTTTTGGGCCATGCAAATTCCCTTATGCATATTTAGTGCTACAAATGTGTTCTCCATGACTGTTTCGATTCACTTACTTTCCCTTTGTCAATCTGTATGGAGCATGTATACTATAGCCATACTCAGCACTCTTTGTGCTGAGTAGGGTTTTGAAACCGTGCACCATATCTCACATTTAGTCACTGAAATGAAGGACATGAACACTCAAAATGAGGGGCACTAATCCTCAAGATGATCAGGACACATCATGAAACATGGAGATACAGTACCTCAGAACACAGTGGAAACTGTTGTATTAGCACCTGTCAGTGAATTTCTACCATAAAGCAGAGATGCCATTTAGGTAGTGCAAAGGGGTGGTAGTTGCCTCCCCCCTGCATTGGGTTGTTCTTATGGTGTAGTAATAATGGCATTAAATTTGGATTTAATCTTTTGCACAATAAGTGCCCACCTGGCCTGTGTGCACTCATGCTGCAGGTGCTCTCCTGACTCAACTGTGTCTGTATTGTGATGTCCACTATCTCCACTTATTAGTGGCAGCACCATCACATGTGATGTGGAGGAACTCCAACCAAGCAAGAGCACATGAGTCATGTGAGTGCGACACTGTCTTTCCTGCCACAGAGTAGACAGGCTATGCACTACAGCTTGGAAGAGTCAGTGAGCACTGAACTCTCAATGGCAGTGTTGTGGTGTCATATTTTTGTTGGTCTACTCTTAGTGACTCTTCATCTCCCCTGGTGGCTAAAGGGGCAGAGGGTGAGCTAGAAGCTAACTCAAGACTAGGCTACCTACTTACTCTACTAGGCTTGCCTCGCAAACAAAACACAGCACAGACCCCCACAGCAGCAAGCTAGGCCTAGCTGCAGTGGTGGCAGCAGTGTGCTTGGCCTTCATAGGCCTTGATCAGTGCAGTGAAGCAGCAGCCAAGCAAGAAGAAAGCAAAAAAGGATGGGTGGGTTTGGTTGGTGAGGTTACTTGGTTGCGGACCACATTGGGGACCTAGGATGGTTGGTTCTGGTGGAAGGATGGAGGGGGATAGTCCGAAAACTGGGCTAGTGACACACTGTCCCAGACTGAAGATTCTGGTCAGATGGCAAGGTAAGTAAAAGTAAATAATTCTTTACAGGGCAATTGGGGAAGGAGGAAGGACTGAAGTATTGATGTGTTTTCACATTTCTGCACCTTTGGGTGGCTCCATAACCCATAGGGTATGGGTATTGAATGGAATGGAGTCAGGCAGAACAATCAGGATGATGTTCTTTTTTTTTTAATGGGGGGGCACAACTTCAGCCAGGAAACAAAATGGTTAGTAACTAGGTGGGTTTAAGCCCAAATCTGATGCACTGCTTCAAGGTATGTACAGATGAACCTTACACATTTTAAGTTTTCCTGATCTGCAAATCACTTTTCAGTCTCAACAAATATGTTTTACCTTTTAGAGATGTTACAGACATTCTAGAGGTTGCCACCTGGGGGCTATCTAGCAGCTGGCCTCCATTGACTGTTGGGTCCCCCCTTCTGAAATCTGAAATGGCACTCCTGCCATAAAGTCTAAATTTACAGGACATCCTCTATGTGAGCAGCATGTTTTCCATGAGTGATGAATAAGGAGCAGAGCAGTTTTCAGGGGTAAAATTAGGGTTGTCCCTTGCATTCAGGGACAGTTGAGTGGTATGGTATGCACAGACTATTGGAGACCCACTATAGTCAGGCTTATGCACCTCCCTCACCAAGTGAAACTGACCTCCACATCACCACGATCAGGTACATTATGACAAAGGGCAAATGAGACTGCAGGGTCGTGCACCATTGAAATAAAAGGAGGCATTTTTTATTACTATTATTATTGATAGAGAGCTGGAGATTAATGAAGGCCACTGCTCGACTAACTAGGGCCTTCTTAGTAGAACAGTGGCCTTCGTTATTCTCCAGCTCACCATAATAATGTATAAAATAGTAATAAAAAAATAACTCCATTCATTTTAAGTGGGTTCACCCTAGCACTCTGACCCATGGACATCATCTCATAAAGACTCCTGCCTCTGGCTCCCTAGTACTCAAATAAGAGACTCTTGACTTATATCTCTTGCTGGGTTGTCTGCAGCAGCATGGCCATACCAACTACAGTGTGTTTGTATGGGGGGGGCAGGCCATGTTGGTGGGTGTCGAGTTATTGCTTCTTTTGTGCTTGCCCCTTAAAGTCTGTTTGCGTGGAAACATTCAAAACTATGGAGAGAAAATAGTAGGAGTACAGGCCAGACAGAAGTATTTAAGTAGTTGTGTGGGTAAGTGTGTGAATTGGGGGTGGGAAGAACCACACGTGTTTCCATTGGTTTGTGTGCTACAGTTCAAATGTGAAAACTAAAAGTATAACAGTGGCAATAAGCATGCCGTATGCATGCAGATATATTCAGATATTTATTGAAGTACAAGCGAGCCATATGTGTGCAGCAGTATGACTTAGGGGTTAAAGGCACTGAACTGGAAATCCAGAGACCTGAAGGCCTGGGTTTGAATCTCATCAATTGCCACTTGTATATGGTGTGATCCTAAGCAAGTCTCTTAACTTTTATTTGTGCAGTTATCAGTGACCACTTGCATTTTGCAAGCATGCCACATGCATGCAGTCTGTTCCAATTTAACATAAAAATTATGCTTTCCACACTTGCTTGTTGCACGCATGCCACATGCATTCAATTGGTTCCAATTTAGCATTTAAATCATACTTGCAGCATGCATATCATTTGGGTAGTTTTATGTGTGCAGCACGAAAACCTTTCATATAATTATTTCTGTAAGGGATGGGTTTCATGTGGGGATTATAATTGTGTGGCAGACACTGTCCTGGACAGATCTTCTAGACTAGTGTTCCCTGAGTATCTAAAAACACTAGGGCCACCAGCCTGGTGGCACTGAGGGCTGAGGCACTGGATGCCTTACCTCATGCCATGCAGGCGACCCGTGTTTGGGTATGAGCATGGGCTGCCAGAGGCTGGCAGGGGGGGAGAGCGCAGAGCTGGTAAGAGCAGCTGAAAGGCAGCTCTCCTCTCTGGGGTGGTGGGGTTACATCCCTTGGCCATGGTCTTCCTCCTGGTGGAGGACAAGCTGCAGCGCAAGCCAGAGGGGTTCAATGGCACTAGGCCAGTGGGTGGGTGAAAGGGGCTGTTGCCAGGGCTGTAGAGCGCATGTGCACCTCCACACACATGCATCTCTATTCCTGGGGTCCTGGGTAACAGGGAGAAAAATGGAGGAGAAAAACACCCAGCAGGCAGGATGATGCCCAACCCTCTGTGGGCACCTCTCCCAGGCAGGGCATAAGGTAAGCCCCAGTAATTCCGGGTGTCAGAGCTGGGGGCCAGTCCAGCTGAATGGGGCATGCCGGTGGTGAAAATAGTGACATGATAAAAAAAACAAAACACTAGGGCCCTTAGAAACCTGACAGGGGATTAAAATTTAACAGATGCTAGGAGGCATGTCAATCCTAGGGGAAGGGAGTACATATATTACTTCTACTGTGCAGTGAATTATGCAAGACTTGATAGAGCTTTGATTTTGCTTTCCCTGATTACATCTATTCATGTCTACACATGAATCTATTATCATAAGAGATCACACTCCAGTACACTTGGACCTGCAGGATTGGGGGTCTCTAAAGTGGCCAGAACTTGGAAACTGGATCCACTACTATTGAAATACCAGGATTTTATTCTATACATTAAGGACCAGATGCAGCAGTTTCTGGTGAACAATCCAAGAGGGACTACAGGGTCTTCTGTCAGATGGGAGGCACTGAAGGTGGTACGTAGGGACAAATGACCTAGCTGGGAATAGGATCAGAGCTGTGCAGAAGGAGTTTGTGGAGTTGGGGAAGGGCCTTAGACAAGTAGCACACATGGTAACCTCCTTGGAGGTGCTGCCTGCCTATGGCATGGGTGAAGTAGGGTACTCGGCACCCTGGGATTCAATGAATGGTTGAAAAACTGGTGCGGAGCATAGGGTTTTTGCTTCACTGGGCAATGGGGGTCCACATGAATGGATACAGGCCTATACTTGCACTGTGGTCTGCATCTGTCCAGGAGGGCAACCAGTATCTTAGGTGATAGGTTTAAATGCTTCATTGGCAAGCTTTTTAACTAGCCAAGGGGGGAGGCACTGATAAGACACAGGGAATTCCCAGCCTCCCCCCACAAAACAGGGTAGTTAGTGAGGTTAACACCAAGGTAGTGAGGTCAATAGGGTGCAAGGCAGGGGTAAATGGAAAAAAAGGCAAAGGCAGTAAGTACAGAGATGGGGCTAAAAGTGGTAAGGCCATCAAAAAACTGGAGGGCAATGAGTATCAATGCCCATAGTCTGGGTAACAAGCTTCCTGAACTAGTAGTCTTCATGGAAGAAGAATGCCTGGATATCGTGTCAGTCACAGATACCTGGTACACAGAGAACCATGATACCAGAGTACACAATCTACAGGAGGGACAGGGAGAGTAAAAGAAGAGGAAAAGTAGCTCTCTACATAAGGGAAGGGATCAAAGCAATGGAACTAAAGGGTAAACAGGGAGGAGATGAGGCTCTGTGGGTCACCTTGGAGAGAGAAAATGGCACCACAATCCACACAAGGGTTATATACAGACCCCCATCTCAGGGGGAGGACATGGACAAGGAACTGATAGAAGGCATCCTTAGAATGGCAGATAAAGGGGAGATATTGTTGGTGGGGTACCTGAATATGCCACATGTTAACTGGAGCACATTTGCTGTAGCCACATCCAAGAGAAGAGTCATTCTCAATGTCGTACAGGGGGCATGTCTCAGGCAGCAAGTATTGGAACCCACTCGGAAGAAAGCAGTCTTAGACCTGGTACTCTCAATTGGGGACTGTGAGAGGATCTCGGATTTAGAAGTGTGCAGCCATCTGGGAACAAGCGACCACCAGACAGTGTGGTCCACAATAAACATAGTTATAGAGTCAAGCCATACAAAAGCAAGGATACTGGACTTAATTGTGTAAATCTCTGGTGTCTAGTGGTCCCCCCCAACCTACCATCACCGATCACTGGCACTGCACCAGCCAGTGTCACATTACTTAATTATTTTTATTTATTTATTAGCCTTTTGTTTACCGGGTAAGTGCATTAGGCATGAAAGCTTGCCTATTTTCAAGCACGACCCGGGAGAGTACAAGATACAGAGATTACAAACAGGTGCAAGAAACATACAATTCATACAACAACATCAGGTATCCCCGAGGAAGAAATAGAACAAAGCCAGTAACAATCCACACAGAGATGTATAACAAAAGGACAAAACTGCTCACAGTTGTACAGGGGTGCTTCGACACGACAGGCGAGAAACAATGATGAACACAGCAAAATAAATTAAGGGCAGTTACATACCCCAAGTGCATAAAGGTGAGAGAACAGTGCATTCTTAAAGGAGGAGGGAGATAAGGAGCCTTTTAGGTGGGTTGGTAGGGAATTCCAGAATTTGGGAGCAAAGTGTAAGGAGGCCTGCTCATCCATCCTAGTAGTGCAGAGTGGGACTGATAGTTGGGGAGAGGCGGAGGACCTGACAGAGCAGGAGTGAGTTACAGGGTTGAGCATAGCCCCCAAAGAGTCAAGGGGGGTAATTCTGGTTAAGGAGTCAATGAAACAACCCAAGTAATAAGAGCACAGGTACTTAGGGGGCTGCCAGTGCAAGGCAGAGTAGAGCAGGCAGTTTTGGGTAAGGTGAGGAGCCGATAGGACAAACCTGCAGATGTTGTTATAAGTAGTGTCCCACTTTCGGAGAGCACAAGCATTGGCCTGGGAAAGAACAGGGGCAGCATAGGTGAGACCAGGGAGCAGGACACCCCTGGCGATGGAGATCCAGGCAGCAGGGGTGAGGGAGTGATGCACTCTATAAGCAGCTCTATTCTTAGAGTTAACAGATTTGCATACCTCATTAATGTGGGATGAGAAGTCTAAAGAAGAGTCCAGCCTAACCCCAAGGTATTTAAAGGAGTTTGTTGTCCCATTAAGTCATAAGACCTGATAGTTTGGGGAATTCTGCACAGACTTTTCTAGAAGCACCGAATAACATAGCTTGGGTCTTGGTAATGTTTAGGATTTGGTAGTTAGCGGTGAGCCAAGATTGGATCTGTCGAAAAGTGGAAGATAGGAGATTGTTGAGAATGTCCATGGACCTAGAGGCAGCATACAGAACCAGATGATCCACATACATAATGGTGCAACAGGGGGGGTGAGGGGAAGGGTAAATCATTTAAAAACAAGGAAAAGAGAAGGGGCCCAAGTATAGAGCCTTGAGGGACTCTGCAATAAATGGTTTCAGGGAATGAGAGGACTTTGGAGAAGGAGACAGTTTGAGAGCATCCGTCAAGATAGTTTCTGATCCAGGATAAGGTGGAATCAGAGGCATCTGTCTTGAGAAGTTTATCAAGTAGCAAGGAGTGGTTAACCAAATCAAATGCTTTGGTGAGGTCAATAAACACTGAACCAGTCAGAAGATCTTTGTCCGTGTTGGTCTTAATGTAACTCGTGAAAAGAGTAAGCACAGTGGTGGTACTATAGCCAGCCCTAAAACCATTCTGTATCAGAGGTTAAAGACTGGAATTGAGTAGGTGAATTGATATCTGGTGATGGATTACTTTTTCAAGTAACTTGCATAGAGTTGGCAGTAACACTATAGATCGATAGTTAAGTTCTTTCAGTCACCCTTTTTGAACACAGAAATGGTCCTAGCAGTTTTCCAGGCATTAGGAGCTGTGGAGTAGCAGATGGAAAGGTTAAAAAGTCTGGTTACCAGAGTAACTAGAATGGAGGCAGCAAGTCGTAGCATTCTGGGCTCAAGACCATCAGGCCCAGCAGAGCCATGGGGTAGAATGGCACGTAGTAATTTTAGGACCTCTTGACATGAGACAGAGGCTAGCACAAGAGAGGGAGGAGCTTCAGTGGGGGCCAAGTGTGGAACATGGGAGCTAAGGGTAGTAGGCAGAGAAGTATTGAGACGTTTAGTGAATAGTGAGATAAAGATGTTGGCAATAGTGGAGAGATTGTTACAGTGGACTTTGTTGATGCTCAATGCACTAGGGATTTGACGCCTATTATTCCCTAAGATTTCATTAATTTGAGCCCAGTCTCTTTTTGGATTAGTTGAGGATGAACGAAGAAGGTCAAGGTAGTAGTTGCTCTTGGCTTTACGGATTTCCCTTTTATATAAGTTCCGCAAGGCACGATAGGCTTTGAAGTCAGCTGGGAGAGAAGAGGATTTCCATATTGCCCATAACCTATCCCGTCGCTTAAGTAATTGCAGGAAAGGACACTTAAGCCATTTGGTGGATCTCCCCTTAACCCTATGCACGGGGAGAGAAATATGCTTCTTGGGGAGATCACGTGATGCAGAGTGCTGAGTAGAAGCTCCCTCAAGAACTCCTGCCTCCCGATTATTAATTCATCTTGATTAAACATCCTAACCTATCATTTTCGCTTATTTTTGAGCTTCAACGCTGTTTAATAGCTGTGGCACTCTGGACTGGGCATATTTCGGGCAGATGGAGGCTTACATGAAGAAAGCCCCGCAGAAGCATACCCCCCCCCCCAGCAACTCCTGAGAAGGCCTCTAAGAAATCCAGGGCCTCGAGTGGGCTTGGGTCTGATCCTCCGAGCCAAATTGGCGAACAGGAGTCCTTAACGCTTTCTAGGTTCCTTGAGGAATTTAAACCCTTTCGAGAAGAAATGAAGGATATGGCAACAGATTTAAAATCTCTTTCCAGAAAGCTGGATGAACTCTCGCTATCTGTGTCTGATAATACAGCCTGAATTGTTTTCATAGAGAAAAAGTTTCTAAATCTCGACCCTGACCTGGTTTTGTTGCACCAGAAATTATCTCGTTTTGAATCTAAGCTTGAGGATTTAGAGGGTTGGAGCCGGAGAAATAACGTTGTGATCCTCGGATTACCGGAGGGAGAGGAAGGCCAATATGCAGGGGCATTTGTTCAGAAGCTGGCTGAGCGAGTGGCTGGCCCATCTCCATTCGGCCCCAGCTATATCATTGAGCGAGCTCACAGAGCTTTATGGCCCAAACATTCCCCGGAGGATCCCCCCCGCCCCATTGTTTGCCGGTTTTTGAATTATTTGGAGAGACAACACTTTCTGCAGAAAGTACGAGCACTGCAAGAGGTTCACTTGGAAAATACAAAGCTGAGAATTTCACAAGATTTGCCCGACTTGGTTCACTTGAAACGCAAAGCGTTCCACCCTATTGTTTCCAAGTTAATAGTGGCAGGCCTGAAGTTCAAGATGGGTTACCCGGCCAGGCTGCAGATCTTAGTTAACGGATCCTGGAAAAGCTACGAAGACCCTGAAGCAGCTCTGACGAGTCTTAAGTCCACGTTGCCAGATCTTTTCAAGGACTCTTGAGTGGCTTTCAAAAAAAGAGGTGTGCAAGAACAAGAGGGCACAATTTGAAGATAGGGGGGCGGCTCAGAGGTAATTTAAGGAAATATTTTTTCACAGAGAGGGTTGTGGATGCATGGAACGGCCTTCCAGAGGAGGTTGTGGAGTCAAAATCAATGGTGGAATTCAAGCATGCATGGGACAGTCATAAGGCAATTCTAGGGGGTGAGGGTAGGAAGAAGTAGGCTGCTGGTTAACTAGGATCTGCAGCTTATCCAGTAGGTAGAGAAATGGGCAGACTGGGTGGGCCAAGCGGTCCTTATCTGCCATCAAATTCTATGTTTCTATGTTTCTATGTTTCTATACACGGAGTCGAGAGCTTGGACTTTTACTTTTCCTCTTGGGGGGAATTTTTCAAGCGTGAAGATCTGGGCAAATTGCATCTGCTGATTTGGACTGGGGGGATCATAGCGGGCTGTTCCAATTTTTCTCTTTTCTCGGTTTCACAAAGGGCCCATGCTGGTCTGAAGCAGTGGACACTTGGGGTTTGGGGCCTTCTTATGGGGGGAATTATTTGCCAAGTCTTGGCAGCTTTATTTGTTGGGGGCAGAAAGAGTGCAGTTAGATTGGTTGTGAATCAGTTTTTCATTTTTCTTGTCTGGATTGGCACTAGGATGGTCCTGGGCTTTCTCCATTCCTGACTCTCATTTAGCTAGGACAAGGAATTGGTCACTAGAGGGTGTCTTAATCATAGGGGATTCGCAAGGCAGCACAACTTGAGGAGGATTTTACAATGCCTTACTGCTCAATTCGTGCGCAGTACTCTCAACTTCGCAGGGAGGGCCTGTGCATTGGATGGCGGGTTGTTGTGGGTAGAGGCATATGTTATGCCTTCCCCTCCGGTGGAGTGATCACATTTTCTCTTTTCTTTATTCCCGCTCTCAATATTTGCTGAAGTTATCTCCCCCTCCAGGGGTTTCTGGTATGGCTTTGGTTTTGTGTGGGTCACCTTGGGTGGCAAGCAGGGTTTCAGTTTCCCTCTTGATTCTGTCTTGGTTACCACAAACACTTGGGTGGTGCATGGGTCTCTCGGTGGTCCCTTTAGAACAAATTCCCTTAAGCTTACGTTCTGGTGGGGTCGAGGTGAAAGCCCAGGACCGTTTTTTCTCATTGGGGGTATAACTAGCAGTGTTTGGTTTCCATATACTGATATTTGTGTGTAACAGTGTTAAATTTCAGGGGTCATTATCGGGGGGCAGGAGTAGAAGGAATAGCACCAGTACTGTGCTGAGCGTTGCTTGTGACAGTTGGGTGGGGGGAGTGTGGGCGGGACTTGGGCTGGGGGATGAGGGGATGGGTGAGTTCTACCTTTGGGGGGCTAGGGAGGAGGGTGGGAGTTACTGCAGTAACCCTCGGGGTATGTTTACAGGGGCTATACATCCCGTGTGCTGATTGTAATTGTTCTAACCCAACTACTTTTTCTAGATGGCTAATGAAATAACATTTGCGACTTGGAATGTTAAGGGGATCAGAAAGAAACATAAGCAATATCAGGTTCTCAAACATCTAAGTTTATTCAGTTCGCAGATAACCTTTTTACAAGAAATCCATTTGCTAGAGGCGGAAGCTTTGCAGTTAAGGAGGCAGCAGGTGGGATCGATTTACAGTGTCCAGGGCACCACAAATACTTGCGAGGTCATGCTCATGATTAATAGGGGTATTCCGTTTGTTTCCACACAGGTTATTAAAGATACCGAGGGAAGGTTTATCCTTGTTAAAGGTACCCTCTGGTCTGTTCCAATATTATTGGGCTGTATCTACGGCCCCAATCTGGATGATCCAGGATTCTTTATGAGGCTTATATCTATCATTCTCCCAATGCTTCCCATTAGGATTATTTTAGGGGGAGACTTCAATCAAGTTCTCGACCCTAATTCAGAGAGATTGGGCAGTACTCTGGGAGGGGCTACCCCCGGGCAGAAGGCTTTCAAGGATTTATTAGACCAATGTGGGCTCTGCGACGCCTGGCGTGTTCTACACCTGGACTCTAAGGAGTTTACCTTTAGGTCTATGGCACATGGCTCGCAGTCCCGCATTGATTATTTACTCATATCTCAGTGCCTGCTGCCTGGGGTTAAGACCTCCTCGATTCAACCTGGTCCAATTTCCGATCACTCATTAGTAGTATGCAATTTGGTACTGCTTAATTTACCTAATAGGGAAACCAGATGGAAACTCAATGACCAACTCCTCAAGGATGTTAAATACTGCAAACTCATAAGGGAACAAATAGAATCCTTTTTTTCACTAAATCCATTAGATAGTACAAAGCCGGATATCTTGTGGGGGGCCTTCAAAGCCTTCATGAGAGGGATACTTATTAGTATGGAGGTTGGAAGGAAGAGAGCGCGGGAGAAAGAACTAAAATCCTTATTATCCCAGATTAGATCCCTGGAAGTTAGCCTTTCGGCCAATCCCCTAGATGAGGATGTACAAAAACTCCTGGAGCTAAAGGACAAATACTTGGAGCTACTTCGAGACAAAGCAGAACTAGCTGTTATTCGTACCAGGGCTAGCTATACCGATCAGGGGGAAAAGGCAGGACGTTTACTGGCTTTGCATATTAAACAACAGGAATCAATGAGATTTATCCCTCCTATCAGGTCAATGGCAGATGGATCTCTTAAGGTGTCTCCCACTGAGATAGCTCAAGAATTTGCCTATTATTATACAAAATTGTATAGTGACATGGAGCACTCCCCTGGCCCTGAAGACATAGAGCATTACTTAAAGGATTCCCATTTACCCCCTCTCTCTGATCGGTGTAGAGATGCTCTGGTTGTCCCTATTTCCCAGGAGGAAATTGCCAAGGTTATTAGCGAACTACCAGCTGACAAGGTCCCAGGTCCAGATGGATTTTTCCCTCTATTTTATAAGGTCTTTTGAGGCCTCCTCTTACCAATACTTGGCCGTTTATTTCAGCAAATCCTATCTGGGGCAGAGACAGATCCGCACCTCTACGAGGCCCTGATCTTCCTGCTCCCTAAACCTGACAAAGACCTCGAAATGGTTCAAAGCTACAGGCCTGTCTCGTTTTTAAATCAGGATATTAAAATCCTCTCTAAAATTCTGGCTAATAGGCTGGCAGTAGTTCTTCCTGGGTTAATAGGTACAAATCAGGTAGGATTTATGAAAGGGCGCTCATCCTCCGATCACTTATGCACCTTGTCGAACGCCTTCTCGGCTACCAGGGATGTGGAGTTTCCCGCAGGCTTGGTTTCCCTGGATGCCGAGAAGGCATTCGACCGTGTGAACTGGAACTTCCTATTCTGCACTCTGGAGGCCTTCCACTTTCCCTCTCTGTTTATCTCCTGGATCGCTGCCCTTTATAAAAATTCCACGGCAAGAATTTCCACGAATGGGGCCTTCTCCCACCCCTTTTCACTCCACTCAGGCACGAGGCAGGGGTGCCCCTTTCTCCTCTATTATTTAACCTATATCTGGAACCACTTATTCAAAATATTCTCAATAATGTTTCTGTACAAGGTGTAAGAATCGGGCGGCACACAATCAAAGTCACTGCATATGCGGATGACTTATTAATACATCTGTCTCAACTGGTATCCTCCGTTCCGGCTTTGCTAAGGGAAGTAGCAAGGTTTAGTGGTCTGTCCAATTACAAATTGAATGCCGGTAAGTCCCTATTTTTTCCATTAAACCACAAAGTTTTCAAAAGCGATATCAGTCCCTTTGGTTTATGCTGGACCTCTAGGTCATTCAAATATCTAGGTATTAAACTTTCCCGCAACCCCCTAGCATGGTTCAAGGAGAATCTGGATTCCCTATTGCAGGTGATTACTCATGACCTTGAGAGGTGGTCTAAACTTCCTATTTCTCTATGGGGCCGGATCAACATAATTAAGATGAACATATTTCCTAGGATCTTCTACCCATTGTCCCTTCTCAACACTTTTATTCCTTTACTCTGGTTTAAAAAGACACATGGTGTCTTCACTAGATTTATCTGGGCTGATAGGTATCCCCGTTTGGCTTATCATAAGTTGGCAGCCCCAAAATTGGAGGGGGGTTTGCGAATTCCCCATCTGGCTATATATTACTGGGCTAGTCACCTTGCGAAATACTCGAGATGGGTATCTTCCGGCCCAGAAGTGCAACCGATTTGGCTTAAAATAGAATAGGATGCAATTAAGGGCAAAAACTTGGACCCTTTCGCATTATTTTTCCTCAGGTTATCCCAAGTAAGTGTGACTGAAGAGTGTCCCATGATAAGGACCTCTCTAAAGGTCTACTCTCAGATGTGTTCCTTTTTGCAGTTTTCCCCCCACCTGGACCTGGCCCAGTCTATCTTGAATTCGCCATCATTTATAATTAACAAGACTCAGATTTCCCGTCATTGGTTGCCTCAACTGGGATAGGGGCAGCTCTTGGCCTTTACTGATGGTGAGGGGGCATTGGTTATCAGTGGAAGAGATGGTTAGGAAATTTTCCATCCCGGCTTCTTCCTACTTTAATGCCCTGCAATTGAAACATTTACTTGTAATTACCTTGGGCAGTATTCCCCCTTCCCAGAATATCTCTTCTCTGATGTCTGAAGAATCCCCACTTTCTGGCTCTCCTGGTGCAATCTCTAAATTATACCAGGTTTTATTTTACAAAAAGTTTGGGGGTCCATTCGGGCCGTCAAGACTTTGGAGTAATTTTTTCCCTCATCTTCAGTTGGATTGGCACTGTCTCTGGAAGGCATGTCATAAATTCATTTCTCAAAATAGACTGCACCTCATGCAATACCACGTATTGCACAACCTATACTATACCCCGGCCAAACTGCATAGGTGGGGCTACCTAAGCTCAAACATGTGCAATAAATGTTCACAGGAAGAGGGCACACTTTTTCATATGCTTTGGTCCTGTCCTAAAATTTCCCCTTTTTGGGTTTCAATCCAAGCTTCCTTAGACCCCCTGCTGGGCCTCCATGAATACTTTACTCCTGAGATTTTCTTGTTAGGGGACCTGTGTTCTATCAGAGTTAGGGTGCGCAAATTCCATATTTCCATGGTTGCCCTATTGGCTAAGAAAATAATTCTTCATCACTGGAAAGACAGGCCCCGGAATGGTTAAGAGAAGTACTATCCAACTTGCGTACAGAAGAAGTGATAGCCAGCCTTCACAATAGACTGGCACCATATACTAGAATTTGGGATCCCCTCCACTTACTAATCACTCTGGTTCCAGTCTAAACCTATTTTAGGGTTAATGTTTTTGAATGGCTTTTGACTAGACGCTCGGCATCCACTGGTACAGGGTTGGGTTACTGCAATAAGGAGAGGTTGGAGGGTGGGCAGTATCCTCTCTACAATGTATCAAAGAGTCTCTGTCATTTTACTGATTGCTGCCTGTTATGGTGGAAAATATATCAATAAACTTTAAATTATAAAAAAAAAAAAAAAAAGAAATATGCTTCTTTTGCCAGTAGAGTAAGAATTTATTAAGTTGGTAAGGTTAGCATTGCTAATTGTGGAAACAAGTCAGGACAAATTGGCCCCAAGTTAGTTTAGATTAAAATCACCTAGGCAGATCAATTCATTTTTCCTGGACTGCTTGAGTAAAAGACCAATGAATTCTTCAAGTTCAAGTTTACTATTTTTTGGGGGTATGTACAGTACACACAAAAAATGTGCACCTTCTTGGCATTACCTAGAAGTAGGAGCGAGTGTAAGACTTCACAGTTGTTCAGGAGGGTCTGAGGGATACGAGTGATGTTAAAGGGTGATTTATAGTAAAGAGCTAGGCCACCTCCCCCCCCTTGGAATTAGGTCAGTTATTTGATTAAATCACAGAAAGAAACTGACGCTTCATTATAGGTCCTAAAACAATGGGCGGTGCAGCAATTGCAAATCCAAACAGAAGAAAACCAAACTGTCGTGCACCCACCCAGGACACTCTTGTGAATGAAATGTCTGCTGTGTTATTCCTGTAAATAAGCATAACACAAGTAGCAGCAAAAACTTGGCAAAATCTCTGTGCACTGCACTGTGAGACAGACAATGAGGCTGTGGGACACAGACAACAGTGTGTTTTAATTAATATTCATTTTGTGATTTAATTACTGTTCGAGGGGTCCCTGAGGTTGTAGACTGGACAAACAGGAAGAGAAGCCATTACTGTAGACCCAGGGTAGTTCCCCTTAGATTACCAAATGATGGAAGGCTGCCATTTTTACTTTACAAGCCTTTAGCAAGCTATTTTACAGTGTACTGTGGGATTTGTGGAGTGGCCAGATAGTTTAACTTCTATTTTAGATTACTTTACTCCACTGTTCATTCCGGGACCCCGGCTTCCACTTCTGGGTCACAGTCGGAATATAAAGTAAGCTGCCCATAGCGAGCAGGTTTGGAAACATCTCTGTGTACTGCTCTTTGAGATAGATGAGGAGGCTGTATGACAGAGACAGCAATGCATTTTAATTAATATTCATTTTGTGATTTAATTGCTATTTGAGGGGGACCCTCAGCTTGTAGCCTGGACAAACAGGAAGAGAAGCCTTTCCTGTAGACCCAGGGTAGTTCCCCTTAGACTACCAAATGATGGAAGGCTGCCATTTTTACTTTACTAGCCTTTAGTAAGCTATTTGACAGTATACTGTGGGATTTGTGGAGTGGACGGGTAGTTTAATTACCATTTTAGATTACTTTACTCCCGTGTTCTTTCCGTGACCCCGGCATCAACTTCCATGTCATGGAATATAAAATGAGCTACCCATAGCAAGCAGGGTTGGAAAAATCTCTGTGCACTGCTCTGTGAGACAGACAAGGAGCCTGTGTGACAGAGACAGCAGTGCATTTTAATTAATATTCATTTTGTGATTTAATTGCTGTTCGAGGGGTCCCTGAGGTTGTAGGCTGGACAAACAGGAAGAGAAGCCATTACTGTAGACCCAGGGTAGTTCCCCTTAGACTACCAAATGATGGAAGGCCACCATTTTCACTATACTAGCCTTTAGTAGGCTATTTTATAGTGTACTATGGGATTTGTTGAGTGGCTGGGTAGTTTAACTACCATTTTAGATTACTTTACTCCACTGTTCATTCCGTGTTTCCGGCATCCACTTTCAGGTCATGGGATATAAAGTGAGCTGCACATAGTTAGCGGGGTTGGAAAAATCTTTATGTATTGCTCTGTGAGACAGACGAGGAGATTGTGGGACATAGACAGCAGTGTGTTTTAATTAATATCCATTTTGTCATTTAATTGCTGTTTGAGGGGTTCCTGAGCTTGTAGGCTAGACAAACAGGAAGATAAGCCATTACTGTAGTCCCAGGGTAGTTTCCTTAGACTACCAAATGACAGAATGATGCTGTGTTTTCTTTACAAGCCTTTAGTAGGCTATTTTACAGTATAATGTGGGATTTGTGAAGTGGCCGGGTAGTTTAACTACCATTTTAAATTACTTTACTCCACTGTTCATTCCGTGACCCCATCGTCCACTTCTGGGTCACAGAATATATAGTGAGCTGGCCATAGCAAGCAGGGTGAGCTCGGGTGGGGCAAGCATGTGGCATCACATGCAGAGATGCACACATGTAAACATGTGTCTAGTGTGTCCAACAGGATCAAAGAGAATGGAGGTACAGAAATTAAGTAAAAACCTCCAGTGAGAAAAGTGTGGGGGGCTGCTACCAAGTGAAAAGGTAGGACAACTGGGATCAAATCTCTACCTGGGTTGTACACCACCATACCTATAGTACAATGGGTGATCACACCAGTGGGCTATCAATCTAAGTAGGAACACCAAAAAATGGGATACACATTACTGACTATAGATGGGGAGGTTGGTATAAAATGCACAAATCCAGAAAATGAATCTGTTGTAAATTACTCTGGACTGAAAATTTAAGATGTGGATTTGAACTGTGTTCAAACATGCCCCATGAAGGAGGACTTGAGGCATTGTAGAGGTGGCTGTGTGAAAAAAAAAACAGTCTGAGTGATCAGCAGATAGAATTTATTAGACAGCTGTCTGAATATGTGCTGACTTGTAACACCTTCAGTTTTCAAGGTAAATATTATCACCAGGTAAAGGGTACCACCATGGGGGTCACATTTGCCCCTAATTATGCAAACCTTTACCTGGAACATTGGGAAAGAGAAGTGATATATGACCAATCTAACAACCCCCTTTTTGACAGCATCGACTTATGGCGCCATTGTATTGAGGATGTCTTGATGGTGTGGCATGGGTCAGAGTCAGAACTGGACACCTTTGTAACCTAGCTATACAGTTCAAATCTGCATCTTAAATTTTTAGTCCAGAGTATCTTACAACAGATTCATTTTCTGGATTTGTCCATCAGCAAAAAACATGATGGCACAGTTATGACGGACCTTTTCCACAAGAAGACTGATAGGAATACCATTTTATTAGCATCCAGTTGCCACCCACTCCACATCATCAAGAACATCCCTCATTCTCAGTTTCTAAGAATTAAATGAAACTGCTCTGGGGAATCTGATTTTGCTATGAGAGCAGCCGAAATGTCAGATAAGTTTAGGATTGGGGGTATAATCAGGAGATTCATGACACAGCTAGGGTGGTAGCAAATTCTACAAAATGCACTACACTCCTTGGGCCAGATTCTAGAAGGGATACACCTGGGGTAACTTGACTTGTGCCATAAAAAATGGCTCAAGTAGCAAGTTACACCAGGGGTTGAGACATTCAGTATTCTGCGATGCAGCCTGCGATATGTCACAGGCTACTTGTGCCAAAGTGGACTTACACCACCAGATATGCCCTAAACCCCCTGCGACATGGCATTAGGGGGTTTACGGCAGCTGTTGTGCCCTATTCTGTAAGGGCAGCAACAAAGTCCCCAATGGCAGTATTCTAGAAGACCCCCTCGGTGGACTTCCATCAATGAACAGTTACACCAGCAAATAGCCAGTGTAACTTGCGTCCACCGGGGTGTGTGCCAACTGCCCTGAACCGCCAGCTTGTGCCATCCCCCAGCCACAATTCTGCTCCACTTGACAGCTCCATGGAGCTAGAAGAACCCCCCCAACCTACTGCAGATGCCACCCATGCCCCCACTTCCCCAATACTGTGTACAGTTAAGCCCCGCAGGGCTATCGACCCCCTGCCCAGTTCATCACTTGAACATCAATGCCTCAGAGGCTATGCGACCTCAAGCCTCTGATCCCCAATACTGAATACATGAGCCCGGAACTGATCTCACCTCCCTAATAAGCCCTAGGTCCCCAAAACTCAGGTTCTGAGTTGTACTATCGTATATCGGAATCTGAAATCCTCTTTATTTCGTTAGTTTAGTGGTCTCAATTTCATTAGTTAGCACATTAAGAAACATTTTCAGCCAGATTGGCATGAGCTCATTTCTTCTCGATACTAGCCACACTGAGCTCCGTATGAGCACATACTACTGCAAATAGCACGTGCTCAATGAATAACAGTTCATTCATTGAGTACATACTATTTAGAGTAGAATGCACTCATACGGATCTCAGTTGGTGGCAGGCCATGGTGGTGAGAGGTGGGCTGTGCCAGTCACCAACTGGGGATGGGTGGGGGGAGCGGGATGTGCTGGCACTGCTGGGTGGAGGTGTGGGGGAACGCTAGACTGTCAGGGATGATGGGGATTTCACATTCCATTGTACATTGAAGAGTACCATATGGATCTGGGTTCAGGAATCGGGGCTTATGGGGGGCGAGATCAGCTCTGCATGGCTCTTGTATTCAGTATTGGGGGATCGTAGGCTGGGGGCCCTATAGCTCTGCAGAGCATTGCTATTCAAGTGATGACCTATGTGCTGGGGGTCAATAGCCCTGTGGGGCTTTCCAGGCATGCGTGCAGGTGGGGGGGGCACTTGCACTGAGTGGGACTTGTGGATGTGGCTTTTGCCATGCCTCTGAGGTATGCCTTTCCGTTGGTGTACCTTTGGGTATGTCACAAGTTGCAGGACTTAGCCATGGGGACACTGCCTCTTGCAGAATTGGGCGCAGGGTCTTTGCCGTAACTGTGTTTGGTGTAAGTTTAACGGCAACTTGCGCCATTCTTCTAGAATCAGGCCCCTTGAGTATAGAACCAGGTCAAGACAGGATCAGGAACAAATCAAGTTCATTACTACATATGGGGTTAATTCAAAAGAAATTAGAACAATTATTAAAAAGAATTGGCATATCTTGGAAACAGATCCTGCTCTGCAGGAGGTAGTGGCCACACCCCCTAGATTTGTGTTCAAACGTGGCAAGAATCTCTCAGACCTCTTAGTACAGTCCCTCCAACCGTTAGTACCAGTACAAATTAGTTTCCATCACCACCAGTGGGATGTTTCCCATGTGGACATTGCAAATTCTGTTCTGTGATCAAAAAATGTAAACACTTTTCATCTGTAAATACAACACAAAACTACATCTTTTGACAGTTTGTTAATTACTCTTCTGTCAGTGTAGTCTATTTAGCCACATGCATATGTAATGCATTTTATATAGGAAAACCCACCCGGGCACTTAGAACTAGAGTATGTGAACACCTTAGTGACATACATTGTAAAGACAAAAGAAATGCCCAGGCTAAACATATCATGACAGCTAAGGACAACTGCATTCATGAGTTTGCCTTTTGTTGCATTGAAAAGGTCAGTGTTGGTACTAGAGAAGGAGACTAGGACATTCTGCTGCTGTGCAGGGAAGGATTTTGGATTTTCTAGCTGGGTGCATTACAGTTCCCAGGACTGAATGATAATGTGGATATTAAGCCATCTCTTAAGAATAGAAAATCACATCATCGATATTTTTTTTCTGCTATTGATGGAACTCTATGCCGTCTTTTGATTATTAATTATTTTTTCCATTCTTCTCTGCCCTCCACTTCTCCCAGTCTGTCCTTTTTTTTACTAACCTTCTCCCCCTTTTTTCCAACCTTTTTCCCCAATCCTTTCCCCCCCTTCCTCTCGCTTCCTACTTCTTCTTCTGCTTGGAAACTTCACACACCAGGACCCAGTATGTAGTATGATTTACTGGTTGCCCAGTTTTGTGTGAAGACCTCTTATGGCAGTGGTTTAAATAATTTTTATGGCTTATTATGAATTCTTGCCAGTAAAATCAGCCTTGTGTTCTGTGCATGTTGTATTACATAAATTAATTTAGCATAAATATAGCCATTTATTGATCTTTACACATGCACATGCTCATTTGTTTTATTGTAGTTTGCTTAACCTTTTTTATGCACTTGGTGTTAATTTGGTTACTGTGTGTTTAATTTCCTCATGATTTAAATGAGGTCTGTTTGAGGTTAAAGCTGTCCCTGAAGAAGTGAGCATGTGCGAAACCGGTCAGGCCTTCTGAATGTGGAGTCACGCACCTATGTGGCACCTTGCTGTGCCTTTTTTCTTGCTTTTGTTATTTGGGCAATAAACTTTGTTGCTATCATCCAGTTCCAGAGTGAATTATTTGGATTACATCAGTGGATGGTGCTCGGCTGCTTCATTTCTACTTTGTACTTTTATTGCCTGCAACATGTGGTGTGGAGCCCCCCTTCTTAGTAAAAGCACACAGAATGGCTACCCAGTAGCAAAACATGACAGTTGTACTGTTCATAAGGAGGTGTAAATAAATGGCAATGTTGGAAATTTAGAGTGAAAATATTAAAAACTGGTGAAGTTACGAGCATGTGTACAAACTGCACAATGCACACTTGTAACAGTCATTTTTTGAAGGTTTTTCACCAGACTTGCAACATGAGCTTTTTGGGACCCCACCTCATGAACAGCAGCACTGTTGTTTCATTAATCGGTCCTGAAAGGTGATTCTGCACAGCGACCACAAAATCACCTTTTGGGGCCAAAAATGAAATGACAGTGCCAGGTTTCATGAGGTGGGGTCCCAAGAACCCTATGTTGAAAATTTGGGACCAAAACTCTCATAAATGACTGAGATATTAATCTAAGTTGAAACCCCCCATTGATTGCCATTATAGGGCTTACCGTGATTTTCTTCAGTTTGCAGTTGGCTTTTGAAGAGTGCAGACATGTTCCCAGTCCACAGAAGATTGCAGCACCAGAATCCAGAGGTAAGTATGAGTGAGGGGGGTGAGGGGAGGTGGGGTGTGCAGAAGGAGGGTTAGGATGGGGAGAGGGAGGTGAGGATGACAAGGGACCATTTTCTTTTTCTGTAGGTTTAAAAAAAAAAAAAAGACCTTGGGGGACAGTTTTCTTTTTTACAGGTGAAATACTATGAAAAATAAATTGCGGCACACTGGGGCGGGCTCCCAGTGTGCCAGCCTAGTGCAGGGGGATCAATGCTGACCCAAGGATTGGGCACCCTGAGGTTGGCTGAAAAAAGGGGCATGTGGGCACACCCGACACGGGAGTAGGCATCCTGGTGTCAGAAAAAGATAATTCGTTTTTGGCACATTGAGGTGTGCTCCCAGTGTGACACAATAGTGGGGGCATGCTGACATGGGGATTGGGCACCCCGTTGTCAACAAAAGATATGTTCGGGCTTACGGGGGCATGTTGACATGGGGATTGGGCACCCCAGTGTCAGCTTTGGAGGAGTGGTGGGCGTCAGGAGCCATCAATTATAAAAAGATGCGGCAGAGCTCATTTATCAGAACTCGCCCAGCCCAGCAGCAGAGACTGAAATCGGGATTGCCAGAGCCTGTAAGAGGTAAAGTGTCCTGCACTACAGCCTGACTGTTGTGAGGCACTTCCACCCTCCCACCCAGGGTCGGCGCGCCTCCATATATTGCTGCTGCAGGTCACATGTCACCTACCCTCCTTTTTACTAAGTGCCCACTTTCCCATTTGCAGGTTATAGGCACCAACCACTAGGGGTCACTGCATTTTCCACTCTAGCTCTTCTGTCCTCTCTATACCCCTCCTTGCTACTACCTCACAGCTGTCCCACTAGAGGTCACTGCAGTTCCCTTGGATTCCTTCTACTACCTACTTTCTGCACTCATCTTTCAGCCTATCTCTAAGCAACTGCTAGTATCAAACCTGGTACCCTTCGCTCTAAATTCTACTGACTATCCTCTAAGCCACTGAACCAGGCCAACAACTTCCTCTATTTTTATGCTCTTAACCATACCTCACTCCCTCCTGCCCAGATTTAAAATATTGGCCCTGTCTACACTCTGTCCAAACCCAGTACCCTTGCAGTCAGAGTCAGCTGCTCTACCTCTGTGCCACAGTGCCTACCTACTTTATTACTACTTTCTAAGCCTCTTAATCACTTCCCTACCCAATCTGCCAAAATATAAGTTTACCTCTTCTTCCTGCTGCCTTGCAGGATTTGAACCCTGCACCCTTGTTTCCAAAGTCCACAGTTCCACCACTCACCTAGAACACCTGCATATTTTTACTGCAGGATTTCATAACTATAAAGAACGCACTAAACCTGTGACACAACTAAAGTGCTACCTAAGTGCTTCTACAAACCCTGAACTTAACTCCTGCTGCTACAGCCACCAGTCTAGCTCTCTCCTATTACCCTGATCAAGACTTGAACCTGGTACTTTATGCACTTGAGGCACATAAACTACCACCACACCATAGCAGCAACTAGACTCAGAGGTGATCTCTCACTACTATCTCCCCTCTTTCATCCTAGTCCCCCCATTCTTTCCTCACTTCAGCTCCACCAGCCTTCCCAACTATGCACATGCATCCCCTGCTCGCCAGTCTATCTCTTCTCCTCCTCCTCCCTTTGCCTTCCACATACCCTAGTGTCCCTATTAACCCTCAGCCTCACTACTCCAGTGTTCCTACCTACCCTCCTGTCCTCCCCTCCTCCTTTACCACTGCTCCTACCCTCCCTCCTCCTCCACACATCCCATATGCTCCTCTCCACCTCCTCCCTTCCAGACATCACCTGTCCTCCCCGTCAGCCCCTTGCCTTCTGATCACTCAGGCCTTCTCTGCCTGTGCTACCTACCCACACCCCTTGTGCAACCAAACCCCATTCCTTATTCTATACATCCCAGCGTAGCTCTCCATCTGCCTCCCTCTGACCAGAGCACTTCTCCTCCTTCTGCTCCTAACAGGAACATACACCCCAACCCAGGCCCTGCCCCTCCCATCCACCCACTCAGCCCACTGGTCTTCGAGTAGCCTCCATGAACATATGCAGCCTGCTGAAGAAATTTGACACCCTACAGTGCTGGGCCATGGCTCACCAACCAGACATCATAGCCCTGGTTGAAACCTGGCTGTCCAAATCAACTCCTGACTCATTTGTCTCCCTCCCAGGCTATACCTTATACCGGGAGGACCGAGTAGGCAAACGAGAGGGAGGCTGTGCAATCTACACCAGGGACACAATACCTGGACATGCACTCCCACCCTACCCTCATAAATGGGGCCCAGGCCTCACCCTCAGACTCACCCCAGACCCCTCTAGGGAGCCCTCTCTTATCTCACCACAGCCTCGTTCCCCAAAGAACCAGCACCCAGCCCTGATATCTTTAACGGACTACCTAGCCACCCTCCACCATAAGGCAGAACAAGTCCTAGTGGGGACCTTAATGTAAATTGGCTCAGCACCTCCTCATCCACCACCAGAGACTCATTTGCCACCCAAGATCTGACACAACTAGTCACCCAGCACACGAGACTTAACCCTAAGAGTGGTACCAGCACCCTGCTGGATGTTATTAATACTAACCGACCCCATAAAATCCAAAACATCCAGGTCCTCCCGGACTCCTGAGTGACCACTCCTATCCTATTCCACTGGGTAGCCCCCAATCCCAAGCCCAAAGCCCAGACCACCCTCCATGGCGCCTCCGCCCTGGTGGGCTGAAGAAACTTAGCACTCCTCACCCAGATAGACTGGTCCCCCATTCAGCAGGCAACCAACATTGATACTGCCCTCATCTTTTCACCCACACCTTCAACATGGCCTGTGATCTCTTTGCACCCTTAACCAAAACCGGTCCAAAAACAGAGCACCCTGGGTTAGCCGGCCCTCCTACAATTACTTAGAAACCCGGATAACCTCTGGCACCTTGCCACTGAAACAGGTCATCTGTCTGATAGGCAAGCATACAATGCAGCCGAAATAAATGCTCATGGGCCATCAGGAAAGCCAAGGCAGACCATTACCAGGCCTCCTTACCTCCTCCTGGGGCTCAGCCGGACCTTCTGGGATAATATTAAGCAACTCAATGGTAAAGCTTGCCCCTGCCCCATCCCAGCTCACTAGAAATGGCACAACCTCCACCGAGCCTGCCACCATAGCTAACTGGTTCAACACCACTTTCACTGACCTTAGCTCAGTCCTCCATAGTAATTTCTTTGACCCTCCCCCAGCCAAACTCCCCCTGTCCTCCAGCACCCCAGCTTCCTCCTGCAAAAGATTTCCACCCGGGAAGCCAGACCCATCCTAATCAAAGCTCTCAATGGCAACAATCCCGGCAGTGACTCACTGGACTCCAGCATCCTCAGGCTGGTGCTAGATGAAGTCCTTGCACCTCTCACTAGCCTAATTAATCAGTCACTCTGCCTGGGACAATTCCCCACAGCTTGGAAAACAGCCATTATCACACCTATTCATAAAGGAGGCGACAGGTCATCGGCCAACAACTACGGCCAATCTCCATCCTCCCTCCCTCTCTAAAGCCCTGGAGAAAGTGGTGGCCATTCAAATCACTGATTATCTGGCTAAGCATAACATCTTATGCCCAGAGCAACATAGCTTCCATCGGGTCACAGTACCAGCACTGCCCTTATTGAATTCTCCAACTTCCTACACTCCTCCTTGGATACCAGCTCCTAGCTGGTGCAGTGTTCATTGACCTCTCAAAGGCTTTCGACACTGTCTCCCATCCACTGCTGCTGAATGCACTCTGCCTCACTGGTCTCGGCTGGCCCTGGCATGGTGTGCTAGCTATCTTGACACTCGATCCCAGTGTGTCAAGATTAATAACACTCTCCATTCCGTCCCATTCTCTCTGGGGTCTGCAGGCTCCATCCTGGGCCCCTTCTCTTCTCGCTGTATCTGAACACCCTGCCCAGTGCATGCTCTGGCAAAATACTGCTGTATGTAGATGACGCTGTCCTTTTTGCCACCCACCGTAATCCCATCTCCCTACAGGACTCCCTACAGCAGTCTTTCAACAGTGCCGAGGCTTGGTTTAAGGAGCGCAGACTCGTCATCAATCTTAAGAAAACCAAAAATATGCTCTTTTCACACCCCCAAAACAAAGCTAACAACCACCCACTCTATATCCTTCCAAGCACCAACCAACCACTGGAACAAGTCTGCTCCTACAAATACCTTGGGGTTACCTTGATTCAGCCCTCACATTTCACAACCACATCGGCCCTAACATCCGCCACCAACCACTGCTTGGCATCCTATTCCATATAACCTGACCTTCCACCAAATACTCTCCGCTAGCTGTTACATCGTCTGTTCTGTCCCTTATAGACTATGGTCTACCAGTATACGTGCTGCCGACACCACTGCACTCAACAAAATTCACCTAACCCTGAATAAAGCATGCAGATTAATTACTGGTGCCCCCAGGCTCACACACACCTGTCAGCTATATGTCGATGCTAACCTGCTTACCCTGGATGAACGGCTCCGATACCAGACCTGTCTCCTCACCAAAAAAACCCTACTCGGGCTCTCCCCCCCTGGGGTAATGGCATCCATCCACCAGAGCCCTCCCACCATTGCAACACGGTCTTCCTACAAGACCACTCTAAAGGTCCCCAGAACGAGAGCCAGCGTGGCCAGAGGTCCTTCAGCTATAGAGCTCCAACCTGGTTTAACTCTCTCCCTGCCACCATCACCAATGCCATCACCATCTCCACATTCAAAACCGCACTTCAGAACCACATCTTCAGCACTCATAACTGCTCCTGTCTCTGAACATAGCCTCCACCTCTTTCTCTTGACAATGCCCCCCAGGCAGCTCTCCACCCTACCATCCCCTCCACCACTTCCCTGTACACCATGCCTAGGTTTAACCTGGCCAGTGCCAGCTGTTTTCAATGTTTATCTACCAGAATGCTCACTTGATACCGACTTGTGTAATACCTGTTATCAATTACATGTACCCTGTACCCAATTGTATTTGTCTGACCACTATATGACATGGCACTTCTGGTGAATGCCTATTGATTCTTTGCAAATCTTTGCTATGTAACTGAAACGCAATATATGTCTTTATGTGACGAAGTACCTTTGGAAACGAGCCTCTGGCTCAAAGGTTGTAAACTGATTCTTAAATAAATAAATAAAATAAATAAATAAATTCATGTCACAGGAAAAGGCACACTGAGCAAATGAGTTGCTTGTAAGTCCAGCTATGCGCATTACTGTGCACTACAATGCACATGGCTGGAATGTGCTTGGTTGTCGGGAAGGGGGGGAGAGATCGCCTGTTGCAATGATGAAACTGTTCATGACTGGAGCGGCAGATTTCTACCAAGTCTGGCACTTGCTCTGAAACCACCATCATCAGCAGATTACCTGTTGATTGGTGGCCAAGGGACGCACCCCTGAAAGTGTTCACTGGATTGGCCAAACACTGCCACACCTCTGGAATACTCTACTAACCTCAAAATGTTTCTTGTGTACTGCACACAAAAGCAAACATAAAAAAGGGATCCAGAGTGCTGGGAAACATTTTCCACAAAGCAATAAACAATTGTAGTGAAACACCAAAAAACTAATAGAAAAGGAGTGTAGAGAACAGTCCCAAAACTCAAACAAAACCAATAAATACTAAGGAAGATAATGACAAAAAGGGTATATCTATTTTATTAACAACTGCAAGGCACCGAAACATGATAAAAAAAAAGCTGAACAGGAACTTCTCATGAGAAACAATAAAATTTACTTGCCGACTATAACAGAAACCTGGTGGACAGAAGCAACAAGTTGGAGTAGGGAGCTAAAGCATTTCAAAGAGTAGAGAGGACGGGGGGGTGGCCACATATGTGAAGGATGACATACTATGCAAACAGCTAGAAAATGCAACTGATAATGAGACACTCTGGATAGAAATCACTAGGGCTAAGAACAAAAAAAACTCACTCTAGGCCTCTGCTATAGACCACCTGATACTGATGGTGACCCAAATGCCAACCTATTAAGTAGTATAAATGAGAAAAATCAGTAATAGGCATTTGACCCTTGCAGGGCTGCGGACTGCTATATCAGTCCAAAATTCCTATACGTTCTAATTCAGTTGGCAGCCTATGGGTTAATACTGCTAGGTGATTTTAACGCATCAGGAATAGCTTGGGATAAGGGTACAGCATCAAACAAACAGGAACAACTGTTGGACTTATGTATGGATAAAGGATTAAATCAGATGGTTCTACAACCAACCAGAGGTAAGAATATCCTAGATCTAGTACTGACAGACACAGCAATGGAGTTAAGGACCTGGAAATACATGAGCCACTAATATACTGTACAGTGATCATAAAATAGTGATGTTTACAACCAACATTAAACCTAGAAAACTGTTAGGTAAAACTGTGGAAAAAAATTATCACCAGATCAATTTTGAGCAAATAAGAAAGGAACTAAATAAGTGGGAATGAGACCAAGAAGACCTAAACGTAGAACAATGTTGGGGGAAAATAAAGAATAAAATATTTGAACTTGATGGCATACATATCCCCAACAAACCATTGTACAATAAAAGAGAGAAGGTTCCCATATGGTACCCTTACAGAAATAATTATATGAAATGTTTTCATGCTGCACACATAAAACTACCCAAGTGATATGCATGTTGCAAGTATTATTTAAATGTTGAATTGGAACCAATTGCATGCATATGGCATACATGCAGCAAGCAAGTGTGGAAACCATGATTTTTATGTTAAATTGGGAAAGACTGCATGCATGTGGCATGTGTGCAAAAAGCAAGTGGTTACTGATAACTGCACATGAAAAAGTTAAGTGACTTGCTCAGGATCACACCATACACAAGTGGGGGTTGATGAGATTCAAACCCAGATCTTCATGCTTCCAAGTCTCTTCACTTGCAGTTCAGTGCCTTTAACCACTAAGCCATACGGTCTGCACACATATGGCTCACTTATACTTCAATACATACTGTATCAGATTACATCTGCAAGCATGCGGCATGCTTGTAGCCATTGTTATGCTTTTCAGTTTTTCTTCTCATCTCAGTTTCAAAGTTGAACTGTAGCACACACACCAATGGAAACACATGTGTTTTTTCCCACCCCAATCACAAACTTACCCACAAAACCACTTAATTAATTCTGTCTGGCCTGTACGCCTACTATTTTCTCTCCATAGTTTTGAATACTTCCAAGCAAACAAACTTTAAGGTGCAAACACAAAAGTAGCAATAACTGGACACACATCCACATGGTCAGTCCCCCCAAGCACACTCACTGTAGTGGGTACAGCCATGCTGCTACAGACAACCCACCAAGTATAGACATAAGTAAAAAAGACTCTTGCTTGTGTACTAGGGAGCCAGAGTCAGGAGTCTTTAAGAGAGGAGGTCCATGGGTCAAAATGCAGGGGTGTACCCCATTGAAATGAATAGAATTCTTTTTTATTACTATTTTATACATTATGATGGTGAGTTTGAGAATAATTAAGGCTACTGTTCTACTAACCAGGCCCTTGTTAGTCAAGCTGTGGCCTTCATTAATCTCAACTCTGCATCAATAATGTATAAAATAGTAATAAAAAATACCCTCATTCATTTCAATGGTGCACACCCCTGCAATCTCTATTGCCCTTTGTTATAATGTGCCTGAGCATGGGGATGTGGAGGTCAGCTTTACTTGGGGGGGGGGCATAAGCCTGACTATAGTGGGGCTCAAATAGACTGTGCATACCATACCACTCAACTGTCTGTGAATGCAAGGGACAGCTCTAGAAGCTCTATAATATCTCTAAAAGGTACAGCTTAGTTGTTTTGATTGAAAAGTGATATGCAAACAGGAAAAATTCAAATGTATAAGATTCATCCATATAAACCCTGGAGCAGTACATCAGATTTGGACTTAAACCCACCCAATTACTAACCAATTTGTTTCCTGGCTGAAGTTCTGCCCCCCCCCCCCCCAAAAAAAGAACTTTGTCACGATTTTTCTCCCCAACTCCATTCCATTCAATACCCATCCCCTATGGGTCATGAATCCACCCAAAGTTGAAGAAACACGAAAAACACATCAATAGTTCAGTCCTTCCTCCTTCCCCAATCCCCTGGTCAAAAAAAATTATTTACTTTTACTTACCCGGCCATATGGCCAGAACCTGAAGCCTGGCACAGTGTGCCACAAGCCCAGTTTTCAGTCCACTCACCCCCTCTCTGCTTCCACCAGAAGCTGGATGCTGGAACCAACCATCACAGGTCCCCAACGTGGTCCACAACCAGGCCACCTCACCAACCTAACCCACACAACCTGGGTTGCTTGCTTCTTGCTTGGTTGCTGCTGCCACACTGCACTGATCAAGACCTATGAAGGCCACCCACACAACTGTCACTACTGCTGCTAACCCTAGCTTGCTGCCGTGAGGACTGTGCTGTTTGTTTTGCAAGGTGAGCCTACTAGACTAAGTAGGTAGCCTAGTCTTGAGTTAGCTTCTAGCTCACCCTCTGCCCCTTCAGCCACCAGGGGAGATGGAGACTCACTAAGAGTAGACCGACAAAATTATGCTGCCGCAACACTGCTATTGAGAGTTCAGTGCTCACCGACTCCTCCAAGCTGTAGCGTGCAGTCTGTTTACTCTGTGGCAGGGAAGACAGTGTCGCACTTGCAAGACTCAAGTGCTCTTTCTTGGCTGGAGCTCATCCACATTACATGTGATGGTGCTGCCACTAATAGGTGGAGAAAGTGGACAACACAATACAGACACAGTCGAGTCTGGAGAGTACCTGCAACATGAGTGCACACAGGCCAGGTGGGCACTTACAGTGCAAAAGATTAAATCCAAATTTAATGCCATAGTTAGCACACCATAAGAACAACTTAGGCACAAATACGGGGGGGGGGGAGGCAACTTCCCCCCCTCTGCTCTACCTAAATGGCATCCCTACTTAAGGGTAGACATTCATTCTTAGGTGCTAATGCAATGGTTTCATCTGTGTTCTGAGGTACTGTATCTCCTTGTTTCATGATGTGTCTTGATCATCATGTGGGTTAGTGTCCTTCATTGTCCCTCATTCTGAGTGTCCATGTCCTTCATTTCAGTGACAAAATGTGAGCTATGGTGCATGGTTTCAAAATCCTACTCGGCACAAAGAGTGCTGAGCATGGCCATAGTGTATATGCTCTATACAGAATGACAAAGGGAAAGTAAGTGAGCCAAAACAGTCATGGAGAACACTTCTGTAGCACTAAATATACATAAGAGATTTGCATGGTCCAAAACAAAAAAGATAGGCTTCACAACACAGAGGCCCTCTCTTCATACATCTGGAATGGGGGTATTGACTGGCTATATCCTAGCACTTAATGCAGCAAGCAAACAATACTTTACAAATTAATGGTGATTTAATGGCAAAAATCAAAAACCATTAAACAACTTGCAAAAGGATCAGAATTAGTGAGTTTACCTAATTTTTATGGGAATTCAAATAAAAATGTATTTTAATGGCTCTAATTGCTAGCAGTAGTATAAGAAATAGAAACTGATGTGCTTTTTAGATGAGATTTGCAACTGCTTAGTTACTGCACACATGGCAGTTATGCAGCATGTGAACCTGATGTGATGTTTAAATAATGTTCACACCAGCTTAACTGTTGCACTCATGTCAAGCGTGCAACACACAAACCTGATGTAATTTTTAGAAGATGTTCACACCAGTTTACCTACTGTGCACATGTCAAGCTTGTAGCACGTGAACCTGATTTGCTTTTTAGACCTGGTTCCCTTAGGATCCCTTTGTGTATGCGAACAGCATGCAAACATTGCACAATTAAGCATGTGGCATGCATTCTGCATGTATACAGCACACTTATATTTCTGTAAAGGTACACCAATAAGGTAAAGAAACAGCTTGCAAAAAATAAAAGGAGGGCCCATAGGGCAATGAAAAGAGAAAACAATTATAATATCAGTAAATATAAACAACTAAAGAAAAGTAAAAATATTATCAGATTTGGTAAAAGCAAACTGGAATTCAGGTTAGTGAATACAAAAGATAATGGGAAATCCTTCTATGCATATATAAATAACAAAGCAATTGACAGGACAGTGGGACTTCTAAGGGTAGGAACAACGGAGAGTACAGAACTAGCTAGCCAGGCCAAAATATTCAATGAGTATTTTTGTTCTGTTTTTGAAAAAGACAAAGGGAATGGAGGAGAATTAACTCAGCAAGACTGTACTGACCAAACTGTTTACCGAATCACAAAGCAAGAGGTAATTAAGAAATTACAAAGCATCGACCCATCCAAGTCAGTAGGGCCAGGTAATCTAAATCCAAGAATGTTAAAAGAAATACTGTAAGTACCTGGCTGGTTAAGCCTCTGCATATACTCTACAACATGTCTATAAAGACAGGGGAGGCCCCAGAGGACTGGAGGTCAGCGATAGAAACATAGAAACATAGAAGATGATGGCAGATAAGGACTGCAAGGACCATCCAGTCTGCTAATTTGTTTCTATCATATGAATGTGCCATAGGCCTTTACTCTGTCAATGGCCTATCTAGTTATACTCATCTGTATTGCTCCCTTATGCCTATCCCATGCCTGTTTGAAGCCCTGCACTGTATTCATATACACCACTTCCTGAGGTAGGGGGTACCATGCATCCACCACCCTTTCTGTGAAAAGGAACTTCCTCACATTACCCCTTAATCGGCCTCCCTCTAATCTCATGCTGTGTATTCTTGTCCTGCTATTTTTCTCGTATTGAAACATGTTAGACTCTTTCACCTTGTTAATGCCCTTGAGATGTTTGAATATTTCAATCATATCACCTATCTTCCTCCTTTCTCTAGGGTATACATATTGAGCTCTGTTAATCTGTCCTCATATGTTTTCTGATGCAGTCCCTACACCATTTTGGTTGCCTTTCTCTGGACTGCCCCCATTTTATTAATGTCCTTGTGCAGGTGCGGCCTCCAGTACTGCACCCAGTACTCCAGATGGGGCCTAACCAGTGTCTTGTAAAGAGGGATTATTACCTCCCTCTTATGACTTGTGATACCCTGCTAATACACCCCAACATCCCCCTAGCCTTACCTACTGCTTAAGTGGTCTGCTTGGATGGTTTCAGGTCATCTGTGATGATGATGCCCAAGTCTTTTTCTTCTCTTGTGAATGCCAGCAACTCCCCTCCCAACCTATATGTGGCTTCAGGGGTTCTCTTCCCTATGTGCATCGTCTTGAACTTCTTTGCTTTAAACCCCAGTTGCCACGCTTCTGACCAGAACTCCTCTCAATCTGCCCACCCCATCTGGATCATCTACTCTGTTGCAGATCTTGGTGTCATCTCCAAACAGACAAACCTTATTCTCCAGTCCATCTGAAATGTCACTGATGAAGACATTGAAGAGGACTGGCCCCCAGGACTGATTCCTGATGTACCCCACTTGTGACTTGCATCTGTTCTGACTGCATACCATTTACCACCACTCTCTGTGTTCTGCCTGCCAACCAGTTTACCACACAGTTGACAAACTTCTGGCCCACCCCGAGCCTAACCAGATTATTAATCAATCTTCTATGTGTGACTGTATCGAAAGCTTTACTGAAGTCAAGGTAGGCAACATTAACTGCACCCCCTTGCTTCCACCACTCTGGTTACCTAGTCAAAGATATCTATGAGATTAGTTTGACAGAACCTTCCTGGTGTAAACCCATGCTGTCTTGGATCCTGTGCTTCTATGGATTCCAGGTGTTGCACTATCCTTTCCTTAAGGAGTGCTTCCATAATCTTGCCCACTACTGAGGTAAGACTGACTGGTCTGTAGTTCTCTGCCTCCTCCCTGCTACCACTCTTGTGGAGCGGGATAACATGAACCCTTCTCTTCTGGGACCTCTCCTGTGCTCAGATGCTCATTAAACAGTTCTGACAATGGCTCTGCTAGTTCCTCCCTTAGCTCCTTTAGTACCTTGGGATGCATGTCATCTGGTCCCATTGTCTTGTCCATCCTCAGCATAGAGAGCTCTTGTAGGACCCTTTCTTTTGTAAAGAGACTTGTGCACACCTCCCCCCCATGTCCATGCTGCTGAGCTGTGGGCCCTGCCCTACCTTCTTCTCAGTAAATACTGAACAGAGGTATCTATTTAGGATAGATGCTTTTCCTTGGTCCTCCACCTCACAAGCCCCCTTATCCCCTTTGATCTTAGCAATACCCCCTCTGGACTTTCTTCTTTCACTAATGTATCTATAGAAAGTCTTGTCCTCTTCTTTTACTGTTTTTGCTAGTGTTTCCTCGGTCTGGGTCTTTGCTTGCCTTATTTCCTTCCCTGCTTCTCTTAGGGAATTTGGTATGCCTCCCTATCTTCGTCACGCTGCGTTCCCTTATATTTCCTGAAGGCCAATCTTTTGGCTCTGACCTTTTCTGCTACTGTTTCTAAGAACCAAAGTGGTTTCCTCCTTCTTTTGCTCTTGCTTTTCTCCCTAACACAATGGGATGTTGCTTCAAGTATTGCATCCTTAATGCTTGCCCACCTTGCCTGTACCCTGTTACCTATATTTCTTCTTGATAAGGCTAGGTTAACTCTGTTAGTCATCTTATCAAAGCTTTGATAGTTTGATTGACATAAAGGCTACTCCCCCTTTTTGTACCATGGTCTCTTCTGAACAGTACATAGCCGGGTACTGAAGTCTCCCAAGTGTGGTTACTGGTGAACCATGTCTCGCTAATGGCTACTATGTCCAGTTTAGCCTTTGTCATTGTTACCTGTAGGTCTGGGATCTTGTTTCCCAGACTGCAGGCATTTGTGTACATGATTTTCCATTGGCCAGTTTCCAGTGCATTAGTTGTTGGGTGAGGTCCGGTATTTCCCCTGCATATTGTATGGGGAGCCGGACCGTTTTCCTTACCTGGTAATTCAAATGAACTACAAACATGATGAACTCCTGTTTGATCACTAGCTGAGGTGGGAGGGGTGTTCTTCCTGTTCGATGTACTAGGTGCTGCACCCCTCTCCCCATTGGTTAGTTTAAATATTCTGCAAAGACATCAAAGTTCTGCCCCAATGCACTGACTCCCTCCTTAATCAGATGCAGTCCATCAAATTTAAAAAACTTTTGCTCCCAAAACTGTTCCCAGTTACCTAAAATTTGTGTGCTTTTTCCTGGCACCAGCTTTTGAGCCACATGTTCAGCTCCCCTCTCTCCCCTTCTCTGACCTTCTGTCCATCTGCCCCCCCTCTCCCAGACTGACAGGATCTCAGAGAAGGAGATGCCAGATGAAATGGATAACAGTTTGTCTCCCATCCTGATTAGGTGTTCCTTGGTCTCCACAAATGACCGGCTTTTGAGATCATTAGTCCCTATGTGTACCAGAACATTGATGTTTTCTCCTGCTTACTGCATGATTTTAGCAATGCAGTCAGTGTCTCTCCATGCTGATGTACCTGGGAGACATCTAACCATTAACCCCGGCTGGAGGTAGGTATCATCTCGCTGAATCATGGAGTCTCCTATGATCAGAAGTGTTTTGGATTTCCTTTTTGCCTTTTTTTTGTTTTGGTCCCTGTTGTGGGCAAGTTTTGTAGTGCTAGCTCCTGCACAGCAGTGTCCTGCTCTGCAGTGTCCTCTACCCCTTCGTTTGCTTTTGGAGATAGAGGCAGATACCTGTTTGTAGTTTTTATATGGTTTATGGATGTGATATGTTGGAGAGCACTGAATGATTGGGCACTCAATTTGCCTCTCCTAACCACTTGCCAACCTCCTGGACCAACTATCCTCTGTGGTCGAGGTGCTTCAGTTGGATGTTGGGGAAATGTCAGGCGGTTCTCATAATACATTTCCTCCTAAATATGCCATTTGAGGCATGCAATCTCTGCCCATGCTGCCTGAAGCTGAGCCCTTAGATCTCCAATAGTCCAGCATGTAGGACAGCATCCTAAATCCTGTATAACTGCCCCTTTGAAAAGTGTCCCGCAGTGCCTGCAGTTAATAATATCCATTCCAGTTGAGCTGTCGAGTTTATAATCTGGTACGAGTAATTAGAAGGAGGAAAATGAAATCAAAAGTAAGATTTTTTTTTGTTTTGTTTTTGTATAACAAGTTAAATTACTTGTGCCCCTGTAAGTGAGGTCACTGTGTGGATACCCCTCTGATCCTCCCCTTCCTGCTTTGCTACAGGAAATGTCATGACTGTGCTACTTTATAAAAGGAGTGTAGCATGGGGTGTTTGGGGATGGGGGTGGGTGTCTGGGCCCTTCCCCTGCCGAAAAGGAAGAACCACAGACAAAAGAAACAAGGAGGTAAGAGAAGAAACAATCAACCAACAACAAATGCAGTAGCCCTGAAAGCTTAGCCCGATGCTAGATAAAGCTGTAAACCCTGTACGCACCACCTGCAATAATTTCACAGAAGATATACCCTGCCAAAAACACTTTGCTACAGAGAAAAATAAAGCAGTAACAGAAGATATAGCATGCAAAAACAATTTGAATCAGAGATTAAAGCAGTAGTCTGTAAGCACAAAACATTAACAAACTTGTAGACACACCCTGTAATAATGCAGCAGAAAGTATACCCTGCAACAGCAATCTGAATCAGAGAAGATTACAGCAGTAAAATGTAAGCAAGAAACATCATTAAACCTTGTGAGAACAAAGAAAATAGTAGTCCCTACATACAAGAAGGGAGACAAAGGAGAGGTGGGGAACTATAGACTTATCAGTCTGACAGCAGTTTGGTGGAAGCTGGTAGAGTCTATCATCAAGGATAGAATAGAAGTCGAAATCAGGAACAAAAATCTCAATGATGAGTCTCAGCATGGGATCAAGAAAAATAGATCATGCCTAACAAACACCCTGGTATTCTATGAAAAGGTCAGCAAAGCAATAATTATACCATGGACCTCGGACACCGACCAATGAGAACTGCAGGCTGGCATCTTACCTCCGTTGTAAATCCTGTGATAATCACCGCAAAAGGTGCCAGCCAGCCGCATCTGATACTCACACCAAAATCACTCCAACCCCCCCCCCACCAAATATGAAATCGCATAAACTCGCGGACCGCAGCAGTTTTCAAATGTAGCCAGCTCACTCTCAACAGCTGCATTTTCCAGAGAAGAAAAAAAACACTGCTTTTAATACTGGCTGTTACACTCTCTCACAAACACAGCACTCAAGGCTTCCTGTCTCGGTTTCCAGAGAAACTGTCTAAGGCTTTCGGTTGACTTCTTCCTCTGTTTGTGTGAGATCCTTAGCACCCATGTACATTTTCTCAGTCTCACGATCATGGCGAGGCGAGAGAAAGAGACAGAACTCTGTTTTGAAAAAAGAACACTGCTTTAGCGGTTGCTCGCTCTCACGCTTTCTCCGGTTTCCCGGTTTAACTTTTGTATCTCTCTCCCCCCACTTCCTTCCTTCATTTGCGCTGTTCACAATCTCTATCCTCTCCGTATCCTGGGCAGCTGACCCCCTGTGCCACCATACCCCTTTTCCACAGATAAAACCCCATGCTTGGAGCAAGAGACACTTCACGGTAAAACTAAAAACAGCACAAGTAAGACTGTCAGCGAATAAAAAGCTGACAAGCAGGCAGACAGCAACCTTTTTTTTTTAGTCTATTCATTTGCCTCACTCGCTCAAATTCACAGCCCACTTCTCAGTGACAAAAACTAAACCACACAGTTTGATTAAAAAAAAAAAAAAAACACTGCTGTCACACTTCCTTTCCCTCTCTTGCTCCTGTCTGTATTTAAAAAACACAAAAAAAACACTTCTCAGACTCATAATTTCATGATCTATTTTAACAATTTACTACTGGTTAACAACTTAAAACCCTCAATTCATGTCACTGAAAACCTCACAATCTGTTATCACTCACTTCACAAAGCTTAAATAAAGAATTGCATTAAAAACCAAGGACTATTTTTTTTTTTCATGGAAGGATATCTCTTAATAAAATAATTTTTTCCACAGGGAAAAAAGAAAATTAAACAATTTAAACTTTCATCCATGACAAGATATGATGGTATAATCACAATAAGCCACTAGAAATTGTGGGTTATCGGGGGTTACCACGACATCAATGGTTACACTCGGCTACACCTCGCGGGCAAACCACTCCACCGCGGGTAAATCCCCTTATAACCCACACCCCCTCATGGCTTATTGCTTAAATAATAACCAGTCTGCAGATGCAATATACTTGGATTTCAAAAAGGCATTTGACAAGGTACCACACAACAAAATAATGAACAAACTAACACACCTGGGTATTAACAACAAGTTGATTAAATGGACTGGTATGTGGTTAACAGAGAGAACCCAGAGGGTCAGGATTAGAGGGCATTTGTCTGACTATGGACAGGTGGCAAGTGGAGTGCCACAGGGATCCATGTTGATCTGTCTTATTTGCATCATTTATCAGACATGAATATGGGAATAAAGAAGTGGGTCACAAAATTTTCTGATGATACAAAACTAGTGGCTGAAGTAGGAAACAGCAAACAGGTGGATGCAGTAAGGGAGGACCTAAAACTACTGGAGAAATGGTCATCAGTGAATGGTATGGCATTCAATGCTAGAAATGCATTGTGATGCACCTGGGAGCAAAGAATAGCAAAAACATTTATGAACTAGGAGGGGTACAACTAAAAGCAGTAGAGAATGAAAGGGACCTAGGGGCATTAATAGGCAATGATTTAAGCTTCAGTCCATACCGCAGTAACATTATTAAAATGTCAAATAAGATCATAGGGTGCATTAAAGAAGCATTTTCATCAAGAAATAGAACATGTATAGTTCCTGTCTACAAGGCTTTTGTACGATCGGACCTAGACTACTGCACCCCACTATGGAACCCATATTTAAGAAGGGACATAGATTCCCTTGAGAGGGTGCAGAGGAGATTAGCAAAGCAGGGTGAGGGACACTACCTGATGGGTTGGGTGGTGGGGGGGTCCACTAGACACTAGGGATTTATTTAAAAACATTAGTAATGTGACACCGACTGGTGCAGTGCCGGCAATCGGCAATGGTAGGTTTGGGGGGATCACTAGACACCAGGGATTTAGCCAATTAATTAATTTTACTGGGGTCGACGATCTGCGGGTGGGTGGGGGTCCACTAGACACCAATGTTTTATTTAAACAAATAAGTAATGTAACACTGACTGGTGTGGTGCCATCGATTGGTGATGTCAGGTTGGGAGGGGGGCCACTAGACACCAGGAATTTACACAATTAATTAATTTTACTGGGGCTGATGATTGGTGGGTGAGGTGGGATGACCACTAGGCACCAGGGATTTATATATATATTTTTTTTACATTGTGGCCAAAGTTAGTGTGCAAAATGTGGAATTTCGCCTGCAAAATTCCACACTTCGCATTTAATCCGGCACTCCACGAATTGGCAAATTTGGTGAATTGTGAGCAGTTCACAAGATATTTCACTTAGTGAAGTATGTGGACTTCGCACATCACTATAAATTGAACCTAATTCTTACTGAATGTGATTTCATTAAATGTTCTATACAAAATATAACCTCAAATTCTTCTAATTAGGGCAGATGGGGTCTTTATGTTAAGGAGGGAGAGGGTCACCAGGGGCACAGGCTAAGAATAGAGGGGGGAAGATTTAGGAAGAAAATGAGGAGACACTATTTCACAGAGAGGGTGGTAGCAAAATGGAACACCCTACCAGAATGGGTGGTATCATGTAAATCTGTGAACAGCTTCAAAAGGGCATGGGACAGGGAACAGGGGAAAGTAAGGTGCGGGAGATGGGGGGGTGGCAGTGGGATGACAAAGGGAGGGGGTGGGGCAACCGCAAACTAGGGGTGTTGGTTGCATACTCAAGCAGACTTAGATAGACCATTTGTTCTGTTTCTGCTGGCACATTCATATGTTTGTATGTTCATAATTGGCATTAATCTGGTCACCAAATATAAAAGGTATATTTTCTCTTTACCCAGTTTACAAGACAATAGAGTACAGAAAATTAAATTAAAGCAAGGGGTGTTACAGTAAAAATGTGTTTAGTCTTAGCAAGCAGACTTGTGTGAAAAAATTTTGCTGTTTTGTGATCGAACATCAAATTTAAATGAGCCATTTTGAAGTAAGGTTGGCACTATTTAATAACAAACTGTGGTCAGAGCAAATACAGCTACAAAGTGATGTTATTGGTGATGGAAATTATTATTATTATGGAAATATTTACTTTGCAGCATCACTGCAGTCTTTGTAGGGTGATAACAAAACAAGGGCATTGTTTTTGTAGATACTGGACACCTCAAACTAAAGTCTGGCACGTGGGCTTCGAAAATCCCACAGAATGGCAAGCTGATAGGCACTGCAGAAAGTGGGGAAGCACGATCGAAGCAACTTCTCACAGAATGCTAAACTGCTTGCAGAGAGACCACAACAGCAGGAGTTCATGAAGCAGATGCTGCAAGCACAGAAAGAAACTATGCCCCAGCTTCAGGTCACAGAGAATCCAGTTGCCATAGGACTTCACCTCATGCTAACAATAATGGGCCCTGAGGATGACCCCAAAGCACATATTTTAACTTTTTAGAGAGTTGCCAGTACCACTGTCTGGCCATGAGAAAGTTGGACTACTCGAATTCACCATATATGACTGGAGATGCACAAGCTGCTTATTGAAGCCCATATGATTCGGTTGCCTGAGACTATGACCAGATAAATGTGACTATCACTGATTGGACTGGAATAATAAAAGATAGCTATGGAACTTTCACACATTTTGTTTAAAACTCAACAAAGAGTGGCTGCTTAAAAATTGAAAGACTTGGCTAGCCAGTGATTAAAACCAGATGTACGTTCTAAAGAGGACATTTTGGATTTAATTGTGTTGGAGCAGTACCTGAACATTTTGCCAAATCGAGCATGTGACTGGGTGAGTCATCAAAAGCAAGCCACCCAGGCCACTGCCGTTAAAACCACAGAGCATTATTTGGAAGTGGAGAGTGGAACCCACAATAGACCTTGGGTGGTGCCTCAAGGGGAAGATCACTGTAGGTGAAGGGAGGAAGGACAATGGGGGGATGGGAATAAGAGTACTGGTATGGGTAAGTGGTCAAGTGTGAAATAATGGTTACCCCTCCATGCCCAAAATGCATAACCCCAGGATCTAGTGTGACTCCTCCCAGTCCCACAAATGGGGAAGGGGCACAGATCAATGAACTGGTAGCACCATTATATGTTTTGTGGTAAAGTGCAGCATATCTGTAAGTTTTGTGACAGTATGGACTATGACTTTGTGGAATATGTGGCTACAAACCAAAACAGTGGACCCCATTCGAACCATCCATATACAGTCCTGGTGCAAGTGGGGGATGAAACAGTTATGGCTCTGGTGGACTCAGGTTGGGAGCAGTTAAAGAATCTGTGTTAGGATCCAGTTTAGCCACTGGGAAAAACCCATAACATTTGCCAGAGTACATGGGAATACTCACATATCTCCTACAGCCCCAGTGTGGTAATAAGTGGGCAGCTGGGTAGGAATAATATGGATAGGTATTTCAAAAACCCTACCTCGGACAGTAGTCATACATGGAGTTTGGGAAGTAAGTAAATAAGTAAGTAAAATCTTATTTGTATGAGGTGCCTTCCAGCGCTCAGGGCACCTTTACAATACACATTTAAAAAAAAAGAAATTTCATGACATTGCATATTAAGAACAAATAAAACATATTAACACACATTCAATTGGTCCCTGTGAATGCCTGGTTAAAAAGATATGTTTTCAAGGATTTTTTAAATCCTTCCACTGTCAGGTTCTCTCGTATCTGGCATGGTAGAGAATTCCACAGGGTAGGTGCCATAAAAGCAAAAGATCTTCCTCCTGATGTTTTCAGGTATACCCTGGGAATCTCTAGCAATCCCTTACCAGAGGATTGGAGTGAGAGGATGGGACAGTAAGGATACAAGAGTTCTTTCAGATAGTGGGGTCCCTGCTCATATAGGGTTTTATAGGTCAGCAATGCGACCCTGAAGGTGATCCGCCACTGTTTTGGCAGCCAGTGCAGTTCACGCAGCACAGGTGTTATATGACTGGATCTAGGGGTTCCAGTCAACAACCTGGCTGTCCCATTCTGCACTAGCTGCAAGTGGTGGATGTCACCCCCCAAGTAGCCCTAGGTACAGGGTGTTGCAGTAATCAAAACAACTAGTAACAAAGGCTTGGACCAAGGTAGGAAGATCTTCGGGGGTGACCAGGTGTTTCACCTGGGCTACGTTCCTTAGATGGTTAAAGGAAGATTTGACTACAGCCGAAAACTGCACCCTCAGGGTCAGGCCTTCATCAAATACCACACCCAGGTTACGCACCTGGCCCGATGCAATAAGCAGGGTCTCCCCAAGATGTAAATCTGAGGGTTTGCCTGGCCATGCCCCTGTCATCCTATAACCAGGGTCCACCATCAATACCTCTGTTTTTCCCGAGTTCAACCAAAGCCAACTGGCACTCATCCAGTTCTGTATCTCCAGCAGGCAGTTATTAAACACCATGACAGACTAACTCCTGTTCAGGTACAAAAGACATGTACAGCTGAGAATCATCAGCATAGCAATGAAAACTCAACCCGTACCATCTTATAATGTCCCCTAATATGAGCATATACACCGCAAATAACATGGGGACAGCACTGAACCCTATGTAATTCCAGAAGGCAGCCAGCGAGGAGCCGAGGAATAGATCCCCTGACACCACACTCTGGGATCTGCTCTCAAGGAAAGATCACAACCAACTGAGGACTGCCCCCCTCAGTTCACAGAAGAACCACAGGGGCTCGAGCAGGTCATCATATCTTCCTTAAAAACAATTCTGAAACTGTATGCTCACAGGAGGAGAAAAACCTGGAGGGTTTGAACAAATGTTTCCCTTTCCTGATGCTGAAATATTTGGCCCAGAAGGGAAGCACAGGAATTCCCAGGGACAGAAATGGAGGCAGAAAACAAAGGGATCCCTCTGTCCAAGGTGGTAATGTTTGAGAAGTGAAAGGACCTTGGTTCAAGGAAGGCCAGAAGTGACTCCGATGAAGAACTGGCTTCCACATCAACAGGAGGTCATGAGGCACTTCTAGAGGTCAGGCCAGACATGTTTTAAAATCTGGTCAATATCATTTTTGAACAAAGAAATTATGAGGTTCTTAAAAATACTTATCAGAACCTAGCTGTAGTAGATGGCAATGTGATTGATAAACAACAATCACACATATTTCAAAGGTTTGAACTGAAACATTACATTCTGTATAGAGTGGAACATGAGAAACAAATGGAAACTGTAAACTATCAACTTTTGTTTCCCATGCCAACAAGAAGGGAGGTATTAAGACTTGGTCAAACCATACCTACTGTGGGTCACTTTGGTCAAGAGAATACTGAGAGGTGCATATTTGCCCATTTTTTGGGGGTGAGATATATGGAAGGAAGTGTCAGATTCCTGTGCTTCCTACCCAGGGTGTCAGTTGGTTGCCTTCAGAAGTATAAAGCAGGCCCCATTAATCTCTAAGCTCATAATAGACATTCTGCTTGTAAGAACTGAGGTTGATATGGTGGACCCCTTCTGGAAAGTTCAGCAGGGTATCAGTATATTTTTGTGATAATGGATTATAGCACATGATACCCCGAGGTTGTTCTCATATGGTCCACTGCAGCACAATCAGTAGCCAAATAATTGCTGAAGTCTGAGTAGAGCTGCCAAAGGAGATCTGAACTGATCATGGCACCTACTTTATGTCTTAGCTCATGAGGGGGTTTTGTGCTTTATTGAAGGTTATGTCCATCTGCACATCATGTACTACCCTCAGACCAATGGCTTAGTCAAAAAATTTAACAACTCCTTAGAAACATAGAAACATAGATTTTGTTTGCAGAAAAGGAGCTTTAGGCCCATCCAGTCTTCCCCTTGTCCCTGCCTATTCCATAACAAGTGACACTAGTTGGTCATAGGTGTCACTCCATCTCCCTGTTCCTCATATGCTCCTGTGCTTATCCCACCCATGCTTGAAGCTCACCACAGTCTTTGACTCCATTACATCCTCTGGCAGGCTGTACCAGTCATCCACCATCCTTTCCATGAAGAAGTATTTTTACACATCTCTCCTAAACTTCCCCCTAATAGCTTCATTGCATGCCCCTTGCTCTAGTGCCTTCCTTTCTTTGAAATAAGCCCCACACTTGCACCTTGTTCACTCATATGAGGTACTTGGAGGTTTCAATCATATCTCCTATCACTCTCCTCACTTCCAAGGACTACATGTTGATTTCCTGCAGCCTTTCCAAATTTGGCTTCTTATGCAACCCCCTCACTATTTTGGTTGCCTTCCTCTGTACCATCTCCACCCTTTCAAGGTCCTTGCAGAGGTGTAACCTCAAGAACTGGACACAGTACTCCAGTGGGACTTCATCAGTGAGCTTTACAATGGCAGTACCACCACCCTCCTCCTGCTAGAAATCCCTCTCCCAATGCACCCCAACATCTTGTTAGCATTTCCCTCTGCTTTGTCACACTGCCCAGCTACCTTGAGGTCATCAAATGTAATGACTACTAAGTCTCTTTCTTGCTTGGTGACCATAAGCTCCATTCCACAAATCTTATACACATTCCCTGGGTTCTGGAGCCCTAAATACATAATCTTGCACTTTTTGACATCCCTTAAAAGGAATGCTGTCTAAATTTGTTTCAGATGAGACACAATACTGGATGAACTGTTGCCATATTTAATGTTTGCAGTTTGGGAGGTGCCACAACCATCCACTGGATTCTCAACTTTTGAATTGCAATATGGTCGACAACCTCGAGGGATGTGGGATATCATAAAAAAATATGGAAAGAACAGGAACGTAGCCCCCCTAATGTGCCCTAGTGTATAATGAAAATGAGAAAAGATTGGACATGATTGGTGTTATTTGCCAGAGAAAATGTATTCAAAGCGCAGCAAATTCAGATAGGACACTATAACCAAGGGGCCAGGCTGCAAGGGTTCAAACCTGGTGACAGAGTTTATTTTACTCCCTAACTCTGAAAATGAACTCTTGGCTAAATTCCAAGGACCATAAGAGGTCCTGAGAAAAGTGGGGTCAGCTGATTATGAGTTACAGCTTGATCAAAAAAGGAAAAACTAATTTATCATGTTTGATAAATAACAAGGGTTTTATGACAACAATCTGGTCTGCTGCAATTTTTGTTCAGTTACTTCTGAGGTTGTTTGAAATTTTGTTGCTTTGTCATTAATTTTAAACTTTGTTTGTTTTTGTTTTATAATTGTTTGCATTTTTTATCTTGTATAAATTTGTATTAGTTACATTTACAGTCTTGTACCAACCTCTATGAGGAAGCTCAATTGGCTTGTAACACCTTTTCCTGTTTCAAATAAAAACCTTGAATCTTGAATGTTAATTTGTTGAAACCCTGTAAAGACAGGGAGGTTTAGCTAGTTGACCCACAGAATCCTAAAGCGGCCCCTAGTCAAGTGACAGATGAGGACATTGACGATGGAATCCTCAAATTAGGACCAAAAATTTTAAAAGAATCAAGCCCCATCCCATTGGGACAATGGCTCAAGCTGACCCAGAAAAAACAAAGCCCAGCAACTGGTAGGACATTTTAGGATGTGTTCTTCACCAAAACAGGTTGAACTATGCGATCCAACACCATATACTGTAGATACAGATCCAGGTGGCCAGATCCACCAACAGCCATATAGTCTCCCGGAAAAAGTCAGAGAAATGGTACAGAAGGAGATCCACTTTATGTTGGTATGGTGAGTCATTGAGGACTCTCAGGGTGGCTGATCTAGCCCTGCTGAGCTAGTTCCAAAAACTAGATTAGTTCACTCTGTTCTGTATTAACTCCCCGAAAGTCAATACAGTCTTCAAGTTAATGCATGTCTTATACATACAGTAAATGAACTTCAGGACTGACTGGGTAAGTCATACCTTATAGCTAACCAGGAGGTATTGGCAAATCCTGCTAACTCCTGAATCCCGGGAGAAAATGGCCTTTGTCCCCTATTTTGTATGTATCAGCTTACCATGCTCTCTTTTGGGTTGCATGGTGCTGTGACCACATTTAAGAGAATGATGGATCAAATCCTCCATCCCCATATGTTATATGCAGCAGCTTACATGGATGGTGTTGTCATATTTACCTCTGATTGGAACACTCACCTGCAGGATGCACCTGCAGTGCTTTAGTCACTCAGGGAGGCAGATTTTGTCTTATGGACAATGCAGCAAAATGTTCTACAAGGTGACAGGAAACTAAATACAGGAAACTAAATACCTGGGATACATGGTTGGGAATGGCATGTATGCCCAGTTGTTGACAAGGTAAAAGCCCTTGCTGACTTCCCCGTAGTGACTACAAAAAATAAATTAGGTCCTTCCTTAGCTTAGTGGGGAATTATCACTGGTTAATTCTGGCATTTTTGACACTTGCTGCCTCAGAGACTGACCTGACTAAAAAGGCTGCCCCAGATAGTTTCAGTGATCTGCATAGTGTCAGAAGGCCTTCCAAACTATCAAATGTGTGTTGTGTGAGGGATCTGTCATACGAAGTCACGATTTCAATCTTCTATTAATTTTGTACACGAGCACCTCAGAAGTAGGGTTGGGGTCTGTCTTATCACAAGAAGTTGAGATAGGATTCACCCCATCCTCTATTTGCATGCTCTGGAAGACAGCCATGGTAGTCCCTTTACACAAGTCAGGCAGCACAGCTTGCCTTCAGAACTACAGGCCTATCTCATTACTTTCCCCACTTACCAAAGTCCTTGAGTTCATCATCTTTGATCAGCCCCTTGACTTTCTGAACAACACTGGGTCCCTGACCTCTGCCCAGCATGGCTTCAGGCTGGGACACACCACAGAAACAGCACTGGTAGGTTTCACACAGTCCACTCACCAGGACCTAGACCAGGACCACCTGGCCATGGTGGTATTTATAGACCTTACCAAGGCCTTTGACTTGGTTAACCACTAGTTCCTAGTCAAGGGACTAGGTGACATTGGCTTCTCTGATGAGGTGTGGCACTGGTGTCATGACTACTTAGCAGTGTGACAACAAAAAACTATAATTGTTCCCTGTCTTTCCCCCGTGCTATCAGTCTCCATTGGAGGCCCCCAGGGGTCCATCCATGGGACCATTATTCCTCAGTCTCTTTCTGAACACTCTACCACAGATGTGCAGGAAGACAGATACTCTCCTTTATACTGAAGATGCTGTGATCTTCACTGGTGGCAACAATCTTGGTGACTTACAGAATGCTATCCAAACCATCTTTGATTCAGTACAACAATGGTTCACTGACCACAAGCTCATGCTAAACACTACCAAAACCGAATGCATGATCTTTCACAATGCCAAGAAAAAAGTGCCCGATAGTATTGACACCAGGATCACCACCCTTAATGGAATACCCATTGAGCAAGTCTCTTTGTTCAAATATCTTGGACTCTACATTGATTCCCACCTCACCTACAGTAATCACATTACTCACCTTATACAAAAGGCACACCAGTGACTAGGGGCACTCTACCAGATCAACTCTTTCCTAATCCCCTCATCAAGACACCTGCTCACATAAACCTTCTTGCTACCGCTCATCGACTATGGTCTAATTCTGTATGCAGTCACAGCTGAAATGGAACTCCTCAAAGTCAAAACGCTGTATAACCAAATAGCCAAGTTTGTGACCCAACTCCCCACTCTGACCCACCACTGAATCTTCCTTAACCAGGCCAACCAACTTTCCCTGGTGACTAGAATCAAGCTTTGAACTGGTATTGCGGCCCAAAAAATCATCACAAATAAAGTCCTGCCCATCTTCAAGAATTTCTTCCAATGCACACCCCCCTGGCCTGCACAAGATCATTGACCAGAGCATTCTTTAAAACCCCCTCTCTAAAAACTAGCACTGGGAAAAGGGCCCTTCTGTACCAAGTCTCACTTTTCTATAACACTCTCCCTGCACAAGTTACTGATCTGACTCTTTCCTTCTCTGCCTTTAAATTGAGCTTGAGTAACTAGCTTCTTGAAAGGAAACATGTAAATGTCTGTAAATTGTCATGCCTACACACTGTATATTACTCTATCTGGATTTTCAACATTGTACACACCTGCTGTCTGGTTGGCTATGAAAATGGGAAGACTTGCTCATAGCCCTGCCAGATGTTAATAAACAATAAATAAATAAATAAAATGTTTGTCCAGAAAATTGTTTTCCAGGGAACAATGATATGCCACGCTAGAGAAAAAGTGTCTGGCAGTGATGTAAGCATTAGTATTCCTGTGCTATTTGGTGGGAAGACACTTCACCTTGGTCACTGAATATGCACCACCCCTCATATGGTTGCATACCATGCGGGACACTCATTTCAGAGTTTCCCAGTGGTACCTGGGTCTGTGACCCATTTCAGTCCAGGTGCATCACTCCTAGAACAAGTTCCCTGCGTAATAATGCTGACTTTTTCTCCCAGGAGAGCTCAATGTAGCCAGCGCCAAGCATGTCATAGGCTCAGCTCTGAGGGGATGGTATGTGCAACCTTCATCTGAGACTCCCTTTCCACTTAGATACCAGTAAGAGAACATGATAAATTGTGACCCAGCCCCACTGATTTACAGTCTGGCCTTTTAATGGCCATATGCACTTGCTGTATGCAGGCTTGGAAATCCCTGCAGGAGAAAGCATAAATGTGTCTCACTGGGAATCATAAGAAAGGAAACCAGGCAGAGAAAAAGGAGGATTTGTGGCATTGAGATAAGGAGAACAGGGCTGCTGTGAACTTAAGAGTTGAACTAGGCTGAAAAGTCTTTTGTTTTGTATTTGGTCTGTCAAAGTAAGCTGCTTTGAACCCTTGTCGGGTGCTGAAGTAAAGCAACTTTTTGTTTCATCCAATTTTGCCTGGATTGTTTTTTTTTTCTGAGGATTCCCCCAAATGTCTTGACTCACTACAAACACTGTTACATTGTTTTTTTTGGTTTTTTTTGTGAAAGCACAGACTGTTTTTATGACATGTTAAAATTTTACACCCAAAAAAAACTCGGAAAAAGCAGTCCATATGCTAAAGATTATTGGAGTTCTGTGTGTCATTTAGCAGCTGCTTTGTGATTGGTGTGCAGGACCATTAATGAAGCAACCCACAGGTCTGGCACAGTGAGTGTCACTATGCAGTGTTCATCACAGGGTTTCTGCTAAAATTGTCAGTTGTTATATAACTTTTTCAAAAAGTAAGGACAGGAAAATCAATGGCAAAAAAATATATTAATGAATCTAGTAGAGCTGAAACACAGTGTTAACAGTAGAGAAATGAAAAAAAAATTATGGTTGAAAGTCCTTGGATTCTTTGGCAAATCTGTGAGGACGTGTTCCTCAGAGTTCAATCAATCTTGTGAAGCTGTGTTGGCACTTCCCTACTATCAACACTATATTGTCAAAGTAAAATAGTGACACATCAATGCATGCTCAAAGGGTCCCAATGTTAGGGTAACCCAACACTGTGATGCATGATCATTCAAACCCTGAGAAACACCATATTACAGATTCATAAGGTTCCTGGGAGCTTTGACCCTACTTTTTTTATTTTCCTACTTTTGACACTTTATGTTTCAGTCCTAAGAGATGCATTAAGATACTGGTTTCCATATGGGATATGCAATGGGATAACTCAAAATATGAGATTTATCTTCAAGGGTGAGGGGCAGGTCCATAACATATGAGTAGTACAGCCACTTTTAAGCCTCTCTGTGCTCTTGGCCCTCTGCACTAAGTACCACAGTGCAAAGGACAAAGAAGAAGTGAAGTCTGACTGGAGTCATCTATGAGGCAGCCAGCAGCCAGGAATTCTGCCCATTTCATCCAAAGTAAAACTGAATATGACCAGCAACTGCACTGTTGTGTCACCATACTAAAGTACTACTAATTCCTAGCTACAACTTATATGGGTGTGCACTGTAGAGTAATGAAGTATCAAAAAGAATTCTGGCACTCCAGAACACATGAAATAACTCAGCCATTCTAGGTAGCTTCAGAAGTGCTGTTTATTAAAGCATCATAACAACCTAGAGAGAGATCAGTTCCTCAGTGCTTCAGACATTCTCAATGGCCTTCATCAGAGGGCATGTCTTCTTTGTGAAACCCATCACCTTATATATCACCTAGTATAGGAGTATTCACTTATAAAACATGTTAAATTGTCATCCAAATGCATTAAAAACATAGATAGATAGATAGATAGATAGATAGATAGATAGATAGATAGATAGATAGATACATCTAATTCATTTACTTGTCATCAATTGTAACTCATAATTTATTTTTATTTTAAAAGGAATTCTTATAAACTTTATTTGAGACAGTACAAGGGATAATGGGGAGGGGAAGAGGTTGGGGAGGGGGAGGTTGGTGGGAACAGGAGCTGGGGAGGGAGAAGGTAGGAAGGGGAATGGGTTTTGATGTGTAGTTATCAGGTTTGATCCATGGTAAAAACAGAAAAGACAAAAAAAGATAGCTATAAATACAGATAACAAGCAATAGCTAAATTAATTCAAGGCTAAAAGTTAATACTGTAGCCATGTAACTAGTTAGTCCAATAACTTTATAAATGTCCAAATTCTACACTTGAAGTGGTGGAATTCGAACATACTACTGAGCTAGCTTGCTAATACCCATAAAATAATAAAAACAAGACATTACAACAATCTTAAATTATACATAGACACACAATTCTCATTCTTGTTTATAAGACATTAAAACATTAGACATAGGTGACTGGGGTCACCAAGCATTTTTATTTATATAACCACTATTTTTCCTTGATGTAGAGTATGTAATCAGTTTCTTCGTGTAAACCCAAGGGTGGTGATGTATTAAGTGAGACAATCCATCTGGTCTCTATTTTAAGTAGTCTGTTTATTCTATCACCACCTCACTGTAAGGGACCCAGTTATGTGGATGAAAACAACTATCCCCTTCTATTGCTTAATTGTAGACATTGCAGTGACCACATTTGTGAAAACTGAAAGGATTTGGGGGAATCTAAGACCTGGATGTAGGATGTTTTGTGGATCTAACATGGCTATTCTTAAGCAAATCACCCAAATTAGTAGCTTTTTTAAAAGTGATCCTAGGTCTGTCACCTATTTCTTTTTCAAGTGTGATCACTTTGTAAGATGTACCAACATTTACGCATTACATTTCCAATTTTCCCAGCCAAGTTGTTAAACTTAGTGGACAATGTGATTTGTTTCTCATTTTCAGTTTTTGGGGGATGTGGCATTAATAACTCTGCTCTGTCCAGCTTTTTGGCTTTTTCCCAGTGCTTTGTCTAGTACTGTAGTACTGTGCCCCCTTTCCCTAAACCTATCCACCATTTTGTCAGCCTGTTTTAGAGAATCAGTATATTGTGTACAATTTCTTTGCAGTCTGGTCAGCTGACTGAAGGGTATGGATTCCTTAAGCCTAGGGGGATGTGTGCTACCCGCATTCAAGACTGTGTTTGCTGCTCTACGTTTTCTATAACAAACACTAGCAATGGTAGAGTGAGGATTGGGTTTGAGTTGCATGTCTGAAAATTTAATCCTCTCATCTGATTCATAAGTGAATCTAAGGCTCTGTGTTGCTGTGTTGATATAGTCCCTGAATAATTTCAAGTCATATTCTGTGCCTTTCCAGATACAAAGCATATCATCAAAGAAGCAGTACCAATGTACCACTCCATTGTTGAAAGGATTTGTTTTGCAGTCCAGTATTTAGCATTCTTCCCATTGTCTCATGAAGAGATTGGCATCTGATGGTGCTGTAAAGGCACTCATTATGGTGCCACACCTTTGTTTGCAGAAAGTTTCATCAAACACGAAGAAATTGTGCTCTAATACAAATTGCAATGCTTGCAAAATGAATGTTTTTGGTAAACTGTGTCCTATTGTGGGTTTACTGAAGAATTATCTGACTGCCCCAAACCTTCGGCGTGTTGCATTGATGTATATAGGCTTACTACATCAATCATGACCCCATATGAAGTCTTTCTCCCAAATTACATTCTGTAATTTTTCCAATAAATGCATTGTATCACAGATATGTAATTACATACTGCTGCAAGAAATAATCAATAAACATACCCATATTGTGTGTCAGGGAATTAATACCAGAAATTATGGGTCTGAATGGGGGGTTGTGAAATCCTTATGGATTTTCAGGAGGCCATAAAAAGTGGGGATAATGGGGTAACTTTGTTTAAGATATGCTGCCTCAGCTCCAGAAATCCATCCTCTGCTATGTGCTTCATCCACTAGTGTGTGGAATTCAACTGTATATCTAGCAGTCTTTCATAGTTTTTTGTGTCACCCAATAGTGCCGAGATTCTTTTTTGAAAGAATTTATATTTATTTTCAAACTTATACACAGTGCAACAAAGTACATCCACAGTATATTGAGAACAGGTACATATACTGAAAACTGGGGAGAGAAAAAGGGTGGGAGGGTGGGCAGAGACAGAGGGAGGGAAAGAGGGATAGAATAACCACTAAGACAGGTCAGCTGTTGAGTAACTGTAGTTTGTATCAGGGTACAGGGTGCAAGAGAGTCATAGCTAACTGTAAAGTCATTCAGCATACACTGGTAGGGGAATCTAACAAGGTAAGAGTTAAGGGTTAAGTGGCTCCTATCCTAATCCCCAGAGTGGCTCCTGTCCCCCACATCAGGCATTGCAGACTTCAAGTGACAGGAAGTAAAGGTGACTTAAGGACCAGAAGTAGCAAAGAGGTACTCATGGCTCAAAGCTGGATGGACCAAATCTGCAACTGTGTGATGTCCCCTTCCTAGCTGAGTGTCAGTCACCTCCCGCAAGGCACACCAGCAGAACCCAGGTAGAAGCGTCTTCAGTTCCAATGGTGCGGGCAGCCACCATGCCCTGAAGTAGAAAAAGTCCACAAAGGAAAATGGTTCACTAGGGTTATCAATCAGTTCATTCAACCAGTACCAGACAGAGACCTAGTGTGAAACAAACTAGTACATACATCTTGGCTTCCATACAGCATAGTGGTGGGCCTGCCTGACCTATTACCTGAAGCATTCCTAAAAGTATACCAACCCTGCAATGCAGTGGCTCACACAACATCCATGCATCCACATCCAGGCTGGGTGAGACCTAAGATGGGGTAATAACCTCCAGGTACCGTGCGTACTTCATCCTAGCTGCTGTCCGGCAGGCCCCCTCGATTGGTGTCTTTATACATAGGCTTAAAGCCCAACTCTTTTGCCAGGCTTTTGGGGATTAAGCCATCTCCCCCTACCCTATCCTCAGCTATTTTATATTCTATATTCATACTTTTAAGAATGTTGTTTTAATGATTTCACTACTGCTATTGCACTTATTCCTGTATTTGCATTCTGTATTCGTATTCGGTTTTTGTTGTGTATGGCACCCAGCGCCTCCAGGATTGGGCACCTTAGAAATAAAATTGCGTTGCCTTGCCTACCCCGGTGGGTGGGGTTGACATAGTGGATGTAGGGGCCTCAGCACTTCTGGAACTTAGCCATCTGATAGTTCTTTTGATGGGAAATGTTATCCAGGGCCACTAAGTTCGAGAGGGAGACTAAGATCTCCCCGCTGGTGAAGGGGGGGGTGGCGGATCGCCACTTACAGTCTAAGGCCCTCTTAGTCTGAATGGCCAAGAATGCAAGCCACCTGTATTCCTGGGGGCTGAGAGATGGAAGATCACGCTTTAGCCCCAAGTGAAAGAAGGAGAGAAGTTGCAGAATGGGTTTCTGTAGTTCTTTGGAGGCTATCAGGCACACCTGCTGCCACATGTGTTGGATCTTAAGACAGGACCACAGAATGTGCAACAGATTGCTACCCAGACCAAGGCAACACCAGCATTCATCTTATGGGAGGAGTTTGGCTTTGTGAAGAACAACTGGGGTTTTATATCAGGAATGGGAAATCTTGTTTTGTATTAGCCTGGTGCGTGCATCTTTATATCATTTGTGTGAGTCCTTCCAAGCTTGCTCACATTAGGTGTCCAGGATAGTGCACTTCAGCATTTTTTCCCATTTGGACTTTGCTTCATCAGATTGTGAGGGGAGGGTGTACCTTAGCTGCATGTAGATGCAGCCAGCCAGTCTCTTCGTCAGGTCAATCCAGCTCTGGAGGGGTCTGTCTGGCTTGGACCAGCAAGGGATGGAGACCTTCTCACATCTGTAAGTACCTCCAGAAGTCCACCTTAGGGAGTCTCCATCTTTCCTGCAGTGCTTGGCAGGAGGCCACTCTCAAATCTGGAAGTTCCAAGAGATCCCCCACCCTCAGTATGCCTTTACTGCTCCAGTGCGGCCAAGCCACTCTGTTATTGCTTATGGTAATGTGGGGATTGTGCCACACAGGGGTATGGGTGGTTAGGGGCAGGTCTATCCTCAGTTTTGTCAGGGTGGCATGCCAGATTTTTCTGGAGGCCACAATAGTGGGGAATAGTGCCTTTGGGCTTACTGAGTTCAATGACCCCACGGAGGGGTAATATAAGAGAGGAAGCGTCCAGGAGCACCATTAGGTTCCCTTCCATCCCCACCCATTGTGGGCCCTCCACCAGGTGATCTCTGAGCCACTGAGAAGTTTGGGCAGACTGGACGGCCCATTTGTAACCCTCCATCCAGGGCAGGTTCCAGCCCCCTGGGACCAGTGTGCCCGGAGTTTGTTGTGGCTGAACCTGAGTTTGGAGCCCTCCCAGATTAGTTCCCTGATCAGTTGTCACTGGGCTGGGTCCACTGCTTAGGTGGTGAGATTGGATAGTGGGAGAGGAGATAGAAAAATGTAGGGCCTGTCACCATCTTTATGGCCGCTATCTTCCCAGCAAGAGTAAGCTGGAGCAGCTTCCATCTATCAAACTCCAGTTTGGTGCTGACCAGTAATGGAAGTATGTTGACTCCTCAGATATCCTCTAACTTAGAGGTAATGACAATTCCCAGGTATGTGATCCCAAATGGAGCCCACAGTAAGCCAGCTCCAGCGCAGTTTGTTGGGTGCAGTGCACATTCAAGGGCATCATCTCCATTTTGTATTGATTTAGTTTAAGTCCTGAGAGTCTGGCAAAGGAAGTAAGGAGAGCCGGGGGTGGTATTGAGAGTGGAGCATCAGCCAGAGGGAGGAGCAGGTCATCAGCGTACATAAGAGTCGAGTAGATTCTTTGGCCAGCTGCTATACCACAAAGGTCAGGATGCTGTCTGATTGCCTCTGCCAGAGGTTCAACCACCAGCACAAATAGGAGAGGGGACAGAGGGCAAGCTTGTCATGTCCCCCTCTTTATGGGGAACTGGGGAGAGATAGTTCAATTAGTGGTGACCCTAGCCACTGGCATGTTGCAGGTGACCTGTACTTTACCCCTGAAGCTGTCTCCTATTCCCAGGTGGGCAAGGGTTGCATCCAAGTAGTTCCACTCAAGGGAGTCGAAGGTCTTTTCGAAGCTGACTGCAATAGCTGCAGCCATTGTGGGCAGCCCTCTCACCACATGCATCAGATTCAGCAGGGCCCTCATATGGTCTGAGCTCTGTTGCCCCGGGATAAAGTCCGCGTGGCAAGGGTGGATCAAGGTGGATAGCAAGGGGCTCAGCTGGGTGGTGAGTGCTTTTGCATATACTTTACTATCCACATTAATAAGGGATATAGACCTATAGCTGCCTGGGTTGGTAGGGTCCTTATCTTTTATGGGGATGACTATAATATGGGCCTCACGGAGAATAGAGGGACGTATACCACTGGACTCAGATTCCCAAAAAACCTCAGTCAGTAGAGGGACCAATTGCTGGTAGAGGGCTTGGTAGAACTCCACTGTGAAGTCATCTTTGCCTGAGGATTTTCCCATCTTCAGGCCTCTGGTGGCTGTTTCGACCTCTTCCACTGAGATAGGAGCATCCAGGTCCCTGGCCTCCTGGATTGAGAGTTTGGGGAGGGGAGTCGTGGTCAGGAAGGGTTGAATCTCTGTTGGAGGGGTGGGGTGAAAGGACCGGTAGAGAGTGGAGTAAAAGGAGACCATGACTTTATTTATGTCTAGAGAGCTGGTCACCAGCACCCCCTCCCATCTCTCAGACCAGTTATATGGCTGGTAGTCTACTGTTTCCTAAGCTGGTATGCCAATACCTTGCCTCCCTTATCCCCTCCTTCCCAGAATGTGTCACAGAGATGGAGGATGGCTACTTTAGCTTTCCTGTTTAAGAGTTGGTTAATCTAGAAACGAAACCCAGGATTACTTGGTCAGTAGTCGAGGAGGGAGAGGGAAAAGGCATGGCCTTGTAAGTGGCATCTGCTTGCCCAAGTTGGAGTTTTAGGTCCACAAGCTTCTGCTCCCACTCTCTTCTTTTGGCAGCCATGTACCCCATTATGCTTCCTATCATAGTGGCCTTGAAGACCTCCCAGGTGTTCCCCAGGGTAGTGTCTGAGATGGGATTGGATTGGAGAAAGAGGGAGGCCTCCATTCTGGCCCAGGGGATAAAATCCAGGTCCCGCATGAGGAGCGGATCCAGTTTCCTGGAGTGGGAAGGGTTTCAGGAGGGCCCCAAGCTACTATAATTTGGACCTGGGCATGGTCCAAGATACTCCCTGGGGATAACAGAATCTAAGATATTCAGTAGAAGGGTCTGTGAGGCAAGCCAGAAGTCCAGCCTGCTATGGGAAGGGTTGAGTTCTGAGTGGAAGGTGTAGTCGTGGATCCGGGGGTGAAAGAGTCACCACAAGTCTGTCAGACCCAGGTTCTCCATCAGCTGGCGCAAGGCCCTCCCTTCCCATGCCTCTGATTCTGTATTCATATTATTCCTGTCTAAACAGGGTACCAGAGTCAGGTTAAAGTCCCACCCCTCCAACAGTGAGCTGTGGGGTGGAGCGAATCTAGTAAGGGTTTCTGCTAGGTAGTTGAAGAACAGAGGATCATCCTGGTTAGGGGCGTATACGTTACACAGTACAATGGGCCTGGAAGGGGTGTCATATGTGCCCATCACCCACCACCACTCCCCATTGGCTCTGCTGACAGACAGTTTCCAGGGCAGAGATTTGTGCAGTGGGATGACTACTCCCCTTTTCTGAGATGAGGCCTCTGCATGCACCATTTGTCCCACCCAGTCTTTCTGCATTAGCGTGTGATCTGTCACAGTCAATTTAGTCTCTTGGAGGAAAGCCACCTGGGATTTAAGTTATTTAAGGTAGGAGAGGACCTTTTTCCTCTTAACAGGGGAGTTCAGGCCCCTCACATTCCATGTGTGCATTGTTATCTCCGCCATTGTACAATCTAGAGGAGGCCTGTGGGTGGGCAACCTATGAGTGCAACCAGACAGCTCTATAAAGCTACTCCTGTTCCAGTCCTCCCAGAGGGCAGGCATGCATGCAGTTCTGGGGACAAGCCCCGGATAGGGAGCCTTAACAGGTGTGCTGTGCTGCTATGCCCTCTAGGGGAGAGCACTGAATCTAGAAACAGACAGGGAACTTTTCTTAAATAGCGCACTACTATACTACATATCTTTGTACCTTGACTCTCAGAAAAGCATACAGGAAGACATCTACATACAACTATAATTACTAACCAAAAAGTATCTGAAGATCTCGGCCTGGACTATAGCCAGTTGTATCTACAGCAAATGACTGGTCTGTTCTACCTTGAGCAGTGGTTTAGCCCAGCTAGACAGCGGGGTAAAGACCCAGCAGGGCAGAGCACCCTGGGGCTGTAGCGGCTGGCCCAAGGTAGCTTTTTAATCTAATGCTGGGTGGTGGAACAGCACCTAGCTTCAACAAAACAATAGAACCATAGGGATAGCAACCTCCTGGAGCTACAGGATGCTCACTGAACCTGGAGGCCAACTGAATAGGGCCTGTCAGTGAGGACTGACTCTTAGAGACTCCATAGTGACCATACCCTATCCATAACTGTCTGGATTACACCTACATAGGGCCAAAAGGAGAGCTAAGCAATGGAGTGCTGCTACAAGTTGGGTTCAGTCCTGGTTGAACAGAGACCATGCAGCTTAGCTGGCCACCCCAACTGGAGGCTCCATGGAGGGGGAAGAGTATAGGGGCAAAGTTGCACAAAATCACTCTCTGTACCATTCCAAGGGCATGGGGGGAGACTATATGGTCTCCCCTGCCCTCCCAGGTATGCAACACTAACCCCACAGGATGTCCAGTAAATGACCCCATATCCTCCCCACTCTGCAGGAAGGGAAGGGGGCACACAAGGGGAGATGGCTAAGGGCTCTTCCCAACCACTACAGGCCCCAAACTACTCAGCAAAGGCATAGCATGTCAGGAGGGAGGAGAGGAGCATGGTGCTCATGGTGGAATCCCCACTGCCCCACTGAGGTTCAAGAAACCATAGTGTACATCTCACTAAGGATGCATTATGTGGAGCCTGAGGGGTGCGAAGCCCATCAGCCACCCGACTCACTCGCACCCCCTCCAAACGAGCTGAGCAGCATAGTGTCATCAGGGGAATTGCGCCTAGGGTACCAGCTGGGCTCGGGGCACGCTAGGCCGAGGCGCATCACATTCCCCATGGGGAAGGTAAAGAGTGGGTTAGCCATGGGAGGGAGATGCAACTTGACTAAAGGGCTAAGGGGCAACGTGGTGAATGGGGTTGGAGACGAGGGAGTGGGGTGGGGAGGCAGAGGAAAGGAGTGGCAAAGCTACAATCTCCAGGCTAAGGGGCACCTATTAAAGGACAGCAGCACCAGGCATTGCAGTAACCCAGTGCTTCCCCAAACCCACCCCAGAGAACAAGCACCGCAGTACAGTAGTCCTGTTGAGCAGCAGTTATGGAGGTGGGGGCAAGAATAAGTTCTATCCTGCCCATCACTAAAAACCCTGCTGGGTAAGAGGAGCAGGGAGTCAGGAGTGGGTAAATGTGGCATTGGAACAACCGCTCACCTCCCCTCAGCTTCCTCCCCATCCTTTAAGCCCTACTTCCCCCATTACTCTCCTCTGTCGTGTCATCCCACAAAATGATGTGCTTATCTGAGAGCTCCTTACTGAGGAGTACAACCATAGGATCTTCCACCCATCTTTGGTCCTCGGGCTGCTGATCCACCCCTGCAATCTCCTCTCCAGGCCTGCAACAGTTCCATGGGCCTCGCGTTCTTGGGTTGGCATGGGAGACTTCATAACAGCCATCCAATCTTGTGCTTGGAATTCGGGTTCCACAGGGGCTCCCTCCAGGGTACTTATGTCATCTTCTGCAGGTCAGCAGCTTCATTGGGCAGGTGACCAGTGAGAGTGGAGAGTACCTGTTCTTTGTAAAGTAAGGGCTGTTCACCTTGGGGCTGACATGCTCCTCATGGTGGTTAGTCAGGCTGTGATGCAGGCTCTCTCCAGCACAATCCTGCAGGTGGTTTCTTCTACTATGTGCCTCCTGTTGTGGCCACTTCTTTTGGTTTTGCAGCCTTGGCTCCCATAATGTACACTGGGGATGAGTCACAGTCAAGGTGGCCTGCAGGTCCCATTTGAGCAGAGAGCAATGGTCATCATAATCACTGGTGCAAGCTGTGGGAGGGCCACATTCAGGACTGTTTCTCCAGTTATTATTAGGGCAAGGAAATGTTTTGTCCAGAAAGTCAGCTGCAACCTCTGGTGTGGAGAACTTCAAGGAAGCGTCGTTTTGGCTGAATTTCAGTACAGCTGGATATTGGAGCAAAAAGGGGATGCCCGGGTCATGTAGCTTTTTCCTTGCATTGGTGAAGCCCTTCCTGCGGGCCACCAGGTCCTTAGAGTAGTCCTGGAAAAGCATTATCTGATTCCCCTGCCAGTCCAGAGCTCCTAGCTCTCTCACCCTGGACTGTATGGCCTCCTTCTCCATGAAGTTAAGCAGGCGCGCCAGAATAGGTCGGGGTCTCTCCTCCGCTGCAGGACATGGTTATAAAGTTAGGTGGGCCCACTCAATGGTGATCCTGGTGCCGGGTGGTAACCTGAGAATGTTGGGGAGTGCCTGTTGGAGAAACTGGGTAGTACATCCCTCCTCGCACCACTACAGAAATTCATGGAGCCACAGATTGTTCCCACAGCTCCTGTTCAAATTATCAAGCTCATCTTGTATCCCATGGATCTGAAGCTGCCTGTTAGTGCAGCATGGTGCAATGGCCTTGGATGATTTCCTTCTGACTGACCACTTTCTGTTCCAGTTGCCCCATACGAGAGTCCAGGTGTACTAGAGTACCAGTGGTGTTGTTGCTGGCTATCCTAAGCTCATCCATCCTGCTGAGGATGAAGGTGAACATCTCACGGATGGAAGGCTTGGAGCCTCCCTTGCTGCTGTGGGCCATGCGGTGAGTCAGGTGTTGTAGAGTCCAACAGCTGGAAGGCTGAATCCAGGACCAAATTCTCCAAAACATGCTGAGGGCAAGTAGGAAATACTGATTTGTCCTCTGGATACTTTTGTAGAAGATGAGCCTTCAGGAAACACAGATTCTGAACTAGTTAAATGCTCCATTCGGCCCCTGCTAAAGATTAAGCATCCATCTTAGTTGACGGGCAAGCCACACACCCCCGCTCCAAGACTGTTTTTACTTAAAAATCTTCCTCCTTTATCACAATATTACCCCCTTGTCTGATTACTTGAAAGTTACATTTTCTAAATTGCAGAGTTCGTGTATAGCTAACTGTTCCGATTTTGAAAGAATACTCTGTTTAAAATAAAATGAATTCTTACATAAATTCTCAATTTGTTTTGTAATTACTCTTTCAAAAGTTGTTATTGCTGCATTCTGAACATGTGCTGTGAAGATACAGTAGATGTTGGTCTAAAGTTACCTGCTCTATTGGTTACAATAGTCACATCCACACCATTCATGCAATCCATTCCTGCATGTTGATTTAGCAGGTTTTCCAAATCAGAGCAATCAAGCAGACATAAATCATGGATAATGCGTTCTTCCTCAGTATTCAATGGTAGAGGTAAATCTGTTCCTGTTCATCACCTAGAGACCATTCCTACAGTGAATTAAAATTTCTTGTAATTCTTGTTGTATTTGCAAATCCTCCTCCCATAGTTGCTGTTGTTGTAAAGAACTGTTTTTGTTTCAGTTTTCCAATTAATTGGAATACATAAATTTTTATTTCAAACAGATCAATGCTGGGAGTTGGTGAAAAAGAGAAACCACATTCTAGTAATTTCAGTTGTTCTGATGTCAGGGTGTAGGACAGATTAATTACTTTATTTTTGCAGGAATCTACCAATTTTGTCATCTGGATCTTGGTTCTTCCCCTGCCTCTGCATCTTCGTCTTGCTCTCCTGGGCCCTTTTGGTGTTTCTTTGTTGTTGCTGGCTTGAAGTTGATGGCTGATAATTCATGGTTGGTGTCTTGTTCCCTCCCTGTTTGGGGGCTTCTTTGTCTAAAAAAGGTTTTTCTTTTGAAGTGGGAAGTAAATTCTCATCAATTATTTCTGGATCTGGGTCAATTGCTACTGTCTTTTTTTGTTGCTGTGAACTGTTGTTTTCAGCTGTTGGGCAAGATCTTGACCATGGGTGTTTTTTCCTCTGTCTATTTCAGGAGCAGCTTCTAGGGTGGCCTCTCTGCTGTGGGCTAACAGGTCTATCCCATTTGAAAATATGGTCAGTCTCAAAGTCTTTTGAATCTTTTAATTTTGACTGTTTTCATTTGATTAATTCTTTTTCAATTTCAGTAGTGTTTTAAATATATTTTTTGTTAAGGTCAGCAAAGTCAGGGTGTCCTTTATTAGCTCTTAACAGCGTCTGTGTTTCTTTTATTTCTGCTTCTATTTCAACTAAGTCCCTTTTATCTTTCTTTATTAGAGCAGTTATGTACTCATTTGTACAATTATGGCTAGCTCTATCCCAGTCAGCTTTAAGCAAAGGATCAGAGAACCCACATGAAGGCTGTTTTTTTAAACGCAAACCACGAGGTGACTAGACCTTTTCAAGGTAGTACTCTAAAGTAATCTTGTCATAGAAAAATTCTACAAATGGGGGTTCCCAAAAAGTCTTCCTTGAGCTTGCCTAAATGCTCACTGCCAGGCTGGTGTCCTGCGTTTTAACAGTTTAAACATTATTGCCAGAGCGTGCCTGTGTAGCCTCTGTATTGTCTCTTTAAGAACTGCCTTATCGCAGTTATAATTAATCTGGGAGGGGGGCTGAGTGTTTCCATGCTTGAGTCCCGCCTGGGCTGCCAGATAATCGCTCTGTTTCTGCCATGACTAATTGCGCAGTGGGAACTCTGTTATAAGATATACTTATTTGCTGAATATCTGTTAGAGTGGTAATGATATGGTAGTTTGTCTAACCTGCCTTCTTTGCAGCAGGGACATTTCTGTTCATCTCCACCATCTTGACCCTGGAGTGCCGAAATGGGCCAATCAGTACCTTTGGGAACTCTAAAATGGAACCTATCCCCAAGGGCTTTGTGGGAGCAAAATTCTGTAGGAATAGTAGTTTGGGGCTTTTGGCGCCTAGATGGACCTGGAGGGGGAGCCCTAGTTGTGACTGACAGACAGATCAGCCAACTGAACCTTTTGGATCCTGGGGAAATTCCCAAGCTGCCTGCAGAGATGGGCAGAAGTGAGTTGGAGCTGGAAGAGTGAGCAGCTCCAGCTCGAGGAGCTGCTGCCCCATGGGGTAGTGTGGGGACTTGGCAGGAAGGCTGAGTCTGGCCTGCCTGCCTTCAACTCCCTCACATGGAAGGATAAGAGAAGCTCTAATTTAGACCATCTCGGAGTCATTTCATTGTGCCTCTATTAATGAGCACGACGAGCAGAAGGAGATCTGAGTTGGGAAGTGAAGGAGTAACAGCTCGAGATAGTCGAGCAACGGACCTGTGTAGTTTCGAGAGGAAGAATTGTGGAAAGGCTTGCGTTTTGGCCTGCCTGTTGCTTGCTGCCCCTGAGGGGGAGAAGAGAGTTTATTTTGGACTGAATCTGAGTTGTGAGAATGAATTAAGCCACTGAATTGTGACCAGGCTCCAACCTGAAGAAGACCGAAGATTTGCTGAATGCGATCGGCCTGTCAAGATGTCCAGCCACCTCTGAACTCCCGGACTGTGCAGAGATTCTGTAATTGTGACCTGGGAGCCATTTGCCTGGTACAGTAGAATTTTCCTTACATGTAAATGTGCTGTGTGCTGATAGTAGGTCGTGATTTGGTTCCCCACTGTGTGTGTCTGAACTGTGTTTGCTTGCTGGAGGCTGCATCCAGCTCCATGGACTAAAATCCATATTTATCTCCATTTGGCCTGGGCTTTGCCACACTGGCCCAGCCAGAATACCCGCTACACAGAGAAAGTCATTGACAAGAGACCTGCCTGGGGATCAGCCCCCTGCTCAACGTCTTGAACAGGAACGACGCCTCAGTGATTTGTGTGGGCCCTGCTTCTCCTGGCATTCCAGCTCAACAACCTGCAGTCTCAATTTTGTGCTGCCTGTGTCCTGTATTGGATATCATGAGTAATCATCAGGGTAGCTCCCTGCAACAACAGCTAAATCTAAATTGTTGTCATCTGATTGTCTTGTTGCCTTTTCTTTCATGAACTGAGCCCTCTGACTCCGGATCACAATAGTGCGTGTTGTGCATGTTGCTTTCTTCCATCACAGGGCCCCAACCAGCTGCGATGCCGGCCTACTCTGGGCAACGTTCCTGACTAGCCCACTCTTCCCCACCTGGGTACCCAGAGTGTATGACTGTGTAGGGACTCTAAAGCGCATGCATGGCTATTTGATTGATAAATCCTTTAAGTAAATCAACCTGATTATGCCCCTCCCTTGATCAAGCCCCCTGAATAAATCAGATCTAACCCTTTTTGCATTTAACCTGACTGTGGTTCCAGTTTGTGCCAAAAGTACTGTGCTGTCGCTATTTGCTGTGCATAACCTTGTTTTACAGGGGGTCTCCAGGGTCGAGCTAGAGGAACCAGCCCTGGTGGTAAGTGCAAACAATGTGGGTACTTGTATGGTGAATAAGGGTCATTGCAAAAGTGATTACTGTATATTGTTCAGGCCACTAGAAGGGAAAGAGGGAGGTTACAGTGTCCCGGAGGGCTGTGCCCAGGTTAGCTTGACCACTAACAACCCTGACCTCTGGGTGGAGGCACCCATTTCAGTACCCAGGCCCCTTAACCTGCTACTAGCCAAGCAGGCAGGGGTAGTAGCCCTTGGGATAGCACCTCCTAGGGGTTACACTTTATTCAGTTCAGAGATTCTGACTTTTTCAAGTTTCCAAAAGAGTGCTTTAAGATCACCAGCATCCATCTCCTCATAATCTTCTGTGTAAAGTGTTTGTTTAAGCCTTTCTTAGTGTTTTAGCATAGCTTCTCTTTCTTCCAGGCAATCAAAATCCTCAGTCAGTGATTCATTGTTTTCCTCTATGGGTTGTTCATTGGATCTTGACTGTTGGCTCATACCCCACTCTTGTTTGGATTTCACAAGTATGTTTTATCAGGCATGTGACAGAGGAGAGATTCGTTCCAATTTAGATTTTGTAAAATGAAGAAGTCAGGCAGCTTACAACAGTCCAAAAGCAACTAAGTGCTTAAAAAGTACCTCAAAAAATCTCAGTGTTAGAGTAGCATGTCCACTTCAGCACAATACTCCATTGGAGCATCTGGCAGCAACCGGTGAAGAACAGCAGGCAATATCGAACACAGTTTTCAGTGCGTCATAGACTTGGCATGCTTAGGGTGCCAAGAAAAAGGGGCTGTGAACCCTGTGTTGATCCAAGTATCAAAAAGAATTCTGTCACTCCAGAGCACATGAAATAACTTGGACACTCAACGTAGCTGCAGAAGTGTTGTTTATTAAAGCATCAGAACAACCTGGAGAGAGATCAGTTCCTCAGCACTTCAGCCATTCTCAATGGCCTTCATCAGAGGGCGTGTCTTCTACACAAAACCCATCACCTTATATATATCACCTGGTACAGGTCAGGTGTATTCATTTATAAACATTTTAAATCATCATCCAATTGCATTAAATAGAGAATAATAGATGGGGTGGCTTGTATAATGAGATTTTACTCACACCCGGGCTGTGAGATGCTACATAAACCCCGAGGGCGAAGCCCAAGGGGTTTATGAAAAACATCCAACAATGAGGGTGTGTGTAAAATTGAGTTTTACACTAGCCACCCCATATTTTATTTTTTATAATTGCTGGTGTGTGCTTTTTTGCCTCAGCAATTATAGAAAATAAAATAAGGAAAGCGGAAAGCAAATTCAGGCAGCCATGGAGTAGCCCGGTTTCTGTGCGGTCCACAAGTTACAGTGCCCCACTTATTCGAGGGATAAAGAAATGGGCTTTTTGTTAAAAACATTGATTAGATGTGTATTTTTTTTTTTAATTATTTTAAAACTTCTGAGCAGCGGTTGTGGTGAGCTGACGCATGCTTGCTGACAGGGAACTCCAGTGTGTGCCACGT